>OY482672.1:122144735-122850462 GCA_960531455.1 Urophora cardui
TCGAAGATGGGAAAGGGGCACAACCAACTCACCCAACAAATACAAAGCTAAATAACGTTGCAGGTTCAAGTACAAAGAAATTGCTAGAAGAGACGACGCCGACGACAGCGGCAACGTTGAGTGACAGCGATAAAGAGCCAAAGGCAACAATAGAAACTGTGCTACCCATAAATAAGTCAATATTACCAGTGAATGCGACACAGCCAACGACAAGTATATACGCAGTGCCAATTACGACGAAAACGACATCGACATCGACACCATCACAAACAACCTCACCACCACCGCCACCACCAACGCATACATTGTTGGAACCAGTTTTGCAAACAACAACCCCTAAAAGCGAAGAACAAACAAGTACTAAAATAGCCCTACTAAGCACAACATCAACAGAAACAACGACATCCGAAACAAGTGGGTCAGTGTTGGAGAATAGTAGCAGCATAACGACGAGCACATCTACTACATCGTCATCGCCTGTAACACCTGTCGCATTTCAACCAAAACACGCGGTAGTCGAGACAGCGAAGGAAGAGACCACTACGAAGAGTGCACAGGGTGGAGACAGAGAAAACTCAATTGAAACGAATGCCATTGAACAGCAAGAGGACAAGACAACGACAACGACGGCGACGACAACAGTGAAAATCAGCGGAGATACGAAGGAGGAAGTTGTTGAAGAAACAACTGATAGTACAACTGTAAAAGCAACAACCAAAGAGGAAACTCAAAGAAAGGACACCAAAGACGAAACCGAAAGAAAGCACGCCAATGAAATCTCAACGACAGGTGTCACAGCTTTGGAGGTGAGCAATGCCAGTACACAATCACCACAAACAACCACAGCTATTAGTACGAACAGTGAGAGTGCCAGTAGCAGTACCACGACCACTAACGTTACCCCATTGAGTACCACAATGCCGGATGACAGTAAAAATACAATAAAAGTGACGGAAATTCTCAAAGTTAACATTACGGGTAGCGGTACAACAACAACAACCGAGCCAGCGCTTATCAATTTACTTGATGATCAAACAACATCGACCACTACGACGGCTTCTCCATCAACAACCACCACGACGACTCCTCCACCAACAACCACCACATCGATGCCGGAGTCGTCCACAACAGAAGCAACATCAACAACTACCTCCAGCATTGGCGTAAAACCGCAAGAAGTCTATACCGTTATTTCTACAACAGAAAGCGCAATTTCAGCTATCACCAACACCACCACCGCCGAGAGTACGAGTTCAAGTGCTAGCACCGACAGCAGTTTTAGCACTTCTGCTATTACTCCCACAGTGCCAATTGAAACTTCCACCACTTCCGTGGCCACCGACATTCCAACAGTGTCAACTACACTTACCACTTTAGCCACAACAATGTTGTCACCCACACTGCATGCCTCCATTGGTGGTGGTAGTGGTGGTGGCGCTAGCTCCTCCACTAACCTGCATCCCACACACGCGCCCGACATGATTAATGCCGGTATACGTCCGCATGATGCCAATGAGACGGATGTTAATGTCATTATTGCTATAACGGTCAGTGTTATTGGTGTGGTCGCACTCATTTTACTTGTCGCCTTCCTTTATCTCATGCGTAAACGGCAAAAACAAACATCCTATGGGCAACGTTGTCGTCCGGTGAGTTTGGATGCGTACAGTTTGGATAATGTGTCGGTGTTGGGTAGTGTGCGTAGGAAGGGATTTGCGCGTGCCTCGAAACGTTCATATGGTAACATCGCCTTTGATGATCCATCGCTGCGCCACAATACGCTAAATGCCAGTGAATTGGCGAAATTTGTGGAACGACGTTCGAGTATATTTGAAGAATTTAGAGATGTTCCGCAAATAATAGCGCGCGCAGATGAAGTGCCACAAGGTTGTGAAGATAAAAATCGGTAAGTGATTGATAACATGCGTAATTTATAATATAATACAATGGCGCATTACAACTCAGATGAGTTTTATGGCCGAGCTTCTCTCCCAATTAGAGGTGTGCTCCTTTTGTTTTTCCTACTAATTTACATTGCTAAATAGTTGAGTTCAAACTCTAGCCGGTATTTCAGAACCCTTTTGCGAAAGGGTGTTTCTAGAATGATGGAAATCGCTTTGAGTATTAGTACTAGAAGGCATTTATTCGAAATCTTGCTTACAGCACTTTTTGGAAAATCATTGTAGAATCGCTGCTGCGAGAAACGGAAACCTTCTTGCTTTTCCAAACAAAAAGAAAATAAGTAAAGTGCAGGATATGTTGCCTAAAATCCTTAAGAAAGATTTTTATTTCCTTAAAAGATACTGAAGATGGCACATCGCCGAAACCTGTTTATAACCAAATTAAACTTGACAAGGAATGACGGAAATTCTTTGCACTATACACAGTTTTTTATCCCAATCTTGCTAGAGCAACTTTAGTTCAAGTTACTGTAGGAGTTGTTTTAATAAAAACAAGTTTCAAAGAATAATACTTTTTCTCGGCAACACACATCCATATCAATGTAATTAAGTATGTATGCATGTACGGAAATGAAATCTTAAATAATACGTTTCTTATCTTTAAAATTTTAGAGATAACAGGCATTTAGTTATCGCATAATTATGACATTGTTCTTTCTCTAATTCTAATTGAAGGGAGAAGGTTAAATGGCTCACGTAAAAAATATGTTTTGTCCACAAATTTTGATAAGATGTATAAAGTATAGTCATAAGACCTTAAGACTTAGAACTAACATTTTTTAAAACATTGCATTATATTTATATTTATTAGTAACTTGTTGTCAGTATTAGGTGCTTTTTCATAATCCCATAGACCCTCGTTAGGGTGAGACATCTTACGATATAACATAATCCATGTCATGAAACCGTGGTGAATAGTAAAAACGACGAAGAAAGTTGATACGGTAATTATGATAGCTTATTGGGTCTCACTTCGACAGCGCTGTGTCTATTTGATAAATTTTTAGTGATTTTAGAGCTCTTTTCAACCGTCTTGAGAACAGAAAAATGTGTCATTAATAGCGGCTGAACTCCCTTTTTGGCGCGTTTGCCAAGTCATAAAAACAGCTTAAAAAGGTTCTCGGAAATCTAGCCGATTCATTAGCTTTGTACTTCAATGTTCATGCCAGCGAGAGAGAATTTATGTACATATGTATGTACATACAATAACTGTATTAAATTTTTTCTAAGCTTAATTTTGTCTAGATATGATTAATTTAATTCAGACTGTAGCTCATATTCCATAAATATTTTTTACGTCACATTTATGTATGTGTTTATTTTGTTAAACACTGAAACCAGATAGACACGCGGGTATGTAAATATGTATGTATCATTAACATAAACTATACGAACGATAACAGGTGACGAAAAATGTATTAAAGAGCGCAAAAAAATATCAAATAACATTTTGATTGTCAAAAATTAAAAAAAAAAAAAATTCTAGGGGTATCTGCAAAAGAGATTTTATAATAGCATATGGCAATTTATGGCTAATAAATTTATTATTATGTGTTTTAAGCTGAAACCATTGCAAATTTTTAATCGGTAAATAAGACATGTTTAACTTACTTAATTCCTTGATATGTACATAATGTGTACACATACATATATGTGCATTAAGCCGTATCACGTTATATGGACAAAAAAAAGTTTAGTGTGTGTCAGTTTTATTTGAACACTTATGTCGAAAAAATATTTTTGGCGTAAAAAAATTTTTTTAGGCCCGCGTTAAAAACAGCTAAATCGCGTTTTTTTGTAATAACTTTCTTATTTGATGTCGGATCTCTAAGATCTTTATGTCGGTGAAAAGGTCTCGGTCAGCACTATATTTGGCTCATATAAAGTTTCGACTTTAAAGGTTGTTCTGATTTTTACCTTTAAAAATTTTGAAATTACTATCTCTAGATTTTTTTCTTTTTAACGACTAATACAAAGCTCTCAAAAAACCATGAGGAATCCCCCAAACAAAATCTAGCCTTTATTCACAAACAAAAAAGTTATCACGTTGTACAGTGTACAGCAAGAAAAGAATCTCGGTATGTTTTTATTAACTTGTCAAATTATTTAATTAATGAATATTGCGATAAAATCAGTGACCATTCGGGAACTTTAAAAGCATATACATAGGTAGGTATGTACTTCAGTATTAAATTTTGAGTTAAGGCCTATATGACACTACGTTTTTCTCTGTATTATTCTTGTATTTTTGGTTTGAAACCCCCACCGAAAGCACTGTTAGTACGGCTTTTATTACTATTTGAAATGGTAGGTACAGTCTAATGCAATTATTTTCTCCCACGAGTGGGAGTACGTGCACATGTATGTAGGTATGTATGTATGTCTGACAAAGTAGATGGCCAAAACTATCACATTCAAACATTTCTATTTTATGAAGCGATGAGAGAATGAGGAGAATAAGTCGCTCACGCGTCTCGTCAAAACAATGTTGCCAACATTTCCAATTTATGCGGAAAGGGGAATTTTAAGTAGAAGGGACTTTTTATAATGCAAATAGTGCGATAAGTAAATTTTTTCAACCGTAATGCTAAAAGTAAATAATAAGTAGTGAAAAAGTTTATTCATCTTTTCTTACTATTTTATGTAAATTGTATATATATATGGTTATGGTTTCCGTAATTCCGCATGAATTTTCCTATAATGGCGTCCGACAAAAAATTTGGTCTCCCGGGCGATATCACTATGACATTTAACATTTAACCCCCTTTTCCCCATTTCTAATTACTAAGAAATCTGTTTCCCAATTTAAGTAGAAACATTTTTCGCAGCAACCTGATTACTTGAAAGTAGCGCGTCGAATGAGCACGATCACAACAAAACCGTAGTGTCGGCATCACTGGTTCATACAAAATGCTTATATGTGTACGTTAGCAGTGAAGCTTATCTTGTGTACATGTGAAAGCAGAAGAGAAAAAATTGGCACGCGTGCCTACGGGATGGCCATCTATGCTATAGATACACGCATGTGTTGCCATTTTAACAGCGTCTTGAGTCATCATAATGATATTTTTTTTATTATTTTGTAATTTCAAGCACACTCAATTAATTAACGTATGTATGTATATAAAACTACCTTCATATCATTGCCAATTCTATCTAATAAATAAATATTTTTATTTTCTCTTTTTTTTTGTCTCTTTCTGTCGCTCTTACTTTCTTCGTAATTGTTTTTCGCCTGTCTGGGCGTTCAATTAAAAACAATGACATCCAAACCCGTTTAGTTATGCGAATGTAATACCGCTTCCTGAGACGCGTGTCATGCTAAAACAGCTTGGAGATGACGATAAAACGGAATATATAAATGCCAATTATGTCAGGGTAAGTAAAACGAAATTACATACATACTAAATTTGTAACATAGTAACATTTTAATACGTTGTTTAAATGTGCATAATTTTTTATAAGGAAACAGATATTCAGATAGGAAGCATTGCCTAAAAATGGAACATTATAATACAGATTTTTGTGTGTTTGGTTCAGCACATAGGCCCGTTTTCACCAACCATAGTCGGAATTCCGTGGTAAACGTTCCACAATACATCGTGTTATTTTTTCTTAAGAATAACTCATTCTTACGAATTCACTACATTTCTTACGCAACACCATGCCTCAATTCCTAAAAAAAAACGCTCAGGCTCTTAAATGTTAAATGAGGTTGCTATTTTCAAAAAAATATATGTAGGTACTCTGAAAAAAAAACGTTGTAAATACAAAGACTTTTGCAGTTAAATGAAAAACTTTCCGCAGTTGAAATGTGCCCAACAACGCTCCGTTGTTGTTTCAAAGATGCGAGCGTATTTAAGTTAACAACGAAAACTGTTGAATGAAATACTTTCACATTTAAGTTAACAGTTTTTGCTTTTGAATTAACAGCAACAAATTTTAGTCCAAAAGCGAGCACTTTTGATTCAAATACTTTTCGTATTTAAGCTAACAACTTTTGCTTTTGAATTAATCGCAAAAGTTTTTGGTCGAAAAACGGGCACAATTGAAGCAAATACTTACGCATTTAAGTTAACCTCAAGACAATTGTAAAATTAGTATTTTTTTTAATATAATAGATATTATTTTATTTTATTTTTTTATACATATAATATATGTAAGTATATATATATATATATAGTATATGCAAGCGAGTTTTTGAATCAGCAACGCACGTATTTGAATTAACTACGGAAATTTGTTGAATCAAAAACTTTGCCGTTAAAACAAATACTTTTGCTGTTGTATCAAATACGGAGATCCAACAGCGGAAAGTTGTTGATTTAACTACGGGTATTTTTTTCAGAGTAGGTATGTATTTTATTTACATAGTATATATGTACCTACATGCATATCTGCGGATCTGTGTGAAAAACCTTACCACACCTGTGTTGCATGTGCCTTTTGTGAAAATGACATACAGTCAGTCACAAGCACCTTCACCTTTTCCATTGGCGCATGTACATTAGATAGGGTTGGTCCCCATACGAAAAAAAAAAAGTTGTAAAAGTCCGCCCCTAAATTTGAAGCTTATGTTGAGAGGGTTAAGGGACACAAAAAAAATTTTTTTTTGATCCCGCGAAATACCGCCGAAATCGTTTTTTTTATTGTAACTTTCTTATTTTTCATCCGATTTTTAAAATTGATACGTCATTATTTTCGTATTTTGCAACTCTACACTTCCTTCTAATGCTCTTTTGAGCTCTGAAGTCGTTTTCACATAGTTGGGTCAGCTAACTTATTTGTATGTCCCTGAATTATCCTCTTTGTTTTGCCAAATGAAAGTGCTTTAAAATTCATGACAATGTTGCCTTTAAAGGGTTTTACTAAATGAATAAACAAAGAAGTTACGTCACTACGAATATTTAACGTAGCTATTATTTAATTTATTTTTTAAGCAATTCAATATATGTAAAATTGTAAAAGTCCGACCCCTAAATTTGAAGCTTATATTGAGAGGATTAATGGACAAAAAAATTTTTTTTTCTGATCCCGCGAAATTCCGCCAAAATGGTTTTCTTCTTGTAACTTTGTTATTTAACATCCGATTTTTAAAATTGATACGTCATTATTTTCGTATTTCGAAGCTCTATATTTTCTTCTTTCTTCCTTTTGCACTCTGAAGTCAAATAACAAAGTTACAATAAATAAAAATAGGTAAAAAAAACTTTTTAAGTTAAACGGTTTTATGTTATACATACATTGCAATGTTTAAGATAAATGTACTAAAAACCAAAAAATAATAAAATAGATACAGTCGTGGGAATTATAAACATTTGCATAGACTAGACTAAAATAAAACCGGGGGGGCACGTCAATTGTCTACAAATTATCGACTTAATGTGCGATAGAAGAATCGTTTAATTCGTCGTTAGGCAGTTGGCCCGCAGACGGTGAGGAAATTACTTACTATTTTCTTGCTCATGGAAATTCCAATAGTTATACACTCCATGTTAATAAAAGAGATGTTTCAACTAGTTTATCGTTGGACATTCACACGAGGAATCGTTTCACTGCTCGTAGTTTGTCTTTAATCGACAAAACATATGATAAAAGTACTACTCGCTCACCACTATGAAACCCTAAAACTCGCTTATAATCGAGCTTGCTAGCTTTTTCCACATTCTAGCCCTACTTATCACATGTCCATCGTTGTCGGTTGAACAACTGCAATTATAGTGTAACATTACAAAACAAACATTTTAATCAACGATTGTAGAGAATTGACGTGCCCCACGGTTTTATTTTAGTCTAGTCTATGCAAGTGTTTATAATTCCCACGACTGTATCTATTTTATTATTTTTTGGTTTTTAGTACATTTATCTTAAACATTGCAATGTATGTATAACATAAAACCGTTTAACTTAAACAGTTTTTTTACCTATTTTTACTTTCTAGTTTTTAGTTTTTATTTCACATTCTGTTTAATTCATTTAGTGCTTCATTATTGCAAGGTTTCTTGCCCGTTAGTTTATTGCAGTCCAACGCCTCTATACGTAGTCCCTGCAAAGTTCTTACTCTACTAAGAGCCACGTATGCTTGACCTTCTTCAAACAGTTTCGCACCTAAGTATACGACCGCGTGATCCACAGTGCTGCCCTGCATTTTATGTATTGTACAAGCCCATGATAGTATTAAAGGCAACATTCTTCTTTCAGCCGTCCCGTAATTGTACTTAGCTGGAAACTGTATGGCTTTCGGGTGTATAAGATGTACTCCGTCTCTTGCGAAATCAATTCGGACGGAAGGTACATCTGTTGCTCCACCTAGCGGAATTTTTTTTTAAGAAAATATTTCTTTTCAAGGTAGTAATACATGTTCCGAATTTCAGCCAAATCGGACCATAAATGCAATTTTTGTAAATATAGCGACCCACGCGCCACCTATCGGAAGTTTTTTTAGGAAAATATTTCCTTTCAAGGTAGTAATACATGTTCCGAATTTCAGCCAAATCGGACCATAAATGCAATTTTTGTAAATATAGCGACCCACGCGCCACCTATCGGAAGTTTTTTTTAGGAAAATATTTCCTTTCAAGGTAGTAATACATGTTCCGAATTTCAGCCAAATCGGACCATAAATGCGATTTTTGTAAATATAGCGACCCACGCGCCACCTAGCGGAATTTTTTTTTTAAAGAAAATATTTCTTTTCAAGGTAGTAATACATGTTCCGAATTTCAGCCAAATCGGACCATAAATGCGATTTTTGTAAATATAGCGACCCACGCGCCACCTATCGGAATTTTTTTTTTCATAATATTGCATTGTCATCGGGGTTATACATGCGTACAAAATTTCAGATTAATCGGTTGACAGGAAGAGGGTGAAATTGGAATTACTAAATTTGACCCAAGAATAAATAAAACAAACGGGGTGAGCTAAATAAAACCGTTTAAAAAAACTATTTCGGCGGTATTTCGCGGGATCAGAAAAAAAAATAAAAATTTTTTCTTTAATCCTCTCAATATAAGCTTCAAATTTAGGGTCGGACTTTTACAACTTTACATATACTGATTTTCTTAAAAAAATTAGTTTAATAATATCAAACCTGTTAAATAATGATTATTAATCGTAATGATTACCGGCTTAATTGATTATTTTTTCAACTGTCCAATTAATGATTGATTACCCATTGTTTTCAAATTTTAATGATTATTTTGCAATTACCATTAAAAAAAATCAAAAAAAATCATAAAAAATCAAAAAAAGGGAAAAATAATCATAAAAAATCAAAAATAATCAAAAAAAATTATTTTGATTGTTTTTGATTATTTTTGATTATTTATGATTTTTTTTGATTTTTTTTGATTTTTTATGATTTTTTTTTGATTTTTTTTAATTTTTTTTAATTTTTATCAATATGGTTTAAAGAAATATGCACATATGTACGTATGCAGGTATGTATATAGCCTTTTAAGGCAGACTTCCGACGGTAGCTTGATGGTAGTACCGGGGGGTTCGATACGATGAGCGTAGGTGGTGTAGTGCGGTTAAAGTCCCACACTAACAGGATAAAGGCTCTATATGCTTCCTCCTCGTATATTTGTGCAGAGAGGCATACACATTTATACATATCTTACAAGCTTGGAATTATTGTTAATTTGTCATTGACCGTACATGGTACGATGCACGTTTATATCAAATTATTTATCTTTATGAAAAATCAAACATTTTAGTGTAACATTCGCTGTTGTACTAACTCATAAATTGGGCTTTAATACAGAAGTTCTCGTAGTTAGGTATACAATTAAAAGCAACTAATTTTGCGGCTGTCTTCGACTGTATCGAGACTTTATGACATTCATGAATGAGGAAAAGAAGCGATACATAGTCTCATTTTCATTAATTTATACAGTGAATTATGTGCGTTATTTATGGAGATGTTATAGTCCAAAATGTCTATATCTGAACAATCCGTTGTATGGGACCTATATGTTATAGTGGTCCAATTTCTCTTAAGAAGTCACCCAAGTACCAAATTTCAAGTAGATATCTCAAAAAATGAGGGATTAGTTTGCGTTTATACAGACGGAATGATGGGCATGGCTTAAACGACTCAGCTCATGATCCTCATCATAGCGGTTATATTTTGGTGGATCTGTCATGCCTCCTTCTGCATTTCCGCTCAAAGTTATAACACCATTTCATATGAGTATAAAAAGAAGGGTATACAAACTTTGTTATAATTGTACTCTATGTTAGTCAATCAAATGTACTTGGAGTTTTAATAGCTATATATAAAATCATACTATATACATATATGTTCATATTAAAAATATAAAAACAGAATTGAATTAATAAATGTATGTAAATAAGAGTGTTTTAATTAAATTATTGTCGAATTTCAGCGAGGTAGTCTGTTGAGAATACCAATATTACCAAATTGTCTTTCGTTTCAAAGAGCAGACTATAGCATTGATTGACTGTTACACAATATCAATGGGCCTTATGAATAAACATCCTTTTGCTGAAATTTCTATTAATAAAACTAGTATTTGCTATTTCTATAAGCAAGAGGTATTGATTTTTTAAGTCTGCCGCCAGTTATTGAATGTAAATTTCCTCCAAATATTGCATAAATACTTCCATAAGGATAGCTGATGTGGGGCTACCCATCCCCAGTCCGTGAGTTTGTCTGTATATTTTATTGCCAAATTTGAAATAATTCTGGTCCAGGGTTATTTTCAGCGTATTTACTGTCTTTGTTCGTTTTCTCTATCAGTATTTTAGTTAGAGCTTTTAGTATTTCTGTCTTTGGTATCGAGGGGTATAGATCCTTCACGTAAAGTGATACCTGTTTTGAGTCCTTGGGTACGTTCAGAATTCTCAGTTTGTTGACTAGTTCCGTTGTGTTTTTGATTGCTAGTAGCATATTTAGATGTTTTGAAAGTCTATATCCTGGTGCCGATTTATGGTTTATTATTGGTCGCATAGGTGTTCCTGTTTTGTGGATTTTAGGTAGTGCGATCAGTGATGGGGCAGATGGATTCATTGCTGTGAGAGTGTAGGCTACTTTGCTGTCTCTTATATTTTTCGCTTGTTTTATTGCACGCTTTATTGCCATTTGGTATTCTTCCGTTGGGTCTTTTCTCATCACTCGGCAGCCCATTTCTTTGATTAGTTGACCTGTTTTTCCGGTGTATTCCTCTTCCTCCATTAGCACAGTTGTATTTCCTTTGTCTGTTTCACACTTCATCAATTTTTTCAAAGAAGGAAAAATTCTTAATTTCATATAAGTTGTATTTATTGTTCATCATACGCCATACCGTTTCAGCCCTAGATATTGCCCTATTGTATTCTTTTAAAAGGCAGAAATATTACGTACTTACGTTCCGACATTGTTCCTCAAATAGGATTATTTGGGAATTTATATTCGTCTTCGCATGCCTACTACATAATAAAGCAGTAGACGATTTGTTATGTTGCAAATAGATTTACGTAAAGATAATCTCTGTCATAATCAGAACTCTTTATTCGCTCTTCCCTGTCCTTATACTGAACCTAGAAATGAATCTTCCCCAGGTGTAGGAAGGGTTTGTATCCGTATCTAGTACGAAAAACTTCGAACGAGCCAAGATCTATACAAATTTTGTACTTCTAAATTTGTCGACATTTTAATTAGTGCAGTTGTCGCTGTAGAATACACAATGACTTGGATACACCTGTCCCCATATTTACTGCAGGGTTACGTACTTTAATATGCGTTCACATACATTTGTACAAACAAACTTTATGCCTCTCTGACCAAAAATACATACCTACCTGGGTACTTATGTGCATGCGTATCCAAATTTCTTTACAACAATATTGAAAAAAATCAAACAAAATAAAAAAAAATCAAAAAAAAAATCATAAAAAATCAAAAAAAATCAAAAATAATCATAAAAAATCAAAAATAATCAAAAACAATCAAAAAAAATTATTTTGATTATTTTTGATTATTTTTGATTTTTTATGATTATTTTTGATTTTTTTTGATTTTTTTTTGATTTTTTTAATGGTAATCATTAAAATTACTTTTTTTCTGCAAAACAATTAAAATAATGATTACCAATTAAAAAACAAAATAATTTAATTGATTACTAATCCTAATCGGAATTTAACAGGTCTGAATAATATCTACGTTAAATAACTTCTTTGTGACGTAACTTCAGTGATGTGATACGTAGGGAAAATTCCCTACATGTAGGGATTTTAGTCAGAAAAAAGTGACCGTAGGGAAAGAAGGACAGATTTTTATAAAATAGCTAAATGTAGGCATTTTTTGGCAAAGTCAAATCAAAATTTCAATTCAACTTTTTTTCACTTCAACACTGACAGTCGATCTGAATAATGAAAATGCTGCGAAGACGAGTTAAATCGCGAACCCTTCAATGACGTAATTGGAGAGGGAATACCGTATAGTGAACTATCTAATAACACGATACTTTTAATCAGGGCATCGGAGCAAAAGATTTTTTTTCTCTGGCTACGCTCTTTTTCTCTTTTTTTTCCGTTACGACCAACTAGATGGTATTTTGTTGGTATTTCATTTGGCTTTTTCAATATAGCTTGCTCGCTTAGACCAACGCAAAACTGTATTTGACCATCTCCTTCACACAAAAAACCTTGTAGAATACCAGAAAAAACGTAGTGTCATATGGGCTAAAGCAAAGTATTTGACGCAATAAATTTTTTTTATTATTTTTTAGAGAAATGCTGTACCTATGATAGTATCAATGAAATGTTTCGTTCCCTTACATATTTATATGCCTACGTCTACCTACCTATATATCGCACGTTTTATTCAATAGGGATTCAACTAAAAAAAATTTTTTTTGGGAAAACGCAAACAAAATTTTAGAGCCTATACACACTTGCGACTCAATCGATTTAGTCGGGCTTTGATTTGCATGGGAATGTAAATCTCCGAAATCAATAAGTTTTCTGTACGACTTCTTCAAGAGAAATGTATGAAGACGTTGACAGGAATTCTTACAGACATGTCTTGGGAAATTCTGTGTTTTTTACCGACGATTCGGACAGATATCTAACAGATTTCTGAAGGAACAATGAGGGAAAATTCTATTGTTTTCCGACATATCTGATTGATATCGTACAGATATCTGAAGAAAATCGTGCAGAATTCTGCAATATTTGTCGATGAATCTAACGGATATCTTATAGATATATCAAGAAATATCGTGAGGATTTCTGATTTAAATGCCGAAGAATCTGATGGATATCTTACAGATATCTAAAGAATTTTCAATTAAAATTCGCATAAATGTAGTGGCAAATTAATTATTAAAGTATTTATTATATGTAAATTAATTTAGATACATATGTACATATATGTATACATGAGGGTCTATTATATGTATTTAAAACGTTTTTCATGCATTCCGCCAGAGCCGTTAATAAGCTTCCTTGAGTATGGTAACGAACCAGCGATATACATTACCGGATTATTCGCTCACTTTGCCTTCCAATACATGTTTGTGTGTACATAGGCAGCAATCTGCAAAAGCTGACTATGTCGGAAATAATAAAGAATTGAACCAAGTCCAAATCGGCACAGCTATTATTCCATTGTTATACTCAGCTGTACTAGTACACAGAGTATTATAGTTTTGATTTCCTAACGGTGGATTGTAACAGAATGAAATAATCGAGATAGATATAGACTTATATATATCAAAATGATCAGGGTGAAAAGAGAAATCGATTGAGCCATGTCCGTCCGTCTGTCCGTCTGTACGCACGATAACTCGCGCAAAAATTTAAATATTTTGATGAAATTTGGAATGCATGTTGGTATCAAGACAGGAACGGATGGTATTGAAAATGGGCGAAATCGGACCATGACCACGCTCACCTCCCCTATATAGTAAAAATCGGAAATTTGGTATCTCAGTCACTAATGGAGCTTGGATGACAAAATTTCACCCACGTGTAGAGCTCAGGTCCCTAGTAAGAAATTTGATGAAATTTTGGAAAATGGGCGGTGCCACGCCCACTTATTAAGGGCCAAACATTGAAAGTTGTACAAGCCATAACTCAGAAACCGTAGCAGATATATCGATGAAATTTGGCACGCTTGATTTACTTACTCAGGCAAATGTTTGGACGAAAAATTGTCGAAATCGGTTGACGACCACGCCCACTTTTATATATGGGTATTATAAAGTGACCTAATAAAAACATTTTAAGCGATATCTCTGTCAAATATAAAGATATATCATTGAAATTTTATGGTAGGAGTCCAACTATGGACATAAAACAAAAAACACAAAAATTTTGGAAAATGGGCGTGGCACCTCCTCCTTTTAGAAGCAGGAATATACGAGATTTCTTAGCCTATAACTCGACAAATAATTGATATATTATGACGAAACTTGGTGTATATACTTTCATTACTTGTAGTAATACACGTTCAAAATTTTAGCGAAATCGGTTGACAACCACGCCCACTTTTATATATGGGAACAATAAAGGGGCCTAATAAAAACATTTTAAGCGATATCTCTGTCAAATATAAAGATAATTCATCGAAATTTTGTGGCATGAGTTCTACAATAGATCGGAAACAAAAAATAGAAAAATTTCGGAAAATGGGTGTGGAACCGCCTCTTTTTAGACAAAGGAATCTACGAGATTTCGGAGCCCATAACTCGACAAATAATTGAGACATTAAGACGAAACTTGGTTTATACACTTTTATATCTTGTGTTAATAGACACGCAAAAATTTATTCAAATCGGTTTATGACCACGCCTACTTTTTAACAAAGATATTTCTGGAACACCCTTTGGGAATTTGTAACGTGACATCTTTGTAACTCATAAAGGGATGAAATTTTGCACAAAGAATAATATTCATAAGCTTATTTGGATGACTGATAAAAATTTAGAAAATAGGCGTGGCTACGCCCACTTTATGCAGCACTCGCTTTATATAAAGTACACCGTGTTTCCATCAAACGGAAACAAACAATGAAAGCATACAGCTGAGTATCTAATGTTCGATTCCACTCGAACTTAGGCTTCCTTACGTGTTTTTTTTAAGGCCTGACGCTACATATCCGGCTATCTTTATGTATATATCAAGTTTGTACATATGTATGCATATTTTATATTGCACATTTTGTTTTATTAATTTTTTTTTTTAATTTTGTACTGATTACAAATAGAAATTTTCTTGTACAAATTCAAAAGAATAAATTGAAAATATTTGGACATATCGCACACTAAATCAAAAAGCGTTACAACTCAAAATTCAAAAATTTTCAGGAGAGGCAAAAAACTTTTTAATTTTTATATGCAATGATATGGGAAAAGGCTACGTATAATAGTTATTTCTCAGTTAAAAAAGACTCTGATGGAAAAGATTTTTTGGCAGCCGCTAGAGATATATTATGTGTACCAATTTATGGAAGAACCCCGATTTCGAAAAATTTTGAGTTGTGACGCTTTTTGATTTAGTGTGCGATATGTATCTGCACGAAATCGGTCCGATATCTATAAGATTTGTCGGATGAGAAAAAAATAATTTCCCCAGAAATGTCTGATAGAAATACCTAAGAAATCCGAAAGATTTGTCCAGATACTCAACTTTTTACTCAGAATATTTTCAGAATTGTCTGAATCAGAAATTGTCTGTCAAAATTGTTAGCGGGGTACATTCAATTAGTCGAACAACTGAAACAGTTGGATTTGCATACAAAAGCCCAATTCGACTAAATCGATTGAGTCGCAAGTGTGTATAGGCTCTTATAATTTCAAAGAGTTTCCTTCTACGGCTAACTACAAAATCCCTTTTATTTCCGCCATTTTTATCGTTTTGAGTATTTTATAAGACTAGACTCAAAGGCATGACCCAGTTATTGAAATATATGGCAAAACCCCAGAAATCGAAAATTTCGAGTTAAATCCCTATTGCATAAAACGTGCGATATATATGTTACATACAACGCATTAATACATATATTTTTTTATTATATTAATTGTTCAAAACAGTAAATCATCAGTATTTTATTGTAATTTTTTTTGATTTCTTTGAGAGCCAGTGTGTATGCAGTATGCAGTAGAACAGCCGATTTTCATTATTTAGTAAAAGAAAAAACGTTCATCCACTGCCGTGCGGTTTCTTCATTGTTCTAGCATGGAAATAACTAAAAAAAAAGTGTAGGGAATTACGTAGGGAAAATTTGAAACAAGCGTAGGGAAAAGTAGGGATTTTTTTCTTACTCTGTAGGGAATTTCCAAAAAAGTATCTACCATCACTGCGTAACTTCTTTGTTTATTAATTTAGTAAAACCGTTTCAAGGCAACATTGTCATGAATTTTGAAGCACTTTCATTTGGCGACACAAAGAGGAAAATTCATGGACATACAAATAAGTTATCTGACCCAACTATGTGAACACGACTTCAGAGCTCAAAAGGACATTAGAAGGAAGCAGTGGCGGATCCACGGGGGTTCAAACCCCCCCCCCCCCCCCTTGTGGTTTATCATAGATCCCAAATTAATGCCCTTATAGATTCTGCGCCCAAATTTCCCAAACTGATCAAGGAAAACTATCATTCCAAAAGCAATGGTTGGACCACATAACATCCAAAATATGTACCTACATGCGAAAAAAGTTCATGTAGGTACCTTTGGACGCACGTGCATAAAATCAAATTTGTCAAATGCTATTCGCAAATTGCCAAATCGCAAATTTATTTTCTTTTTTTTCTTATCCCTATTTTTATCGGGATTGTACAGAATTAATTTGGTCAGAAATGTCTGAATCGTTGGAGAAATTGCCTTTTTCAGAGGAATTTCGCAATTCTTGTTTAAATTAATCTTTTAAAAATTTGATTATATAAAAACAAGAACAAGAAAAATTCTATTAAAAATATAAATATAACCAAAAAGTACTACATACATATAGTATTCTTATTTATTTTGGCTTTAAATGCAAGGGTAAGTGAAATTGATGATCAATTTGCCACCAATACCATACGATAGTCATTCGCACGTACCAATGCAAAAATATACATACATACGTTATACATGTTATTTAGAACTTCAATTGAAATCTCATGCACTTTATGTGATGACATACATACATATTGTTAATTTGGAGGGTTTTGATTTTGTTGTGTTTAACCCATTAGTGGGCCGTGCCAATTTGGGAACACCCAATGATATATTTTATACTTATTGTAGATGTGCTTTGACCACTAATGGGTTAAGGTGCGGGAAATGGCGCAACTAGTATATAGAATAATAATAGTAGGTGGTATTAGTCCATATTTTCACCAGCGCACATAGGTAGATTTTCAAGTTTTATGCGGCCAAAAATATTTTATTGTCTACATCTATTCCAAATTGCTTGTTTAATGCAAAATTTTAATAATTTGAGTTAAAAGTCGATTTTATTGAAAACAAGTAAGGAAGCCTAAGTTCGAGTGGAATCGAACATTAGATACTCAGCTGTATGCTTTCATTGTTTGTTTGCGTTTGATGGAAACACGGTGTATTTTATATAAAGCGAGTGCCGCATAAAGTGGGCGTAGCCACGCCCATTTTCAACATTTTTATCAGTCATCCAACTAAGCATATGAATATTATTCTTTGTGCAACATTTCATTCCTTTATGACTTCTAGTTACAAAGATGTCACGTTACAAATTCCCAAAGGGTGTTCCAGAAATATCTTTGTTAAAAAGTAGGCGTGGTCATAAACCGATTTGAATAAATTTTTGCGTGTCTATTGACACAAGTTATAAAAGTTTATAAACCAAGTTTCGTCATAATATCTCAATTATTTGTCGAGTTATGGGCTCCGAAATCTCGTAGATTCCTTTGGTGCCACGCCCATTTTCCAAAATTTTTCTATTTTTTGTTTCCGGTCTATTGTAGAACTCATGCCACAAAATTTCAATGAATTATCTTTATATTTGACAGAGATATCGCTTAAAATGTTTTTATTAGGCCCCTTTATTGTTCCCATATATAAAAGTGGGCGTGGTTGTCAACCGATTTCGCTAAAATTTTGAACGTGTATTACTACAGGTAATGAAAGTATATACACCAAGTTTCGTCATAATATATCAATTATTTGTCGAGTTATAGGCTAAGAAATCTCGTATATTCCTGCTTCTAAAAGGAGGAGGTGCCACGCCCATTTTCCAAAATTTTTGTGTTTTTTGTTTTATGTCCATAGTTGGACTCCTACCATAAAATTTCAATGATATATCTTTATATTTGACAGAGATATCGCTTAAAATGTTTTTATTAGGTCACTTTATAATACCCATATATAAAAGTGGGCGTGGTCGTCAACCGATTTCGACAATTTTTCGTCCAAACATTTGCCTGAGTAAGTAAATCTAGCGTGCGAAATTTCATCGATATATCTGCTACGGTTTCTGAGTTATGGCTTGTACAACTTTCAATGTTTGGCCCTTAATAAGTGGGCGTGGCACCGCCCATTTTCCAAAATTTCATCAAATTTCTTACTAGGGACCTGAGCTCTACACGTGGGTGAAATTTTGTCATCCAAGCTCCATTAGTGACTGAGATACCAAATTTCCGATTTTTACTATATAGGGGAGGTGAGCGTGGTCATGGTCCGATTTCGCCCATTTTCAATACCATCCGTTCCTGTCTTGATACCAACATGCATTCCAAATTTCATCAAAATATTTAAATTTTTGCGCGAGTTATCGTGCGTACAGACGGACAGACGGACGGACATGGCTCAATCGATTTCTCTTTTCACCCTGATCATTTTGATATATATAAGTCTATATCTATCTCGATTATTTCGTTCTGTTACAATCCACCGTTAGGAAATCAAAACTATAATACTCTGTGTACTAGTACAGCTGAGTATAAATATATACAGTGACTAAAAAAAAAATCATTAAATTTATTTCAAAGAGTTCTGTCGGAAATTTTACTTTCTTATTTTAGTTTAAAAATATAGAAAATTTTTCAATAAAAATCGTTTTAAGCAGGATTTCTGAGCTTATAGAAAAAATCTCAAAAATCGTAGAAATTTCTGAAAGTGGATTAAAAATTTCAAATTGAGGCCAGAATTTATAGAAGATTTTGAGGATATTTCTAAGTATACTGTTATGTAGCCAACCCATTTTAGTGTAAAAAGTGAAATTCTCAATGCTGTGAAAAATTCCGTCAATTTTAGAAGTTTTTTTCTGTAGGGTGTAGGGTGAGACCGTTCCAATTAAAATTTCCGAAAAGCCAATGAAAATTTTCAAAAAGTTGAATGTTGCATATTGTTATATTAAAATTGAATGAGCTGCAAAATTGCATACTCAAAACTCTTTTAAAAAATGTAGCTTTAGGATTCTTAGCCCCTTTTTATGATAAGTATTTCCTTGACTTTGAAAAATTGGAAACACTAAAAATACGAAAGCAGGTAATTTTCCAAATAGGCCAATTTTTAATCCATTGTTGATAATTTCTGGCTTTGCATTTTTCCGTAGAGAAATTGACGGGTAATCGATCGGAGGCGATAATATAACTAAATTGCTTTTGAATTAAAAAATTAACAATATTTTTTCAAGAAAGGCCGATATGCTTAAAAGCTTCAAAATGGTGGGTCTTTTATTATGCTAGGTTGACGATTTCTTCAATAAATAATGATATTTACCTGAAGCACCCGAATCCATGATGTTTTCTTTGATAACTGTCTTAAAACTGAAAATATTGACGTTTAAAAATGGGTTACTTAAAATACGTAAAAAAAAAATCGAAAAAGTGAGAGAATAATAAGTTTCGACTAGCGGCAGGGACACCCCCGTTGTCTATAAAAGTCGAGAAGACCGGTTTATTATCGCCCGGTCTATTATAAATGTAGAGCGATTTTGGATTTTGTATTTGCACCAATTTTAAAATTTTCAATTTTGGCCGCATAAATTCGTAAAATCTACCTACATATGTGCAGCGTCTGCCCTTAAAAAACATCTTCCAAAAAAATAAATTTTCAAAACCCCCCCCCTTGCCGAAATCCTGGATCCGCGCCTGGAACGAAGTGTAGAGCTTCAAAATACGAAACTAATGACGTATCAATTTTAAAAATCGGCTGATAAATAACAAAGTTACAAGAAAAAAACAATTTCGGCGGTATTTCGCGGGGTCAAAAAAAAATTTTTTTTTGTGTCCCTTAACCCTCTCAAAATAAGCTTCAAATTTAGGGGCGGACTTTTACAACATTTTTTTTCGACCCTATCTAATGTACATATGTACCTTAACCTCAATGCAGCGCACCATAGTCAGTTTGTTTTTTACTTTACTGATCTTTTCGGATCTTTCCGTTATATAAAAAAAAAAATATGTATAAGTACATACATATAGATATATACATATTTATGTATACTATAATGTGTATAATGGCAAGCATATAGTATTGTGAGCAAACATACATATTTATAACCGATGTACAATTAGGGGATTCACAACCTGTCATATTACGTCATATCGTCATAAGTCATAATATTTTGTTGTTGCATTCTATGCTATATGTGTACTAAATAAATACAACTCTGCACGATATGTTTTTGGGCCGTGGTATTTGATCAGCTGTTTTTGTTTACTTCTTCGCAGGGCTTCGGAAAAGTTTTTTATAACTATTTCCGTACAATATTTTAATATGACATATGACTTTATGACACTTTGTGAATCACCTAAATACTTCTTATACGAATATCTATGTTCACGCAAAGCATTTAATTATTATGCGCACTTTGCTCATTCGGAAGCATTGAGGGAAAGGTAATGTAATCTTTGCTCTGAATCTCTGAATCTACAACAGATGGATCGATGTTGGTACGTACATATGTATGTATGACAGCGATTTATAGGCTTTGTTTATGGGGAGCATAAAATATTTACATACATACATACCGACACTTGTGCTTTTGTGTTTCATTATATCATTATCTCTGTTTATAGGCTTTACTCAAAAGATAATGGTTTTTTTTCGTATTTTTGTTTCATTTACCTTGTGTATATTTTGCTTTTGTAATTTTAAAATGCAAGTGGCGAAAAATTACGCGATCATTTGACTTTCCGTTTTCTTTTCTTTGTTTTCACCCCAAAATGAATGAAATTATTAAAGCACATACATATGTATGAACCTACATACATACATATATCCATAGATATGTATGTACATTAGGGGGTCCATAATTGCATGAATAGAATAAAGTTCTACCGAAATCACCGGAAACCCCTGCATTTAATGCGGCTGTACTGTGGAAATCTACACCATTTCCAGTAGTGCCCTATGGCGTATGAGTAACATTGAGTTTTCTTTGTTACTACATTGACTGTACTTATGTATGTATCTTTAAGTAATTTGCAAGATAATTTAAGATATATGTATTATACCTATGCGATATTGAACATTTAGACTATATTTCGAAAACGACTCATCCAATTTTAATTCTGATCATATTCGGATTCAACATAAAATTTTGGTTGAATTTGATGTGAATACTGGCCTGGTTAATTTTTGGCGATTTTGTCAATTTTTGATTTTCAAAAATCCCTCTTGGTACATAAAAACCATGATGCAACTATAATTTGACCATGATAAAAACCAAATTCCGGAACATCAAATTCAAATTGATAACATTTTGTAGTAACACAGCTGTATTAACAGCTGTTTTCGATACCGTTTGAACAAATTGAGGGTACAAAAAGGAAGCTCTCTTTAATGATTACCTCGCAGCAAAAAAAATTTCACATATGTATGTTTAGCATGTTGTGCATTAATTTTTTATTACTTCCTTATTAAAAAACAAAGAAAAAAAAAAACATTTTAAAGATGCAAATAAGTTGGCTCAGGAAGGTTTTTATGTTAATGCAAATTTAGTTTTATATTTTTGTACTTACATACAACACATGTGTAACAACACACAAAAATCTTAACACTTTTTACGGCTCTCGAATTTGCAAATAATTACCTATGCACTTTAAGTAAATTTCCGTTATGAAAACTTAATGCAGTAATGTAGCCACGCCCGTTTTCAACATTTTTATCAGTCATCCAACTACGCATATGAATATTATTCTTTGTGCAAAATTTCATTCCTTTATGACTTCTAGTTACAAAGAAGTCTTGTTACAAATTCCCAAAGTGTGTTCCAGAAATATCTTTGTTAAAAAGTAGGCGTGGTCATAAACCGATTTCAATAAATTTTTGCGTGTCTATTAACACAAGTTATAAAAGTGTATAAACCAAGTTTCGTCATAATATCTCAATTATTTGTCGATTTATGGGCTCCGAAATCTCGTTGATTCCTTTGTCTGAAAAGAGGCGGTGCCACGCCCATTTTCCGAAATTTTTCTATTTTTTGTTTCCGATCTATTGTAGAACTCATGCCACAAAATTTCAATGAATTATCTTTATATTTGACAAAGATATCGCTTAAAATGTTTTTATTAGTCCACTTTATGATACACATATATAAAAGTGGGCGCGGTCGTCAACCGATTTTGGTAAAATTTTGAACATGTATTACTACAAGTAGTGAAAGTGTATAGACCAAGTTTCGTCATAATATATCGATTATTTGTCGAGTTATGGGCTCAGAAATCTCGTATATTCCTGCTTCTAAAAGGAGGCGGTGCCACGCCCATTTTCCAACATTTTTGTATTTTTTGTTTTATGTCCATAGTTGGACACCTTCCATAAAATTTCAATGATATATCTTTATATTTGACAGAGATATCGCTTAAAATGCTTTTATTAGGTCACTTTATAATACCCATATATAAAAGTGGGCGTGGTCGTCAACCGATTTTGGCAATTTTTCGTCCAAACATTTGCCTAGGTAAGTACATCACGCCTACCAAATTTCATCGATATATCTTCAACAGTTTCTGAGTTATGACTCATAAAACTTTC
The DNA here is from genome assembly GCA_960531455.1 of Urophora cardui. NCBI lineage: Eukaryota > Metazoa > Arthropoda > Insecta > Diptera > Tephritidae > Urophora > Urophora cardui. The sequence goes on from OY482672.1 coordinate 122,167,648, forward strand.
AATGTTTGCCCCTTAATAAGTGGGCGTGGCACCGCCCATTTTCCAAAATTTCACCATATTTCTTCATAAGGGCCTGAGCTCAATACGTGTGTGAAATTTTATCACTCTAGCTCTATTAGTGACTGAGATACAAAATTTCCGATTTTTACTATATAGGGGAGGTGGGCGTGGTCATGGTCCGATTTCGCCCATTTTCAATACCATCCGTTCCTGTCTTGATACCAACTTACATTTCAAATTTCATCAAAATATCTCAATTTTTGCGCGAGTTATCGTGCTCACAGACGGACAGACGGACAGACGGACGGACATGGCTCAATCGATTTCTCTTTTCACCCTGATCATTTTGATATATATAAGTCTATATCTATCTCGATTATTTCATTCTGTTACAATCCACCGTTAGGAAATCAAAACTATAATACTCTGTGTACTAGTACAGCTGAGTATAAAAAAAAATTGAACACATCGCACGTTTTACAGTAAATGGATGTAACACAAAATTTTCATTTTGTGAGACATTGTTATATACTTATTTTAATATGTAATAGGCGATGTCATTGCGTGCAGTCTTTTAAAATATTCAATGAGTTAAAAGTGACGTAAACAAATGCCTTTTCATGTTTCACTTATAAATTTCTCACGTTTGGCTGTTTCAATTCAATTTCACTCACCCTTTTCTCCTCTAAAACACAAGAATTGTTTATTGTAAAGTGAATCAATCTAAATTCTAAATCTATATTCTGTTTCATTTTCATGATCTAAACTTTAGATTCTAAAGAAGAAATTCCAATAAGAACGCAATGCAATATCGCCACAGTTCGATCAAGATATTTTACGTTGATCATAATTATTTTTTTCTGGTTTATACCAGTAATTTCGGATGAATGTAATAAAGACTCTAACTATATTACTTTAACGAAGAAAGGTCTATGGAACTCATTCCGTAAATACATATGTATAGGGTAAGGCATACTCGAAGTAGAATCGGCCAGAGTTACTTTAAACGTAGTCACAATGTGATCGTTATGCGTTTGTTAGTCTCAGCCAAGGCAGCTTTACCAGGTAGGCGCACGGGCGAATTCAGAAATTTCCCACGTATTTGGTTAAGTATTGTAATTGGTAGAGTGTAATGTCAAAATGATATTTCGCCTTGGTTAAAATCTGAGTTCGCTTGAGAATCCCCCATTCCTATTGGGCATGATGTGAATTCGCTTTGATTTTGAGTCAAAAATTTTTGACATTACACTCTACCTTTGTAAATAAAAACAGTAGTTTCTGAACCCGCCCGTGCGCCTACCTTCCTAGATCTGCCCTGATCTGCGACAGCACCTTCGTAGATACAGACAAGAATTAATTACAATCGTTGCCCGCCGATGTCGGCAGATGAGGAGGGATTGCACATTGCTGGTATTCTCTCTCATTCCAGCTTAGCTTTAGGCTTGCAAGAAGGCAAAATAAACCTGAATTTTGATTCTAATGCACAAACCTAGACATCCATACAAATATGACACATTTTATGTACATACATATGTATGTATTTTAAAAGAGGCATCTAGTCAGTGAATTTTGACGGGAAGTTGCGTGGGCGTGAGTGAGCTTGTGTAGTATTTGTGTAGTATCCCTGCAAAAAATATGCGATTAATACCGAAAGATATTTGTCCCGGATTGATCTCTTTCGAGAACAATCGGTCCACAATTAGTCCTCGATTGTTCCTGTACGGGTATAAATGTAGACTAATTGTAGACCAATTGTTGCCTAACGGGTATAAATGTAGATTAATCGCTTTCATCCCCAACGGGTATAAATGTAGATTAATCGCTTTCATCCCGAACGGGTATAAATGTATATTAATCGCTTTCATTCCGAACGGCTACAAATCTAGATTCTTTAAATGTAGAAATTTTACAAAAATATGCAATGTATTTAAAAAATTGTAGAGCAACCGGTAAAACGAATTTAATACCCTTTCTTTTAATAACAATGATGAATAATAATTTTAACAAAATGTTGCCTAAAATATTCTATGAAAAAATCCTTTACATTACGCTCATATAATGCATACTCAAAACTTACAATTTTTTAAATTTATTTATCGAGATTTTTCTTCAAAAGTAAAACATTATATCGTCGTGCCATACGAAAACTAACATCAGATTTTTTGTGGCTGACGAAAAGTAAAAAGTTCAAGTTTTGGCCGACGAAAAGTAATAAAATCGAGTTTTGGCTGACGAAAAGTAATAAAATCCACTTTTGGCTGACGAAAACTATCAATTTCGTTTAAACAACAGCAATTTTAATGTAAAAACAGTATATAATTACTGATACTTTTCGTCAGCCAAAAGTCGATTTTATTACTTTTCGTCAGCCAAAACTCGATTTTATTACTTTTCGTCGGCCAAAAGTCAAATGTTCTGCTTTTCGTACAGAGTTTTTTATTGATAGCTTTCGCCAGAAATTTTAAATATGTTAGTTTTCGTATGGTACACTCAAAAAAAAAATTTCTCTCGATCAAAGACATAATTTTCCTTATTTTGAACACGCGTCCCAATACAAAATTTTCTTTGTTTTGTGTAAATTTTCTCAAAAATGTGGAAAAAACATAAAAAAACATTCAAACAAATTCGTTGCCATGGGAATTTGTATGGGAATTTAATTTCTCAAAATTAAAGAAATCAAGTCTTCAAAACAAGGAAAGTTGGGAATGGAATGGCGCTTAAAGAATTTTTCATTATTTTAATGTATGAATTTTTTCAAAACAAGTATATGAAACCATGGTAACGCATGTAACAACAATATTTTATAAACCTTTTAACATGTTTTAAGGAAAATTTACTCAAAACAAAGAAAGTAGTGTTCAAAATAGGTAAACAATTTCTTTGACCCCTCCATATATTTTTTTTCTGTCAGTGTACGACGATATAATCTTTATTTATGTATACTATATGCATGAACATTTACAATGTTTTAAACATTGTTATTAAAAATTGCCTTGGCGAACAACTTGGAAAAATCTAAATTTGTACCCGTTCGTGCTGGAAGCGATTGATCTACATTTGTACCCGTTGGGGATGAAAGCGATTAATCTACATTTGTACCTGTTCAGGATGTAAGCGATTGATCTACATTTGTACCCGTTCGGGATAAAAGCGATTGATCTACATTTGTACCCGTTCGGTATGTTAGTGATTAATCTACATTGGTACCCGTTCGGGTATACAAGTTGAACAATTAGTCTCTTCATAGGACATGATCGAACAAATGCGAACAATTCACTCCATATAAAGGGATGTAAAATTGTATTAGTCGCATGCTCCCTTGCGATTGATCCCGGACACGTCCCGGATTAATCGCATTTTTTGCAGGGATTTATCTACTTACATATGTATGTAAGTATGTAAGTCACAGCAATGTCGGTTTGAATGGCAACCGGGCTTGCCAATGCTTAACATTTTAATTCATGTCTTTTTTTTATCATTTTGTGCTTTTAAACAAACATTTTGTTTTTCGTAGATTTCTATTTGTGGCTCTTCTCCTTTGTATGTACATTAGGGTGGTCCCCAAATATATGGAGACAAATTTTATATCATATGTATTTCTTCAACCTCATCCCCTATGTCGATGCTAATAAATTCGAAGATCTTCTCTTCTTGATTGGCGCTTAACCGTCTAGACGATTCTGGCCGAGTCCAACAGAGCGCGCCAATTGCTTCTGTTTCGTGCAGCATGGCGCCACTTGGGAACACCTAGGGAGGCAGCATCGCTGTCCACCTGATTTTCCCAACGCAGTGGAGGTCTCCCTTTTCTTTTGCGTTCAGCGGGTTTCGATAGAAATGCTTTCTTGGCCGGAGCGCCTTCGTCCATTCTCACGACATGACCTGCCCAACGCAGCCGCTGGATCTTTATTCGCTGAACAATGTCGATGTCTGTGTAATGCTAGAGACACACATCGTAGTATAGTAGAAATATTGAGATCTATACCACATATGTGTCACTCTCATATTGTAGTTTAATTGAAAATTTTCATAATAAAGCCAAATCATAGTATTGATATTATAATATTTCTACCACATGTGTGTCTGAGGCATAAAGCTCGTACAGCTCATCGTTAAATCTCCGTCGATACTGGCCCACGCCAACGCGCAAAGGTCCATAAATCTTACGAAGAACTTTTCTCTCGAATACTCCAAGTGCCATCTCATCTGATTTTGAAATTGTCCATGCTTCTGCGCCGTACATGAGGACTGGAACGATGAGCGTCCTGTAGAGTGTGATTTTTGTTTGTCGAGAGAGGACTTTACTTTTCAGTTGCCTACTTAGTCCGAAGTAGCATTTATTGGCAAGCGTGATTCTTCGTTGGATCTCCGCGCTGACATCATTCTTGGTGTTAATGCTGGTTCCCAGATAGACGAAGTCCTTAACAGTTTCGAATTTGTAGCTATCAACATTGACGTGGCTGCCAAGGCGTGCTGTTTCTTTGTGTGATGACAGGAGGTACTTCGTCTTGTCCTCGTTGACCGCCAAACCCATTTTCTTAGCCTCTTTATCCAGCTTGGAGAAGGCAGAACATACGGCGCGCGTGTTAGTGCCAATGATGTCGATGTCATCGGCGTACGCCAGCAGTTGCACACTCTTGTGATATAAGATGCTTCCTGTATGGTTAAGTTCTGCAGCTCGTATTATCTTTTCCAGCATAAAATTGAAGAAGTCGCACGAAAGAGAGTCACCTTGTCTGAAACCTAGTTTGGTCTCGAACGGCTCGGAGAGGTCCTTCCCAATTCTGACGGAGCTGGTGGTGTTAGTCAATGTCATTTGGCATAGCCGTATAAGTTTAGCAGGGAAACCAAATTCAGACATTGCGGCATACAGGCAATTCCTATTCGTGCTATCAAAAGCGGCTTTAAAATCGACAAAGAGATGGTGTGTGTCGGATCCTTTTTCATGGGTTTTTTCCAGTATTTGTCGTATTGTGAAGATCTGGTCGATGGTAGATTTACCAGGTCTGAAGCCACACTGATAAGGTCCAATCAGATTGTTGACGATAGGCTTCAGTCTTTCGCACAATACACTTGCTAAGACCTTATATGCGATATTCAGGAGGCTTATCCCACGATAATTGGCGCGTACTGTGGAGTCTCCTTTTTTGTGGATTGGGCAGAGCACACTTAAGTTCCAATCGTCGGGCATGCGCTCGTCCGACCATATTCTGCATAGGAGTTGATGCATGCTCTTTATCAACTCTTCGCCACCATGTTGAAATTCGAAGATACCATTATATAAAAAGTCTTTCAAAAAACGTGAAATTTAAAAAAAGTTTAAAATTAAAAAAAAAAAAATTATTTATGGTAAATGACAGTTCGTTATCATGGCGTTCATTTAGGCTTACTAAATTTTTTATAAATTTACCCCAAATTTGAAATTTGGTTATTAGACGAAATTAGCACTAAATTTTTTATAAATTTACCCCAAATTTGAAATTTGGTTATTAGACGAAATTAGCACATAAGCATTAATTTTTGTATATTGAATTTTCGATCCGATCACGTATTCTAATGTATGCATTATTGACTGATTTTCTGCGCAGCATCATCACTCACTCAAACGCTCAAACGAATTACACCGAGAGAAGAGAAAACCTACAGCGGCTCACTTCACACGCAGCGTGAGCGGCTCATTCCTGCATCACTCATTCAAAATGAGTGAAGAAGCAAACAATAAAACTCTCACTCTGCGTTCTAGATGAGTGAGAAACACAAACGGTCACTCATCATCATGCCGTGAGGATGAGATTCCTCACTCACTCATTCATACTCTGAGTTTCTTCCTACAATGCCCTTAACCATGTCTGATCGGGACCAAAATTGATATGTGATATCTTTGACTGTGCTGTTACCGATCTAGGGAATCAGACGGAAGAAAATCGCTAATTTGATTTTTTTAAGGACCACCCTATGTACATACATATATTGTTTGTTTGCACACTGTAGGGAAAATCTCTAGTTCAGAACTAGGTCGCTTCTAGTGCATTTTTCACAAATACTAGTGCGAGCTAAATCTCTTTTGCATGTTATCAACTGGCGAATTTAACACGGCGATGTCCTAGGCGGTGTCAATTGTCATCCTCTGCACTACATTTTCGATAGTTCCGAACTAGTACTAGTTTCACTAATTGGTTTATTGGCACAATTTCGATAGTTCTGAACTAACTACAACTACCTAAAAATTCTACAGTTTTACATCTGCCGCTTAAGTGCAGCATTTGACACACTTCACGCAAGTGGCGCGACGGCACACTGGCTAACGCGTGTGACAATCAATTTGGCGAGCGCGGGTTAGAATCCTCTCGATGTCGATGCGGATGATAATTATTTTTTTTAACTAATATTTTTTTAAATTTTTATTAAATAAAAAAATACTAAAAAGACGTTGTACAAAAACGATCCTCGGTTGAGGCCACCTGAGAAGAAGTCTGATGAGGGGATGTGGTGGTCTCCGAAATGGATCCATAACTTCTACCAAAAAATTTTTTTCAATTTTTCTTAATTAAAAAACTGGCATATAGCTTATAAAAAACTCACATAAAAAAAAATTATTTTTTATTTAATAAAAATTTACAAAAATATTTAAAAAGAATAAAATAGAAAAAATTTAAAACAAGCCTGAGGGATCGGAAAAGCATAATTATGGGAACATTTCATAAAAGTTAAGATGCAAATAGAAAACTCTCTATATAAAATTCTTCACTAAACATCTGAGAATTGCAAAAATATACAAAGCATTTTTGTCACTTTGAAATTACATACAAATCAAAGTGTGTCTTATAATGGTCACTCAATTCACTCCTTCTGAATTGTGGAGGGTTTAATTACAATTGATCTAGTTAATTTTTGACACCTTCTCGCTAGTTCGGAGCTAGCATTTGAGGTCCCTGCAGGGCATGTACATATGTACATATATGTATGCATGTTTGTATATAGTAAATCATATTCTTGTTAACAACTGAATTGAAGGGCGTGATTAATGGGTTGCGGGTGCAACGTGCTTTTTTCAGCAATCGATTGTTATTGATTTAAGCCTTTTTTTAGTTAATGGCTTCCTCAACCCACGAACAAATTAAATGTCAACGAATATATGTACATACATACATCCATATATACCTAATCGACTTTTCTTCCTAAATATACCCTGCAGGCAAAATTAAACTAGTATGAAAATAAACTAGTTGATCAACTGGTATGTAAAGGAAAAAATTCAACTAGTTGGTGTTCTACTAGTTGATCAACTGGTAGGAAACGGACAAAGTTATACTAGTTGGTTTTCTACTACTTGATCAACTGGTTGAAATGGACAAAATTCTACTAGTTGATCAACCGCTTTTAAAAAGACAAAATCATACTAGTTGGTATACTACTAGTAATATACCAATTTATTTATTAACAGAATATAGCAGTTTGTGCAATTCTATCACAAACTAAGCTTTATTGGGGATTTTGAAGTAAATTTACGCTATTATTTAACAAAAGGGTCAGAATAGTTATTACCAATTCGCCAAAAAGGAACAACCATTTCTCACAAAATTAATATTTTTAAGGCTTTTCATTTATTTTCGTGCAAGGGTACACAAAAACAATTACATACATATATGTATACATATATGTTTGTAGCAAGTGGCAAGAAGAGTTTAAGGGAGTTTAGTTAATTGATTTGGTTTCATCCAAATCGGAGATTTTATCAGCCAACTGCCGCAGTAACACGAAGCCATTATTCTACCTTACTATACATCTTTGCGTGTACTGTGTATAATATGTACTAAATGTAACTTTAACAAGTAAGGAAGCCTAAGTTCGAGTGCAATCGAACATTAGATACTCAGCTGTATGCTTTCATTGTTTGTTTGCGTTTGTTCGATATAGGGTGTATTTTATATGAAACGAGTGCTGCATAAACAGGGCGCAGCCACGCCCATTTTCAAAATTTATATCAATCATCCAAATAAGCATACAAATATTATTGTTAGTGCAAAATTTCATCCCTCTATGACTTTTAGTTACAAAGACTTCACGTTACAAATTCCAAAAGGGTGTTCCAGAAATATCTTTGTTAAAAAGTAGGCGTGGTCATAAACCGATTTCAATACATTTTTGCGTGTCTATTAACACATGTTATAAAAGTGTATAAACCAAGTTTCGTCATAATATCTCAATTATTTGTCGAGTTAAAGGCTAAGAAATCTCATATATCCCTTTGTCTAAAAAGAGGCGGTGCCACGCCCATTTTCCAAACTTTTTTATTTTTTGTTTCCGGTCTATTGTAAAACTCATGTCACAAAATTTCAATGAATTATCTTTATATTTCACATAGATATCGCTTAAAATGGTTTTATTAGGTCACTTTATAATACACATATATAAAAGTGGGCGCGGTCGTCAACCGATTTTGGTAATTTTTCGTCCACACATTTGGCTAAGTAAATATATCACGCGTACCAGATTTCATCGATATATCTTTAACGGTTTCTGAGTTATGGCTTATTAAACTTTCAATATTCGCTCCTTAATAAGTGGGCGTGGCACCGCCCATTTTCCAAAATTTTTGTAGTTTTTGTTTTATGTCCATAGTTGGACTCCTGCCACAAAATCTCAGTGATTGATCTTTATATTTGACAGAGATATCGCTTAAAATGTTTTTATTAGGCCCCCTTATATTTCCTATATATAAAAGTGGGCGTGGCCGTCAACCGATTTTGATAATTTTTCGCCAAAACATTTGACTAAGTAATTATATTACGCGTACCGAATTTCATCGATATATCTTCAACGGTTTCTGAGTTATGACTCATAAAACTTTCAATGTCTGCCCCTTAATAAGTGGGCGTGGCACCGCCCATATTCCAAAATTTTTGTGTTTTTTGTTTTATGTCCATAGTTGGACTCATGCGACAAAATTTCAATGATAGATCTTTATATTTGACAGAGATATCGCTTAAAATGGTTTTATTAGGTCACTTTATAATACACATATATAAAAGTGGGCGTGGCCGTAAACCGATTTTGATAATTTTTCGTCAAAACATTTGTCTATGTAAGCAAATTACGCGTACCAAATTTCATCGATATATCTTCAACGGTTTCTGAGTTATGACATATAAAACTTTCAATGTTTGACCCTTAATAAGTGGGCGTGGCACCGCCCATTTTCCAAAACTTCATCAAATTTCTTCATAAGGGCCCGAGCTCAATACGTGGGTAAAATTTTAAAACTCTAGCTATATTAGTGGCTGAGATACCAAATTTCCGATTTTTTCTATATAGGAAAAGTGGGCGTGGTCATGGTCCGATTTCGCCCATTTTCAATACCAACCGTCCCAGTCTCGATACCAACTTGCGTTCCAAATTTCATCAAAATATCTCAATTTTTGCGCGAGTTAGAGTGTTTACAGACGGACGGACGGACGGACGGACGGACAGACGGACGGACGGACGGACGGACGGACGGACGGACGGACATGGCTCAATCGATTTCTCTTTTCACCCTGATCATTTTGATATATATAAGTCTATATCTATCTCGATTATTTCATTCTGTTACAATCCACCGTTATGTGATTAAAACTATAATACTCTGTGTACTAGTACAGCTGAGTATAAAAAGTACTAAGCTAATTAAAGTAAGCTTTATTAAATGAATTAAAATGTTATTTTTTCACCTAGATGAACTGGCATTTTTCTAGTATTATTCTGACTGGTATTCTTCTAGTATACCCTTAAGTGGTATTTTTCTAGTATGAAGCTGATGGGTTGTCTACTGGTATGAAACTGAGTGGTATTTTTCTAGTATGAAGCTTATGCAAGGGAAGACAATTGCCATCTCGTAGGCCATCGCCACGTTAAAACTACCAGTTGCTTTCAAGTAAAATGGATAGTTGGGCAACTAGATGCCGACATTTTCAAACTGGTAGAATTGTAGTATGCAACTAGTTGTTTTGCCTGCAGGGTACGTACATTAGAGCGTATCGCCAAAAAAAGTTTAAAATGTTCCCCTCTGGTTCGAATGTTTACTCCTTGGAGATTTCAAAAATGGAAAAAACCCTGTAAAAACAGCGAAATTCGTTTTTTGCTTATAACTTTTCTATTTGGTGTTTGATTTTAACGAGCAATATATTGTTGTAAACGTTTTAACCCGTGTCATATTTCGTCCATATAAGCCATTAACCTGCGACACCAACTTTAGCTTTTATTAAAATTTATTTAAAACCAACACCCTGTATTAAAAAAAATTTTTTGAATAAAGTAAATTTAGCCTTGAATTTAGTTTTGACATCATTATATGAGTAAAAAGGATTATTACTTATTAATATTAGCTCTGTTTAATGAACAAAAAAAGTTCGGAGCAGGTTAGAGCAGAGCAAAGTAGGGCAGCTGTCGAAATAGAGCAACATAGAGCAACTCAGAGCAGAAATGCCATGAAGAAGTACATAGTACACTCAAATGATCGATTGGAGCTCATTTAGAATTACAGAGCCACCATGCTTGCAATTTTATTCTGATACGGACTTGCAGGAACTACAAAATTCTAATGATGTTATAAAAATACCTGATTAATATTTCCAAACGGCAGTGATTGATACTAATTATACTAATTATAACCTATTAATTTACTCAGATTTTCTATGCCATTCTCTAAATACTGAGCGATTTGAACAGGTAGTAAGTGATTCTTGTACAGAAGTTGCCGACGAGGAACGCCTAGGTTTTATACTCGCTAAAGTAAGTAGCCGAGAACGTTACAGAAACTAGAGCCAAGAAAAGATTTAGCATAAATGCATTACATTTATTTCCTCATTATATGCAGGTAAATATTCTTTTTATACCATTCATGGGAATGAAATGGTATTATAACTTTGTACCGAAACACAAATGGTGAAAGTACCAGAACGAGGCGTTGCAGACCTACGAAAATATATATCAATATGATCAGGATCATGAGCTGAGTCGATTAAGCCATGTCCGTCTGTCTGTCTGTCTGTCTGTTTAATCGCAAACTAGTCCCTCAATTTTTGAGATATCTGCATGAAATTCGGAATGTGAGTGTATTTTTAGGAGAAGCTTATCATTTGTCGTAATCGGCCGAATCGGACCATTATATCATATAGCTGCCATACAACCGATTGTTCAGATATATATATAATTTAGGGTATAACTTCTCCATCTAAATAATGACACTTCTTTTTCTAAGGAATCTTTGTATAAATTACCCAGAGAATTGAAAGTATAAATTAAACAATATCAGACTATGCAACTTTTCATTTCCCCATTCGTGAAAGGTATGCAGTCTTTGGTACGTCCGAAGTCAGCCGCGCTCTTACTTGTTTTTCTTAGTATTCAGGAAACAATTTTTTTTTCAAATACAGGGTGTTGGATTTAGTAAAAATAGAATAAAAGCTGAACTTGGCATGATGGGCTAAAAGTTTCTATGGATGAAATATTGCCTTGGTGAATACCTTTCTAAAAATGTATCACTTTTGAAAATCGAACGTAAAATATAGAAATTATAAAAAAAAAGAAATTTCGCTGTTTTTACAGGGTGACAAAAAAATTAAAAAATTTTTTTTGAAAACCTCATAAGGTAAGTGTTCAAACTGGGGGGGAACATTTTCAACTTTTTTTTCCTCCATACACCGTGATACGCTCTAACGTACATACATACACACACAGATACGTTTTTTTAAATGCAAACAGTTGGTTTAAACTTGTGAGTTGATGATGATTCATACGATTATGTTTATACTGCAAAATTGAACAGTCTGCATTCGTACATAGTATAATAATACACTGGCGGGGATTTGACTCTAACGTGTTTTAATGCCAAGCGTCTCACCCAATTCGACGCGTGCTCCTAAACTTTAGTTTTTCCTACCCGTTGGCTGGACCTACAGTTTTCTTACCGGGTCCAAATGGCGAATGTTTTTCTGTAAGAAGCTTTTTCATGGCACTCGGAGAGTATGCCGCCCACTGCCGAGGGGTGGCCTTTTTTTTATAGAAAATTAGGTAATTAAAATAAATTTTTGGTGTTGGCCCGGAGAATTTTTCTTATTTATCCACTCTAATGTATTGATATAGGTAAATAAAGAAATTAAAATATCATGTATTGTGGAACGATTTTCCGTCATCCCTTGTCAAGTTTGGTTTGGAGACAAACCGGTTTCGGTTAATATGCGCCATCTTCAGTGTCTTCTTTCGTTCTGACAAGGGATGACGGAAAATCGTTCCACAATACATGATATTCCTACCCTGTCGGAAAAACAAGCAACCAAAAAATTAAAATATCCTTCATCTACACTTTTTTCAGGGTCCAAAAGACTCTCCCAATTACTACATAGCTACGCAAGCGCCACTCGAAGCCACCGTCGCCGATTTTTGGCGTATGATTTGGGAACAAGAGTCACGCGTCATCATACAAGCGACCGATCTCTATGAGAATGGCATTGAAAAGTGTTCCGAATATTTACCACCCTCCGTGACATTGGACAATCACACAACCTATGGCGATTTCCAAATAACCCTAAAACATCGCGAGGTAAAAGATAAATATGCGATTTCGACGTTGATGCTGAAGAATACCGCAGAGAATATTAGTCGTGAACTCACACACTATTGGTATAAATGGCCAGAAACGGGTGTGCCCAGCGAAGAAGCGCCCATTATAGCGATGCTGTTGGAGGCGCGCTCCTCACTCAAAGGTTATGCGAACGAATCGCGGGAGAAGCATTCGAGCGCTACGCTCAAGTCATTGGATGCAGCAAATACTGATGTGATGGTGAATGGGAATGGCGGCGCTACAGTGATATCAGTAGAGGAGGAGGAGGAGAAGCAGAAGCAGACGGAGACAAGACGGAAGGAAGATGGCGGTGCGATAGCCACAAATGGGCGAAATGGTGAAATAAATGGCAACATTAAGGTTACCACTACGTTAAGAAATCAAGGGTATGTTCTGAAGCTATCACATATGTATGTATTAAAATGTATTTGCATGCATATTTTTTGGTACCTAAAACTCTGCGTGTTTGTGTTTTGTGTTAACAATATTATTGTTTTTTTTTATAGAGACCTTTAAAGAGAGAAAAAAAGGGCTGAATATACATACATACATACCAAGGCAGATCTATGTTTGACCTCTTGGAATATTTTGAAGATTTTCCCCAAATAAATATATATCAAAGCTAGGCTACATCACTTTTGTTCTCTACTCAAACTCGAGAGTTAACAGCGGAATCTTTTAAAGACTCAGAGAGATTTTTCTTCGACCAGATCACTGGAGAATATGGCCAATATAATTCAAAAGCATAGATTCATTTACAAATATATGTATGTATGTACATCAGGGTGGTCCTTAAAAAAATAAAATTAGCGACTCAGAGACTTCCAGCATGTTACTAAGTTTTCTACCCGAAATGTTCGGATCTCTGTGCAAAATGGCGGCAATTTTTTATTTCTCTTTATTTTGCTCACTGATACCTTTTTTTCTGCCGGATCCTGACTTCCGAGTAACAACCAAGTCTCCCTGAAAGATCTTCAAATCCCGTGAAACAGTTTTTGGGCTTTCTTTTAGTTCTCTAGCAATTTTTCTTAACATTCACTGAGGCTCGTCTTGAAAAGTTTGAACAATATCTAGCTTTACGTACGTTAAATATTCGCTTGCCATTTGCAATTCAATAAAGAAGCTTAAATAAGCTTACTTAAAAAAATTTAAATAGAGTAATTGGAAGAGTGTTCATGGACAAAATATACCATTTTTTCAAACGCAGTCCTTGCAAAAATTAAAACTGATGTTATTTAAAAAAAAACTCAGTTTTATTTTACGCTCTATTTAATTCTTTTTATTTCCATTTTTGTGTTTGTTAGTTTCGTCTTTTATGTATATGTATTTGCTTGTTTTCTATTTTCTTCTTTTTTTCTATTTCCCTCTACTTTTAGTCCCTTAACAATTCACTGCTCTCCAGGTACGGGCCGCACTGGCACAATTATCGCTTGTGACATGGCCATACGCAGTTTGGAGACGCCCAAACGTTCCGTTGACATTCCACAAATTGTATATTATGTGCGACGGGGTCGAGCGAGCGCCGTACAAACAAAGGAACAATACGAATTTATTTACAAGGTGGCGCATATGTATGCGACAAAGATCACGAATCTGTCAAATGATAACTGATGATGAGTAGGAAGGAGCTTGGACGAAAATTGAACGATATCCACATTTCATTTAAATGGAAATGTTTGTAAATATGTATGAATATTTATATGTGTGTATGTATGTATACCTCTTGTGTTAATTTCATGAATGTACATACATACATAATACATCTAAGGGTCTATATACTTGTAATGTATTTATTGAATACTTTGTAAATTATGCGAGAACAGAGAACATAGTCGATTTATGTATGTCCTTAGCACTCTTTTGTGAACATTTTTTTCAATTAAGAACATTATACATATAGTAAAAAAAAAGTTTAGTTTTTGATCATCAAAATAAAATATGTAGCGCATCTATTAGATATGTATGTATGTACATGTATACTATTATAATATTTATTGTACTGAACTGTATAAGAAAATGAATGAACGCCAATTAGCGAAATTATTTTCCCGCACTTATTTTTTGCCTCACACATTTCTTTACTAAAAATGTATGTATGCAATTTTATGGTTAATTAAAAAACGCCTTAACATTTTAGTAATCATAAATATTATTAAAATATATTCCTCTATCAATGTGATATAAACAAATATGTATGTATGAAGGCAGGAACACACATATACACACACACATATACATATATACTTTTTTTAATTACTGTAAATTACACCTTTTCCAGATTGAATTCAGAAAACTCCAATTGTATTTCAGAAAACACCAATTGGATTTCAGAATAGGTAATTGGATTTCAGAATTTGTTATTTGGATTTAAGAATAGTTATCTGGATTTCAGAATCTGTTAATTGGATTTCAGAATAGGCAATTGGATTTCAGAAAACAAAAATTGGATTTCAGAATAGGTAATTGGATTTCAGAACGTGTGAATTGGATTTCAGAAATAGGGAATTGGATTTCAGAAAATACCTTTCGAACTATTTTTGCCATGTAAATACTTGATTATGTATAAAGCAGGCCATGGAAAATGCAAAAATTATTTACTATGGAATAAATTATTTCGTAATTTTTATGCCGTTCAGTTGTAATTGTATTTTTAAAAATGGAGTTTCGCGATAACTGCGTAATCTCTTATTTGGAATTGTATCTGTAGTACATAACTTAGTTTATGATATCTGAAATCCAATTTTCGTTTTCTGAAATCCAATTGTCTATTTCTGAATTCACACATTCTGAAATCCAATTATTTATTCTGAAATCCAATATTCGTTTTCTGAAATATAATTGCCTATTCTGAAATCCAATTAACAGATTCTGAAATCCAGATAACTATTCTTAAATTCAAATGACAAATTCTGAAATCCAATTACCTATTCTGAAATCCAATTGGCGTTTTCTGATTTCAATCTGGAAATGGTGTAGATTTTGCTTAAAGAATTTGTTGTTAAATACTAAGTGCGATTATGTAACAATTTAGGAATAAATTAAAAAAAATACAAGTTAATAAAATATATGTATGTACACAATGTATAAAAATGTATTTATGTATGTATCTATTTTAGTTAACGAGATATTATTGCTCTATAAGAGTAAATAAATATAAACATAACAATTTCGAAAATGTTTTAATTCGTTCGGTAGTCCTTGGCTGGAGTTATGGCCTTAAGCTGGACTGTCTGTGAGAATAATAACTGCAAATCGTGAATCATCTTAAGACTAGCGCAGAAGTTATACGCGACATAACAGTAATCTCACTAGTTCCAATATCACCATAATAAGCTCGCTACATTATATTCTCTCAAGCCAAGCTTTTTTGGCCCTTCTCTTACATCAATTGCCGGTATCTTGTGTCCCAATACTCCTCTAGGAACAGCCCGAATTTCTCGCTACCATGATGTGCACTGTGTGCCGATCTTAACCGAACCACTTCAGGTTCTATGTTTGGGGATGGGCTTCAAACCCGGTCTCGTTATGGAGTTTGAGGGTTTACCTGTAACATGCCTTCCGTATCCTATATCTACAAAAATAAATGTAATTCTGGACTCTTCACCATGCAATACAATGTGGTTGGATGATTTTCACGCTTCAATATACATAGCTCATGCGTTCCATGAAGAGTTTAATGAGTTTTCGTATTCCGTTAAGTTTTTCGATTTATCCTGGTAGATAGATATAATTTCGGAGGTTGACACGCACCGCGACCTATGGCTCTATTGTGCCCTCCAGCTCATTATAATACCTCCTCTAGGCCAATCTCGCACACAAAATTGAGTATTTCGTTTGGCCTTAGGGTATTTGGCTGCTCTCAAGCTGATATTGCCCAAGTGTCCCCAGTCTCCTTCTAGATATGGCCGTGCATTCGAGGATAATGTGTTCAGCGGTCTCACCTTTCATATCACAGAATCGGCACAAGCTACTTGAGTAAATGCCTAGTCTGGGTATATGGCTTTTGGGTCTGCAGTGACCAGTTAAAGTCCGGTCAGGATTGTCACAATTATCGCTCTGGTTTGCACGAGAGAGTCCTATTGGTTTTGCCGCCGAGCCTCTTTGGCAAGGTCTCAGTTCCTAGTAGGTACCCCTCTGTGTCCAGGAACCCAGGCCAGAAATAATGAGTTTCTGGCGCCAAGTTTGTTAAGACTCTATGATATCATAGGACGCTAGCGCCCTGAGTGCAGCTTGGCTATCGCTCAGTATGGTGATACTCTCACCAAAGTATCCTCTCGTCAAGTTTAACTCTGTACACCGGCTGATGGCGAATACTTCCGCTTAAAAAATGCTCGTAAAATGCCCCAGAGGTATGTATACCCTTGCTCTCGGACCATAGAAGCCGGCACCAGGTAGTTCTGGTGTTTTCGAGCCGTCAGTGTAGGTACTTTCGGGGTGTCCCTTGGGATGACCACTAGTCTGGAGCCTCTCAAAGTTGCTTTGTCCCTAGCTCGATTCTAAACCGTTTCTCAAACTGGATGTACTTAGTCATGCCATCTCTTGGAAGCAGAGATATTGAGAGTCTCTCTCCTGGCAAACCAGAAGTCTAATACCGCTTCTACTCAGCCTTTGCAGAATTTAAATATAGTGGTGCCTAGGGTTTGACGGTAAGCCTTATGGCAATGGGTGGTTGTTCTTACGGTACCGTTGCGCGGTTGACTATTATTTAGGGTTCAACACCGTCAAGCTATCTATACCATTACGAAGGACGGCCGTCATGTCTCCTTTCTTATTACGTAAGTCCATTATATAACTTAACAAAAATAAAAAAAAATTATAAAAAACTAGCCCTAAACCGATTAATCAGAACATCGTGTCGGGTTTAGCACCGGGAAGAGCCTGTTTTACATCCGATCAAGAACTGCCATTCCAGCTGCCGCCCTCAGAACTTCTAGTGTTTTTACCGTTACAAAAGCACAACAGTATCCAACCGCAGAAGTCAGCTGATCTAAAGAGCTAACCTGTTAGTGGACCCTGCTTGTAACTTGACAACAGGCGAGTTCCCGTGGCAGTGATCCAGATCCGGATAAGAAGTTTGCATTCAAATGCAAAAAGAATTCTGTGATCCTGGCGTTTATCTGTATCAATTTCGGATCCGTATAGATTGTAATAGGTTGTTTCGATCCAGATAAATACCAGGATCACAAAATTGTTGTCGCATTTGCTTGCAAAATTTGTATCAGGATCTGGATCACTGCCACGGGAACTCAGCTAACACCTAACTAGAGTCGTAACTTGGCAGCACTGATTGTTTGTTTACCATATGACGATTTTTTCCAATGTACATTTGCAAAAGCCACGAATCTTTCAAGTTTTTCAATAAAGTGCAAATATTTTTCTTTTAAATTGCAATGCCATTTAAATTAACCAGCAGAATGAAACTGTTACTTTTATTACTACTTACAACTCTATTCGTCTTAAATGTCACTGCCGAGGAGGAAGCAAAGCCAATGGTAAGGATTGGCATCAAAAAGAGGGTGGAAAATTGTGATATGAAAGCGCAGAAGGGCGATACTGTGCATGTTCAATATAGGGTAAGGATAATATATATGTACATAATTTCAACAATTAACATTTCCCGTTTTCCACCAAACCGTTTGCATAGGGCACCTTAACCGATGGTAGCGAATTTGACAGCAGTTACGGGCGTGATAAAGCGTTTTCACTAAAACTCGGCGCAGGCCAAGTAATAAAAGGATGGGACCAAGGGCTGCTAGGTATGTGTGTGGGCGAGAAACGTCGTTTAGTTATACCGCCTGAGCTGGGCTATGGTAAGGCAGGTGCTGGGAATAAGATACCACCAGATTCAACACTCATCTTTGAAATCGACATGGAGAAAATCGATAGACCAAAAAAAGATTTATAAAAGAATAAAAAGTTAGCTTTTACAACAAAGCCTTGAAATAAAATATTTATCAAAACATTCTTTTATTTGTGAAAAAGTTAGTTGGCCTTTGCATTGCTGTTATCATTGTAGCAGTAACAAGCCTAAGATGGGTGGGTTTGAGAAGGTGACATGCGTTTACTATGTCATGTCCCATGCTCGCACTGTGGAGTAAAGGCTACTACAATACTCGAGCGTGATTGCGGAAGTGTAACCCCTGCTTTTGAATAAGATTTTATTATCGTACTAACAACAGTTTAATTAAATTGACTTCATTCGCCTATTATTACTAATTTTATATTTTTTTTTATCAAAAAGAGAAAGTCCAAAAGTTCTGTTTAATACTTTTTAATTGTTTTTCGTATTAGCGCAAGACGTTGCTTATGCGCTTCTGTGATAGCTGCACGTTTATATGGACGCAATTCGTCGGTGCCGAAGCCAGGTATCCACATATTCCATTTACGTTCCAAATGTAATTGCACATCACGTACTTCCACCTTAGACACCTTGCGATGTTTTGCAAATGCACAAGTCGCCTTCACGGCATCTTCAACAAAATCATCGGCAATTTGTAGCAAAAGCTCTTCGACATCCTCGTCCAGTTGAGCGGTTACATCGACTTCCCGTACCAATTCCAACAGTCGTGGTTTTGTCAAGATCTGTCAAGGAAATTATGAAATCAATGAGCTCACTATAAATAATTGCGATGTGCATTTACTGTAACTAAATAGGATGCATTTACTTACCGGCTGAGTTTCTGCACTTGTCGTAGATTTACCACCACCACCACTGCTGCCGCTAGCTGGGCCATTAATACTTGCATTGCCTGTGCCTTGTGTACTACCACCACCACTTTGTGTACTGTTAGCAGCAGCACCGTGGCCACCAACGGAATTTGAATTGGAGTTGGTCAAAGGGCTACTTTGGGAGGGTGATGCCATTATTATATCCCGCGAGTCGTCGCCGGCGCCGTTGCTATCGAAATTCGTAAAAATATCCGACATTGTATGTTTTTGGTTTTCGGTTTTTGTCTTTATCTTTTAATTTTTGCATACAAATTCGCAATAAAGCGGAATTTGGAAATGACCGAATATCAGGCTTAGATTAGAGGAAGCTGGAAGTTTTTGTATTGTGTTTGAGTTGTTGTGTTGGTTAGGCGTTGTAGACGGGGATAATTTGATTGACAGGAGGAGAGCTGATATACATATGTACATATGTAGTAAGTGTGAGGACAAAAAGATTCTGTACAACAAAGCTAAAGACAAAATAAGGTTCCGAAATTGTAATTTTTGTTTTTGACCACTTATATAACAAGTGCACAGTGCAGAATTTTTTAATATTAAAAATATAAATTAAAGTAAATAGTAAAGTTGAAATATTAAAATAAAGGGTTTTGGAATGTGCTAAGTTTAGCGATATGGATATTGAGACTGGGATGGATATTGGTGTTTAAAAATACGTATAAAAGATCTATGATTATTGCGCCAAAACTTACCACAATAATGCGTATTAGTTCTTTATTTAGCCTTTATTCAAAAGGCAACTCTAAGAAAGTTAAATAAACAAATATGAACAATTAATTGGCAGTAGAATTATTAAACTTCACAAAATATTTTGCTTTGCACTAGAGGTGGGAAACTATCGATGTCACTATCGATAGTATCGATATTTTATTTTTTTGAAAACTATCAAAAGCCGTGTTTAACATACGGTGATCCTAACCCAGATAAAAATTTTTGCATGTAAATGCAACAACAAAGATTTCAGCTCGATTAAACCAGATAAAATGCTGGTTCAATTTTTGATCCGCCCTGTTCGATTTGTTTTTTCCGTGCTGATTTGGCAGCACAGTGCTTTTTTGATTTGGCAGAACTGAAAAGTGACATTTGTGTATGTATACATATATATACATATACCCTACAGTAAATTTGTTTCACTGCAAAATGACCATTGATGATTCTTTGTCCGTGTCCAAACACAGCAACTCTGCCGCGAAATTATCCAACGATTCTCTTTTGTGCCGCTGTTCTGTCTTCCATTTGTCCAAACACATCAACTCGTCGCAGGCCAACTTTTGTTCATTATGTTTTGTTCTGGCATTCTTCGAACGCTCTGATTGGTCACTGGCGATAAGAATTGCTGCACAAAGCGTGTTGTCCGAGCACCGACGACTTGGTGCCCCCCTCCTTTCCTCGTCGCCTTCTCACCTACAAACGAACAAAAGCAGCGGGTTGCTCAACTTCGTGTCTCCGTGTTTGGACGTCGACTTTGTTGAATATTCATCACTATCGTTTTGCGTTGGTGCAAGCGAGCAAGCTATATTGAAAAAACCAAACGAAATACCATCTAGGCGGTTAAAAACCAACGAGCCAGCTTGTATTTCGGTAGGTTTTTTGACATTCGGCAGCTTTTCTGACAAATTTTTCTATTTGACAACTATAAAATAAATTATATTTAAAATAAAAAATATGTAGATGGAAATACAAATTTTAAATTTGCCTCTTGTAAGCTTCTACTTTGGCCGTAAGGGGAAAGAAGAAGTCCGGAAGAAAAATTATACTGCGCACTGGCTTCTCCTTATAACATAGCTACCCCGCCATTTGAGTTTCATTATTTATTTCAGTAATTTAAATTCAAATTTCCAAAAAAATAATTTTTGAAATAACTATTATTTTCATTTAGTTTGAAGTTTAATGTCAATCAAATTGTTTTTGTTTTGTCTCTTTTCAACGTACAGAAGAATTGTTTTTGTATTTTGACTTTCGGTGGGTTTTCCAAACCAAAAATACCAGAGAAAAAACGTAGTGTCATATAGGCATGAGGAAAGCAAACCATTTATTTGAAAAAATTCAGCAGCCTTTATATGAAAGTATTCACTGATGCCTCCTCATGATGAATTTCATCAGTGATTCATAAAGGATTCATTTCAGGGGTCGGCTTTCCAATAATGCCGCACGCCCCCAAAAAAATGACTTTTACTGGATGGTAGGGGATGGGAAGTAGGTTCTGAAGTTGTTAAATTTAGGCGCCGGACGTACCTGGTTTTCCCGGAATTTGTTAAAGTTGTTAAATTTTTACCAATTTTTACACACACACACACAACTGACATAGGTACAAGGTAAGTGTTTGTACCATTTTGCGAGTTGAAATGGCCACAAAAGTACTGTAGACCGGGCCATAGATATTACGCTGAAGGGTGTACTACGCAGAAGGACATCACCGTGGCGGTAGCCACGGTTTGCGCACACGTCCGGACGAATGGCGTAGCCCAGGGTTATTTTTTTTAGGCGCGGCCGAAGGCCGCCTACGCAGAAAAGTGTGCTGCGCAAAAGCACTGTTTTTTCTTTATCTATCGAATTTATATGGAGAGCTACTAAACTTTAATCATAAATTCCTCGAAACAGAGGTACGTCCGGCGCCTAAATTTTACGGATTCAAAACACTCTTCCCCTCCCCTACCCCCCAGTAAAAGTGGTTTTTTGGGGGGGCGTGCGGCATTATTGGAAAATTTCCCCCATTTCAGATTTTTACTGCGGGGTATATGTTCGTATATGTATATACACAAGCAGCTGTCGGCCATATTTTTCATTCAGACGCCGTAAAAAAAACAAAACAAATTATGGAAGTAACACATAAAATATGAGTATAAAGGTCATATAATTAAATTATATATAAATTTGCCTCAAATAATTCTTGATCCATGATTTTTTATTTTGTTTTTTTTACTTTCTCAAATCACAAATGGTTTGTTGATATTTCTTCTTCTTTTTACTTCTTTTCAAGTGCAGCCAAATTTCATTATGATCCGGATTGTTTCAGTAAAAATATATCTTGACCCAGACCCAGATGTAATAACTGAAATGCGCCTAAAGACCATCAAGTTCCCGTGGCAGTGATCCAGATCCGGATACGAATTTTGCAAGCAAATGCAACATCAATTTTAGGGGCATTTCAGTTATTACATCTGGGTCTGGGTTAAGATAAATTTTTACTGAAACAATCCGGCTCATAATGAAAATTGGCTGCACTTGAAAAGAACTAAAAAGAAGAAGAAACATATCCAACATATACCCAGCAGTAAAAATCTGAAATGAATCCTTTATGAATCACTGATGAAATTCATCACGAGGAGACATCAGTGAATGCTTTCATATAAAGGCTGCTGAATTTTTTCAAATAAATGGTTTGCTTTCCTCATGCCTATATGACTCCGTTCGGAGCCGGCATAAAACTGTCCAATGGTAGGAAAAACAAAAGGAGCACACCTCGAATTGTAAGAGAAGCTCGGCCATAAAACTCGTCAGAGTTATAATAGCGCAAAAACAATTCTTCTGTACGTTGAAAAGAGACAAATACTCCCTCAAAAACAATTTGATTGACTTTAAACTTCAAACTAAATGAAAATAACTATTTCAAAAATTATTTTTTTTGAAATTTGAATTTAAATTACTGAAATAAATTATGAAACTCAAATGGCGGGATAGCTATGTATTCCATGTTATAAGCAGAAGCCAGTGCGCAGTATAATTTTTCTTCCGGACTTCTTCTTTCCCCTTACGGCCAAAGCAGAAGCTTACAAGAGGCAAATTTGAAATTTGTATTTCCATATATTTTTTATTTTAAATATAATTTGTTTTATAGTTGTCAAATTGAAAAATTTGTCAGAAAAGATGCCGAATGTCAAAAAACCTACCGAAATACAAGCTGGCTCGTGGGTTTATAACCGCCTCGATGGTATTTCGTTTGGTTTTTTCAATATAGTTTGCACGCTTGTACCAACGCAAAACGACAGTGATGAGTATTCAACAAAGAATGATCAATGATCATTTAGCAATGAAACAAATTTACTGCAGGGTATATGTATATATATGTATACATACACAAATGTCACTTTTCAGTTCTGCCAAATCAAAAAAGCACTGTGCTGCCAAATCAGCACGGAAAAAACAAATCGAACAGGGCGGATCAGAAATTGAACCAGCAATTTATCTGGTTTAATCGAGCTGAAATCTTGTTGTTGCATTTACATGCAAAAATTTTTTATCTGGGTTAGGATCACCGTATGTGAAACACGGCTTTTGTGATTCTGATATTTATCTGGATAAATTTCGGATCCGTATAGATTGTAATAGATATTTTTGATCCAGATAAATATCAGGATCACAAAATTGTTGTTGAATTTGCTTGCAAAATTCGTATCCGGATCTGGATCACTGCCACGGGAACTCAGCTAATGGCTTTTCCAAAACTATCGATATTAATGTGTACAATCGATAGTTTTACAACTTTTACATTTCCACATTGCACATTACTATTTCAGATTCTATTAATAGGGGCATTTCAGTTATTACATCTGGGCCTGGGTCAAGATAAATTTTTGCTGAAACAATCCGGCTCATAATGAAAATTGGCTGCACTTGAAAATAACTAAAAAGAAGAAGAAACATATACAACATATACCCAGCAGTAAAAATCTGAAATGAATCCTTTATGAATCACTGATGAAATTCATGAGGAGGCATCAGTGAATACTTTCATATAAAGGCTGCTGCATTTTTTCAAATAAATGGCGCAAAAACAATTCTTCTGTACGTTAAAAAGAGACAAATACTCCATCTAAAACAATTTGATTGACATTAAACTGCAAACTAAAAGAAAATAACTATTTCAAAAATTATTTTTGGGAAATTTGAATTTAAATTACTGAAATAAATTATGAAACTCAAATGGCGGGATAGCTATGTATTCCGTGTTATAAGGAAAAGCCAGTGCGCAGTATAATTTTTCTTCCGGACTTCTTTCCCCTTACGGCCAAAGCAGAAGCTTACAAGAGGCAAATTTGAAATTTGTATTTCCATATATTTTTTATTTTAAATATAATTTGTTTTATAGTTGTCAAATTGAAAAATTTGACAGAAAAGCTGCCAAATGTCAAAAAACCTACCGAAATACAAGCTGGCTCATGGGTTTTTAACCGCCTAGATGGTATTTCGTTTGGTTTTTTCGACATAGCTTGCTTGCTTGCACCAACGCAAAACGATAGTGATGAATATTCAACAAAGAATGATCAATAGCCGTGTGTCACATACGGTGATCCTAACCCAGATAAAAATTTTTGCACGTAAATGCAACAACAAAGATTTCAACTCGATTAAACCAGATAAATTGCTGGTTCAATTTTTGATCCGCCCTGTTCGATTTGTTTTTTCCGTGCTGATTTGGCAGCACAGTGCTTTTTTGATTTGGCAGAACTGAAAAGTGACATTTGTGTATGTATACATATATATAGATATACCCTGCAGTAAATTTGTTTCACTGCTAAATGATCATTGATGATTCTTTGTTGAATATTCATCACTATCGTTTTGCGTTGGTGCAAGCGAGCAAGCTATATTAAAAAAACCAAACGAAATACCATCTAGGCGGTTAAAAACCAACGAGCCAGCTTGTATTTTGGTAGGTTTTTTGACATTCGGCAGCTTTTCTGACAAAGTTTTCAATTTGACAACTATAAAACAAATTATATTTAAAATAAAAAATATATGGAAATACAAATTTCAAATTTGCCTCTTGTAAGCTTCTGCTTTGGCCGTAAGGGGAAAGAACAAGTCCGGAAGAAAAGTTATACTGCGCACTGGCTTCTCCTTATAACATGGAATACATAGCTATCCCGCCATTTGAGTTTCATAATTTATTTCAGTAATTTAAATTCAAATTTCCAAAAAGATAATTTTTGAAATCGTTATTTTGATTTAGTTTGAAGTTTAAAGTCAATAAAATTGTTTTTTCAATGTACAGAAGAATTGTTTTTGCGCTATTATAACTCTGACGAATTTTATGGCCGAGCTTCTCTCCCAATTCGAGGTGTGCTCCTTTTGTTTACCATTGGACAGTTTTATGCCGGCTCCGAACGGAGTCATATAGGCATGAGGAAAGCAAACCATTTATTTGAAAAAATTCAGCAGCCTTTATATGAAAGTATTCACTGATGCCTCCTCATGATAAATTTCATCAGTGATTCATAAAGGATTCATTTCAGATTTTTACTGCTGGGTATATGTTGTATATGTTTCTTCTTCTTTTTAGTTTTTTTCAAGTGCAGCCAATTTTCATTATGAGCCGGATTGTTTCAGTAAAAATGTATCTTAACCCAGATCCAGATGTAATAACTGAAATGCCCCTAATGATCATTTAGCAGTGAAACAAATTTACTGCAGGGTATATGTATATATATGTATACATACACAAATGTCACTTTTCAGTTCTGCCAAATCAAAAAAGCACTGTGCTGCCAAATCAGCACGGAAAAAACAAATCGAACAGGGCGGATCAGAAATTGAACCAGCAATTTATCTGGTTTAATCGAGCTGAAATCTTTGTTGTTGCATTTACATGCAAAAATTTTTATCTGGGTTAGGATCACCGTATGTGAAACACGGCTAATGTTTTATATTCGTCTATGTACAAAATAATACAAACGACATTATAGAAGGCTTTGAAGATTTTTTTGTTTCGACTTCAAGCTTTTACTTCCGTGTACTAATGCCGTTTTCTTTTCTCGAAAAAATGTTGCCCTGTTTGATTTTCTTAGCCATTATAGGGGCATTTCAGTTATTACATCTGGGTCTGGGTTAAGATAAATTCGGCTCATAATGAAAATTGGCTCATAATGAAAATTGGCTGCACTTGAAAAGAACTAAAAAGAAGAAGAAACATATACAACATATACCCAGCAGTAAAAATCTGAAATGAATCCTTTATGAATCACTGATGAAATTCATCATGAGGAGGCATCAGTGAATGCTTTCATATAAAGGCTGCTGAATTTTTTCAAATAAATGGTTTGCTTTCCTAATGCCTATATGACTCCGTTCGGAGCCGGTATAAAACTGTCCAATGGTAGGAAAAACAAAAGGAGCACACCTCGAATTGGGAGAGAAGCTCGGCCATAAAACTCGTCAGAGTTATAATAGCGCAAAAACAATTCTTCTGTACGTTGAAAAGAGACAAATACTCCCTCAAAAACAATTTGATTGACTTTAAACTTCAAACTAAATGAAAATAACTATTTCAAAAATTATTTTTTTTGGAAATTTGAATTTAAATTACTGAAATAAATTATGAAACTCAAATGGCGGGATAGCTATGTATTCCATGTTATAAGGAGAAGCCAGTGCGCAGTATAATTTTACAAGAGGCAAATTTGAAATTTGTATTTCCATATATTTTTTATTTTAAATATAATTTGTTTTATAGTTGTTAAATTGAAAAATTTGTCAGAAAAGCTGCCGAATGTCAAAAAACCTACCGAAATACAAGCTGGCTCGTGGGTTTATAACCGCCTAGATGGTATTTCGTTTGGGTTTTTCAATATAGCTTGCACGCTTGCACCAACGCAAAACGATAGTGATGAATATTCAACAAAGAATGATCATTTAGCAGTGAAACAAATTTACTGCAGGGTATATGTATACATACACAAATGTCACTTTTCAGTTCTGCCAAATCAAAAAAGCACTGTGCTGCCAAATCAGCACGGAAAAAACAAATCGAACAGGGCGGATCAAAAATTGAACCAGCAATTTATCTGGTTTAATCGAGCTGAAATCTTTGTTGTTGCATTTACATGCAAAAATTTTTATCTGGGTTAGGATCACCGTATGTGAAACACGGCTTTTGTAAGCTTATGTGGTGATTTCAACGAATGTTGTCCTCTGACTAAGTAAGAGGGCATCATTAACTACAAATTCAGCCATTTTATAGAAAGTCATGTTACGTAATTTGATAATTGAGATATTAAAAGGCAACATTTTTTGTCAGAAAAGAAAACGCCATAAGATACACTGGACTGAATGTAATGGCGTTTTCCATTCTGGCATAAAATGTTACCCTTTAATATCTCAATTATGAAATTACGTAACCTCTCTTCGTTTTAAATGGCTGGTTTTGTAGATAATGATGCCCTCTGACTTATGGTTCCAACAGTCATCAACGCCCGCACATAACCGTGTCAGCTGACACGATCTATCTTATGGGAGTTGCATGTAAACGAAATCTCACCGACGCTGACATAAACGCCCATAGCCGCCCGTATCGCAGAAATCAAAAGAGTTTTGATTTTTCCCATAACAACGTGTCAGCTGATTGCTTTTGCTCAACGCGGTGTTGCCGAACGAACTTTTTTAGCCACTAAAACATTTGAACGGTATTTTTCATTGTATTATTAAACGAAATCAATGCGAGTGTAAAATGTAATGGAATATATCTTTCTTTATAGGAAAAACAGCTTAAGTCTACTTAATCGAAATATGAGTTATTAGATAATTGTTTATCTCGTTTATTGAAAATAATTGTCGTTTATGTATGTATATGTTATTAGTTCACATGAAACCATTTGTAATACGTTTATTTTAGTTTCAAATAAACTTAAAATCGAGATTATCCAGTTATAACTTTTTTCGGAGCATAAATTCGCACAGGATGAAATAAAAAAGTTACATAAATGATGTTATATTTGAAAAATTTAAATGTTTGAATGAAATCATATCCCTGCTACATATCAAACGGATAGCGTATTTTTCAAATAAATGAGAAATTAGGCAGTGAAAAGAAAAGAGTAATTTACGATAAATAAAAGTAATTTTTATTTCAAAATTATCCCTTTTTACCATTTTTGAACGGGTCAACGGATAGCGGGTCAACGGGTAGTGAACAACTGATATTTTCCGTCATAAAATCCACACAGGTAAACAAAATTGCGACGAAGGCAGCTTTTAGAAAATTGTTTGTGTAAGCACGAAATAAAAAATGCGTATGGTTATTCTTTTATTTATTGCCAAAAAGTGTATTTTCTATTACTTATTTTTCACTGTTCAACAAGAAAATTACAAAATGCATCAGAAATGCAACTCTGACTCCTGAGGAGGGACAGGACCACACCACTCAAAAAACTGTTTTTACCCCGCCGTCTTTTGTTAACAATTTTTTATTGCGTTAAAAAATTAAGTTCAAAACGCGTCGATTGACACCCCAGTTCTTGAAAATTTACCAATTTTCACCATGTCACCTAAACTAGATAATTACCAAAACTTTGAATACAAAATCGCGCATATTTTTATTAAAAATTTTCGCCTACGTCTTTTTTTCTGAAAGAAAACAATATATTTAGAAATTTAAATCGAGAATAAATATCGGTACTAAGTTTGGGTATTTCATGCAAAATTTTTGTGTCTTCCCATTATTTCAAATACGGCAACACTCACACGGCTGTTCAAAATAGAAAACAGCTGATTTTTGTGTTGGCATGCGGGCATGAAATTCGTTCAACTCGTTATGTTTACGGGTACTCGATTCGTTCAGTCGACTCGTTGATGACTGTCGGCACCCTTAGCTAGAGGTCAATATTCGCTGAAATTGCCACACAAGCTTACAATATGACTAAGAAAATGAAGCAGGGCAACATTTTTTCCAGAAACGAAAACGGCATAAGAGATTGAGATTTTGATGGTTTCTTGAATTTTTCAAATTTTCGGCGATAGTTCTATCGATGGTTTATTTTTTTGAAGACTATCAATAGTTATTTTAAAACTATTGTGGCGAGTATAATGGGTTTCACTCACATCACTAAAGTGACTGAGCACATCTCTAGGGAAACTGCCAGAACTAGAAGAAGATACCAGATAATTTCCAGTGTTGCCAGAATTTTCCAGATTGCGGTTGACAGACTATATAAGGCGGCGAGCAGGCGCTCCACAGTCAGTCGTAACTTAACCGTAGAAGTGTTAACATCAAGTCAAGTAAAACAAGTGTAGACTTTTTAGTCGTGAAATAAAGCAGTGTGAATTAAGAAGTAAATAAAGACTTTTAGAGCCTATACACACTTGCGACTCAATCGATTTGGTCGAATTGGACTGTTGTATTCACACTACTCCAACTATTTAGTCGAATCGGTGGCAGCTATTCACACTTGAGACTAAATAGTCGTGCGATTGACAATGACATAGTGTTGCCAATGTTCACATTTTAATCAGCAAATTTTACATTAGTGGTCTTCATATAAAGTGATAATAATAATAATACCCAACGGTTTACCCTCCATATCCCGCCCGACCGACGCGAGGGGCGCCAATCCGCATGACGCACGGATATGTTTTTTTTTTTTGTTTTCCAAAAGCAGTTCCTGTTTTTGCTTTGCGGAACCTGCTTCCTGCTTTTTGCTTTGCGGAACTTTCGTTGGGACTCAGATTACATTCTTCCACCTTACACTTCTCGTTTAAAACTCATTAATTTGCCTTCACTTTCTAGTCGTAGAGAGATGCTTGGTATAGTTTTTATGGTTAAATTAATCACTGGACTTATAAATAGCCCATGCCTTCTAAGTGAGTTATATTTTAGCGTTCCATGTAGAGTATCGAGGCATTTCAAGCCACTATTTGTGAAACCTTGCAAAACAAATTTCGAATTAAATGAACCATTCCGCCGCTTATGCCATGACTTTAATAATCACTCCAGCACGTTTGACACTTCAGACTCGCTTTTTATTATAAAAAAAATAGTTCTAGCCTCACTTAATAAATGATATACAATCAGCTGATGAATTTTGTTCTGTAGCTGAATAGTTTTAGATCTCGACACCTAACAAACCCCTTCCTGTACGACTCGGCACAAAAAAAAAAAAAAAAACAAAAAAAAAACCTTCTGATGAAGTATTAAATTGTTAAAGTTTATCTGCATTCTTACATGAAAGCACTTTCTTGTCAGCTGTCAACTTGATTAATAAATAAAAAACAATAAAATAAACAAAAAGTGCATACATTGTTTGGCTTTGTTTCTTATTAAACTAGCAACTAGCTGTCAAGTAAATGAAAAGAGAAAAACGGAAGGAATTACGCTCATAAAGGCGAAACGAACAGAAGTACAAGAAACGGAAAAATAGTAAAAATCAGCCATTAATAATTTTCATGAAATTTCATTTTCATTATTTCTATTTTAAAATGCGATTAATGACATTTGAAGAGAACAACAATATCAAGAAACATATGAAAACGGAAGTAAATATCCTTAGTTAGATAATTCTTGTCTATAACTACACCATTTCCAGATGGATTTTAGAAAGCGTCAACTGGATTTTAGAAAGGGGAAATTGGATCTTAGAAATGTCAATTGGATTTTAGAAAGGGGAAATTGGATTTTAGAAATGTCAATTGGATTTTAGAAAGGGGAAATTAGATTTTAGAAATGTCAATTGGATTTTAGAAAGGGGAAATTAGATTTTAGAATAGCCAAATGGATTTTAGAAAGGGAAAATTGGATTTTAGAAATGTCGATTTGATTTTAGAAAAGGGAAATTGGACTTTAGAAACCGTAAATTGGATTTTCGAAAATTGATATAATTATTAATTTATACTTTCATACGCAATAAAGAATTTCTATTCGAAAAATTCTGTGTAAAATTTATTTTAAACGCACATTCTGAAATCCAATTCACGCTTTCAAAAATCCAATTTTGTTTTCTAAAATCCTTTTAACGCTTTCTAAAATCTAATTGACATTTCTAAAATCCAATTTCCACTTTCTAAAATCCAATTGACATTTCTAAAATCCAATTTCCCCTTTCTAAAATCCAGTTAACGCTTTCTAAAATCCATCTGGAAATGGTGTAGTTAATAAGAAACGAACCTTTTGTTTTTAAACATTTTGAAAATATTAATTGAAATATTCAATCTCTACAATTTACCAAAAGTGAAATAAAAGTAGTGCTGTCAGCATGGCAACTCTTTCCACTACGAATATCACTGTTGTTGTTGTAGTCGTTCGACTAAATTGTCTCAAGTGTGAATACGTAGAAGGGCGCCTTGCTGATCAAGCAGTTGTACAACTGTTTCAGTTGGAATGAAATTGGGCTGCAAATCCAACTGTTTCAGTTGTACAACTAATTGAATGTAGTGTGAATGCTTCCATACATTCCCATGCAAATCAACATTCGACTAAATCGATTGAGTCGCAAGTGTGTATAGGCTCTTATTTAACAATTCAGCGATACGAACCCTATAGAAATAATCGAGCTATCGACAAATACGTAACACTATCAAAAACTATCGATGGTGGCACTATCGATAGTTTCCCATCTCTACTTTGCACTGTCAAATGCTATGGTGATGATAAATCTACGATGACAAGTCACTATAACACGACACACGAAATTATTCATGAATTTCGCCATTATTTCATGATTTTTTAAGTACAAGTCCGGCAACGCCAAACCAACAGCTGTTCATTCAGTCAAGGCAGATTTAACAGGTAGGCTCGGGGCGAATTCAGAAATGTCCAATGTATTTTGTTATTGTAATTGGTAGTGTAATGTCAAAATTATATTTTGCCGTGGTTAAATTCTGAATTCGCTTGTGACTCGCCAATTCCTATTGGCCATGTGAATTCGCTTAGATTTTGACATTATACACTACCTTTGTAAATATAAAAGTAGTTTCAGAATTCGCCACCGAGTCTACCTTGTAAATCTGCCTTAACAACTGATCTCGTTAGAACGTTGCCACTTTTTAAAAAAGCTGAATTTCATGAGTTCATAATGCCGGAATCGCAATTTGGCGTTCGGTCGGTCGCGCTTCTGACAAGTGAGTAGAAATGTATGGAAATATATGGAGCAAATCGCATTGTGACCTCAAGCGTTTGATCGTAAAATTTTTGTAATATCGTATTGCTCTACTGGGTCGGGCGTTTGACATAAAATAAATTCGAATTGATTTCTTTCGATGAAAAATTAGAAATTTATGAAATAATTCAAGAAAATATGTTAGTGGCAGTGAACATGTTTGCAATCCAATATCTAATATCGAATGTCAGTGTGAAGCGGCTTTGAGGTACGATCAACGCGCGACCGACCTAACGCCAAATTGCGATTCGGGCATAAATGCTGCATAAACGAGACCATTTTCGAATTCATGAAATGAAGAGTTCACGAATTCTGGCGTATAAACGTAGTATACGTTGATTAGCCGAAATTACTTTTCGAAATCACGCGCGTTCACACACGTTTTCGAATAATTTCATTTAGTGTTTCAGTTAGGCACTCTGCACACGGAGCGTACTGCTTTAGACGCGTATTAGATACTACAGACGAAAGCTGTACGCTTTGATGTCGCGCACGTATATTTCAATTGAGGGCTGCACACGAGTCGTCAGCTTCATGCATTCGTCAAAGTATGCTGGCTACATGTCGCTTGGCGTAAAGCAGTGCTGGTAGCTAGGCGTACTACGCTTAGAAAAGAGGAAGAAGAAGATGTTTGTTTACATTTTTCCACTTGGTGGAATTTATGAAAGCAGTAAAATTTGTGTAAAAAATCGGAAAAAATGAGTGTATAATTAAAGAAAATGGAAGATTCCGTAAAATTTTTTATCTTTTCTATTTAAAGCTTCGAAATTTAAAGCAAATACCGTATTATTAATTTGTTTGTTTGCTTTGTGCAGCGAAGTTTCATGTCGCTTCGTGTGCAGATCTTGAGGCGTAGAGAAATCGACGCTACATGAAATGTCTCGTACGCGTCTATGACGATACGCCTCGTGTGCAGAGTGCCTAACTGAAACACGACTAAATGAAATTACTCAAAAACGTGTGTGAATGCGCGTGATTTCGGAAAGTAATTTCGGCTAATCAACGTAATTTCAAATGCAGTGTGCAGAGGCTATAAGGGTTATCAACGCCGAAACCATGGTACAATAACTAAGAGGTAGGCGCATGGGCGAATTCAGAAACTACTTTTTTTTTTTGCCTAAATAACCCTTAGGGTCCCCACAAACAGAAGCGATACGATACAGCCCACATATGCAATTGTGCATGACGCGATACGA
Source organism: Urophora cardui (assembly GCA_960531455.1). NCBI lineage: Eukaryota > Metazoa > Arthropoda > Insecta > Diptera > Tephritidae > Urophora > Urophora cardui. The sequence continues at coordinate 122,201,034 of OY482672.1, forward strand.
TTTTTCATATGTGGGCTGTATCGTATCGCTTCTGTTTGTGGGGACCTTAAATCATGCCAATCTGAATACGCTTTAAAAGGATTTTCGAAATTCAAAAACTTGGTTTACCAAATTTTAATTTTTAATGTAAGTTTTTTTTTTTGTAATAGATGTTAGATTTTTGTAAGTACGATTGTACCAAGGCTTATTTTTACTTTATACAATGTATAATATACATAGTTTTAAGATTAAACATTTATAGACGGCCAAATTAGATGTATAATGTTTATTTAAAATTTATATATGTTCGTATGTAGATACGTATTAATATTTAAATGAATAGCAATGTAATTCTACAACAAGCCAATAGTCTTCAAAAACAATAACTATTTAAATCCAAGTCTATAGGTACCCTCCTTTTTATGCTGCTGACCACTTTTAGCGTTTTGCCAGCTTTAAAGCAAAATAGACGCCCATAACAAATACCAAAACCATTGCTAATTTTCGCAAATTTGCACGGTTAACACCTTTTATGGTACGCACCACCTCAGCGTTCATAATAAAAACGTTGCGCGTTTCTTCGATGAATTGTGCTCGCAGTTCATCTTTAAACTCTCCATAATTATCGTTGAGAACTTGACGTAGTTTAGTTTTTAACAGAGAAATCTTCTGAGGAAAGAATGTTGCAGCACAACCTTCGGGGCATACGGTTACTTGTTTGGGCATTGGTCGATGCTCCAGATCATCTACGCCGGCATTGGGATTTGCCGGTTTTGTATCCTCCTCATCGCCGTCTGGTTTGCCCATCCATAGCTTCCTCTTGATCATTCGCTTCTTTTGCAACAACTGACCACCAGACATTATTGCCATGTACATTTGATACCCATAAGCGAATAGGAGTAACTTATTCTTGGCTTTTACTTCCTCCAAATGTGCAATATATTTTTTAACACTATCGCGTGGTTCGTAAGTATCTTTCCAGTCCTTGCCAAAGTAATATGCGAAATCTTGTTCGAAAGCTTCTTTTCGATGCAATTCCTTTGGCAGCAAGTTTTCTGGAAGGTTTTCTTCAAGATATTTGTATATTTCATAGAACGCCAATAAGCCATCATACCAAACAGCATCGTCGGACAAAGCTAAAATAAAACATAAAATATTGATGTTAATAATCCTTCTCAGATATTGCTAAGGGTTCTCTTCAAGAAATTGAGATTCTATTTAATTTTTTCCATTGACTTCTATGGAAAATGGTTACAATTGAATGCGTTTTTGTTTTTTTAAATTGGCATTCTTTAGCCGCACTGACTCTTAAACTACAACAATGTTCGGTATAAGCGCATTGCATACACAATCTGGTAAAATGGCCATATACTTCATACGGGGATTTAATATTAGTTGAGATTATTTCTTTGAAAAATTCCCAGTAGTTTGCAAATAAATGAGATTTGTTCATTATATTAAAGCTGTACTAGTAAAATCGGATAAATTTTGTCAAATTAAAATAGCACTTGGAAGTAGAAGACAGTTAACACGCAGCTCATATCTCATGCTTACCTAATGCAAATTTTGCATTTACGAGCACATCACTCAGCTTATGAACATCTTTGGTTGCATTACGCAATTCCTTTGTAAAAGTCATGTCAATCTCAGGCTCCTTTGCCTCATTATCGTTAACAGTTGATGCTGGCGCCGGTGATGTTTTTTCATCCAAGGTTTGTGACTGCGACGCAGTTTCCATTGCAATAACCTTTGTGTGTCTTGTTCCACGTAGATTCTTGTTTTTATTTATATACGCAATAGAATCGTGGTACGGATTTTTTGATTGTGTCCGGTCTCAAGATAAAGTGATTCTAAATTTGTAATCTGCACGTATTTTGTGCTTTTATTATATTTATTGATAATTCCTTTTAAGAAAAAGAAAACCGAATATGCAATAACAAGCAATGCACTTTTTTGAATTGTAATAAAGAAAATGCTGCCATATCCGGGCAATAATTTACCAGTGTTATAAAACATAATGTCGCGTATAGTGCAAAAATTTATTGTAAAAACAATTTGGACGAAATTCTTTTTGTGCCAAAAGAAAAAGTAGAATGAATAGGGAAGGAAAGAGGAAAGTAAAATAAGTAGGGAGAAATTTAAAGAAGAAAAAACAGATAAAAAAAGAATAAAAAGAAATATGCAATATACCGGGTACCACCATTAAAAAGCGTATTGAATTAACTTTCGTCCGATACCAAACTTAGGGTCTTTTCACATTACTCGGTACGACATCGGATCGACATTTTTTGCTCGGTATTTTCAGCTTACCGAAACGATTCCGCGTTGCTGTGTTTTTCACACTTGTGGGAAAACTTTCGGTGCGTAATCGGCAGAGAATAGGAAAACAAACATCGAAATTTGCAAAACAAAATTTTTAACTTCAACAAATCACTCAATAATAACAATAATGTCTTCTAGCGACGACGAAGACATTATAACTTGCTACATTTATAACCGAAACGAGTTTTTTACTGACTTTGTTTTTCTTCTTTTATTACGCCGCAAAAATGTATGCAGTAATTCCTCAAATTTTACTGACCGGTCTTACCGCGTTGCGGTATACCGAAATTAATCCGCTCCGATTTCATGTATGCAACACTAATGTGAAAGTGCCAATTGAAATACATGTGGTCAGTAAGTTTCGGTATACTTTCGGTAAAAACCAAAAATGTCGATCCGATACCGCACCAAGTAATGTGAAAGCGCTCTTATGCAATTCGATTAAGGGGTTCACTAGTTATTGGCTCTGGAGTTTTATTTTGGAGTTAAAAAATAAAACTCCAAGTTTTTATTTTATCGCTGGCGGTAAAATATAAAACGCCAGATATTTATTTTATTGCTGGCGCTAAAATAAAAACTCCAGATATTTATTTTATCGCTGTCCTTAAAAAATAAAACGCCAGATTTTTATTTTAAAGCTGGCGTTAAAAAAAAAAACAGAAAAATTAATATGGTCACAGATATTGCTCCTGTAGGTCCTGGGATGAAGGTAAAGTTAATAATTTTGCTCAAGGATATTATCTAGTCCTGGAGATTTATATGATCGAAAAATAATAATTTTTATTTTCGGTCCCTGATTTCAACATTTCTTAAACAGAATTACAATATGTGTACTGGAATTTTTCTAGTTTGAAGCTAATGCCCGGAACAGAATTGCGACGGACCAACGGATTAGCGGGTAGTGAACAGCTCATATGTTCCGTAGGAAAATCTGTCTAATAAACACAATTGCGGTGGAAACTGGTTTTTGCTTCAACACTGAAATTTGTTCAATTTATCGTTTCTGTTAATATTTTATTTCAAGTATATTTTTAATTCCCGATAACTATTTAATGAAAAGATTGTATACTTCCCACTTCTTTTGAGTTACTTTTCTTTGTCAGATAAAAAAAAATCAACTCTGAGCATTTAACCCGAGGGATAAAATAGAAATAGATGTAATTATTTTGCCGCCGTGAACATTGTCGCTGGCGGGAAACTGCCCTCGCCGCATTTCTGTGCAATTCTTTTTGTTTTATTTTTGACAGCGGGTATCCATCGTCCGCTATTATGTTTCGGGCATAATGTGTTGTCTATTGGTATGGCACTGAGTAGTATATTTTTCTAGTATGAAACTATATCTAGCCTCTTTCTAGTATTAGTATAGTTTTTTAGTTTTCCTACAGGCAAAAATGATCAACTGATACAAATGCTACGTATTTCTTTCGTTCGCTCATTTGCCACCGGCTTTGCATATTTCTGCAAGTCACAGACAATTAGTGAAGCAGTTAGGGCCGGTTTCACCATCTCCGGTTAATTGCTTAACCGGAGGAATTTTCCCGGTTAAGCAATTTATTTGACAGCTCGCCATACAATTTACGTCAAATTAACCACCGGTTGGATCAACCGGAGATGGTGAAAACGGCCCTTAGTATATACATATAGTATAATAGTTGCATCTTCACTAATATGAAATGAAAGGTTGCCCTTCGTCTGAACAAGTCTTAAAAAAATACTAGTTGACTAAAATTGGTGAAATTTACAAACTAGAATTATAGTATACAACTATGTAGTTCTTTTGCCTACAGGGTTATTTCAATTCATATCTATACATATCGCCCGTTTTATGCAATAGAGATTTAACTCTAAATTTTCGATTTCTGGGTTTTTGCCATATATTTCAATAACTGGGTCGCGCCTTTGAGTCTAGTCTTATAAAATACTCAAAAAGATAAAAATGGCGGAAATAAAAGTGAATTTGCAGTTAGCCGTAGAAGGAAACTATTTGAAATTATAAAAGTTTATTTGCGTTTTCCCAAAAAAAAATTTTTTGAGTTAAATCTCTATTGCATAAAACGTGTGATATGTATAATGTACATTCATTAGAGCGTATCGGAAAAATATTGAAAATGTGAGTACTTACTTTGAGAGGATTTCAAAGTGTAAAACAGCGAAAATTTTCTTTTCCCTATAACTTATATATTTTGTATTTGATTTATAAAAGTACTATACATATTGTTTATAAAAATTTTTGCCCAAGGCATATTATATGTACATATATTTTGTAATTGGTGTCCTTAGTATAAACTAAATCAATAAAAAATATTTGACAGCTATCCAGATTATGGTTCAATTATATATACTAGTATCGCCGGTGGTCGAAATTCGACCATGCAATTTATTTTTTCAACTTTGTATTGGTACAAAAATTATTCCTTTTCGCGGAGATAAGCAACACTTTCCAAATTCCAGTTGTACCGCAACACTGATTTGCCCTTTTGATCACGGTCCGACGCGAAATCATGGTGAAAATCAAGGCAGATCTAGGAAGGTAGGCCCGGTGGTGAGCGCTTTTAAATTAAAGCGACTCTTCAACTGTGTTTACGATATTTATAAACACGTTTACGATATCTATTTATCTTAACTAAAAATTTTATTTATTAATTATAAAGAAATTAAATAATTTAAAGAAAAAATTATATGCCTATGCACTGCTCCTCACTCATACGAACACATCCTTATCAATTTTATGTGGATATGAGTATGTTAAATGTGCAAAACAGCCTGGCAATTGTTTGTATGGGAAAAATGTTAGCCTATTAATATATAGATATATACTAGGCGCATTTCAGTTATTACATCTGGGTCTGAGTCAAGATAAATTTTTACTGAGACAATCCGGATCATAATGAAATTTGGCTGCACTTGAAAAGAAGTAAAAAGAAGAAGAAATATCAACAAACCATTTGTGATTTGAGAAAGTAAAAAAAAAAATTTTGAGAAAGTAAAAATAAAAAATCCTGGATCAAGAATTATTTTAGGCAAATTTATATATAATTTAAATATATGACCTTTATACTCATATTTTATGTCTTACTTCCATAATTTGTTTTTTTTTTTTCACGGCGGGTGAATGAAAAATATGGCCGACAGCTGCTTGTGTATATACATATACAAACATATACCCCGCAATAAAAATCTGAAATGAATCCTTTATGAATCACTGATGAAATTCATCATGAGCAGGCATCAGTGAATACTTTCATATAAAGGCTGCTGAATTTTTTCAAATAAATGGTTTGCTTTTTTTCATGCCTATATGTGGGTAAAGTGCTCGCCTGCTATGCCAGAGGTCTCGGGTTCAAATCTCAAGAGCAAAAAAATCAAAAAAATTTGTTCTAATTAGTAAAAATCCAATTATTGGGTTTTTTAAGAGCAGCGGTCACCTCTCGGCTGTGGGTGGCATACCCTCCGAGTGTATTTCTGCCATGAAAAAGCTTCTCACAAAAAATGCATTCGCCGTTCGGAGCCGGCATAAAACTGTAGGTCCACCCAGTTAGTAGGAAAAACAAAAAGGAGCACACCTCGTATTGGGAGAGAAGCTCGGCCATAAACGGCCAAAGCAGAAGCTTACAAGAGGCAAATTTAAAATTTGTATTTCCATATACATATTTTTTATTTTAAATATAATTTATTTTATAGTTGTCACATTGAAAAATTTGTCAGAAAAGCTGCCGAATGTCAAAAAACCTACCGAAATACAAACTGGCTCGTTGGTTTTTAACCGCCTAGATGGTATTTCGTTTGGTTTTTTCAATATAGCTTGCTCGCTTGCACCAACGTAAAACGATAGTGATGAATATTCAACAAAGAATCATCAATGATTATTTAGCAGTGAAACAAACTGACTGCAGGGTATATGTATATATATGTATACATACACAAATGTCACTTTTCAGTTCTGCCAAATCAAAAAGCACTGTGCTGCCAATTCAGCACGGAAAAAACAAATCGAACAGGGCGGATCATAAATTGAACCAGCAATTTATCTGGTTTAATCGAGCTGAATTCGTTGTTGTTGCATTTGCATGTAAAAATTTTTATCTGGGTTAGGATCACCGTATGTGAAACACGGCTACTATGTATGTATATACATATATCTGTATATAATATAAAAAGTTGCATCATGTATGCACGAGTTCAGCTAGTATAAACGTATAATAAAACCGTTATATATAGGTTACCCGGTTTTTTGATACACTAACGTAGTACCTATTATGACCGTCTCTAGTTCAAAACACTGATAAGATGAGTGATAACTTCTACAGTGTTGATAACGTAAAAGACGCTTGTGCTATGGAAGACGATGCTGCTATGGAAGGCGCTATGGTTGTTATCACTGGTGGTGGTCGCTTGAAGAAAATCTGTAATTCTTTGCAGTTTAATTTTATCGGTGTGAGGACGACATTTAAAATATGAACATAAGCGGAAGAAATCAACCGAAATGTCGAACATGTTGCGATACCACAGATGATAATGGCACCTTTTATTCGTTGACTGGTAAACTTGTAAAAGATGATCAACGAAAGACTTTGGCTGAATTTTTATGGGATATAGCAAAGATAGACGTGAGTAAATGTACAGACATACATATATAAATATGTACTTACATATGTATGTACATATGTGTATACCTACATAAATAATCAAATTAACGTCTTTATTTATCAATTAACAATCCCTATTAACATACATATATGTATATACATATAGAATATATCAGAGATGAGCAAGCAGTTGCCACAGCAGATTTGCGACAATTGTCTGCGTAAATTAAAAGCAACATTTTCGTTTGTAACGCAAATTCAAAAAGTCAATAGAGAAATGATGGCTGCCTTACGTTCGAAGGACAGTGTCACAAGTCCGCCCACTAGCCCTGAAAATACTGAAGTAGATGAAAATGAAAATAGTGAAATTGAGACAGTAGATTGCGATTATGAGGATAGTAGTAGTAATAATATGCGGGCGGCATCTGAAGCTTCATTTAATATTCAAGAACAACAACGTTTCATCGATTTTAATACTTCAGTGGTAGGCGATAAAGAAGGTGGGTCGTACATACAATACATAATTATTTGAGAAGTTTTTTTTCACATCGTTACACTGTTTTCAGATCCTATAGCGGTTCATCGCTTCAACGGTTCAAATACAGAATTAAATGGGTACATTAATAAAATAATTTACATTTATATATCCGTACATATGAACATATCTACATTATGCAAATAAATTTGTTTTTATCAGGGACCGTAACGGTTATAAGTGATATCCAAAAAGTTGATTTTTAACGATTATTTTCTGAGTTTTATTTTTTGCTCAGAAAATAAAAGTTTTTTCTTGAGTTTTATTTTTTGATCAGAAAATAAAAGTTTTTTCTTGAGTTTTATTTTTCGATCAGAAAATAAAAGTTATTTTTTGAGTTTTATTTTTCCCTCAGAAAATAAAAGTTATTTTTTGAGTTTTATTTTTCGATCAGAAAATAAAAGTTATTTTTTGAGTTTTATTTTTTTGCCCAGATAATAAAAGTTATTTTTTGAGTTTTATTTTTTTGCTCAGATAATAAAAGTTTATTTATAAATTTTACGTATTTATGTGACGCGAGCACATATATACTATTAAAAATGTAATTTTATGTATGTATGTGAGTAGGTACATAAATATATATCATTTAGAAACTCTGTAGAAGGACAGAAATAAAGTTGTTGTATGTGAAGCATTTACTTAAATCTAATAACTTTAAACGAGCAATTCTTATATATATATATATATATATATATATATATATATATATATATGTGTATATATATATGTATATATATATATATATGTATATATATATATGTATATATATATATATGCTCGTGTAAAGTTATTAGATTTAAGTAAATGCTTCACATACAACAACTTTATTTCTGTCCTTCTACAGAGTTTCTAAATGATACATATTTATGTACCTAATCACATGCATACATAAAATAACATTTTAATAGTATATATGTGCTCGCGTCACATAAATACGTAAAATTTATAAAAAAAACTTTTATTATCTGAGCAAAAAAATAAAACTCAAAAAATAACTTTTATTTTCTGATCGAAAAATAAAACTCAAAAAATACCTTTTATTTTCTGAAGGAAAAATAAAACTCAAAAAATAACTTTTATATTCTGATCGAAAAATAAAACTCAGAAAAAACTTTTATTTTCTGAGGGAAAAATAAAACTCAAAAAATAACTTTTATTTTCTGAGCGAAATATAAAAATCAAAAAATAACTTTTATTTGCTGAGGGAAAAATAAAACAGAAAATAACGATTAAAAATCAATTTTTTTTATAAAAATCGAAAAAATAAAAGTTAATGCACCTAGAGGTAGTCTGCGTTACGGTGATTACATCTGTGTACTTCTTTTGCGTTTAGCGTTTCTCCTTCAGTATGATTTTTTTAGTCAAAATTTAAAAAATAACGATTATTTGCAATCCCTGGTTTTTATATATAATAATATTTAATGATAAATAGCGTTCAGCATAACTGCGTGCATCAAGATTGCGAAGACTCATTCTCACTGAAGTCGGTCCTAAGTACCGAAACAACACAGACTTATAATAACCGGTCGAGAGCTGCCACTTCATATAGGCGACTTAAACCATCAGCGGAGCGTTTTATGCCGTTACAAAAACCACAAAACTGCGAAGATTCAACGCAATGTAAAAATGGGTGTCACATAGGTACATACGAGTATCATGATCCAATTTGTTATCAGACGATTGATTTTTATATGTGCGTACATAATATGTAAATATTGTCTATTTTCATTTTAGAAATTAAATCTTTACTCTACAAACTGATGAACTTGCAATATCAGCTGCACACCAAGTATAGGACTAAGAAGAGACCAAAAGAACCAAAATCGAAGGTATATTATTTGTACATATTTATAGAAACAGTTGTTTTTAAATCGTTCTTATATATGTATGTATGTACATATTCTCCAAAATGAACACTGAACAATTTTTGCCAAGTGAAAATTCATTCTATTAAACTACTATTAAACATTTGCTTATTTCCATTACAGATGTTCCAGTTTGCAGCAGAAAAAAAAGCTCAAAGATCAATTGTTCCCGAAAAACGTACAGTTCAAAAACCTTTAGAAATCACTAAAAATGTTACTCAAATGGATTCAGTCAAATCATGGTTTCCAATATCATCAATTGATCATGCCGCACAAGTTGAGCGAAAACTAAAAAGTGGAGGCTACACCGATGCAGTGGTAAAGAAATTAAATATTACATTTTTTTTATAAACAGATGCATTTTGCATATACATAAGTAAGTAGATAATAGATTTACCTTTTATGTCACCAAACAACAGGTTACCTATTTGAAAGGACTGGTTAATTTTAGGGGCGCCACAGTGAATGAAGTTTTGCGTTTCATTTTCAAAGACGAACTAGCCGAGCACTTCAATCTCGAGGGTCGAAAAGGAAAAATGTCACTCATCACTTACGAAGCGATAATGAGCTGTGTTCGCAGTAAGATAGATTTCATAGAACTCTTTATATACATATGTACTTACATATATATGTATTGCATGTATAACAAGTTTAACTTTTCTTTTGGAAATACTATACAGCTGTATTTGCCGATCTATCAACAGATCAGTTTATTAAAAACTTGCGTAGATACGTATTACTAGCTCACAATAGAATTACACAGAAAAAGTATATGATAAAAAAGCGGTTGGACGAAAATAAAAGTAGTGGCGATGAAGATACGGTAAGCTTAATATTATTATTAATCAACAGCATCCTTTTGGTGTCTTTGAAGCAGAGAAACTAGCAGAGTACGCTGAAACTAATTTAAAACGTCTTTTTTTAATTTTAATTGAGAATTCAAAAACCTGTTTTGTTTCGATAATAATTCGAACAATTTCTGCAATCTCTGTCCAGTTTGACGAATTTTGAAACTAGCATAGTGCAATTTTGTGAATATCATTTATTTTTAATTGAATTTATTATTTAAATTTTAGCAGTCTTCTAGTGATAACACTGTGATAGAGCAAACATTGGAATGGAATGAAAGGTTAGTGAAACGTAAATGTTAGATAATATACCTATGTATATATTAGATTTTTAACAATTCCTAACTAGCACTACTTAGCGGAATATTTGCTCTATTACCCAGCTACGACCTGGACTTGGTTTATTGTGTCTCTTTCCGTATTTTCATTTCAGCGAGTTTTCCTTTAATGTAGACGGTTTGTCTGAAGACTCGATAATGTTTGATATATTTGATACTGACAAAGAATTGGGCAGGGGATGTTCCACACCGAAAATTGCTTGCATGGTGGAGAGTAATTCAATTAATACATCAATACCAAATACACTGGAAACAAATTCCTCCAATTGTAGTGACGATATTGTGAGTTATCAGTAAAAAAGCGATCTAAAAATACCACTACTACTACTAACTATTTAATTTTTTCACAGCTGCCAGAATTATCAGAAGCAGATTTTCCACAATCCGAAAATAGCCAAAGTGCAGCGAGCAAAAATAAAAAATTATACATAATTTCCTCATTATTCCCGATATCAACACAAGAACGTGTGCTTGAAATTGAAGAAAACCTTAAAGATCCAAGATATGCTGATAAAATCGTAAGAAATGCATATACATATCTGTATATTTTAAGAATAGGTTTTTCATTTCTTTTTATAATAAACAGTTTGAGCATATAAAACAATTAAAAGTGACTCAGAAAGGTGACGTTGACAAGGTACTCCGTTGTATGTTCACGGATAAACTAATATCAGATTATAATTATGATGGACGAGCGGGAAAACACTCACTACATAACTTAAATCTGATTTCAACACATTTGTTTAGTAAGTAATGATTTTTAATCTGCTTGCTTTTTGTTTTTTTTTTTAGTTTATATACTTATCTAGTTGTGTATTCATTTAATTTTAATAATCACATACGTCTTTTTTATTATTCCAGATGCATTCTCAGATCTCAGAAGACTTGGATTTTTAAAGTTAGTGCGCCAATTTATATTTTTGAGTCACAGCAGATATAACAATAAATTATATATAGCAAGAAAAAATATTATATTTAACTAGGAATGCACAAATTTAACAGTTTTTATATACAAAACTCACAAATATGTCCATCGACTAATAAATTTAATAAAAAAAATTTACAAAAATAAAACCCAACATTTAAAAAAAAAGTACAAATTTTGAGCCCTGTTAATATAAAACTAATATTTTATCAATTTTTACAAAAAAAAAAAATGGACTAATATTATATCAAATTTATTATTTTTTTTTACATGGAAAATTTAAAATTCTTTTTTTTACTTTTGGTAGAAGTTATAGATATATTTAGGAGATCAACAGAACTCCTCATCAGACTTCATTTCGCCTGACCGCCTCTTCGAGAAACGAACGCGGGTTGTTGGATTGGAAATCTATTGGCATCACCACTAACTTTGAGCTAGTTTTTTTTTAATAACTGGCGAATATCTTAAAAAGTACCGGTTGTCACAGCTACAGAACGTTTCAAATAAGTATTTGCATTTCATGACTCGCTTCTGAACTCTCTTCTCTAATATTTGATTATAATCGATAGATTTATTATTCCTGAAAAATATCGATGAGCAATAGGTGTGGAAAACTATCGATAGTGCCACCATCGATAGTTTTTGATAGTTTCAAAAAACTATTGAAAATCACCAACAAAATAAACAATCGATAGTACTATCGATAGAACTACCGCCGAAAATTTTAAAAATTCAAGAAAACATCAAAATCTCAATATTTTACATTCAGTCCAGTATATTTAAGAAAGAGTATATATTCAATAAGAGGATGCAGTTTGTATCGATGAATATATGCTCTTTGGTTTTGAAAAAGCCATCGATGGTCTTCGATAGTTTTCAAAAAACAAAATATCGATACTATCGATAGTGCCATCGATAGTTTCCCACCTCTCCAAATTAATAAAATTTGACGACGAATAGACCATTGTGAATGGATACAAGTGAAATGACTCTGAGATGTGTTTAAAACAGGTCAAACAGCTGTGCTCAGCTGATTTTAAGAGTTGCTTATTTGGTATCAAGGGTCCCAATTTCTGGCTGAGTTGCATTCGATAGTGTCACAAAATTTAGAATTAAATAGTATCATTAACAAAAAAAAAGTTGTATAAAAAATACCTTTTCATTGACTATTTTTAAATAAAACCATATTTCTAGTAATAAGAGTTTGTTTTGTGTACAGGTTTATATTTATTTTGCGAAAATTTTGTAAACAAAATAATAGTTTTAAAAGTTTCTAAAAAGTACATCGAAATGCAACCATGTGCTAAAATATGCAACCATGCAAGCATCTTCGGGTTTTATTGTCGACGTCCAAACACGGAGACACGAAGTTGAGCAACCCGCTGCTTTTGTTCGTTTGTGGGTCAGAAGGCGACGAGGAAAGGAGGGGGGCGCCAAGTCGTCGGTGCTCGGACAACACGCTTTGTGCAGCAATTCTTATCGCCAGTGACCAATCAGAGCGTTCGAAGAATGCCAGAACAAAACATAATGAACAAAAGTTGGCCAGCGACGAGTTGATGTGTTTGGACAAATGGAAGACAGAACAGCGGCACAAAAGAGAATCGTTGGATAATTTCGCGGCAGAGTTGCTGTGTTTGGACACGGACATTACGCAGCCATTTTTTATGATGGTCAGCAACATATTAATATTACAATTGTAATTGGGCCAATAATTTCCTTTATGTGACAGTAAAATTCATTAAAAGAGAAATTTCCTATTTGAAATTATAAGAACATCCAATTTGTTTAAAGTATATGCAATACATAAGCGTCAACACAGAAGTTGCATTGAATTACTGCGGGTATAAAAATAGTATATTAACGTATGTATGTATGTGTGTACGTGTGTAGTTTGGCACTGGAATTTGCAATTCAGCTACAAGTTTTAAAATTATTATGTGGGTGAATACTGCAGCATTGGTGTCCATATCTTTGTATACAATGACCAAATCATCTATTGCCTTTTTATTGATATTTTCAATAATACTGCGATTGGAAAAAAGATACGTATGTACATATACACGTATTATTTAATGAATAATGTAGAAAAATTAAAAGTTCGCTTTTAAATTGCAGAGCTTATTCCTTGTTTTTATTGTGGGTCTAATTGCAATCGGTATATTGATGTTTATCTACGCATCAGCACAGTTTAATGCACTCGGTTTCATATTTGTCCTACTGGCATCGCTCAAACATATTATATTGTGGCAAACAATAATAAACAACCGAAAAGGTTTCGACGCACTCGATTATCAAGAACATGCCGATTATACAATAATACGTTCCACCAATCCCGACTACAAAAAGGCTATAATTCGCATAAACATAACACGTTCCAATCGCCAAACTATTCAATACATAGCACACTCCGATACACATTTACTAAATGCGGCCGATTTGTTGGTGATAGACGAAGCGGCTGCTATACCATTACCTTTGGTAAAGAAAATGATGGGTCCGTATTTAATATTTATGGCTTCGACAATAAATGGTTACGAGGGTACGGGACGATCGCTGTTTGAAATTGATGTCGCAGCTGCAGAAAGACAATAATGCTCCACCGCCGGTGTGTACTTTTTTATTTTGTTAAAAAAAACAATTGTTTTTAAATAGTTTCTGATCTATTTGTTATTTTCTTTTAGATAAAACTAGAGGAATCCATACGTTATAGTGAAGGTGATGACATCGAATCTTGGTTAATCAATTTGCTTTGTTTGGATGCCACTACAGTGCCGCATATTAGTTCGGGGTGTCCAACGCCGATTGTTTGCGAACTCTATTATATCGATCGTGATGCTTTATTTTCATACAACAAAGCAGCCGAATCATTTCTGCATCGTTTAGTTTCGATTTACGTCGCCTCACATTACAAAAACAGTCCAAATGATTTGCAAATGATGAGTGATGCGCCGGCACATCATCTCTTCTGTTTGCTGGGACCCATACAACGCAAAGATCAACTACCGGAAATACTTGTCGTTCTACAGGTGGCACTTGAAGGTGAAATTTCTTCAAAAACTATAAGCGAATCACTGGGTCGCGGTAAGAAGGCAAGTGGTGATCTGATACCAAGGAATGTTGCCGAACAATTTGGCGATAAGGAGTTTCCTAAGTTGGCCGGTGTACGAGTGGTTAGAATAGCGACACATCCCAATTATCAAAGGGTAAACTATCAATTTTCGTTATCATTTTTGCCTTTGTTTGTAGCAAATCCTGTTTCCCAATCTCCTTTACAGATGGGCTATGGTAAACGTGCTATTAAGCTTCTGCGTGATTAATATCAAGGCAAATTTACAGATCTTAGCGAAAATACTCCAATTGAGGATTGAGATTAAAATAAGCGGATTTTATCGCAGTGATCTGCTCGTATAGCGTATTCATGCGATGTTGATGAAGCCGTTGAACAAAATCCACATCATAGATGTTCCCTTGAATCATATTCGTCTTGCAAAAGAATCCAAATGCTAGCAGGAATGATTCAATATTTTTATAACAGTGTTATTGTACTAATTTAATATTAAATGCAATTACATATATGAAACTGCGCCTACATTGTTAATTGAAGCAGTGGCAATAAAAAACGTTATTGTACCTTAGTTGTAAGATTTTATATATAAATATAAATAAATAAATATAAATTGTTACTTTCTAATTAAATATTGGTATGAAATTAAAGGTAAACATGCTGCCATGGAAAGTTGTTGATAACTCGCCCAAAAAATTTAATATTTTGATGAAATTTGGAATGCAAGTTGGTATACAGACTGAGACGGTTGGTATCGCTAATTGGGACCATGACCATGTCCACTTTTCCTATATAGTCATAACTCAGAAGTCGCAGCAGATATCGCACGTTTGGTGGTTATGAAAGCCTCACCTAGGCGATTATAAAGTTTAAACCGATAAGCAAAAATATAATTTTAACTTCACTTTTAATTATTGTTTTGAATGTACATACATACATATGTATATGAAATAATTCTTACCTGGAATCTATCACTGGAGGAAATGGATAGAAAGGTGCTCCCATATCACAGCCACAGATGCATCGCCTCATTATCTGAAAATAAAGATAAAATATTATTTAATAATGTAATTAATAATATATTTATTGGAACAATACTTATCTTTCAAAAATTTTTCACGAACATTTCACGAAGATCTTCACTGAAAAAAAATGCACTCAGGGTTGCATAAAATAGGTTTTTCACACAAAATAATTTAAAGTTGTCCATTTTGCAATCATCAATATAATGGGTTGTAATTATAATGAAATTTATGTCGGTTCGATTGTTATTATTATTAGAAGCACCCTTTTGACACAACTTTAAAAATTTTATACTGATAAATGAGTCGATTGTCAAAACATATTAAAATCACCTAAGTCTACGAGCCGAAATTTTTCAGATTTTTCATATAATAAATTAAACAAGTCAGTGGGCCTAAAGAACATCAATTACGATGTATTGTGGAACGATTTTCCGTCATCCCTTGTCAAAACTAAAAGTTACTAGTCTCAAGCAACGAGGTTTGTGAGAGTAAAGTGATATTTGCTCTCAATGAGAAATGTTAGCAAAAAAGTAAGGATACACGAAGTTATCAAAATTTGCTAGTTTTACATGTTTTGTAATAAACGAGGTTTGTGAGAGTAAAGTGATATTTGCTCTCAATGAGAAATGTTAGCAAAAAAGTAAGGATACACGAAGTTATCAAAATTTGCCAGTTTTCCATGTTTTGTGATAAATTGGCTTACTGCTTCCGTTTTCACCTTTTTTTTAAATATAAGCATATTGTTAATTTGATTTGATTTGCGTCAAGGCAAATTCATTATGGTAATGGCAGGGCGAATTCGGCAATATTTTGTTTTTCTTTTTTACTTATGTATGTATGTCAAACCCTTTGTTGGACTTCAAAAATTTTCAGTTACTTGTCAAATTTTTTACTAGCCCTGCCGGGTTGTTAAATTTTATTCACCTCACATCTGTCAAAAATTTCCATTCCAAGGAACTTTGCTACCGATTTACACAGGCCCATAATGTGGAAGAAAACGTATCATATTAATTTTTTATAACTAAAATTTTTATTAAATACAATTAAATCTAATTATATATGTGAAAAAATTTACTTTTATCAATCGAACTTACAGCTATTGTTTACAAAATAAAATATATTACATAAAATTCATTAGAAAAATAATTTGGTAATAAAAACAGTTTGTATTCAAGCAAAGCTTGAGAAATAAATACTTAGCATGAACAAACTCACTCAAAAATTTTGTTCGATGTTCAAAATTACTATAAACTAAAATAAAGCTTAAAGAGTTGTGGCGTTTTGATATTAAAAGCAACTTTATTTATTTCAATATTTGTTCATATTGTAATACAATAATATGGAAAAAAAAATTTGCGAAAGTTTTGAAACACGGTAACACTTCCTCAGATTTCATCAGGGTTTATGAGGTGCAGAATCTCCACGAAACCCTGAATTAGACAAAAACGAGAGCAGCAACCCTAAATTTTTGAGAAATATATATGTATTTTTACAACAACCACCTCCGGCCGCCATGCTGAACTGCCCTTCAAAAATTGACGCCATGCTGTTCTGCCCTTCAATTGCGATGGCAGATCGACCATATATCGACTTTTTTAATCGATTTTCGATGAGCTAAGTCACTGTACGTTTTACACTATGGAATAGACGAAAAGTTTTACATTTCTCCATAATTGATTTAATTACTTATTAAATAACATTAATTTGTTGAAATTAATCGTGTGATCTTCGCCAAGCTATTTTCTATCGAAAAACTAAATAATGGTGTCATACCAGTGTCGTACATGTCGTAAAAAAATTAACGATCGATATAATTTGCTCACAGATATATTGGATGAGGAGCATAAGCCCAGAAAAACGCTTGCCGATTTTCTATGGGATATTGCAAAGATCAATGTAAGTAATTATTATCTATTTTATATTCCACTAATTCGATGAAAATTAACATTTGCTTGTGTTTTGACTTTATTAGAATAAAACTGAAGATGCAAAGCGTTTGCCACAACAAATTTGTCGAGCTTGCTTTCGCAAATTAAAAAACACCCACTTATTCATAGTGCAAGCGCAAGTAGCAAATAAAAAATTGTTTGCTAGTTTGTATATTGGAAAAGCTGAATTTAGTTCAGTGCCAAAAAAATCAAGTAATGATTGCTTGTTGGAGGCTCCAATTGACATACCGATAGAGCAAGTAGAAATCAAAAAAGAAAATGACGATGGCGTGGCCGTTGCCGTGGGTAGAAAAGAGCAGTCGCCGGAGTGCAAGGATGCAAATACTAGTATGGAAAAAAGTGATGATGGGATTGGGGAGATGGGTGAGACTGAAAGTGCACTTGCGGTGAAGGAAGAAAGCATGGAAATTCAGAAGGACGAAAAGGATGGTGACACCGAATTTTTGGGTATGGGATAAGTTCATTAAATAAATTTTATTGTATTTAATTTTAAAACTCTTTTTTTATTTGCAGACGAAAGCATGGCAGTTGATCCCATTACAACCGTAGAGACAAATGAGGAAGATAAAGTAGCCAAAAGTGCTGAGGAAAATGCTAATGATACGGATACAAGCGATAGGTTATAATTCTTAGTTTAGATATAAAAAACTATTTAAGATTCTTAGGCATATTAGGGAAAAAATGATTCTAAGGGATTTCAAGGTATCAATAAAAAGTCTGAATATTGGATGGTGTTAAAATCCTGTCACGTAAGACAACTACGAATAAAAACTAAAGTATTAATAAATTACCCATATTTATATGGATTGATTACCTGCACTCTGTGTTGGAATCATTTTTCCCTCAAATGGTTTTGTAATATGTACATAAATACATATGTACCTAAACATTACTTTTGCCTACAGTGATGCAATTCCGCTAATAAAACGAAGACGTGGCGTTACGACAAAATCGGCATATGACATTACGTATAATGATAATGATGGAAAATTTCATTGTAATAACTGCGATAAAACTTTTACGTGGAAGAAAAATGCAGAACGACATACCAAGATTCATACTGGCAGTTATCCATTTGAGTGTGAAGAATGTGGACGTCGGTTTCAACGAAAGGATAAATATGGCGAACATATAAAAACTCATGCTAATAAGGATCAAAATGCTGTGCCAACAGGTGAGAGTATATACATATAGGACGAAGATATATCTGTGACAATTTGCAATAACCGCTTAATTCGAAAAATATGATTTCGAGATAAATTGATTTTTATATTCGAAGGCGTTTCTTAACAAATAGTAAAAGTCGATTAAAACTATGGACGAAAAATCAGTGAGCCATCCATAATGTTAAGATCAAATTTTGTAAATTAAACAAAATGTAATGAAGAAATTTGATTAAGTATATACATCTACTTTGGCTGTTATTGCAAGTTTAATATACCTATTAAGCCTAAATATTTTTATTTATATCTTTTGATTGAATTAAGTTATAAGCATGGGGTTTTTATAGAAATATAGAGTTTTAAAAGGAGAATAGCGTGGTATATATAACTCGAAATCTTCCTAAGTCGACTTAAGCGGCTATTGCGTGTGACCACAGATATTTATGTATATGAACATAGTTCAGTTCAGTATTCAGCGTTTCTAAAAACTTGCATGCGATTTTCAATATTTTGAAAATTAAATTGTTTTGTTTTTTTTTTTTTTTGGAAATTTGGCCAACAATTAATATACATACATACATATGTATTATTTTTTTGTGTAGAACGAGCTGAGGATGAAGAAATGGACCTAGAATCCAAATTACAAGTGGAATTGGAAACGAATGATACAAGTGACGATGAACAAAGCGAGGAAGATATTGAAGAGATGTAATATGAATATAAATTGAATATTTACGTTTGTTTTTACTTAGCCGTTTAATTCTAATAATTAATTTTATGTGCCGTTTAATTCTAATAATTATTTTTATGTGAATTTTATATGAGCTATTGGCCAGTTTTTAATTAAGAAAAATTGGCCAATAGCTCATATAAACTTCACATAAAATTGAATATTGTTTGAAACACCCTGACCGCAACTTTAGTGTAATCAACAAAATGATCGATTTTAGCTTTTTTATGGAAATCAATAATTTATTAATTATCACACGCATCAACTCCCGAAATTTCCTAGCCGTGAAATACGCCATTTTAAATTTAGAAACAAAATATTGTTGATGGCTGTATACAAACTATATGCAAAGAAACTTAGAAAACCTGCTGTAAAATTTAATTTTTGTTGGTTGCACTAAATATGCCGTTAGGGCTCGACATTTCAATTAAACTTTCTTTTAATACCCAATAGCAAAACGAAACGGCGCGGTGGCAGACCTGCAGCATCGAAAAAACCCGAATTCACCTACAACAACGATGATGATCGTTATCATTGCAACAGATGCGATAAAAATTTTGCTTGGAAAAAAGATGTAGAACGTCACATAAAATCCCATTATGGCATATACCCGTATGAGTGTGTCAAATGCGGTCATCGTTTCCAGCGTAAAGACAAATTTGCCGACCATTTGAAGGTGCATGAAAAACAAGAAACGGCTGGTGCGAAACGACCACGCCCAGCACGCACCGAATGGAGTTTCGCTGAATTTTTATACACCGAATCGCCATTCCGTTCGATCGAATGTAAACTTTGCAATGAAACTACTTCAAATTTAGCGGCATTGCGCACACACTTGCAAACACACATACAACCCGATACTATAAATTTAGATGCTGACAGTGAGGTGATAAAAGAGCTGTTCCCCAATTCGAAAGGGGGATTGCATGAAATCAAATTGGAAATATGTAAAGATGTCAGAGAGTCGCGTTACGCTAAATATTATGCTATTATAAATGTCAATGGCTATGAAATGGCGCTAAGCGATTCCGATACCGAACCGAACGGTGGCGATCAACGCGAAAAATACGAATGTGAGATGTGCCATGTAAAAGTGGCACGAAAATATCAATTGTTTCAACATGCCAAAACAGAGCACATGCAGGAGAAGCAACCACACAAATGTAATGTTTGCAAATTGGAATTTGTTAGTGGTGCCGTATTCGAGCTACATTCACGTACACAATGCCGTAATCGTGATAGGAAATATCAATGTATCAAATGTCCAGGCAAATTTGTGTGGCTGCAAAATCTGCAAGGGCACAACTGTTCCAATCGCTTCAATTTGTATACCACCAACAAGCGAGCCACCGAACAACGCAAAAGTAAACTGCTCAAATGTAATTTCTGTGATAAGACATTCCGTTATGCAACGGATTTGAAACGTCATCAAGAAACACACAATTTGAGTAGCCGTTCGCACATATGTAATCTCTGCAGTCAACCCTTCTTGAAAGCGGAGAACCTGCGCCAGCATATGCGGCAAGCTCATCGAGATTTGGTGAAGCGTTGCATTGAATGTTGTTTGTGTGGTGAAAAGTCCAATACGTTAGCCAAGTTGCGCACTCACTTGCAGGAGCACGCCGATGGGTGGACGGGTATTAGATATAGTGAGGGGCGTTATTTCAAGGTGCATTGGCCGCAGGGTTGCAAGGGTAAAGAGAGTGAGGTGGAGCAAAGTATTGTTATAGATTTTGCTGGGCAAAATTTAACACCCTACTATTTGGCGGTGGATGAGAGTGGCAACGAAATGGATTTGTATGATTCGGAAACGGATCTAGAAGAATTGGAAAGCATGACTACGTCGACAATATTGCAACAACCAGAGCAACAGCAGCAACAGCAACAACAACAACAACAAACCACCCAATCCGCATCTTACACATGTGATTTGTGCAATGAAGTATTCTTCCGACGCATACGCATACTCCAGCATCAGCATAGCGCGCATGCCGGTGAAGCCGAATCCCTGCCGCACGCTTGTGGCCGTTGCGACAAACAGTACGTGTGCTTGGGCCTGCTGGAACAGCATTACAAACGCGATTGCGGTAATATATATAAACAATTCGATTGTAAGCGTTGTTCGGCGCGTTTTGTTTGGGAGGAGAATCTGAAAATGCATATGCAGCGCCAACACATCGATCCAGAACAGCAAATAAGTCGTCAATTGGCCAATAAGTTACAGTGTGATCAATGTAATAAAGTATTTGTTTGGCCTAAAGATTTGACGCGTCACAAACGTATACATATGCCCGACGATGAGAAGTTCGAATGTCCGTATTGTGAGCGGAAATTCTACCGGAAAGATCATTTGCAAACACACTTAAAAGTGCATGGCGTTTCGGGTAACATGGCAGCGGCCACAACAACGGCGGCAGCTAATAAACGTGAACTGAATCGTAAAGTGACCGGTAAGTGAATTGATATTTGAGTTACAATTATTTAAAACAACAATTTATTGTGGACGCTGTGGTGCAGTGGGTAGAGTGCTCGCCTGCTATGCCAGAGGTCTCGGGTTCAAATCACGGTCCGAGATTAACACCAAAACAATTTTTCTAATTAGTAAAAATCCAATTATTGGGTTTTTTAAGGGCAGCGGTCACCTCTCGGCAGTCGGCGGCATACCCTCCGAATGTATTTCTGCCATGAAAAAGCTTCTCACAAAAAATGCATTCGCCGTTCGGAGCCGGCATAAAACTGTAGGTCCACCCAATTAGTAGGAAAAACAAAAAGGAGCACACCTCGAATTGGGAGAGAAGCTGGGCCATAAAACTCGTCAGTTATAATAGCGCCATTGTATAATATATATATATATATATATAATTTATATTTTATGCTCTATCCCCTCCCGCAGCTGTTGATCCACATCTCTGCAAACCAAATGGCCTGAAATGTGTACAGTGTAAAATTTGCCTATCCAAACATACCAAAATCGCTGATCTCCGCGCCCATCTATTGGAGCATCGTAGCGATGTCTCGCTGTCACAACATGTTACCACTAATTCCGAAATATCATTACTCTTTTATCCCGACGAAGCGCCAATGAGTAGAGAGCTGCTAATAGCCCGAATGATTGCCGATATCACTGCCGGGCAGTTGGATCGTTTCTATTCCATAACAAATGAATTGGGTCACGAACTAAGTATTAGTGGTTCGGATACGGATGACACAGATTCAGATTCAGAAGAAGATGACGAATCCAGTGGAGGCTATAGCAAACTGCATCCCAGACGTTCCACTTACAATTGTGACTTGTGTAGTGTCGCATTTACACGCAAGTATAAACTATTTGCTCATCAGGCGAGCGGCCACATTTGGAATGAGGCTCCTTATGTGTGTCAACATTGCCAAGCGCATTTTCTGTGCGACAAACTATTGCAGTCGCATTATCGGCATCAATGCAAGAATTTGTTGAAACGTTATCTTTGTCGCAAATGTCCGCAGCGTTTTATGTGGAAAGAAAATCTGAAAATGCATTTACGTCAAATGCATCCGGACAGTGATGATGTTAAAAAGGTAGCTGAACTGAAACGGCTCTATTAATTTCCTTATCCTATACATATGTATGTACATAACTTTTTTATCGTTATAAATTACAGGTATTCGCTCTAAGTTCGTATGACTGTGAAGTCTGCAGGCGTAGCTTCCAAATGCAAAAAGATCTGGCACGTCACATGCTTACCCATCGTGCCGACGCTCCCATCTTTCCGTGTATGTGGTGTCCTCGCAAATTTTTCCGTCGCAGCAATTTGTTATTGCATATCAAACGTCATGGCATCACATCACATCAGCTGAGTGCTGCTGCTGCTAATATCGCTGCCGGCAAAGGGCCGAACGGAAAAAAGGAAATTCACTGCCGTGTATGCAATATGCAATTTAATAGCATATCCGCATTACGCACTCATCTGCGCCAAGAGACGTCAGGCAATCTGTCGTCCCATCACAATTACAATTCACCACAAAATTATTCGATAATGAATGAACTTGGTTTTGAATTGGATATGAATGATTCGGAGACAGATGTCGGTGACGAAGAGGAGGAAGAGGCAACACCGGCTAAATCATACAAATGTCAAATGTGTGGACTTGTCTGCAAGAGGCGCTATCAGATGAGTCAACACCAATTGTCGATGCACAAACATGAACATATCATTTTGAAATGTGATAAATGTGTCTTTCGAACGGTTTCGAGCGTAAGTAAACATATGTATGCCCAGTTAAGTGAACTTATGTACATAACATATAACAAATAACGAATTGTTCAATTTTCAGAACATTATGGACCATCACATGCGCACACAATGCAAGAACACAGAAAAACGGCATCAATGCCCCCAATGCGCCTACAAATTTATGTGGCCGGAAAATTTGGATATACATATTAAATTGGTACATCCACAAATTCCCGAACAGTCGTCTGAAGCAACAACAACAACCAACGCAGAAACAGTGGCAGCGTCCAACACAGATGATCCGGCATTACACAGCATACCCGCGCCGTTACAAGAATTCCAATGCGATAAATGTGCACGTCGTTATAATCGTAAAGATCGGCTGATTGCACATATGAAAAAATTGCATGGCCACCAAGCTGGCGGCGATGACGCAAATTCCAGTAGCACGAGTACTGCCGTTGCCGCAGCCGCAACTTCAGCTAAGGCAGCTGCGAGCGGTTTAAAGCGATTGCCGAAAGAGAAACAATTCCTTTGTGCATTTTGTGGGCGTGCGGTGAGTTCTTCGTCAAATTTGATTGTTCATATGCGTCGTCACACAGGCGAGAAGCCATTCCAATGTGAGTATTGCGATAAGGCCTTTCCTCGCTCGTCCGATTTGGCTTGCCATCGCCGTACGCACACCGGCGAGAAACCTCATAATTGTACCGTTTGTAATAAGTCATTTTCACGTTCGTATAAATTGTCCGTCCACATGCGTATACATTCCGGCGAAAGGCCATACAACTGCACGTTCTGCGAGAAGAGTTTCACACAATCGAATGATTTGGCATTGCATATACGTCGTCATACCGGCGAACGTCCATATGTTTGTAACGTTTGTGGTGAAAATTTTATTCAAGGTACAGCCCTGAAGCATCATCGTATAGCACGTAATCATATGCCTGATGATCATGAGCTTTTGCAGTTGGATGAAGATGGTAATAGTTTAATTCAATTGTGAGAGGGCAATTTTATTTATGAATCGGAGCAGGAGTGTATTACTTAGTCAGAGTATACATACATACATACATATTTTTATCTTAATAATTATTATTCTATATCATTTATACCCAGCCAGCAAAATCATCGTAAACGAGCTCGTAAACTGATGTTTTCTCGAAGAAAACTCTAATAAAATATCAAGGTTGTTCTCTCTCTGTTATTTTGGCCTGGCAAATTTGCCGAGATGACATAAGTGTGATAAATTTGCCGAGCACAACAACAAAATACACGTCTTGTCAAATTTGGAGCTTCGGCAAATTTCTCATACCCCAACCCGTGATATGTGATATCATGAGAAAAATATCACGGGAAATGCAACCATGTTATTACATTCACAATGGTCTTCTATGAGAAGTGAGTTTGAATTTATGTTTCTAGTTCTTTTTTTTTTAAGTATTTTATTTTATTCAGATAAAAAATTAATTAATTCGAAATTGAAGCAAGCAAAGCAAAGCGACAACAGTTGTATAAAGAGTGGAAAGAATATGACTAACATGCTAGTTCACAATGAAGTCAGTTAGAATTTTATTTTCTTAAAGGTGCGCTCTCTCTGTGTGGCAAATTTCTCAAGATATCATGATATCTCGGCAAAAAGATTATACACAGAGAACAACCTTATCGTTTACGAAATCCGTTTACGATTCGCCTACGGATACTGTTTCGCTTTAAAATGTTCAGTGCCTACGAGTGTCGTAAATGTATCGAAAAAGCACTCGTATATGAATCTTTTTACGTCCGTTTTTTTTATCGTAAATGTAGAAATTTTATAAACATACATACTTACTCTTAAAATATTGAGTTTGAAATTTTCGTTTTCTTTTTTTTTTTTGACATGATAGAAAAAAGCTTCTTTTGTTATTGTTTTCTTATTCGAGAATAGCTCGTAAATCGCAATGTTCGTAAAATGTACGGAACCTTGCTGGCTGGGTAGGTACACACTATATACATACATATGTAGGTATATTATTATTCTGATGTATATGGAACTAAAAGTATTTTCTCATAATTTTTAATATTAGTCAATAAAATAGAGTTTTTGGGATTATTCATTATGAAATAAACTGGTGTTCAATGAACTTGCCTTGTTTAATTTATATTTTTGGGCCAGCTGTGAGGGTCAGAGCAGATTCTTTGATAAAAATCATTAGTGCAAACTCACACGTATACGAATGTGATAGAAAAT
Organism: Urophora cardui; assembly: GCA_960531455.1. Taxonomy (NCBI): domain Eukaryota; kingdom Metazoa; phylum Arthropoda; class Insecta; order Diptera; family Tephritidae; genus Urophora; species Urophora cardui. The sequence goes on from OY482672.1 coordinate 122,226,801, forward strand.
CCTGATGTATATCCATCACAAATGACCATCAATTGATAGATCAAATGATGTTCACGGTTCTTGCTGGGTATTTAACGAGAGTTGTGGATGCGTGTAAAAGCCCGTCTCCACATAACTTGATTCACCAGAGAAACATGTAGCAAAACATCTCGCTCATGGAGGAACAATAAAGGAGAATGCATAACGACATACCTTCATACATAGTGGGGCCAGAAGTGTCATGCAAAGAGGAATGTAGAAGAATTTGACAGATGTGGCCCCTATGGAAATGCTAGGGTGCGTGTGTGTGTGGAATATGTCAACAAAAAAAATGCTTGTGTTCGTGTGTGTTTATGAAGATTGAAGAAGAAGTCAGCTGATCTTATGCATTCTCCCATGGAGGAACAATAAAGGAGAATGCATAACGACATACCTTCATACATAGTGGGGCCAGAAGTGTCATGCAAAGAGGAATGTAGAAGAATTTGACAGATTCGGCCCCTGTGGAAATGCTAGGGTGCGTGTGTGTGGCATATGGCAACAAAAAAAATGCTTGCGTTCGTGTGTGTTTATGAGGATTGAAGAAGAAGTCAGCTGATCTTATGCATTCTCCTTTATTGTTCCTCCATGCATTCTCCTTTATTGTTCCTCCATGATCTCGCTCAATAACCCGTCTCCACGTGGCTAATCGTGATTCAGTTTGACACTTCTCTTTCTTGTTCTTCTTAAATGTTTGTATGTTTGCTTATTTTTGCGTCTTTGTTTTGGTCTGTGTGAGATTTCGATAGATTTTCGATACAAAATTAGAGAAGACATCGATATCATCGAGGTTGGCAAGATTACCACAACCGCTCAACCCGGCAACCTATAGGCAGGCCCTCAATAAAATCCACTCCGACACAGTTGACAGCTATGTGTCCGTCCGTCCGGCATACCTATTAATCAGAGACCAACCACCACCTATAGCAGAAGAAGAGCGCGATTTGCCGCGAGAAACAAGAGTAGCACTTGCGCAACTCCGATCGGGATACTGCAGCAGACTGAACTCATACAGGTCCAGAATTGATTCAAGCATACCAAATGTATGCCCAGCATGTGGAGAGTCACCGCACGACACCCAGCACCTCTTCACATGCCCCTCAAAACCAACCCATCTAACACCACTGTCCCTTTGGACAAACCCCATAGAGGCTGCAACATTCCTCGGTCTACCGTTAGATGAAATTGATGATAGTTTATGACAAAGGTGTGTTGCCTAGGCAGGGCTTAGTACTGCTAATACAACAACAACAACAGGTTGGCAAGATGATTCAGAATGAAACAGTGTTTCAATCTTCACTCGCTCTCAGAAATTTGTTTCTGTTTCATTCTGAATCATCTTGCCAACCTCGATGATATCGATGTCTTCTCTAATTTTGTATCGAAAATCTATCGAAATCTCACACAGACCAAAACAAAGACGCAAAAATAAGCAAACATACAAACATTTAAGAAGAACAAGAAAGAGAAGTGTCAAACTGAATCACGATTAGCCACGTGGAGACGGGATATTGAGCGAGATGTTTTGCTACATGTTTCTCTGGTGAATCAAGTTAGAGCGCTTTCACATTACTCGATGCGGTATCGGATCGACATTTTTGGTTTTTACCGAAAGTATACCGAAACCTTACTGACCACATGTATTTCAATTGGCACTTTCACATTAGTGTTGCATACATGAAATCGGAGCGGATTAATTTCGGTATACCGCAACGCGGTAAGACCGGTCAGTAAAATTTGAGGAATTACTGCATACATTTTTGCTGCGTGATAAAAGAAGAAGAACAGTCAGTAAAAAACTCGTTTCGGTAATAAATGTAGCAAGTTATAATGTCTTCGTCTTCGCTAGAAGACATTATTGTTATTATTGAGTGATTTGTTGAAGTTAAAAATTTTGTTTTGCAGATTTTCTGCCGATTACGCACCGAAAGTATTCCCACAAGTGTGAAAAACACAGCAACGCGGAATCGTTTCGGTAACCTGAAAATACCGAGCAAAAAATGTCGATCCGATGTCGTACCGAGTAATGTGAAAAGGCCCTTGCCCTACAGGAATCGCTGATTTTTTCTACTAAGAGCGCTTTCACATTACTCGGTGCGGTATCGGATCGACATTTTTGGTTTTTACCGAAAGTATACCGAAACCTTACCGACCACATGTATTTCAATTGGCACTTTCACATTAGTGTTGCAAACATGAAATCGGAGCGGATTAATTTTGGTATACCGCAACGCGGTAAGACCGGTCAGTAAAATTTGAGGAATTACTGCAATGGTGGGCATTTTGACTCATATGAGCGTTACTCTCAGCACACGTATTCTTACGCTCTTATTTCAGTTGCTGTTGAGAGCGAAAAATCAATTGAGTCACAGTGGTGTTAGAACAGAATTTTCATGTCAGTTGTGTTTCAGCAAGCAAAGGGGTGACACGTATCGTCGCTTTGCTTTTATTTTTTATGCAATAGTAAATTATGCGCTATTTAATGAATGAAAGCATTTAACAAGCAGTGAACAAACACATATACATATGTAGGTACGCACATAAATAGTATCATAAAACAATCAAGCGGTGCACGATGTTGCTTCGCTGTTGTTTGTTAATCAACTGACTGCAAATGTTCTTTGTCCCATGGTAGCCACTTTACGCTCGCGGTTACCAATACATGCTTACATTTCATTTGCCCACCAATGAATTACTGCCAGGGTGCGAAGAACGCTCAAAATAAACTCACTCAAACGAATTATCACTCTATAATTCTGAGCTATGCCATGCTCTCATGAGCGCAAATACACAGTGACAACGAACGCGAATGAACGCACGTCAGCAGCGATCGATGGGTCTCTGCAGTGGCGATAAGCTCTTACATAAATTCATTTTAAAATGAGAGATCCAATCATTCTTTCAAAATCGATTGCATCATCGTTTTTCGCGCGCTTATGAGAAGGTATACCGAAAAAGCTCCGCAAATAAAATCCGACTAAAAACCATTAAAATAATAAATAAAATAACAAATTTAACTAAAAATTAAAAACCCTGTTTTACCAATCAAATTTATTCAAGCAAAAACACATTTTACAGGTAAATTCTAATCCAAAAAGCTGAAACGCGCCAACATGGCGGCAGATAACTTTATCTCGCCGCCAAGGAAAGTTCTCGACCGCAGCAGAAGTCGTTCTAGAAGACGACGCGACAGGCAATATGAAAACATGAACATGCTAACTGAAACAGACAATAATAGTTTATTCATTTTTCCTAAAAGCACCATTCAAAACAAATCAGAAAATTTCATAACTTCCAATAGCCCACTAAACACATCATTAAATTCCGCTACCCATCCCATCACTACTTCCACCACCCAAGAAAATAAATCAGTAAACAAAAACCTACCTGCCAGTGACACCAATAACACCTACCCAAGCGACCATAAGGGCCCGTACATCGTGTACGTGGATACCAAAAACACGGACGGTCCCAGAAAACCGATCAACCCGGTAGCTCTGGCCAACCTTCTAAAAAAGAAGCTAGAGACACAAAATGTAAATGAAATAACAAAAATTGGATACGGTCGCTGCAAAGTCACCTTCAAAACTGGCCAGGCTGCCAACATATTTAACAGTGACACAAGAATAGAGGCAAACGGGTACACTACGAGGATATTCCAGCATTTTCTCGGAAAAATGGGGGTAATATTCAATATACCCACGGATGTTTCTGAAGAGGAACTCTCACAAGATTTAATTTCGGATATACCTATAAGGAAGGTTATAAGAGTATTCAGGAAGAACAAAGACAATGGAGACATGGTGGCTACCAGGAGAGTCAAAATCGTTTTTAGTGGTACAGAAATCCCAGTGGATGTTAAGCTGTGGAGCGCCCCCATAAAGGTCGAACACTTCATCCACTTTGCTCAGTGTTACAAATGTTATCGCTTTGGACACTACGCATTACACTGTAAGGCAAGGGAAAACATATGCAACAAATGCTTCAACACACACGACATAACACAACAATGTGATGCGCTGAGGTGTACTAATTGTAAAGAAAATCACCCACCGACACAAAGGGATTGCCCGGCTCGCCATAAGGCATATACCATACACAAAATTATGGCCGTAGAAAACTTGGCCAAAAGCGAGGTCAAAATTAAATACCCGATGCTGTTCAACAGGTTCACCTTACTAGAAAACTACGACGGAGAATTCCCACTACTTAACAATCGTCACGAAAAGCAAGCAAGAAACAACTCCAACGAAGCAGCAAGCATAATGCACAAGGCAATGCCTTACGCACATGTAGTCAAGCGCAACCCAACGACCCAAAAGGACATCCCCCACAATCCAACAATGATAGAATACAATAAAGTAATCCAAGAATGGACCAAGATCACAGAGAATACGGAGAGAGTGATCAGTGGCATTGCAAAAGATATCAGCAAAAAAATAGCAGAACCAGTAAATGAAACCTCCATTACCGAAATCAAAAAGTTCCTAAGTACAATAAGAGAAAAATTAAATGTCGCTTTAATCAATTCAGATCAACTTATAATCAATAACCTCACAAACAATGAACTTAAGAATCCTCCAATACAACATACAGAGCCTTAAACATTCAGGAAACAAAGAGTTATTAGAGCTGTATTTGGAAAACAACAAAATAGACATCGCATTATTAAGTGAAACCTGGCTGAAAGACAATTCGAGCACAAGCCTTAAAAATTACAACTTTCTCCATAAATGCAGGCCAGACGGGTTTGGTGGAGTAGGAATCTACATCAACCGCAAAATAAAGTGCTCAGCCCTAAATATCCCAACAAACCTCGAAGCCATTGGCGTACAAATAATAAACTTATCCAAAAACCTGAACATAATTAACATATATGCTCCACCCAGCATCTCATGCAGGGATTTCACTAATGAAATGGAAAAAATCTTAATCTTTACAAACACCCTCAAGGCAGACACACTAGTAGCAGGTGACCTAAACGCAAAATCTACAAATTGGGGTTGCCCGTGCAGCGACGCCAAGGGGATCAATCTAGTAACTCTTTCGATAAACAATAACTTCAATTGCCTCAATGCTGGTACACACACATATGACGATGGAACACATCAAAGCTCGGCACCAGACATTTCACTCTACAAAGGTAACACACAACAAATCAGTTGGGTGTGTAAGAGACACCATATAACCGGCAGCAACCATTACCCAATATGGATAGAAATTAAAAACACATCCCACAAAACCAAAAACACAAATAGGAAACTGCACACACAAATACACCTAGAACTATCACAAACCCATTTAACCGGTAATATCTCTCAAATTACAACAACAATCCAAAACATAATAAATAAAAACACAATCAGGATTAACAATAAATTCGTGCCCAAAAAGTGGTGGTCAGAAACATCAGAAAGGCTGGTCCGAGTGAGAAATGCAGCCAGACAAAAATATTTGAAAACACGTTCAATGTAAAACCTCGATACGTGGAGACAGTCGGAGGAATCACTAAGAAAACACATCAAAGAAAGAACAAAAAGACAGCTTTACCGAACTTACTGAGAAGCTATCCTCACCCATTTCAACTCAGGAATGGTGGAGAAATATAAACATGATCAAAAGATTTGAACAGGAAAAAAGAAGTGGCAACTCATTCACGGAAGAACAAAACAAAGAGTTCCTATCCACAATAGCTGGCGTTACGCGCACTAACACAATTAGCACAATAATGGAAGGCCGCCACACAGACACCAATGCAATAGATTTCAATTTCACACAATTTTTAAATATTCTAGCTACCAGAAATCCACAATCTTCTGCTGGTCACGATCAAATATCATATAAAACCATCCAGGGATTAACACACCAACAGAAGGAGAACATTTTCAATGAAATTAACAACAATTTTAACACAAGTTCCATCCCTGAAGATTGGCGAATAATTAAAATAGTACCAGTCCCCAAGAAAGGCAAAGACCTCACCAAAATCACCAACTACAGACCAATCAGTTTGCTCACCACATTTCTTAAACTTACTGAAGCGCTAATCAAAATAGAAATGGACAAACAAATTAACCAACATAACCTTTTACCCATAAGAACCTACGCCTTCAGAAGGAATCACTCCACGGCCAGTTGCATAAACGACCTTATCAACAATATTAGCGCACTGAAAACAAATAACCATCATGTATCTGGAGTGGTCCTTGACATCAACAAGGCTTTTGACAACGTCGATTTACAAATTTTAGAAAATACATTGACAAAGATGCAGTTCAATCCCAAAGTGATCGTATGGATTACATCATTCCTAAACAAAAGAATTCTAGAGCTAGGAAGAGCCGAGGTTATATCAAGTCAAGGAGAATGCCAGGGAAGTGGACTCAGTCCCACTTTATTTAATCTTTATACAGCCGAACTACACCAGATCAACGATAGCGAATGTAAACTATTTCAATTTGCCGACGACTTCTTCCTCATCACATTCCACAAAAACTTTGATAAAACCACAGAAATACTTAGAACGAAAACAAAAAAATTCATCGAACTCTGCAAAGCAATCAACCTAGAAGTAAACCTGAATAAAACCCACTGCATACACTTTAATAGAAAACAAAGGCAACTAAATCTCACCACCAACGGAAACACTATAGATCAGGTAGATAAAATAAAATATCTAGGGCGCTACATCACATCAAACAATGCAGCAGCTGAACACGTCAACCAAATAATCAGCAAAACAAACAAAACATGCAGCTTCATCAATATAACTAGTGGATGTAGATTTGGTATACACCCATCCAAAGCACTGCTGATATATAAAACTATTGTGAGACCTAAATTAGAATATGCCATCTCATCCCTCTCCAATATGAACTCAAGCGCATACAAGAAAATAGAAAACTGCATCAATACTAACCTACGCCGCATACTAGTGATGAGCGATATATCGCAAACGGTGATTTTTTCATTGTGAATAAAAAATCGCAAATCGCAATTGCGATCACTCTTTCAAAATAGCAGTTCACTACTTATTGGGAACTGCTATCGATGTACCAAGTAAGCAGTTCACCTATGTGAATCGCAATCGCAAAAGCATTATAAATTTCTTTTGTTTATACTTTTGAGCAGACCACATACATACGTATATAGAAATATAAGAAGAAAAAAAATTATTGAATTTACAATTTATCTTTGAAAAATGTTTACAATCAGCGAAATTACTGCGGAATGCGTTGTTATTGCTATCATTTTGTTTACATAAATTGAAGACAGGTTATATCGCTCAGAAAACGCAAAATTAATATCTACCGGTAACTGATGATTTTATAGCAGTCCATGCAATCGCAATAGCAGTTTAAAATCGCAGTGATTTAAAAATAGCAATCACCGAAATCACAGATATCGAAAAATCGCAGTTTCTCTCATCTCTACCGCATACTTGGGCTCATCAGATCCACACATTTGCATGTGATACACCACCTAGCTGGAGAAATGCCCCCAAAATATAGATTCAAATTTAACACTGCAAAAGAAATAATCAAATGCATAGCTTTCAATCTACCAGCTTCTAATCTCCTTTTTTCAGAACGAAACATAAAAACCAGCTATAACACAGTTTTTAACGAATACACGGAAGTATGGCAGGAAATCGCACCTGTTACACACATGAAAGAACCATTATCACCGGATAAAAGACTGCATACAGATCTCGACTTCTTCAAGAACACTGCCAAAAACAAAACAGAATCGAACGACGACTTAATCAAACAACTATATCTGGAGAAAATCAATTTTTTTAAAAACCAAAACTTCAATATTATATTCACCGATGGCTCAGTAAAAGAGAACACTATGGGAGCCGCACTTGTTCATATGGAAAGTGGCACAATCCAAAGCTACTACTGTCACAAACGAGTCTCATCCACCACTGCAGAACTACTTGCGATAGAAAAATCAATAGAATACGCGGACAACAACAACATTAAAAAAATAGCCATACTCAAAGACAGTAAATGCAGCATCCAAACCCTTTGCAAAACAACGACCAATAACTGCATCGTAAATGAAATAATTCACAAGATTAACAACAGCGAAATCGAAGAAATTGTAGTCCATCACATACCCAGCCATAGAAACATTTCCCCAAAAGATCAAGCAGATGCAGCGGCGAAAAACGCGGAAAATACTGGCGAACCGCTACAGATATGCTGGACTGTTCAGGACGCAACAAATTATATTCACAACCTAATAATACAACAATGGCAAACGGAATACCAACAAAAAATTACACAAAAAGGAATCAATTATGGTAAAATTTTCCCAAACAGCACACACAAACCATGGTTCCAAAACGTCAAATTAAATGCACTTCAAATTAAACAAATCAACAGGGTCCTCACTGGACATGCTTTCTGTAACAACACGCTAGCAATTTTTAAAATCACGCAAAATGCCAACTGCGATCTTTGCAACACTCCTGATACTCCAGAACACATAATATTTAAATGCGGCAAGTACGACGCCAAGAGAATGTTAACTCCCGAACTAAGAGAAAATCAAACATTAGATGAACTATTCAAAAACCAAGGGAAAAATTATTATCTTATCTTGGCCAACTTTCTCAAATACATAAAGTCAACCATCTGACGTAAATCCATGAGCAATACACATGCCATAATAGATAGCATACTTAAACCAAGACATATAGCACACTCATACATGACAATTCATAAAACGTCTACTGTCAAGCATCATCCACTGTCAAACATCAGCAAACAACATAGAAGTCAGAAAACACAAAAGGAAAAAAAAAAAAAAAGATAATTTCAAGGAAAAATTAGTTATGGCGTTGTAACCTCCGTGGTGTGGCCAAATAATTCTCCGCATTACACCTCCTCGAGAAGTGTCAGGAGTAACTTAAACAAAAAAAAAAAAAAAATAAAAATGAGAGATCGTTTGAAAATTCATTTTTTGAAAATTCATTCTATGAGTTTATTTTATAATTTTTTGCGCTAGCGATCATTTTTTGAGTTTATCATTTTTTGATCGCTCTTTGAGTTATCATTTTAGGGCCTTTTCACATTACTCGGTACGACATCGGATCGACATTTTTTGCTCGGTATTTTCAGCTTACCGAAACGATTCCGCGTTGCTGTGTTTTTCACACTTGTAGGAATACTTTCGGTGCGTAATCGGCAGAAAATAGGAGAACAAACATCGAAATTTTCAAAACAAAATTTTTAACTTCAACAAATCACTTAATAATAACAATAATGTCTTCTAGCGAAGACGAAGACATTATAACTTGGTACATTTATTACCGAAACGAGTTTTTTACTGACTTTGTTCTTCTTCTTTTATCACGCCGCAAAAATGTATGCAGTAATTCCTCAAATTTTACTGACCGGTCTTACCGCGTTGCGGTATACCGAAATTAATCCGCTCCGATTTCATGTATGCAACACTAATGTGAAAGTGCCAATTGAAATACATGTGTCAGTGCTGATTACGTACTGACGAAAACTGAGACATTCTGTAGATTGTGAGACAGATATATTTGAGTTCATTATTATTTTACCTGTGTAAGAATAGTTTATCCCACATTAATTAATTGTCAGCACTGACTGCCTGATGAAGCAGATATGATAGCAGTACCGTTAGCTCTTTGAAATTCCAAAAAAATCAAACTGACGCTGAGGAAAAATTTAAAAGCGCTACATTTTTGCTAATTATACCTATCAAAAAATCAAAAAGATAAGTATAAAAACCGACACTTTAAATAAAAAAAAATAACATATATATTATTACACATGAGTTCAAAAGAATCGTTTAATTTCGACGACTGGATCGAGGAAGACGCTCAACCTGTTTTTTTTTTTTTCGATATATGTACATAAGTAGCTTTTAAAAGCAAGAAGCTTCTTCTTGTCGCTCTTTGTCTTTTATGCTTTGTATTAAATCTTCTCCGTCGGCTATGTATTGGAAGAGTGGGAATTTCCGCACGAAGTTTTCATTATTGGTTAAAAACCATAGAAGATCACAGAGGGGAAGTGCAATGGATAGTGCAATAGCAGACACAGTGGGACAAACGAAGCAATTTCTGAAGAAAAAAAAAAAAAAAAAAAAAAATAAAAACATCAGAATTTTAACATCTGACAAAGGAAACAAAACGGTGGCAATGGAATTGAATGAATACAATAATAAAATGTCAGAAATTTTAAATGACTTGACTACATACAGAAGACAAAGGCAAGATCCTACATCACGGTTACAAAGGAAGAACAATATACTGGTTGACAAACTTTATAAAATGGAGCTAATCACAAAGATCGAGAGAAACAAGCTGTCTACAACCACCGCACTACCACCAAGAATTTATGGTCTACCTAAAGTACATAAAGAAGGAATACCACTAAGACCAATATGTTCAGCAATCGGATCCCCATCATACGGACTTTGCAAGTACATCGTGGACATACTAAAGAAATTAACAACAGATTCGATATACAATGTCAAAAACACCATAGAATTTAAAGAAAGGATAAATAATACCTACATTTATGAAGACGAAAAGCTAGTTTCTTTTGACGTGATATCACTATTTCCAAGCATACCTACAAATTTATCACTGAAAATTATATCGGAGAAATGGCCAATAATAAAAGAGCACACGAATATACCAAGACAAATTTTCATGGAAATAGTTGAATTTTGTATTAAGGAAAATAGGTATTTTAAACACAATGACAATATATACACACAATTAAAAGGAATGCCAATGGGATCACCAACCTCCCCAGTGACAGCCGATATTGTAATGGAAAAACTTTTGGACACTGCAATGACGAAATTAGGGCGAAAACCGAGATTACTTACTAAATATGTTGACGATCTATTTGCAATAGTAAACGAAAATGAGGTTCAAACCACACTCAATGCACTTAATTCCTTTGACAAAAATATAAAATTTACAATCGAAATAGAAGAAGACGGAAAATTAGCTTATCTTGACTCCATTATAAATAGATTTGGTAATCAATTAAAATTAAAATGGTACAAAAAGCCAATTGCATCAGGAAGAATGATAAACTTTCACTCTAAACATCCAAAGTCCATGATAATAAATACAGCAAGTAACTGTATACGTAGAATGATGCAAACTTCAGACGTAATTTTCCACAAAGAAATTGAAAAAGAAATAACTGTGATATTAAAAAGTAATGATTTTCCCGATAAGATTATAAGAACTCTATTGAAGAAATATAAATGTCGTGATTGTCCTCAAAAATCAACAACACCTGTGATATATGTCATTAACCTACGTACCAAAATTATCGGAAAGGCTATCAAAGTCAGATTGCTATGATAGAGAAAAATTAAAAATAGCACACAAGCCAACAAACAATTTAAAGCAGTTTTTCAATAATGTAAAATCTAGAATACCCACAACCGAAAGAAGCAACGTAGTTTACAAGATTCCATGCAACGGCAAAAATCAGGAACAGTGCAATAGTATATATGTAGGTACAACGAAGTCAAAATTAAAAACAAGAATAACGCAACATAAAACAGATTTTAAACAATGGGTGAGTTTCTAAGACTGAGCTGTTGTACAACTGTTGAGTGTTTGTCTTAGAAACGCACTGTTGAGTAATTCCGCTCAGCTCAACAGTTGGCAACTTTTCGCCATTTTTTGCATCACAAATTTTCTTCGCTACTTGAGCTCAACATGTTGTGTAAAGCCAAACATCTGATAAATTCATCAAACCGTTTCTAAGACGTAGCTGTTTAACTCAACTGCTACACAACTGTTGGCAACTGTTCAGCTCAACAGTTGCGGAGCAGCTTTTTCTTAGAAACTCACCCAATGTCACGAAACGCGAAACCACAAAACAGCACTTAGCGCCCACTGTGCAACCACCGGCCACTCTCCGAATTTCAACCATGATTCAACAATAAAGGTTTACGCATGACGACATACCTTCATACATAGTGGGGCCAGAAGTGTCATGCAAAGAGGAATGTAGAAGAATTTGACAGATTTGGCCCCTATGGAAATGCTAGGGTGCGTGTGTGTGTGTGGAATATGTCAACAAAAAATGCTTGTGTGCGTGTGTTTATGAAGATTGAAGAAGAAGTCAGCTGATCTTATGCATTCTCCTTTATTGTTCCTCCATGATTTCAACGAAGCGACGATTCTTCAGCAGGAACGAAATTACAGCAAGCGATTCACGCTGGAAATGCTACACATAATTAACACACCCACGAACATAAGATTGAACTACAAAACTGACACTGATAATTGCGCTCACTTATTTAAACATTTATTAACAGATACATAATTAGTATTAAACTCCACGTCACACGGGAAGGACGTGTAACAAATGTATGTATATAATATAATTTTATGTGCGAATTATTGTTAATGTTTATATGTACATACGTAATTAATGTATTGCTTTGTGTTTTGTTAATAGTTTTTCGCCCTGAAGACGGTTGCCGTTGTGCAACCGAAATATATTGGAAAATCGAAACTTGGTTTTTTGTTTCTTTTATAAAAAAGGAAAAAATATTGACCTGAAGCCGGAACAACAACATAACGTAAAATTTATTAAATATATTAGTAATATACGTGTTGTGACTAAAATAAAGAGTGAAATTTGTTTTGCAAATGAGGAATTCGGGTTGTTATTGGTAAAAATTTAAAAACTTTAACAAATTCCGGGAAAACTAGGTACGTGCGGCGCCTGAATTTAACTGATTCAGAACCTACTCCTCCTCCCCTACAACCAAGTAAAAGTCGTTTTTCTCGGAGCGTGTGACATTATTGGAAAGCCAACCCTTTGTACGTATACAGTTGTCCACAAAATAATAGGAGAGTCGAAATCAAAACCTAAATTGCTCAATTCTCAGTAAAAACCCGCTTTATATGCAAGTTTTTTCATAAAATTATTCACTAATCTTTTATTTATATATTCACAGCCCACATATTCCAATCAAGTACCTTAAAAATTATAAATCTCAGTTTTTTTTGATTAATTTTTTTAACAGACATTGTAGTTATGTACCAAGTAAAATACTATCGATGGTTAAAAAACCATCGATAATCGCTATGGCATCGGCCCCATCGATAGTATCGATAGTTCAATCGATGGTTTTCCAGCACTATTAGTACTGGAAAACCATCGATAGTGGTCCCATCGATAGTTTTAAAGGCAACCATCGATTGTATCGATGGTTTAATATATTGTGGCGAATATCCCTGCCAGCCAGGTAGCAGCTATTTATATGGATATTTAGCAGCTACTCATGTAGCTATAAAACTAGCTATTTTTGTTCAGGCGGCGTGACGATATTGACAAGTAATCCAGAGGTTAAGATGTGGTTAACATTATTACGTTAATGTTGTGGTTATTATGTAGCTAGTGCTACCAATACAAATTTCCTTTTGTTTGGTTAATTCAGTGGCTAAGATGTGGTTAGCAATAATATGCTAATCTTATGGTTACTTTGTAGCTAATTTTAGCTACTGCTACAACAAACAAAAACATTGCAATTAATGAAAGTTTTTTGTTCTTTATTTTATATTTCCTTATACAACTGAATATTTTACTTATTTAAAGCTAAATTTGAATAAAAATTCTTATAATCTATATGGATACATATGTCTAAAAGATTTGGCTAACTTTAATAAGATTTTTCATAGAATCCATTGTACTCTTGGGCCGGCTTTCCATCAAGGAAACACGCTACGAGAAAATTACTTTTTCAGGGATGTAGAGGGGCTGTCACAGATTTCAGAATTGAAATGGAAACTTGTCGGAGTCTTATAGGTCACGAGATATTTGTTGTTGAAGTTGTGAAATTCACCAACCAAAACTGCGCCAATTCCGAGGAAAAGCACATATAAAAACACGCACATATGCATATATGTATGTACGTACATGTGTGTAGAACAACTTTTTGCGTTAATGGCCTTCGCCGGAAGTAATATCTATGGACCCAAACAAGTTTTGATTTTAGTTTTGAGATCTGTGAAAGCTTCTCTACTCCCCTAATAAAAGGGGAAGCCGACACGTACAACGTTTGAATCTTTCCGTTCATGATGTTTTGGCTGCGTCGGTAGTATGTTATAAGGATTGAGGTGGCCGAGCACCACCTACGCTTGGCATTCCACCACCACCTCCACTGGCACCTGGTCCTTGACAATATGGTGGATGGGGAGCTTCAAAATGTAGTTTTTGTATTAGCTTTTCAGACACTCGATGTTCGTCCGTAGCGGTACGAGCATGTTCCACGAATTCAGGACCATATTTACTAAAGAAAATATCGGAAATAACTTTGAGCTCGGCTCTTTCATCTGCGTAATTAGATCGAAACATTGAAGCCACAACACAATTCAATTAATCCACTGCTTCCACAAGTTAATCCTACCTACGGAAAAACAGGATTAAAATGAGAATTCAAATAATTAAAAGTTAATAAATTACCGTACCAACTGGCAATTGCTTTAATCTTAACTGCATTAGATAGTTGATTGATTTCAAATGGTGGAAGCGATACCTCGCCAATGGTTGGCATTAACATACTGCAAAGAAAATAATAATGTTTGTAAATATTTGTAAAAGTGTACCGAGTATGTAAATTTAAATTAATATATCTCACAGATTTTCACCCAATTCAATTGCGGCTGACCAATTGTTCAAAAATGGCCGTGAATTGATCGATTATGCGCATTATCGGTGTATCGGATTGGAATGTATCGAATTTTTCGATAGAACTGGTTAGCGTTGGCTGGCAGGGATAATGGGTTTCACTCACATCACTAAAATGACTGAACACATCTCTAAGGAAACTGCCAGAACTAGAAGAAGATACCAGATAATTTCCAGTGTTGCCAGAATTTTCCAGATTGCGTTTGACAGACTATATAAGGCGGCGAGCAGGCGCTCCGCAGTCAGTCGTAACTTAACCGTAGAAGTGTTAACATCAAGTCAAGTAAAACAAGTGTAGACTTTTTAGTCGTGAAATAAAGCGGTGTGAATTAAGAAGTAAATAAAGACTTTTATTTAACAATTCAGCGATACGAACCCTATAGAAATAATCGAGCTATCGACAAATACGTAACAATTGGTGTCAGAATTGGAATTGTTAAATAAATTCCAGGATCAAGGATAACGAAGCAAGGATAACGAAACAAGGATAACGAAATAAGGATAATGGCAAAGTTAAACGAACTGAAAATCCAAGAGCTTAAAAAGGAGTTAGAAAAGAGAAACCTGAGTACAAGCGGCAATAAAATTGAACTACAGGCAAGGCTAAGAGTAGCTATGGAAGCATATAACATTAATGTAGATGAGTTTGATTTCAACGATGATGTGGAAGAGGTCCACAAAGAAGAAACTCAGAAGGAAGAGGCTTCACAGTCAGTAGCAAACGTAGACATGAACTCGATATTGGCTGTACTGACACAAATATCGGCAAAAATGGAAGATCAACAGGCACAGATGTCGAAAAAAATGGAAGAACAACAGGCACAGATATCGGCAAAAATGGAAGATCAACAGGCACAGATGTCGGCAAAAATGGAATCACAGCAATCATTACTTTTAGAAGAGGTGTCCAGTATTGCAACTCAGTTGGGAGCGCAAGAAAAACGCATATGCTCACAATTAAAATCACAGGATGCAAAAATTACGCAGGTTGAGGAAAGACAAGATAAAATTGAGGATAATGTAAAAAAGTTGGAAGCCCGTCTTCAGGAGATCCACATAAGTCGTCCAATCGCTTCAACTGCTACACAGAAGATAAAACCTCCGTCGTTTGATGGAAGTGGTCCATTTCAAGTATTCAAGCTACAATTTGAGAAAACGGCAGTTGTAAATAATTGGAATCCTGAGGACAAAGTAGCTGCCTTATTTGTAGCATTGAAAGGACCTGCAGCAGAAATATTACAGACTGTTAGCGAGGGCGAAAGGAACAGCTATGACGCAATTATGGGTGCCATTGAAAGACGTTATGGTAGCGAGCACAGGAAGCAGATATATCAAATGGAGTTGCAGAATCGCTTCCAGAAACCAAATGAGACGTTACAAGAATTTTCTTCTGAGATTGAGAGCTAGCTCATTTGGCAAACGCAGGAGCACCTCAAGAATTCATCGAAAGAATGAAAATTCAAAGCTTCGTCAATGGAATACGAGATATTGAAACGAAGCGGGCTACCTATGCAAATCCAAAGGAAACTTTCGCTGAAACGGTTTCATATGCCTTGATACAGGAAACAGCATCTCTGTTGAGCAAGCCCACTTACAAGGCTCATCGGGTGGAAGTGGATGCGTCAGACTTGCTAACTAAGATATTGGAGGTGTTGAATGAAATGCAGAAAAAGAAAAGTAATGCTGTGAAATGCTTCAGATGCGGAAAAATAGGACATATAGCACGTCATTGCAGCAATGATTCCAGTAAATTCAGCACTGCAGATGGGATCAAGCGCAAGACTGATGGGTATGAACAAGCGCCCAAATCAACTGAGTCGTTAAACTAAAGCGGGCCAGCCAAAAGGGGCGTGGGCTGGTCCCCACAATGGAATGCCCCATAATCTCTGTCTCTCAGTTGGGAAGAAGCACGAGTAATGTTACTATTGGTGGTTTGGTGGACGGAATGGAGCGCATGTTGACTGTGGATACGGGAGCATCTCATTCCATCATTCGATCTGACTTGGTAAAGAGGGAAGTAAGGCCATTGTATGGAGCAAAATTGCGTACGGCAACAGGCGAGGATAGCCAAGTCCTAGGGGAAGTTACATGCGGAGTTGTAATTGGAAATGTTGTCGTACTACACACCTTTATAGTGGCGGAAATTGTTGATGAAGTCATAATTGGTGTGGACTTCCTAATCGACCAAGGCATTAAGATTGACATGAAAAACAAGGTTATGAGTTACAAAAACTTGGAGGTGCCGCTAAATTTTGGCTACAATAAGAGATACAGCAGTAAGAAAGTGCTCGTGGAAGAGAATCAGCAGATACCGCCAAAGTCCGAGGCAATTATTTGGGCAAAGATTGATGGAGATTGTGGGACAAACAAATTATGGGTTGTCGAAGCAGAAACAGAAACTAAATCAGATGTACTTGTTGGAAAAACCCTGGCTATGACAAAAGAAGATGGACGAATACCAGTAAGAGTACTTAATGAGTTCAAGTCACCAATCAAACTCTCCAAAGGTGCTATATTGGGAAAATGCGAAGAGGTTGACATCATCATGAATTGCGAACAATCCCAAGGAGAAGTTTCTACTGGCAATACAGATCTTTCAGATGAAATAAATGCTTGGACAGATGAACTGCAGGAGAATCACAAAAGAAAGGCGAAAGAATTACTTGCCAAGTATTCTAGCATATTTGATAAGGATGGTACAAAACCAGGCAGGACAAATATTGTGAAGCATCAGATTGACACCGGTGATGCAAGGCCAATCCGTCAGGCTCCTCGCAGCGTTCCATTAGCTAAACGTCAAATGGTGAGCCAGATTATACAAGAAATGAGCGACAGTGGGGTAATTGAACCATCAGTCAGTCCATGGAGTTCTCCGGTAGTACTTGTTAAAAAGAAAGATGGCAAGATGAGATTCTGCGTTGACTACCGGAAACTGAGTGATGTAACGAAAAAGGATAGTTACCCATTGCCAAGAATTGACGACACTCTGGACTCTCTATCTGGAACGGAATGGTTTTCAACACTGGACTTGAAAAGCGGCTATTGGCAAGTAGAAGTAAAAGAGGAAGACAAGGAGAAAACAGCCTTCAGTGTTGGCGATGGTCTTTGGCAATTTACGGCGATGCCATTTGGATTATGTAATGCCCCAGCTACCTTTGAGAGACTTATGGATCAGGTACTGAAAGGATTACACTGGAAAACATGTCTTGTGTACCTGGACGATATCATTGTATTGGGAAAAAGCTTTGATGAACATCTCAAAAATTTGGAGGAAGTTTTCCGAAGAATAGCTGGCGCTGGTCTGAAGTTAAGTCCTAAGAAATGTTCATTATTCAAGAAAGAAGTAAAATACTTGGGACATAAAGTGACTACAAAGGGCATCTGCACTGATAACGAAAAAATAGAAGCAGTAAAAGATTGGCCAAAACCTCGGAATCTACATGAATTGCGAAGCTTTCTTGGGCTGTGCACATACTATCGCCGATTTGTACCCAATTTTGCCAGCGTAGCAAATAGTCTCACTGAGCTTATGAGGAAAAATAAGACTTTTGAGTGGAGGAAGGAACAAGAAATGGCTTTCCAAACGTTAAAAGATCGGCTTTGTACTGCTCCAATGCTAGCATACCCGGTTCCAGGAGCGAGGTTTATTTTGGATGCTGATGCGAGTGGTTATGCTATAGGAGGTGTTTTGTCACAGGAAATCGACGGACAGGAAAAGGTTATCGCATACTACAGCCGATCAATTGGGAAACCGGAAAGAAATTACTGTGTAACACGAAGAGAACTATTGGCATTGGTAGAATGCATCAAACACTTCCATAAGTACCTCTATGGTCAGCGATTCCACGTCAGGACTGATCATGCAGCGTTAAAATGGCTTTTGAAATTCCGAAATCCGGAGGGTCAGTTAGCAAGGTGGATTGAGCGACTACAAAATTATGACTTTTCTATAGACCATCGTAAAGGCAGTACCCATGGAAATGCTGATGCAATGTCGCGGCGACCATGTAATCTTGAATGCAAGCATTGCTCTAAAGCTGAGGAGAGGGAAGACATCATAGATGTTCGGCTAATGACAATAACATCTACAGACGAATGGAATGCGGAACAATTAAGGAAGTGTCAGCTAGAAGATCCAGATCTGGCACGTGTAATGATTGGTTTGGAGCAAAACGAACGACCATCAAAAGAAGAGATGTCAGCAGAGAGTCCTGTTGCCAAATCATATTGGGCGCAGTGGAATAGTTTGCAATTGGTAAATGGTTGCCTACATCGTGATTGGGAGAGTGAAGATGGTCAAAGTTCTAAAACATTGATAGTTGTTCCAAGGAAAAGAATACCGGATGTGCTAAATGAACTACACAATGGTCCAAGTGGAGGTCATCTTGGAGTAACAAAGACGGTAGAGAAAATCAAGAAGAGGTTTTATTGGGTCGGCTGCCGTCAGACAGTTGTTGAGTGGATTGCGAACTGCGATGTGTGCATAAAGGCTAAGGGTCCCAAATCCAGGAGTCATGGGCTGATGAAACAATACAATTCAGGAGCACCATTTGAGAGAATTGCCATGGATGTAGCTGGGCCATTTCCTACTAGCAAACTTGGAAACAAATATGTACTGGTGGTCATGGATTACTTCAGCAAATGGCCGGAGGTGTACCCGATTCCAAATCAAGAAGCAGAAACTATAGCCGAAGTATTCACCAACAATTGGGTGGCGAGATATGGTGCACCTATAGAGCTACATTCCGACCAAGGAAGGAACTTCGAATCAGTTGTGTTCCAGGAGATGTGCAAGACACTGGGTATTAGGAAAACCCGAAAAACTGCGTTGCATCCACAATCAGACGGCATGGTAGAAAGATTTAACAGAACATTAGAGGAACATTTACGAAAAGTGGTGGACAAGTTCCAGAGAGATTGGGACACTCATATTCCTCTGTTCCTGATGGCATATCGATCGGCAGTACACGATATAACAGGTCAGACTCCTGCAAAAGTAATCTTTGGTAGTGATCTTCGACTGCCAGCTGACTTGAAATTTGGGATAAATGCCGATACGGGAATAAATGCCAGACAATCTAACAATGTTCTGGAAGAGGAAATGAGAGAAATACATGAACTTGTGAGACAGCAAACAAAGATCATGAGTGACAAAATGAAGGCCAGATACGACAAGGCGATGAACTCAGAAGGTTTTCTTGAGGGAGATTTATGGCGTTTTCTTTTCTACGAAAAAATGTTGCCCTCCTATATCCCAATTATCGAATTACGTATCTTGACTTTCTATAAAATAGCTGAATTTGTAGATAAGGGTGCCCTCTTACTTAGTTAGAAGTCAATATTTGGTGAAAGGACCAGACAAACTTACAAAATGGCTAAGAAAATCAAACAGGGCAACATTATTTCGAGAAAAGAAAACGCCATTAGTTTTGCTATACAGCCCGCAGCGAAAGAAAGGTTTGTCCCCGAAATTGCAGTGTACTTGGGAAGGGCCCTACAAAGTGATTAAACGGCTAAACGATGTTGTGTATCGCATACAAACGATTGGAAGACCGAGGAATAAAATGAAAGTGGTTCATCTGGAAAGGCTAGCAGCATTTGGAACGAGTAATGTGTCAGATCGGGACGATCAGACTTAGGTGGAGGGCAATGTGCCCTGCAAGCGCCGTGATAATCATTTGACCAATCAATTGATGATCACATGTGATCCATCACTCTCCATCAAGAATTCCTATCACATTATTAAGGGCAATATGAAAAATGTGATGGAGTGAAGTGTATACGTGTGAGTTTGCATCTCGCTCCCACTTATGCGTAATCATATGATTTTCTATATATAGCTGAACTCTTTCCTCTCTCACTTTATACCCATCAATGTTGATG
Source organism: Urophora cardui (assembly GCA_960531455.1). Lineage (NCBI taxonomy): Eukaryota > Metazoa > Arthropoda > Insecta > Diptera > Tephritidae > Urophora > Urophora cardui. Next base: position 122,247,419 of record OY482672.1, read on the forward strand.
TAAATACCAGTCACATATGATCCATCACACTTGATATACGAATCTATCACAGCTGAGCCATCAAATTTGATGCCTGAACCTTTCACAAATGAGCCACAAACAAATCTATCATAGTCTATATTTATTATATTCATTACACAGATATTATTAACATATGTATATGAAATAAAATTAGATTTTTAACACCAAAAATATACTTTTTACTGCTCGCGGTGATGGCTAAGCTCGACAGTCTTGCATACGCCTCTCTCGAATTCTATGGAGTCGACTTCTTGGAAGACATCTGAAATTGAAGTGAAAAAAAAATATATATGTAAATGTACTACATAATAAAGCTGGTTTGACTTAAATATGTATGTACTTATCTTTATACTTTTAAAAACGATTATTAATTATTATTTTTTCTTATCTTTATTCACTATTAAACTATATTTTTAGCACACGAAAGAACGCGATCAACTAGCTTCCACGAATTTGATTTTTTTTTTTAAACGAATCAACCCTGTCCTCTCACATATGATAAAAAAGTGTGTCAATGTATTGGTGTGAAACTTTTGCATGTGTTAGTTTCCATCACACGGGTTTTGCTGGGTGGCGAATATAATGGGTTTCACTCACATCACTAAAATGACTGAACACATCTCTAAGGAAACTGCCAGAACTAGAAGAAGATACCAGATAATTTCCAGTGTTGCCAGAATTTTCCAGATTGCGTTTGACAGACTATATAAGGCGGCGAGCAGGCGCTCCGCAGTCAGTCGTAACTTAACCGTAGAAGTGTTAACATCAAGTCAAGTAAAACAAGTGTAGACTTTTTAGTCGTGAAATAAAGCGGTGTGAATTAAGAAGTAAATAAAGACTTTTATTTAACAATTCAGCGATACGAACCCTATAGAAATAATCGAGCTATCGACAAATACGTAACAATATGTATGTCGTAGGGGCCCGTTAAAGGGAAATGTGGTACTCAAATATTTCATGCATATATACATACATACATATGTATGCATGTATGTACCAGAGATCAGCATGCGATACATTTTTTGTGATTTAGAGTATACTCATAAAAAATGCGGTGGGAGTATGATCGCAACCGCAAAATATGCGATCATAATAAACACCGTACCGCATATTCTTGATCAATTCCGGTATGCGGTAGTATGGATATCACAACACCGCAAACACCGCATATCGTAAACACCGTATACCGCAAACACCGCATATCGCAAACACCGCATACCGCAAACACCGCATTTCCCAAATAGAGATATTTACAATGTTGCCAGTGCGATTTTTGTTTGTAATTTTTACCGTCTTATGGATTTCTGATGAAAAATACTACTAATTACAATTTGATTTTAACCAAAGAATACCTATATAGGAAAACTCTCAGGATTGGTTTTTTTTTAATTTTTTCATTGAAAGGGCCACTTAAAATTTAGAGTTTGTTTACATTCCAAATAATTTGACTAATGAATTTCAAAATAAAAATATGTCCTATTTACATGAAATAGAGTTTTTTCCTAAAATCCTTGAATCACATTTATGGTTTCTTAGTAATACACATACAACTATAAGTTTTGTTTACACATTTTTGTTTGTCTGTGACATAATTTTTTATTTTCCAACGAGGCATTCATTCAATTTTCACAATCGATAAAATTGGCTACGATACATGGATTGAAACCGAAGTTTTTGTCATTTTATTGGAGCAAAAACAATACACATGTTTATTTTTATACATTTTATTATGCGCCCGTCGGAATGAATACTTTTCCGTCAATCTAGCAATTCGTTTAACTGAGAAACATAGTTGAATTAGATGTCTTTTTTACGGCAAAGCTGAAGTACTGAATGTGTCGATCGTCATTTAAATACATTTAATTCAACTATGTTGTCAATTAAACGGATCGCTAGTTTGACGGAAGAGTATTCATTCTGATGGCCCTATTAGTCGTATTGGATTTCAAAAATGAGTTTTTGATTATTTCATTATTGAAAAATATTTTATTATTCAAAAAACTGGCACAAAAAACAAAGCACACAAAAATAAAAAAAAATAATTGAGAATAAATTTGCTGTATATCTTATAATCAGTAACTCATATCTATATATTTATGTACAAATGAATTTTCAATTGCCTATACCTTTGCAGTGTGTGAAAAATTTCCGGCAACACTGAATAGCATACAAATAAACAAATGCGGTGTTTGCGATATGCGGTGTTTGCGATATGCGGTGTTTGCGGTATACGGTGTTTGCGTTATGCGGTGTTTGCGGTATGCGGTGTAATAGCCCCGACACATAGTATACGTCAATCCGTCTACGTCGACGTATGTGACTGACAGCTCAGTAAAATGTCGGCATTTAAACGTACGTCGTCACACGTACGACGGATCCGTCGCCGCAACGTACCGAAGTTGCCCAAAAGTCAACTTTTGGTATACGTCAATCCGTCGCTATGTCAGCTGATTGCTTTTGATTGTTAACCTTTAGCTACTCTTGAATTTCACTTTTTTGCAATTTGCTTTTCGAGTTTTTACTCATTTGTATAACATTCCTCCATAAAACAAAATTGTTAAGAATTATCAGGAGATATGAAGTTACTGAAAACTGAATTTCAATAGGGCAACTTAAAAGAGAAATTACAAAATATTCTAAAGAGTTAAGTTTTTGCCACCACCTCTGTAGTTAAAGGTTAATCAAACAGCTGATTTGTGTATATCCTATGTGGCGACCTCTCCGTCAAGTACGTGAGCTGTCAGTCACATACGTCGACGTAGACGGATTGACGTATGCTATGTGACGGGCCTATAAACAACACTACATACTAGCAGGGATGCCAGTTTTGGGCTTTTCCTACCAAAACTGGTGGGTTTTTTTCCTTTTGGTAGGTTGGTAGGACGATTTGAATTTTGGTAGGTTTTTGCCTTCGTTCAACTAACATCACTGATTTTGTACATTTGGTCACTTTGCCACAACACTGTTGAGAAAACGTGTCTTCTCAGTAGAGTTTTGTTACAAAAATCTGCTAAATAGAAACGTTTTCTTCGAGCCTAAAGTACACTTGCCCCCACAGACACAACTGGAGGAGATTGAAAACAGAAAGGCATCTGACATTTTACGCTATATGAAGCAAACAAGGTTGTTCATCTACATGGTGTGTAATAAAGAGCTCCATGTGGTATCACAACAGGCTATCAGGTCTGCCTAGGTAGTAAATAGCTCTGTTCAATAACAAAAAATTGTTACGAATTCTTCGTAAAAAATGACAGTTCTCCATATAAAAATGACACTTTTTATGAAAAACTCGTAACAATTTTTTGTTATTGAACAGAGCTAATGTGTTTGCTGTACCAAGTTGGAAACAATGTCCGCTATTTCCCTCGATAAATCTTCTTACGTTTCCTTCGGAATCAGTTGCTTGCCCTCATTATTCCTCAAATATTATTACACAAATTGTAAATCCTGATTTCCTCCGCACTGGACGAGCAGTTGCAGCCACTAATATCCAATCCAACCTTGTCCGAATATCATTTAACGCCAACTCAAGTTTTTGTTTATCTGGTAACTACTGCTTCCCCCTCCTTTCCTTCACATATTTATTACTCATTCCAAAATTAATTGAAATTTGTACAAATAATATTAAATTTAATACTAAAGCTGATGCCACATAGAACTTTGTGTTGCGCTACGTGACACTTTCTGCGTGACAGCTGAGATTAAAATACATGTATCCATTATCCAATTACCAGGTCGGTCCATGGTACATACACACAAACATGCCGTGAGCTGAATGTCAAACGGAATGTCAAAACTGAAAGGAGAACGAAATAATTTGACATTCAGCTCACGAGCGAATGATGGAGAAACTCAGAGAACGAAGAATTTGACCAATAGTAAACACGAATGTATGTATAGAATATGCAGAAGCAGAGAAATTGGATAGCTGTTGAAGAAAAAGAAGAAGTCAGCTGATCTGAAGAGCCGACCTGTATTGGTGGATCCTGCATGTATCTATATGAGGTTTCCTACATAACAAAAAGTAACGCAACGCCGAAGTTACGTAAAGCACAAAGTTGCCCAAATCTCAACTTTTGGGGGCGTTGAAATTTTTTTCAGTTTCACTTTAATTCAAATGTAAATAAACAAATTTAATTTTCACACAATTGAAAAATAAATTAATAGATTTTTATTTTCTTATTTACTTTTTTGTAAATAAAACAGAGAATGAGAGATTTTTCAGAAAATAAATATTTTTTGAGTGATGTTGCAGCGTTCATTGTGGCATAGTTTTTCAGTTTTGCGTTGTTTGACATAGAAAGCGGCGTAACGCAAAGCGGAAAAAGTTTTATGTGGAATCAGCTTAAAGCTTTCAAAATCATAAAAAAAAAAAATTTACATTTTTTTTTTATTTTAAGCGGTAAAAAAAACAAAAGTGTCCGGTTACTGCAGGGTGTCCAGTAAACTGGCAGTTTGTTATGGTTACGCGTTTGACCTCGATTACGATCTACAATCGAGTGGAGCAGCAATGCATGGCGGTCGGCATGATCTAGGGTTGCACTGTGGCTAGTCATTGTCGGCTGGGCGGGGTTCTTGCCTACATTGCTGTCCTGCGCCATAAACAGAAAAAATTCATATCATGCCTTTTCAATCCAAAACGAGTAAAATCAAACGAAAACAACATCCGGTTTTAGCCGGATGCCACGGACGGACCGTTGAAAAATTCAAAAATTCAAAAGATAACCCGAAAAAAAATCAAATTCAAGAGGCCAGGCATCAGTTAAATTTAAATAAATGCAAACCGAGGGAAAATGTCGTTAAAATTTGAATATGAATTTTGAACGTACATATGTACGTTAAAGTCAGACGGACGTTAGCAAAACATTTAAACCGAAATTTAAATCGGACGGAAATACTGACAATCGACGGAAAAATTTGAAAATAGATAATCGGACGTTATATTTAAATAATCGCGGACGGAAGAGAAAAGATTTAGAAATTTAAATTTGAATACACGTTGAAATCAAAAAAAAACTGTCAAAGTGAATTTGAATTTGAATATACATATATATCGCGAAAAAAAATCGTTAAATTTGAATTTAATTTGAATCAACCGGAAGGACCGGTTATTAACAGGCATCTGAAAATACATAAAAGAAGCTGAAATTTAAAATATATGAACAATCAAAAAAAAAGTTAAAGGCCGAACTCACAAGGGGGTGGCGTTGCTGATGTTGTTGCAGCGCTGGTGCGTTTTTGTCCCACCCTAATCCATAGTCACTGTCGCACCCGGATATCAGTGACCCCTTACCTGTGGTGCGCCGCTGGTGTTGTTGCAGCGCTGGTGCTTTTCGACCCACCCTCATCCATGGCCATCGGTGCACCTTAAATTCGATGACCCCGTCCTGAAAATCTCTATGCCTTTTTAAATTAAGGTGGTCAACATTCCCATTTTACAACATCTTTATTAGGAGTTCATCGTCTTATAATGCTAATGTAATTCTAAGCATACGTATCATAGTTGCTACGCCTATACCCTTAAATATATATATATATATATATATATATATATATATATATACATGTACAAGGAATGGGTAGTATCATCAAATTGCGTTGCATGTAATAAATATAACGGGAGGAGTCAGTGATGGAACTGTTCTGTTAAGGGTCTTATGTTATATTATTAGTGGCCTGTAGTAATTATTTGCATTTATTTTATTGAGTGAGTAGTTACGTTTCCCTTTGGTTATATTTTCCTACACGGATCTTCCTGCCCCTTTTGCCTTATCTATTATATTTCTTCCTATCTTCTTTATTTTCTTTATTTATTTATTTATTTTTTTTTTTTTTTTTTTTTATGCGTACACTTGTATAGGTGTGCGTTTAATCATACATGGGCATATAAATATAAAAAAAAATCCAAACCGCCATTACAGCATACTAATGTAATTTAATACTAACCGCTAAGAGTAAGTTATAAGTGGAATACTAGCGTAGCTAAATAGCAACTTATGGGTTACACTATATTTTGTATACTCGAAGGAGCTTAGGTAAGGCTGATCGGCAACACAACCAGAAAACAGACTTATGCACGTACATATGTGTATAGGTAAATTCGTTGCTTATTAGCTACACTCAGAAAATAAATTGAAAAAAAAATGTACAATCAATTTGGCGCATATTTATGTTTATTTTCACCTAGTCTTAGCAGATTTACAACAAAATTTGCGTATTTTCTGATGTACTCAAATTGATGTGAAAAAGGAAATTGTTTTACACGCTTTAATCGGTGAACCTGTCCATTAGATGTGTAAGGGAACATTATCGGTGCCAAAGTTCACACACGAAGTACTCGAATTCGTTAACCATTTGCATAGGTTTAACCATTTATCTATTTATTTTATTTTTTTGACTGAAAATTCACCGAATAAGGCGCAAAATTTCTAGACAGTAATCTCGTGATAAAAATTAACCAACTATTTAATAAGTAAAAATAAACAAAATTTTCTTAGAGTGTATACTACGAAAGGCTCAATAAGCTACAATGTGGTTGTGACATATATGTATGCTGTATAGATCAGAATATTATTACTATACCACGCGTGTGTCCCTAACAATAGTGACATGCAAAAAAAAATTTTATTTAATCATAATTTTTTTCCTCATTTTTTTTTTATGATTTAATTAAATATAAATTATGTACATACATATATACGGATACCTCCGACGCCTGACTGACTCACCACCCGTTGCGGTGCACCTTTAGTGGTGGTGCCACCGATCTGCTGCTGATGCTGCCACCGGTTGTTGAAGACCACTGCTGCTGCTGCTGCTTCCTCTAGTATCACCTGTTGCTGCTGCTCCTGCTGCGCTTGCTGTCAAAGTTGCAATTGTGTTTGCAGTTGTTGTTGTTGTTGTTGTTGTTGTTGTTGTTGTTGTTGTTGTTGTTGTTGTTGTTCGGTTTGTTGTCTTGCTGTCAGCAGCTGTATTGCCACGTTGTTCAGTGTCGATTTGTAACGCTGTTGTTGCAATAATCGGTTCAGCCGTCATCCGTTTTTGGTGTTTAATTTATTTTTGCGCTTCTTTTTTGTGTGCACAGTTTCAATGTTAAAAACGGCGTTTCTCCTTTGGTGTGTTTTTGAATTAATTTTAGGTTTGCCATTTTTTTTGTTTTGTTTTTGTTTGTCCAAATTCAATTTTTCTTTTTCTTATTTTTAAGCAATAATTGTTTATTTTTTTTTTGTTTAGTTGGCAATTCGTACATTAAGGACGTTTAAATATTTTTTTTTTTTGTCTATTTGCCTATTTAAACACTAAATTTGAAACCAAAGTGGAACAACATGTTCGCCATCAGCACAGCACCGCATCTCTCGCCAAGCAAATCTCTATTTCGCCATATTGTTCTCCATTAAAACAGAAGCAACGCGACGGCAATTGGGACGAGATGCCATGAAAATGTTTCCATTGCGTGAGTCATGCACAAGCGCTTAAATCTATGTACATATGTATTTTGTTGTTAATGTTGGAATTTCAATTTTTGTTTTTTTTTTTTTTTTTTAAATCTTCCTTCTTATTAGCACACAGCACACACCACTATTCCTTTATGGACGCCGCCTATGGGATACCTTTCTGGTTTCTGCGATCTTGCAGCTGCTACCTAGACGTATTTTTTTTTGACACACTTTGGTTTTTTTTTTTTTTTACTTGCGTTTCCGTTGAAAACTTTCAACTCCACTTATACCTGTTTTTCAGTAGTTTTACAAGTATTTTCTTTAATTATTTCAATGTTTTATATCTTTCAAATATAATACTTTTGTTTGAAAGAGTTTTTAGTGCTTAGCACGAAATTTTTATTTTTAATTCAATTTTTAATTGTTGGGGTAAGTGGAAAAAAATTCAACAACTATTTACAGCGAAGGTTGAGTGTATAGCTATTTCACGAAAAACCATTTTCGATCATCAGCACTCTTTTCGGAAGTGGATGCACCGGGGATTGAACCCGAGTCCATTCCAACTTCAGCCGCAATGACCCAACGGATAAACACACTCGGCCATTGAGACTCTGTGCAAGCTGTTGGATTTTCCCCACTTTTGCCTTTTTCATTTTCAACATTAACGTTAGTGTGTATATGCTTTTGCATATATTCTCCACAAACGTGCTGAATTTTTGTTGTAGGCAGTTCGCAATGAACATTGTTGTTGGTATTTATTTTATGTATATACCAAACAACGTTAACAATTTTACTTGAAAGAGTTTTTAGTGCTTAGCACGAAATTTTTATTTTTAATTCAATTTTTAATTGTTGGGGTAAGTGGAAAAAAATTCAACAACTATTTACAGCGAAGGTTGAGTGTATAGCTATTTCACGAAAACCATTTTCGATCATCAGCACTCTTTTCGGAAGTGGATGCACCGGGGATTGAACCCGAGTCCATTCCAACTTCAGCCGCAATGACCCAACGGATAAACACACTCGGCCATTGAGACTCTGTGCAAGCTGTTGGATTTTCCCCACTTTTGCCTTTTTCATTTTCAACATTAACGTTAGTGTGTATATGCTTTTGCATATATTCTCCACAAACGTGCTGAATTTTTGTTGTAGGCAGTTCGCAATGAACATTGTTGTTGGTATTTATTTTATGTATATACCAAACAACGTTAACAATTTTACTTGAAAGAGTTTTTAGTGCTTAGCACGAAATTTTTATTTTTAATTCAATTTTTAATTGTTGGGGTAAGTGGAAAAAAATTCAACAACTATTTACAGCGAAGGTTGAGTGTATAGCTATTTCACGAAAAACCATTTTCGATCATCAGCACTCTTTTCGGAAGTGGATGCACCGGGGATTGAACCCGAGTCCATTCCAAAAAGCATATACACACTAACGTTAATGTTGAAAATGAAAAAGGCAAAAGTGGGGAAAATCCAACAGCTTGCACAGAGTCTCAATGGCCGAGTGTGTTTATCCGTTGGGTCATTGCGGCTGAAGTTGGAATGGACTCGGGTTCAATCCCCGGTGCATCCACTTCCGAAAAGAGTGCTGATGATCGAAAATGGTTTTTCGTGAAATAGCTATACACTCAACCTTCGCTGTAAATAGTTGTTGAATTTTTTTCCACTTACCCCAACAATTAAAAATTGAATTAAAAATAAAAATTTCGTGCTAAGCACTAAAAACTCTTTCAAGTAAAATTGTTAACGTTGTTTGGTATATACATAAAATAAATACCAACAACAATGTTCATTGCGAACTGCCTACAACAAAAATTCAGCACGTTTGTGGAGAATATATGCAAAAGCATATACACACTAACGTTAATGTTGAAAATGAAAAAGGCAAAAGTGGGGAAAATCCAACAGCTTGCACAGAGTCTCAATGGCCGAGTGTGTTTATCCGTTGGGTCATTGCGGCTGAAGTTGGAATGGACTCGGGTTCAATCCCCGGTGCATCCACTTCCGAAAAGAGTGCTGATGATCGAAAATGGTTTTTCGTGAAATAGCTATACACTCAACCTTCGCTGTAAATAGTTGTTGAATTTTTTTCCACTTACCCCAACAATTAAAAATTGAATTAAAAATAAAAATTTCGTGCTAAGCACTAAAAACTCTTTCAAGTAAAATTGTTAACGTTGTTTGGTATATACATAAAATAAATACCAACAACAATGTTCATTGCGAACTGCCTACAACAAAAATTCAGCACGTTTGTGGAGAATATATGCAAAAGCATATACACACTAACGTTAATGTTGAAAATGAAAAAGGCAAAAGTGGGGAAAATCCAACAGCTTGCACAGAGTCTCAATGGCCGAGTGTGTTTATCCGTTGGGTCATTGCGGCTGAAGTTGGAATGGACTCGGGTTCAATCCCCGGTGCATCCACTTCCGAAAAGAGTGCTGATGATCGAAAATGGTTTTTCGTGAAATAGCTATACACTCAACCTTCGCTGTAAATAGTTGTTGAATTTTTTTCCACTTACCCCAACAACTATAATACTTTTGTTTTTTTTTTTTTTTTTAATATAGTACATATATTTAATTATTATTTTCCCATCAAAATATCTCAAACATACGACGCGTTCACCTGACACGTTCACAACTCAACGACTATCAAAGATAACTAGATACGAAACTCTTCATTTCGTGAGAGCGCTGTCAAAATGCGCATTTTTTATAACATTTTTCATTGGTGCCACTCTGTTCGAAAACTGAAAATGGGTATTTTACATATTAATTCTGGGAATTATTCGGCTGCCTTATGTTATTGAAGACTAGCTATAATAAAATTTTTTTTTTATACCCAATTAATATAAGGATATAACCACAAAAGTGATACACAGGATAGTATGATTTTCCCACATTCTGAATATTCGTGTTCGAAACCCAATCTCAGACAAATTAAGAATAACGCATAAAAAGTGGTGAACGATAACACATGTAGTTGGATGGTATTTTTAAGAAATATTTTACTCTATTTTGCAATTCTATTAAAATGTGAATATATTAGAACTGAAATATAATAATTTTTAACCGGATATATATAAATCTACAGAATAACCGCTGCCCGCGTTCTATCTCATTAACATATTTTTTATAATTTTAACTGAAACACAATTTTTTCCAGTTGAAACAATAAACTGCACTGCGTACTATACACGAGCAATACAATTACTTCGATATTGTTCATAATTCTTTATTATTTCAACAAAATTTAACACACAAAACAAAGAATCTAAATCCACCAAATGTGCCTATTTATTTTGGCGTGTTTTCCCTTCTGGCACCTGCAATTTGTACAAACAGCTGATCGGCCGGGTTTTCTGTTGTGTTGATGCTGGCAACAAAGCCACAGAAAACCCGTGGGAAAATCATAAAAGTGAGAGAGTAAAAAAGAGTTTCGTATCAAGTCATCTTTGACGACTATCCACCAACTAACTACCGCTGTACTAAAATTTTTCTATCCAAGCGTGCCTTCCACCTTTTTATCTATTCAGTTTGGAAGAGTACCGTTTTCTTTCGTTTATGTATGCATTAGGGTGAAAACAGAATCAGAACGTAACGACAAGACACTGCGTCAGCGACAGTCTGTCACGATTAAAATATATGCGCTATTATGGAAGCGATTACAATAAAGTCTACGCGTCGCAACGTCGTCCAACGACAAAATCACGTTGTCATCAACTTAGACTGATTTCTAATTTCGGTGACGAGGAAGAGTTGTCGCTGCGTTATGAAATATGAAAGTTTTGACAACTCAATAATTCTGACGAGCTTTACAGAAAAAAAATAAATATTTATACGCAATCAGACGTAATGAATATCTAATGCATTACATTAATGAATTTAGCTATTTAGCTTATTGTTTTGCGTTGAAAATTTATGATCTAAGCGAAAGAAAACCTCTAATTGTGACTTAAAAATTGTAATGTGGCTGCAACAGGCATATGTAGTGACAATCGTTGACACTTTTATCATGCTTTAATCGCTGAACTCGCACTGACATTATTACGTCCAGTGTCTGTCGCTGTCACACCGTCGCGTCGCCTCGATTTGTCTTCAGCGTAAAGTGGCGTGACTGCCGCTTGTTCAGTGGCGTGATTTTACTGTAATTTGGATGTCCATATTCTGGTGTGACGCTAGCAATAACATGAGCGAGATGGAATGCGGTTGCCATGACACACAAAAAAAAATTACCAAAACTTTCGGAATAAAATGCCTCAAGCATTTTCCCCATGAAACTATCTCAAAAAAGTCGATTTTATTCGTGCCCTAGTAAATTTGCTACTGTAAAATTCTATTAGTGTGCGTTGGGAATATTAATAGACAACAATTTACGATCGAATTATAAAAATGGTAAGAGACAAGAAAATCTGATTAATAAAACAATAGTATAAATATGTGGTAAATAATTAATTAATTTTCTGTGAACTATGTAAAATTTAAAATTGTATGGAGCGCATAAGAACATTTTATAATAGGTGCATTTGAAAGTACTAAGTACCCGAATAACCACGTGTTACGTATTTTCACATTACGAAGTGTTCATGGCAACCCTGGAAGAACCAGTTTGTCCATCACCAATACATGTGCATATCCCGCCATTGGAACGATTGTCAAGGTTGAGATGGGAAATTTCAGTTAAGCTTTCCCCATGCAAGGCCTACTTATAGAGGTTGGCTCGATAGCTTGCCTATTTGCAAAAAAAAATTTTCATGCAATCTATAAGGATTGAAATCTGAAGAATGAATCAAAACCACATAACCATTTAGAAGAATAAAAAAAAATCAGTGTAAATCTCGGATGCAATTACTTATTTAAAATTTGTTTAGACTCTTAGTGGAGGAAGAGGAGAATTAATTACAGGATTTTGAATAAAAAAAGGTTACATTTAAGATATCTAGTAACTGAATAAGAAAATTCAAATTTTAATAATTGCCAGAACACCACCAGTGGTGAATGAAATTTATTCGAACAAGGAAATGACTCCTGTCAAAATTGTCAGCTGTTGCCATCGAGACAACCTCATAAATCACCCTCGTTTCGCAGTGCGGCCACCTGTTACACTAGCCCATAGCTCAAACGTACCCGGTTGATGCGAGGGAGAATCGCTCTTCTTCTTCTTGGCATATGTCAACTTATTGTCTGTTGCTTTGATTTTACAATTTTGCATGCCTTGTTCGTAGAAGTAGAATGCTAAGCTCAAGGTTTATCCAAAGAAGGTTATATTAGTTACGTTTTGATGTGTGCGTTTCCTTTAAATAAAAAAAAATGTCAACGTGAAAGAGGAGAGAAATTAGTTTCAAAATAAAAAGATTTTTTTCCCAATCGGTTCTATCTGACGTTCGCACTTTTTTTGCACACGTACCCAATTGCAATCGGCTTATCTGCCGCGAAATCCTTCTTTAAACAATCCCTGCTAAGTTGTGTGTTCACTTCTTTTTCCCTGCTTTTGACATTTGAAATAAGCCGCCTAACGTCAATCGCATATTCTGCCTCCCATGCGACGACCTGTTTAGTTTGGCCACGCGTCAACCATTCTTCTTCACCATGTCAGCACGTCGGCCATTATGAAATGGAAGTTATTGGAAAAGTACTAAGAAAAACTACTAAAATAGTAGTGCTGCCACACAGACAAAATTAAGCAACCGAAATTAACCCGTTTATGATCGATATCAGGATTGATACCGATAGCAAACCATAACAAGTTACCATAAATGAATTTATTGAATATGGTTAAATCTCACATTAAAACAAAAATTGGTAGGGTCGAAGCCATTTTGATAGGTTTTTGGTAGGAAAAAAATTTTTTCAGTGGCATCCCTGCATACTAGTGCTGGAAGCGATATCGATATAATATCGATTCATCGATGTTTTTGAACTTTTTCGATATATCGATATATTTTTTCCGATATTCGATATATCGACGGTCATGGATCCATCACTGATAAACGCGGAAAGAAGCTGGTAAAAGGCAGCATTGCCGTTTTGTGGGTAGTTCCCCAAATTTGGAGATTTTTTTAAAATTTGATTCCTATGTAGAAATTCCTGTGTTTAAAAGTAATGTAAATACGAACATTTTTTTTTTTAAATGTTCATTGTAGAATTGCAAAATCAAGAAAAAACATTTTAAATTTAAAATTTTTTATTTCTATTTTAAGCACTATGAGATTTTGAACCAAAAACTTATGTTTTTTTCCATTCATTTTTATTTTTAATATTAAACATTTTCTTTTTAAATCCCAAATACATTTTAATTCCAAAAATTTCATTTTTGATTTAAAAAATTTCATTTTTAAAATAAAATGACTTTGAAAACGTGCATTATAAAAATAAAAATTTTATTTTTGATTTATTTTCTCTGAGTGTAAAAGGTATTTCGAATGCGTTATTAATTTGTCTATTTCAAACCTTTTAGTCTGTAACATGGTTTTTTAAATAACTTAAATGCGAAATACTTCAGTGAACTACTGTAATTGATACCTACTCTTTCTGGCTGGAACAGAATTTACCTTTTTTTTTTGATTATTGAATTCCTTTTTCAAAAAAGATTTCTGTTGATAATAAATTGAAATATTTAGTTTAAATGTTTATTTAGTTAATTTTTAGAGTAATATAAATGACTGTTACTCTCGTTAAATTCAGGGCACAATAATGAATGCAGACATTTCGAAAAATAAAGCTGTTATATATAGATATGTTAAATTAAGGTTTATATAAAGTAGAGCTCTCGATTTTTTTTGAACATTTTCGAGTAGCCCGAACAAATGATGTTCAAATTCTCGAACACTTGTTTGCACGGGCATTTGAACAATGCGGGCATTGGTAGTTTGTATTTTTCGTTTGTTTATTTTTTTTTGGTGTCTTCATATGTATTTTTTTTATTCTTGTTTTCCTGATACTTTTTTTTATCTGTACGGGCATTTGAACAACAAACGAGCCTCAGACAAATTCGATCTTTTCGAATTTTTCGATACCCGGGTATCTTGAGCTCTAATATAAAGGTCGACATATCGATAATATCGATGTTTTTTCTCAAAAATAGGTAGGTAGGACGATCTGAATTTTGGTAGGTTTTTGCCTTCGTTCAACTAACATCACTGATTTTGTACATTTGGTCACTTTGCCACAACACTGTTGAGAAAACGTGTCTTCTCAGGTGAGTTTTGTTAAAAAAATCTGCTAAATAGAAACGTTTTCATCGAGCCTAAAGTGCACTTGCCCCCACAGACACAACTGGAGGAGATTGAAAACAGAAAGGCATCTGACATTTTACGCTATATGAAGCAAACAAGGTTATTCATCTACATGGTGTGTAATAAAGAGCTCCATGTGGTATCACAACAGGCTATCAGGTCTGCCTAGGTAGTAAATAGCTCTGTTCAATAACAAAAAATTGTTACGAATTCTTCGTAAAAAATGACAGTTCTCCATATAAAAATGACACTTTTTATGAAAAACTCGTAACAATTTTTTGTTATTGAACAGAGCTAATGTGTTTGCTGTACCAAGTTGGAAACAATGTCCGCTATTTCCCTCGATAAATCTTCTTACGTTTCCTTCGGAATCAGTTGCTTGCCCTCATTATTCCTCAAATATTATTACACAAATTGTAAATCCTGATTTCCTCCGCACTGGACGAGCAGTTGCAGCCACTAATATCCAATCCAACCTTGTCCGAATATCATTTAACGCCAACTCAAGTTTTTGTTTATCTGGTAACTACTGCTTCCTCCTCCTTTCCTTCACATATTTATCACTCATTCCAAAATTAATTAAAATTTGTACAAATAATATTAAATTTAATACTAAAGCTGATGCCACATAGAACTTTGTGTTGCGCTACGTGACACTTTCTGCGTGACAGCTGAGATTAAAATACATGTATCCATTATCCAATTACCAGGTCGGTCCATGGTACATACACACAAACATGCCGTGAGCTGAATGTCAAACGGAATGTCAAAACTGAAAGGAGAACGAAATAATTTGACATTCAGCTCACGAGCGAATGATGGAGAAACTCAGAGAACGAAGAATTTGACCAATAGTAAACACGAATGTATGTATAGAATATGCAGAAGCAGAGAAATTGGATAGCTGTTGAAGAAAAAGAAGAAGTCAGCTGATCTGAAGAGCCGACCTGTATTGGTGGATCCTGCATGTATCTATATGAGGTTTCCTACATAACAAAAAGTAACGCAACGCCGAAGTTACGTAAAGCACAAAGTTGCCCAAATCTCAACTTTTGGGGGCGTTGAAATTTTTTTCAGTTTCACTTTAATTCAAATGTAAATAAACAAATTTAATTTTCACACAATTGAAAAATAAATTAATAGATTTTTATTTTCTTATTTACTTTTTTGTAAATAAAACAGAGAATGAGAGATTTTTCAGAAAATAAATATTTTTTGAGTGATGTTGCAGCGTTCATTGTGGCATAGTTTTTCAGTTTTGCGTTGTTTGACATAGAAAGCGGCGTAACGCAAAGCGGAAAAAGTTTTATGTGGAATCAGCTTAAAGCTTTCAAAATCAAAAAAAAAAAAATTTACATTTTTTTTTATTTTAAGCGGTAAAAAAAACAAAAGTGTCCGGTTACTGCAGGGTGTCCAGTAAACTGGCAGTTACCATAAATGAATTTATTGAATATGGTTAAATCTCACATTAAAACAAAAATTGGTAGGGTCGAAGCCATTTTGATAGGTTTTTGGTAGGAAAAAAATTTTTTCATACTAGTGCTGGAAGCGATATCGATATAATATCGATTCAGCGATGTTTTTGAACTTTTTCGATATATCGATATATTTTTTCCGATATTCGATATATCGACGGTCATGGATCCATCACTGATAAACGCGGAAAGAAGCTGGTAAAAGGCAGCATTGCCGTTTTGTGGGTAGTTCCCCAAATTTGGAGATTTTTTTAAAATTTGATTCCTATGTAGAAATTCCTGTGTTTAAAAGTAATGTAAATACGAAAATTTTTTTGTTTTTAAATGTTCATTGTAGAATTGCAAAATCAAGAAAAAACATTTTAAATTTAAAATTTTTTATTTCTATTTTAAGCACTATGAGATTTTGAACCAAAAACTTATGTTTTTTTCCATTCATTTTTATTTTTAATATTAAACATTTTCTTTTTAAATCCCAAATACATTTTAATTCCAAAAATTTAATTTTTAAAATAAAATGACTTTGAAAACGTGCATTATAAAAATAAAAATTTTATTTTTGATTTATTTTCTCTGAGTGTAAAAGGTATTTCGAATGCGTTATTAATTTGTCTATTTCAAACCTTTTAGTCTGTAACATGGTTTTTTAAATAACTTAAATGCGAAATACTTCAATGAACTACTGTAATTGATACCTACTCTTTCTGGCTGGAACAGAATTTACCTTTTTTTTTTGATTATTGAATTCCTTTTTCAAAAAAGATTTCTGTTGATAATAAATTGAAATATTTAGTTTAAATGTTTATTTAGTTAATTTTTAGAGTAATATAAATGACTGTTACTCTCGTTAAATTCAGGGCACAATAATGAATGCAGACATTTCGAAAAATAAAGCTGTTATATATAGATATGTTAAATTAAGGTTTATATAAAGTAGAGCTCTCGATTTTTTTTGAACATTTTCGAGTAGCCCGAACAAATGATGTTCAAATTCTCGAACACTTGTTTGCACGGGCATTTGAATAATGCGGGCATTGGTAGTTTGTATTTTTCGTTTGTTTATTTTTTTTTGGTGTCTTCATATGTATTTTTTTTATTCTTGTTTTCCTGATACTTTTTTTGTCTGTAAGCTCGAATGCTCGAATGTTTGTACGGGCATTTGAACAACAAACGAGCCTCAGACAAATTCGATCTTTTCGAATTTTTCGATACCCGGGTATCTTGAGCTCTAATATAAAGGTCGATATATCGATAATATCGATGTTTTTTCTCAAAAATAGGTAGGTAGGACGATTTGAATTTTGGTAGGTTTTTGCCTTCGTTCAACTAACATCACTGATTTTGTACATTTGGTCACTTTGCCACAACACTGTTGAGAAAACGTGTCTTCTCAGGTGAGTTTTGTTAAAAAAATCTGCTAAATAGAAACGTTTTCTTCGAGCCTAAAGTACACTTGCCCCCACAGACACAACTGGAGGAGATTGAAAACAGAAAGGCATCTGACATTTTACGCTATATGAAGCAAACAAGGTTGTTCATCTACATGGTGTGTAATAAAGAGCTCCATGTGGTATCACAACAGGCTATCAGGTCTGCCTAGGTAGTAAATAGCTCTGTTCAATAACAAAAAATTGTTACGAATTCTTCGTAAAAAATGACAGTTCTCCATATAAAAATGACACTTTTTATGAAAAACTCGTAACAATTTTTTGTTATTGAACAGAGCTAATGTGTTTGCTGTACCAAGTTGGAAACAATGTCCGCTATTTCCCTCGATAAATCTTCTTACGTTTCCTTCGGAATCAGTTGCTTGCCCTCATTATTCCTCAAATATTATTACACAAATTGTAAATCCTGATTTCCTCCGCACTGGACGAGCAGTTGCAGCCACTAATATCCAATCCAACCTTGTCCGAATATCATTTAACGCCAACTCAAGTTTTTGTTTATCTGGTAACTACTGCTTCCTCCTCCTTTCCTTCACATATTTATCACTCATTCCAAAATTAATTGAAATTTGTACAAATAATATTAAATTTAATACTAAAGCTGATGCCACATAGAACTTTGTGTTGCGCTACGTGACACTTTCTGCGTGACAGCTGAGATTAAAATACATGTATCCATTATCCAATTACCAGGTCGGTCCATGGTACATACACACAAACATGCCGTGAGCTGAATGTCAAACGGAATGTCAAAACTGAAAGGAGAACGAAATAATTTGACATTCAGCTCACGAGCGAATGATGGAGAAACTCAGAGAACGAAGAATTTGACCAATAGTAAACACGAATGTATGTATAGAATATGCAGAAGCAGAGAAATTGGATAGCTGTTGAAGAAAAAGAAGAAGTCAGCTGATCTGAAGAGCCGACCTGTATTGGTGGATCCTGCATGTATCTATATGAGGTTTCCTACATAACAAAAAGTAACGCAACGCCGAAGTTACGTAAAGCACAAAGTTGCCCAAATCTCAACTTTTGGGGGCGTTGAAATTTTTTTCAGTTTCACTTTAATTCAAATGTAAATAAACAAATTTAATTTTCACACAATTGAAAAATAAATTAATAGATTTTTATTTTCTTATTTACTTTTTTGTAAATAAAACAGAGAATGAGAGATTTTTCAGAAAATAAATATTTTTTGAGTGATGTTGCAGCGTTCATTGTGGCATAGTTTTTCAGTTTTGCGTTGTTTGACATAGAAAGCGGCGTAACGCAAAGCGGAAAAAGTTTTATGTGGAATCAGCTTAAAGCTTTCAAAATCAAAAAAAAAAAAATTTACATTTTTTTTTATTTTAAGCGGTAAAAAAAACAAAAGTGTCCGGTTACTGCAGGGTGTCCAGTAAACTGGCAGTTACCATAAATGAATTTATTGAATATGGTTAAATCTCACATTAAAACAAAAATTGGTAGGGTCGAAGCCATTTTGATAGGTTTTTGGTAGGAAAAAAATTTTTTCATACTAGTGCTGGAAGCGATATCGATATAATATCGATTCAGCGATGTTTTTGAACTTTTTCGATATATCGATATATTTTTTCCGATATTCGATATATCGACGGTCATGGATCCATCACTGATAAACGCGGAAAGAAGCTGGTAAAAGGCAGCATTGCCGTTTTTGTGGGTAGTTCCCCAAATTTGGAGATTTTTTTAAAATTTGATTCCTATGTAGAAATTCCTGTGTTTAAAAGTAATGTAAATACGAAAATTTTTTTGTTTTTAAATGTTCATTGTAGAATTGCAAAATCAAGAAAAAACATTTTAAATTTAAAATTTTTTATTTCTATTTTAAGCACTATGAGATTTTGAACCAAAAACTTATGTTTTTTTCCATTCATTTTTATTTTTAATATTAAACATTTTCTTTTTAAATCCCAAATACATTTTAATTCCAAAAATTTAATTTTTAAAATAAAATGACTTTCAAAACGTGCATTATAAAAATAAAAATTTTATTTTTGATTTATTTTCTCTGAGTGTAAAAGGTATTTAGAATGCGTTATTAATTTGTCTATTTCAAACCTTTTAGTCTTTAACATGGTTTTTTAAATAACTTAAATGCGAAATACTTCAGTGAACCACTGTAATTGATACCTACTCTTTCTGGCTGGAACAGAATTTACCTTTTTTTTTGATTATTTAATTCCCTTTTCAAAAAAGATTTCTGTTGATAATAAATTGAAATATTTAGTTTAAATGTTTATTTAGGTAATTTTTAGAGTAATATAAATGACTGTTACTCTCGTTCAATTCAGGGCACAATAATGAATGCAGACATTTCGAAAAATAAAGCTGTTATATATAGATATGTTAAATTAAGGTTTATATAAAGTAGAGCTCTCGATTTTTTTTGAACATTTTCGAGTAGCCCGAACAAATGATGTTCAAATTCTCGAACACTTGTTTGTTTATTACCCGTATGTTTGCACGGGCATTTGAACAATGCGGGCATTGGTAGTTTGTATTTTTCGTTTGTTTATTTTTTTTTGGTGTCTTCATATGTATTTTTTTTATTCTTGTTTTCCTGATACAAATTTTTTTGTCTGTAAGCTCGAATGCTCGAATGTTTGTACGGGCATTTGAACAACAATCGAGCCTCAGACAAATTCGATCTTTTCGAATTGTTCGATACCCGGGTATCTTGAGCTAGTTATTATTACTATCCAGTGGATAGGAGTATCAAAGAAAAGACTGGAATTTCCGCCGAAATGCGTATTCCTTCGCTTTGTCTTAGACTAACTTTATTTTTGATCTTACACTAGCTTATATACAAATTCTTATCTAAAAATATGCGTACATATGTATGTAAGTATAATATTTACATACATATTTATTTATATTTATTTACTTAGGATGTATGTCGGTATGTTTATCTTACAGCTATTCATACTAATAAATAAATGTGGTGATTGTTATCTGTTTATGTTATTTACATACATAGGTACATATTTATACTAATAGGTTAGGTATAATGGTTACCAGTGGATTATCCCGTTTTTAATTGTTTACTATTTATTTTTATTTGTTTGTTGTATCGACAATGCGTTTTCATTGTTCTAATGCTTGTCGGTTGTGGTTCGCGATAATGCATGTTGAGATAAGATATGTATGTTGTTTTGGTGTTGTGTATATTGTTATCATACAAGGTTTAAGGGCATATTGCTGTTTATCGGCATTTTATGTGTAGCTTATATATACGGAGTGTATATATGTATGTGGTGTATATATTTATATACATACATACATATGTAACTTTATACTAACGTCGTTAACTAGCTCTAATATAAAGGTCGATATATCGATAATATCGATGTTTTTTCTCAAAAATATCGAAAATATCGATACTCGTAAACATCGATGTTTTTCCAGCACTACTACATACCGCAACATCATTTAGGTTTTCAATCAATGCGGTGGCGGTGAATTTTTTTTCTGGGTACTTATTTTTCGAGCCACTTAAAAAATAAGTATTTGGGTCGGCTTTCCATTATTCCAGCACGCCCTGAGAAAAATGACTTATGCAGGGCGGTAGAGGGGCTCTCACAGATCTCAAAACTGAAAACCAAACTTGCCGGAGGCTTATAGTTCCAGAGATATTATTTCTTAAAGTTGTGAAAATACTATGCAGAAGGACCTCACCGTGGCGGTAGCCACGGTTGGGGCACACGTCCGGACGGATGGCGTAGCCCAGGGTTATTTTTTATAAGCGCGGCCGAAGGCCGCCAACGCAGAAAAGTTTTTTTTGCAAAATTTTCGCTAAACTCCATGTGTGGTGAAATTTGTGTGGTAACTTTAACAGCAAATATCTCGGGAACTATAGGCCTCCGGGTGGGGTCTTCAGTTTTGTGATCTGGGGGCCCCCCTCTACCCTCCTAAAAAACCGTTTTTTTCTAGCCGTGGGGGACTCGTCTAAAATTTTACCTATCTCGGAAACCATAAGCCTCCGGCAAGTTTGGTTTTCAGATTTGGGATCTGTGAGAGCTCCTCTACACCCCTGTATAAGGCACTCTGCACACGGAGCGTACTCTTTTAGACGCGTATTAGATACTACAGACGAAAGCTGTACGCTTTGATGTCGCGCACGTATATTTCAATTGAAGGCTGCACACGAGTCGTCAGCTTCATGCATTCGTCAAAGTATGCTGGCTACATGTCGCTTGGCGTAAAGCAGTGCTGGTAGCTAGGCGTACTACGCTTAGAAAACAGGAAGAAGAAGACGTTTGTTTACATTTTTCCACATGGTGAAATTTATAAAAGCAGTAAAATTTGTGGAAAAAATCGGAAAAAATTTGTGTATAATTAAAGAAAATGGAAGATTCCATAAAATTTTTCATCTTTTCTATTTAAAGCTTCGAAATTTAAAGCAAATACCGTATTATTAATTTGTTTGTTTGTTTTGTGCAGCGAAGTTTTATGTCGCTTCGTGTGCAGATCTTGAGGCGTAGGGAAATCGACGCTACATGAAATGTCTGGTACGCGTCTATGACGATACGCCTCGTGTGCAGAGTGCCTAAGTCATTTTTTCTCGGGGCGTGCTGGAATAATGGAAACATTTCCCATCCTCCAAAATAAACATCACCTTAAAAACAAACGAATAAATTCTGTGATAACAAAAACATGTTGTAGAATTAAGGTTAGATACCATACTCTGTAAATTGTGCTATTATTTATATGTAATATTTTCATCTACTTAATAAAATAACTATTTATTATTTATATCAGTGTTTAAAAAACTGCAGTCGGAATTAGTAAAAGTCGTGAAATGTTTGATTTTATTTGATTTTGATATTCGTCGCTTTTTAAAATGACGATTTTTCCTGATTTTGATTTTGCGCTGATTTCATATTGCTCAAAATCAAAAGCGGCCTGATTTCAAAATGAACAATTTTGCCTGATTTTCATTGTGTGCTGATTTCATATTGCTCAAAATCAAAAGCGGCCTGATTTCAAAATGAACGATATTGCCTGATTTTGATTTTGCGCTGATTTCATATTGCTCAAAATCAAAAGCGGCCTGATTTCAAAATGAACAGTTTTGCCTGATTTTCATTTTGTGCTGATTTCATATTGCTCAAAATCAAAAGCGGCCTGATTTCAAAATGAACGATTTTGCCTGATTTTGATTTTGCGCTGATTTCATATTGCTCAAAATCAAAAGCAGCCAAATATCAAAATTAGCGATTTTGCCTGATTTTCATTTTGTGCTAATTTTGATTTTGTGCTGATTTCATATTGCTAAAATCAAAATCAGCCAAATATCAAAATCAATGCTTTCACAGTTTTGCTATTTACGCTTACATGAACACATGTGTGTATGTACATAATTTCTTACCCTCTGTATTACCCCTGCAAAAAATGCGATCACTCCGGGATACATCCGGGACAACTCGCAAGGGAGCATGCGATTACTACCCATTTGTATCTCTTTATATGGGTTGAAGTGTTCTCTTTTGTTTGAGCATGTCCTATGAAGAGACTAATTGTACCCAGTTTGTACCCGAACGGGTAGCAAAAGCGCACAATTGTACCCGTTTTGTACCCGAACAGGTAGCAAATGCGACACATCCATTTGTACGACTAATTGTACCCGTTTGATACCCTTTCGGGTACAATTCGTCTACAATTAGTATACATATGTACCCGTTCGGGTACAATTGGGAACAATTGTAGACTAATTGTACCCGAAAGAGAGCGCTCCCGGACAAATCTTTTTAGAGAATCGTCGCACACTTTTTTACAGGGTACATACAAACAAATATATGTATGGCTACAATATATAATATATATATATATAAATATTCGTATATGTGAAGTTGTTTTATGTCACGTCTTTTTAAATAAATCATTATTTAGCTATTTTTGAAAAAAAAAATTTGGCTATTTATTTTAGCTATGAAAAAAATTATCTAGCTATTTTGAGCAATTTTTTTTATTTAATTTAGCTATAAGCTTCAAAATATTCTGGCAACACTGATGCATACAAAGAGTGGTTTCGATATGTAAATATGTATGTGCATACGTTAGGCTGGGTCAATTTTCTAAGCCATACTGTTCGTAGAAAAATCGGATTCTTCATTAAATTCTATGAAAAATGTCTTCTAGAGCATGCCTCTAATATCAATTTCGAGCTTGCCCATTTTCGATTGAAGTTTACTAGGTATGTAGAATTGTTTTAAGTATAGTAACCCATATACTTTTAAATTCAACCAGTGGTTTTAAATTTATCTCTTTACATTCTTTTTCATTGTTACTTAAACGACTTTTAATAATGCATGTATATAAGAGTTTGATTTCGTTGTTGTGGTTTTGTTGAAAAACGAAAATATTAAAAACAACTCCCATTCGTTTTTTTGTTTCCCTGCAAAAAATGCGATCACTCCGGGATACATCCGGGACAACTCGCAAGGGAGCATGCGATTACTACCCATTTGTATCTCTTTATATGGGTTGAAGTGTTCTCTTTTGTTTGAGCATGTCCTATGAAGAGACTAATTGTACCCAGTTTGTACCCGAACGGGTAGCAAAAGTGCACAATTGTACCCGTTTTGTACCCGAACAGGTAGCAAATGCGACACATCCATTTGTGCGACTAATTGTACCCGTTTGATACCCTTTCGGGTACAATTCGTCTACAATTAGTATACATATGTACCCGTTCGGGTACAATTGGGAACAATTGTAGACTAATTGTACCCGAAAGAGAGCGCTCCCGGACAAATCTTTTTAGAGACTCGTCGCACACTTTTTTACAGGGACGTTTGTATACATACATGTGTATGTATGCACATGTAACCCTGCAAAAAAATGTGCGATCAATCCCGAAAGAGATTTGTCCTCGATTGATCTCTTTCGAGAACAATCGGTCCACAATTAGTCCCCAATTGTTCTCGTACGGGTATAAATGTAGACTAATTGTAGACCAATTGTTCCCGAACGGGTATAAATGTAGACTAATTGTAGACCAATTGTTCCCTAACGGGTATAAATGTAGATTAATCGCTTTCATCCCGAACGGGTATAAATGTAGATTAATCACTTTCATTCCGAACGGGTACAAATCTAGATTCCTTAAATGTAGACATTTTACAAAAATATGCAATGTATTTAAAAAATTGTAGAACAACCGGTAAAACGAATTGAACACCCTTTTTTAATAACAATTTTAACAAAATGTTGCCTAAAATATCCTATGAAAAAATCCTTTTCATTACGCTCATATAATGCATACTCAAAACTTACAATTTTTTTTAATTTATTTATTGAGATTTTTTTACAAAAGTAAAACATTATATAATCTTTATTTAAATATGCATGAACATTTACAATTTTTTAAGGAAAAATCTACATTTGTACCCGTTCGTGCTGAAAGCGATTGATCTACATTCGTACCCGTTCGGGATGAAAGCGATTGATCTACATTTGTACCCGCTCGGTATGTTAGTGATTAATCTACATTGGTACCCGTTCGGGTATACAAGTTGAACAATTAGTCTCTTCATAGGACATGCTCGAACAAATGCGATCAATTCACTCCATATAAAGGGATGTAAAATTGTATTAGTCGCATGCTCCCTTGCGATTGATCCCGGACACGTCCCGGATTAATCGCATTTTTTGCAGGGTAAGCGTAAATAGCAAAACTGTGAAAGCATTGATTTTGATATTTGGCTGCTTTTGATTTTAGCAATATGAAATCAGCACAAAATGAAAATCAGGCAAAATTGCTAATTTTGATATTTGGCTGCTTTTGATTTTAGCAATATGAAATTAGCACAAAATCAAAATTAGCACAAAATGAAAATCAGGCAAAATCGCTAATTTTGATATTTGGCTGCTTTTGATTTTGAGCAATATGAAATCAGCGCAAAATCAAAATCAGGCAAAATCGTTCATTTTGAAATCAGGCCGCTTTTGATTTTGAGCAATATGAAATCAGCACAAAATCAAAATCAGGCAAAATTGTTCATTTTGAAATCAGGCCGCTTTTGATTTTGAGCAATATGAAATCAGCACAAAATCAAAATCAGGCAAAATTGTTCATTTTGAAATCAGGCCGCTTTTGATTTTGAGCAATATGAAATCAGCGCAAAATGAAAATCAGGCAAAATCGTTCATTTTCATATTTTTTCATATTGATTAACTGCGACTTCTGATTTTTTAAAAGCGGAATCAAAATCAACAGAAATGAAACTTATGCCAGTTTTTTAAACACTGATTTATATTATAAAATTAATAAAAAACCAAAATTTATGTAAAAAGTTCAATACAAAAAATAAGTTACAAGTATAATACTGTTACGTATTTGTCGATAGCTCGATTATTTCTATAGGGTTCGTATCGCTGAATTGTTAAATAAAAGTCTTTATTTACTTCTTAATTCACACCGCTTTATTTAACGACTAAAAAGTCTACACTTGTTTTACTTGACTTGATGTTAACACTTCTACGGTTAAGTTACGACTGACTCTGGAGCGCCTGCTCGCCGCCTTATATAGTCTGTCAAACGCAATCTGGAAAATTCTGGCAACACTGGAAATTATCTGGTATCTTCTTCTAGTTCTGGCACTTTCCCTAGAGATGTGTTCAATCATTTTAGTGATGTAAGTGGAGAACCGATTATATTCGCCACACTGCCCTCCACCTAAGTCTGATCGTCCCGATCTGACACATTACTTGTCCCAAATGCTGCTAGCCTTTCCAGATGAACCACTTTCATTTTATTCCTTGGTCTTCCAATCGTTTGTATGCGATACACAACATCGTTGAGCCGTTTAATCACTTTGTAGGGCCCTTCCCAAGTACACTGCAATTTCGGGGACAAACCTTTCTTTCGCTGCGGGTTGTATAGCAAAACTAGATCTCCCTCAACAAAACCTTCTGAGTTCATTGCCTTGTCGTATCTGGCCTTCATCTTGTCACTCATGATCTTTGTTCGCTGTCTTACAAGTTCATGTATTTCTCTCATTTCCTCTTCCAGAACGTTGTTAGATTGTCTGGCATTTATTCCCGCATCAGCACTTATCCCAAATTTCAAGTCAGCTGGCAGTCGAAGATCACTACCAAAGATTACTTTTGCAGGAGTCTGACCTGTTGTATCGTGTACGGCCGATCGATATGCCATCAGGAACAGAGGAATATGAGTGTCCCAATCTCTCTGGAACTTGTCCACCACTTTTCGTAAATGTTCCTCTAATGTTCTGTTAAATCTTTCTACCATGCCGTCTGATTGTGGATGCAACGCAGTTGTTCGGGTTTTCCCAATACCCAGTGTTTTGCACAGCTCCTGAAACACAACTGATTCGAAGTTCCTTCCTTGGTCAGAATGTAGCTCTATAGGTGCACCATATCTCGCCACCCAATTGTTGGTGAATACTTCGGCTATAGTTTCTGCTTCTTGATTTGGAATCGGGTACACCTCCGGCCATTTGCTGAAGTAATCCATGACTACCAGTACATATTTGTTTCCAAGTTTGCTAGTAGGAAATGGCCCAGCTACATCCATGGCAATTCTCTCAAATGGTGCTCCTGAGTTGTATTGTTTCATCAGCCCATGACTCCTGGATTTGGGACCCTTAGCCTTTATGCACACATCGCAGTTCGCAATCCACTCAACAACTGTCTGACGGCAACCGATCCAATAAAACCTCTTTTTGATTTTCTCTACCGTCTTTGTTACTCCAAGATGACCTCCACTTGGACCATTGTGTAGTTCATTTAGCACATCCGGTATTCTTTTCCTTGGAACAACTATCAACGTTTTAGAACTTTGACCATCTTCACTCTCCCAAACACGATGTAGGCAACCATTTACCAATTGCAAACTATTCCACTGTGCCCAATATGATTTGGCAACAGGACTCTCTGCTGACATCTCTTCTTTTGATGGTCGTTCATTTTGCTCCAAACCAAACATTACACGTGCCAGATCTGAATCTTCTAGCTGACACTTCCTTAGTTGTTCCGCATCCCATTCGTCTGTGGATGTTATTGTCATTCGCCGAACATTTACGATGACTTCCTTTCGCTCAGCTCTGGAGGAATTCTTTTGTTCGAGGTTACATGGTTTTCGCAATATTGCATCAGTATTTCCTTGTATGGTTTCTTTTCGGCGATCTATTGATTTGGACATCTGCTCATGCCCGTCAGCCTTGCGCTTTCGTTCGTCCACAGTGCTGAAATTACTGGAGCCCTTGCTACAATGACGTGCTATATGTCCTGTTTTCCTGCACCTGAAGCATTTCACAGCATTACTTTTCTTTTTCTGCATTTCATTCAACGCCTCCCATATTTGGCTTAGTAAGTCTGGCGTTTCCACTTCCACACGATGAGCCTTGTAAGTGGGCTTGCTCAATAGAGATGCTGTTTCCTGCGTCAAGGCATTTGAGACCGTTTCAGCAAAAGTTCCTTTTGGGTTTGCATAGGTAGCCCGCTTCGTTTCAATATCTCGTATTCCATTGATGAAGCTTTGAATTTTCATTCTTTCGATGAATTCTTGAGGTGCTCCTGCGTTTGCCAAATGAGCTAGCCTCTCAATCTCAGAAGAAAACTCCTGTAACGTCTCATTTGGTTTCTGGAAGCGATTTTGCAATTCCATTTGATATATCTGCTTCCTGTGTTCGCTACCATAACGTCTTTCAACGGCACCCATAATTGCGTCATAGCTGTTCCTTTCGCCCTCGCTAACAGTCTGTAATATTTCTGCTGCAGGTCCTTTCAATGCCACGAACAGGGCAGCGACTTTGTCCTCCGCATTCCAATTATTTACAACTGCCGTTTTCTCAAATTGTAGCTTGAATACTTGAAATGGACCACTTCCATCAAACGACGGAGGTTTTATCTTCTGTGTAGCAGTTGAAGCGTCTGGACGACTTAGTTGAATATCCTGAAGACGGGCTTTCAATGCTTTTACATCGTCCTCTAATTTTTCTTGTCTTTCTTCAAGGACCTCCTTAACTTGTATAATTTTTGCATCCTGTGCCTTGAATTGTAAGGACATGCGTTCTTCTTGTGCCTCCAACTGAGCCGCAATGCCGGACACCTGTGATGAAAGTACTGACTGTTGCAATTCCATTTTTGACGTTATCTGTTCCTGTTGTTCTTCGATTTTTGTCGACATCTGTGCCTGTTGATCTTCCATTTTTGCCGATATCTGTGCCTGTTGTTCTTCGATTTTTGTCGACATCTGTGCCTGTTGATCTTCCATTTTTGCCGATATCTGTGCCTGTTGTTCTTCCATTTTTTTAGACATTTGTGTCAGCACAGCCAATATCGAGTTCATGTCTACGTTTGCTACTGACTGTGGAGCCTCTTCCTTCTGGGTTTCTTCCTTTTGCACCTCTTCCACATCATCGTTGAAATCAAACTCATCTACATTAATGTTATATGCTTCCATAGCTACTCTTAACCTTGCCTGTAGTTCAATTTTATTGCCGGTGGTACTCAGGTTTCTCTTTTCTAACTCCCTTTTAAGTTCTTGGATTTTCAGATCATTTAACTTTGCCATTATTCTTATTTCGTTATCCTTGTCTCGTTATCCTTGTTTCCTTATCCTTGATTCGTTATCCTTGATTCGTTATCCTTGCTTCGTTATCCTTGATCCTGGAATTTATTTAACAATTCCAATTCTGACACCAATTGTTACGTATTTGTCGATAGCTCGATTATTTCTATAGGGTTCGTATCGCTGAATTGTTAAATAAAAGTCTTTATTTACTTCTTAATTCACACCGCTTTATTTAACGACTAAAAAGTCTACACTTGTTTTACTTGACTTGATGTTAACACTTCTACGGTTAAGTTACGACTGACTCTGGAGCGCCTGCTCGCCGCCTTATATAGTCTGTCAAACGCAATCTGGAAAATTCTGGCAACACTGGAAATTATCTGGTATCTTCTTCTAGTTCTAGCACTTTCCCTAGAGATGTGTTCAATCATTTTAGTGATGTAAGTGGAGAACCGATTATATTCGCCACAATACTGTTACGTATTTGTCGATAGCTCGATTATTTCTATAGGGTTCGTATCGCTGAATTGTTAAATAAAAGTCTTTATTTACTTCTTAATTCACACTGCTTTATTTAACGACTAAAAAGTCTACACTTGTTTTACTTGACTTGATGTTAACACTTCTACGGTTAAATTACGACTGACTCTGGAGCGCCTGCTCGCCGCCTTATATAGTCTGTCAAACGCAATCTGGAAAATTCTGGCAACACTGGAAATTATCTGGTATCTTCTTCTAGTTCTGGCACTTTCCCTAGAGATGTGTTCAATCATTTTAGTGATGTAAGTGGAGAACCGATTATATTCGCCACACTGCCCTCCACCTAAGTCTGATCGTCCCGATCTGACACATTACTTGTCCCAAATGCTGCTAGCCTTTCCAGATGAACCACTTTCATTTTATTCCTTGGTCTTCCAATCGTTTGTATGCTATACACAACATCGTTGAGCCGTTTAATCACTTTGTAGGGCCCTTCCCAAGTACACTGCAATTTCGGGGACAAACCTTTCTTTCGCTGCGGGTTGTATAGCAAAACTAGATCTCCCTCAACAAAACCTTCTGAGTTCATTGCCTTGTCGTATCTGGCCTTCATCTTGTCACTCATGATCTTTGTTCGCTGTCTTACAAGTTCATGTATTTCTCTCATTTCCTCTTCCAGAACGTTGTTAGATTGTCTGGCATTTATTCCCGCATCAGCACTTATCCCAAATTTCAAGTCAGCTGGCAGTCGAAGATCACTACCAAAGATTACTTTTGCAGGAGTCTGACCTGTTGTATCGTGTACTGCCGATCGATATGCCATCAGGAACAGAGGAATATGAGTGTCCCAATCTCTCTGGAACTTGTCCACCACTTTTCGTAAATGTTCCTCTAATGTTCTGTTAAATCTTTCTACCATGCCGTCTGATTGTGGATGCAACGCAGTTGTTCGGGTTTTCCTAATACCCAGTGTCTTGCACATCTCCTGAAACACAACTGATTCGAAGTTCCTTCCTTGGTCAGAATGTAGCTCTATAGGTGCACCATATCTCGCCACCCAATTGTTGGTGAATACTTCGGCTATAGTTTCTGCTTCTTGATTTGGAATCGGGTACACCTCTGGCCATTTGCTGAAGTAATCCATGACTACCAGTACATATTTGTTTCCAAGTTTGCTAGTAGGAAATGGCCCAGCTACATCCATGGCAATTCTCTCAAATGGTGCTCCTGAGTTGTATTGTTTCATCAGCCCATGACTCCTGGATTTGGGACCCTTAGCCTTTATGCACACATCGCAGTTCGCAATCCACTCAACAACTGTCTGACGGCAACCGATCCAATAAAACCTCTTTTTGATTTTCTCTACCGTCTTTGTTACTCCAAGATGACCTCCACTTGGACCATTGTGTAGTTCATTTAGCACATCCGGTATTCATTTCCTTGGAACAACTATCAACGTTTTAGAACTTTGACCATCTTCACTCTCCCAAACACGATGTAGGCAACCATTTACCAATTGCAAACTATTCCACTGTGCCCAATATGATTTGGCAACAGGACTCTCTGCTGACATCTCTTCTTTTGATGGTCGTTCATTTTGCTCCAAACCAAACATTACACGTGCCAGATCTGAATCTTCTAGCTGACACTTCCTTAGTTGTTCCGCATCCCATTCGTCTGTGGATGTTATTGTCATTCGCCGAACATTTACGATGACTTCCTTTCGCTCAGCTCTGGAGGAATTCTTTTGTTCGCGGTTACATGGTTTTCGCAATATTGCATCAGTATTTCCTTGTATGGTTCCTTTTTTGCGATCTATTGATCTGGACATCTGCTCATGCCCGTCAGCCTTGCGCTTTCGCTCGTCCACAGTGCTGAAATTACTGGAGCCCTTGCTACAATGACGTGCTATATGTCCTGTTTTCCTGCACCTGAAGCATCTCACAGCTCTATTACTCTTTTTCTGCAATTCATTCAACACCTCCAATATCTTAGTTAGCAAGTCTGACGCATCCACTTCCACCCGATGAGCCTTGTAAGTGGGCTTGCTCAACAGAGATGCTGTTTCCTGCATCAAGGCATATGAGACCGTTTCAGCGAAAGTTTCCTTTGGATTTGCATAGGTAGCCCGCTTCGTTTCAATATCTCGTATTCCATTGACGAAGCTTTGAATTTTCATTCTTTCGATGAATTCTTGAGGTGCTCCTGCGTTTGCCAAATGAGCTAGCTTCTCAATCTCAAAAGAAAACTCCTGTAACGTCTCATTTGGTTTCTGG
Organism: Urophora cardui; assembly: GCA_960531455.1. Lineage (NCBI taxonomy): Eukaryota > Metazoa > Arthropoda > Insecta > Diptera > Tephritidae > Urophora > Urophora cardui. The sequence continues at coordinate 122,279,361 of OY482672.1, forward strand.
AAGCGATTTTGCAATTCCATTTGATATATCTGCTTCCTGTGTTCGCTACCATAACGTCTTTCAACGGCACCCATAATTGCGTCATAGCTGTTCCTTTCGCCCTCGCTAACAGTCTGTAATATTTCTGCTGCAGGTCCTTTCAATGCTACAAATAAGGCAGCTACTTTGTCCTCAGGATTCCAATTATTTACAACTGCCGTTTTCTCAAATTGTAGCTTGAATACTTGAAATGGACCACTTCCATCAAACGACGGAGGTTTTATCTTCTGTGTGGCAGTTGAAGCGACTGGACGACTTAGTTGAATATCCTGGAGACGGGCTTTCAATGCTTTTACATCGTCCTCTAATTTTTCTTGTCTTTCTTCAAGGACCTCCTTAACTTGTATAATTTTTGCATCCTGTGCCTTTAATTGTAAGGACATGCGTTCTTCTTGTGCCTCCAACTGAGCCGCAATGCCGGACACCTGTGATGAAAGTACTGACTGTTGCAATTCCATTTTTGACGTTATCTGTGCCTGTTGTTCTTCGATTTTTGTCGACATCTGTGCCTGTTGATCTTCCATTTTTGCCGATATCTGTGCCTGTTGTTCTTCGATTTTTGTCGACATCTGTGCCTGTTGATCTTCCATTTTTGCCGATATCTGTGCCTGTTGTTCTTCCATTTTTTTCGACATTTGTGTCAGCACAGCCAATATCGAGTTCATGTCTACGTTTGCTACTGACTGTGGAGCCTCTTCCTTCTGGGTTTCTTCCTTTTGCACCTCTTCCACATCATCGTTGAAATCAAACTCATCTACATTAATGTTATATGCTTCCATAGCTACTCTTAACCTTGCCTGTAGTTCAATTTTATTGCCGGTGGTACTCAGGTTTCTCTTTTCTAACTCCCTTTTAAGTTCTTGGATTTTCAGATCATTTAACTTTGCCATTATTCTTATTTCGTTATCCTTGTCTCGTTATCCTTGTTTCCTTATCCTTGATTCGTTATCCTTGATTCGTTATCCTTGCATCGTTATCCTTGGTCCTGGAATTTATTTAACAATTCCAATTCTGACACCAATTGTTACGTATTTGTCGATAGCTCGATTATTTCTATAGGGTTCGTATCGCTGAATTGTTAAATAAAAGTCTTTATTTACTTCTTAATTCACACTGCTTTATTTCACGACTAAAAAGTCTACACTTGTTTTACTTGACTTGATGTTAACACTTCTACGGTTAAATTACGACTGACTCTGGAGCGCCTGCTCGCCGCCTTATATAGTCTGTCAAACGCAATCTGGAAAATTCTGGCAACACTGGAAATTATCTGGTATCTTCTTCTAGTTCTGGCACTTTCCCTAGAGATGTGTTCAATCATTTTAGTGATGTAAGTGGAGAACCGATTATATTCGCCACAATACTATCGATGGTTAAAAAAACCATCGATAATCGCTATGGCATCGGCCCCATCGATAGTTCAGTCGATGGTTTTCCAGCACTACCCAAGCCTAAAATAGACGAATTTCAAAAAAAAAAATATACAAATTATACTTTATACGCTTTACATTTCTCCAAAATAAAAACTAAATTATGGTATCCTACCAGTGTCGTACATGTCGTAAAAGAATTAATGGTCGATATAATTTGCTCTCGGATATATTGGATGAGGAGCATAAGCCCAGAAAAACACTTGCCGATTTTTTATGGGATATTGCAAAGATCAATGTAAATAATTATCTATTTTATATTCCACTTATTGGATGAAAATTAACATTTGCTTGTGTTTTGACTTTATTAGAATAAAACTGAAGATGCAAAGCGTTTGCCGCAACAAATTTGTGCAGGCTGTTTTCGCAAGTTGAAAAATACCCACTTATTCATAGTGCAAGCGCAAGTAGCAAATACAAATTTGTTTGCTAGTTTGCATATTGGAAAAGCTGAATTTAGTTCAGTAAAAGATTTGCCAAAAAAATCAAGTAATGATTGCTTATCGGAGGATCCGATTGATATACCGATACCAGTTGAAATCAAAGAAGAAAATGATGGCGTGGTTATGGATAGAGAAGAGCAAACACCGGAGTGCAAGGATGCGGATACTAGTAGAGAAAAAAGCGAAGATGGGATTGGAGAAGAGGGTGAAACTGAAAGTACTCATGCGGTGAAGGAAGAAATGGAATTTGAGGACGAAAGGATTGGTCACGCCCAATTTTGTAGTATGGGTATAAGCTTATTACATAAATTTGATTGTATTTAATTTTAAAGATCTGTTTTTTTGCTTGTAGATGAAAGTATGGCAGTTGATCCTATTACAATCATAGAAACAAAAGAGAAAGATAAAGTAGTCAATAACGTTGGGGAAAATGCTAAGGATAAGGATACAAGCGATAGGTTATAATTCTTAGTATAGATTTAAAATACTATTTATTACTCTTAGGCACATTATGGACAAAATGATTCTAAAGGATTTCAAGGGATTTCATTAAAAGGTCTGAATATTGGATGGGGTTCAAATCCTGTCACGAAAGACAAAAAAAAAAAAAAATTAAAATGTTAATAAATTACTCGTATTAATATGGATTAATTACTTGCACTCTGGGTTAGAATCATTCTTTCCTTCAAATGGTTTTGCAAAGTGCACACAAATATATGTATACCTAACTATTACTTTTGCCTACAGTAATGCAATTCCGCTAATAAAGCCAAGACGTGGCGTTGCGACAAGACAACATACCAAGAAGGAGGAGAATCTGAAAATGCATATGCAGCGCCAGCACATCCATCCAAAACAGCAAATAAGTGACGTCAAATTTTTAGATATGGGTATAAGTTTATTGATGACATTTAATTACATATATAAAAACCTTTTTTGTTTTTAGATGAAGGTATGGCAGTTGATCCCATTACAACCATAGGAGCAAAGGAAAATGATAAAGCGGCCAAGAATGATGAGGAAAACGCTAATGATACGGATACAAGCGATAGGTTTTAATTCTTAGTTTAGATTTAAAATACTGTTTAACACGTTGGCTGCCAGTGTATCACCGGTGATCACAACAAAAAACCACTCACAGGTGCCAGGAACAAAATTACTTTTGCTTTTTTGTATTATAACGGGATTTTTTACCTAGAGTAAAAGCCATGCTGGCGACGCATCTGAACATGCTTCTAAGCTGTGATGACCCCGCGAACATCTGCTTTTTTATTTTAAAATGTTGTTTAAATTTTAAGCGCCTAGGCGTGTATCACCGGTGATACACTGGCACCTGGGGGTGGTTTTCTGATGTGATCACCGGTGATACACTGGCAGCCAACGTGTTAAAACTCCTAGCCACATTAGGGACAAAATGATTCTAAAGGATTTCAAGGGATCATTAAAAGGTCTGAATATTGGATGGGGTTCAAATCCTGTCACGAAAGACCAAAAAAAAATATTAATAAATTACTCGTATTAATATGGATTAATTACTTGCGCTCTGAACTAGAATCATTCTTTCCTTCAAATGGCTTTGCAATGTGCACATAAATATACATATACCTAAATATTACTTTTGCCCACAGTGATGCGATGCCGCTATTAAAGCGAAGAAGTGTCGTTACGACAAGACGACATAACAAGAAGGACCAGAATCTGAAAATGCATATGCAGCGCCAACACAACGATTCAGAACAGCAAATAAGTCGTCAATTGGACAATAAATTACAGTGTGATCAATGTAGTAAAGCATTTGTTTGGCCTCAAGATTTGAGGCGACACAAACGTATACACATGCCCCAGGATGGCAAGCTAAAATGTCCGTATTGTGAGCGGAAATTCTACCGGAAAGATAATTTCCGAGCACACTTAAAAGTGCACGGCATTTCGGATAAAATGGCAGCGACAAAAATAAGAGTGGCAGAGAATAAGCGTCAATTGAATCGCAAAGTGACTGTAACAAAAGAAAAAAGTCCCGAATTCGACTATAAATTTCATTGTGATCAATGTAATAAAGGATTTGTTTGGCGTCAAGATTTGAGGCGTCACAAACGTATGCACCTGCCCGACGATGAGAAGTTGGAATGTCCGTATTGTAAGTGGAAATTCTACCGGACAGATAGTTTCCAAGAACACTTAAAAGTGCACGGCGTTTTGGGTTACATGGCAGCGGCAGCAACAACAGCGGCAGCTAATAAGCGTAAAGTGAATAGCAAAGTGACTTGTAAGTGAAATAAAATTGGAGTTACAATTAGTTAAAGCTACAATTTAAATATTATGCTCTACCCCCTCCCACAGCTGTTGATCCACATCTCTGCAAACCGAATGGCCTGAAATGTGTACAGTGTAAAATTTGCCTATCCAAACATACCAAAATCGCTGATCTCCGCGCCCATCTATTGGAGCATCGTAGCGATGTCTCGCTGTCACAACATGTTACCACTAATTCCGAAATATCATTACTCTTTTATCCCAACGAAACGCCAATGAGTAGAGAGCTGCTAATAGCCCGAATGATTGCCGATATCACTGCCGGGCAGTTGGATCGTTTCTATTCCATAACAAATGAATTGGGTCACGAACTAAGTATTAGTGGTTCGGATACGGATGACACAGAATCAGAAGCAGATGACGAATCCAGTGGAGGCTATAGCAAATCGCATCCCAGACGTTCCACTTACAATTGTGACTTGTGTAGTGTCGCATTTACACGCAAGTATAAACTATTTGCTCATCAGGCGAGCGCCCACAGTTGGGATGAGGCCCCTTATGTGTGTCAACATTGCCAAGCGCATTTTCTGTGCGACAAACTATTGCAGTCGCATTATCGGCATCAGTGCAAGAATTTGCTGAAACATTATCTTTGTCGCAAATGTCCGCAGCGTTTTATGTGGATGGAAAATTTGAAAATGCATTACCGTCAAATGCATCCGGACAGTGATGATGTTAAAAAGGTAGCTGAACTGAAATGGCTATTAATATCCCTACCCAATATACATACATACATATGTCCTTTTTTCCATCTGTAAATTCCAGATATTGGCTTCAAGTTCATGTGACTGTGAAGTATGCGGACGTAGCTTTCCAATACAAAAAGATCTGGCTCGTCACATGCTTACCCATAATGCCGATGCTCCCACATTTCCTTGTTTGTGGTGTCCTCGCAAATTTTTCCGTCGCAAGAATTTGAATTTGCATATCAGAATTCATGGCATCACATCACATCAGCTGAGTGCTGCTGCTGCTAATATCGCTGCCGGCAAAGGGCCGAACGGAAAAAAGGAAATTCACTGCCGTGTATGCAACATGCAATTTAATAGCATATCCGCATTACGCACTCATCTGCGCCAAGAGACGTCAGGCAATCTGTCGTCCCATCACAATTACAATTCACCACAAAATTATTCGATAATGAATGAACTTGGTTTTGAATTGGATATGAATGATTCGGAGACAGATGTCGGTGACGAAGAGGAGGAAGAGGCAACACCGGCTAAATCATACAAATGTGAAAAGTGTGAACTTGTCTGCAAGAGACGCTATCAGATGAGTCAACACCAATTGTCGATGCACAAACATGAATATATTCTGAAATGTGATAAATGTGTTTTTCGAACGGTTTCGAGCGTAAGTAAACATATGCCGAGTTAAGTGAACTTATGTACATAACATATAACAAATAACGAATTGTTCAATTTTCAGGACATTATGGACCATCACATGCGCACGCAATGCAACAACCCTGAAAAACAGCATCAATGCCCCCAATGCGCCTACAAATTTATGTGGCCGGAAAATTTGGATATACATATTAAATTGGTCCATCCACAAATTCCCGAACAGTCGTCTGAAGCAAAAACAACAACGAACGCAGAACTGGCAGCGTCCAAGGCAGGTGATAAACAAGTATTCCAATGCGATAAATGTGAGCGTCGTTATAATAGCAAAAATCGTCTGATTGCACATATTCAAAAATTGCATGGCCACCAAGCTGAAGGCGATGATGCTTCAGCCAAGGCAGCTGCGAACGGTGGAAAGCGATTGCCGAAAGAGAAAAAATTCATTTGTACATTTTGTGGGTGTGCGATGAAGTTTTCGTCAAATTTGGCTGTTCATATGCGTCGTCACAAAGGCGAGAAGCCATACAAATGTGATTATTGCGATAACGCCTTTCCACGCTCCTCCGATTTGGCTCGCCATCGCCGTACGCACACCGGCGAGAAACCTCATAATTGTACCGTTTGTAATAAGTCATTTTCACGTACGTATCAATTGTCCCGCCACATGCTTATACATTCCGGCGAAAGGCCATACAAGTGCACGTTCTGCGAGAGGAGTTTCACACAATCGAATGATCTAAAATTGCACATACGTCGTCACACCGGCGAACGTCCATATATTTGTAATGTTTGTGGTGAAGGTTTCATTCAAGGTACAGCCCTGAGGAATCATCGTAATGCACGCGGCCATATGGCTGATGATCATCCTAACGTGAATGCTGAAGAAACATCTAATAGTGTTTTGCAGTTGGATAAAGAGGGTAATAGTTTAATTCAATTGTGAGAGGTCAATTTAATTTTTGAATCGGAGCAGGAATGTATTACTTAGCCAGAGTATACATATGCACATACATATTCTGTATCTTATTCTATGTATATAATTTATACACACTACATACATACATATGTAGGTAGGTATATTATTATTCTGGTGAATATGGAACAAAGTATTTATGCATATATTTCCAATAAAATGGAGTTTCAATGAACTTTGCCTTGTTTAATTTATTTTTTATGGCCAGGACAAGAGGGACCAAAAGCAGGAGAGACCAGAAGCAAGAAATTGCAACTACTAAAATGTTAGGAAATCGAATTTGAAAGTTCTAATTTTAAGGCAAAACTATTCATTTGTGAGGATGGCACAGTAAATTAGTATGTTTCCATCTACCCATTAAGAATATCGCTGATTTGTTCTAATATGTGAGGCTTTGTTAGAAATTGTAATCTAACGGAAATTCTAGAAAGTTTGCGGTTTCTTTTTGGTTGGTCCATATGAATACAAGTGTTTGATGTTATGAATCGTCCCTTCGCTTGTCTGTTTTATTAATTTCAATATTTGGCCGTAGATTTGATTAGTAGTCCTCAAAGTTTTAAATTGACTTGAATAAAATCTGTAGGATAACCAAAAAATTGGTTTAAAAAATGTTTTTAACGCCAAAAAAATTGCCATTAAATTTAAAGAATGAGCACTTAACATTTTTTTATTTCAATTCATTTTTTTAAATACACATATAAAAAAATTTATCTAAATCGCCAGCTTACGAGTGTAAATTGGCTAAGACCACTTTCATGAAAATGTGTATTTTTATGTAGAAAGCTAGAAAAATTAAATTAATTAATTAATTAAGTACTTTCAAAACAGAAAATTTTCATTATTTTGTATTTCAATTCAAGAACACAATTCTTATAAAATACAGTTCCCTGGAAAAAGTTAGGTATTTATATCGCAACGTTCTTCCTTAATGGAAACCCAACTTTTCTTTTTGTTTATAACGTGTTTTTAGTAAAAATGAGAAAGAAACAAGAAATTTACGATTTTTTCGCTGAAAGTACGATTTTTTATTTGAAGAATTACTATCTTGAAAAGAATTCAGCAACACTGGTCTTGCACTGGCCCAAATAAATTCGCCTTCAAGCAATTTACAACACTGGCATTTTTGTTTTGAACATGATTGTGATAGGGCTGGGTCGTCTGGGCAAAAAGTCGATTTTAGACTTTCGACTCGACTTTTATCATTTCGACTATCGAAGTCGATTAGTCGGCTATGATAATCGATTTAAGTCGACTTTTCGACTTTTTTTCTTAATTTTTTTCACGCACACATCGTCGCTCCGGAAAAAGAAAGAGGCATGCCAGTAATTCGTCGACGAAAAAAGGCAAAAATATGTCGGTGAAAAAGACGCTTTACAAAACATGTCGACGAAGATAGACGCATTAAAAAATATTTCGACGAAGAAAGACGCATTAGCATTAATATTGAAAATGGAATACGTCTTTCTTTATAGTAAAAAAAAATAAAACGTCTTTCTTCGTTATAAAAAAAAATAATGTCTTTCTTTTAAAAAAAAAAGTTTGCGTCTTTCTTCCTCAACAAAACACTCTGCGTCTTTTTTTCTTCTATAGCGACGATATGTATATATGTGTGCAGAACACCTATTTGCGTTGGAGGCCTTCGGCCGCGCTTCAATAAAATAACCCTTAGGCACTCTGCACACGGAGCGTACTGCTTTAGACGCGTATTAGATACTACAGACGAAAGCTGTACGCTTTGATATCGCGCACGTATATTTCAATTGAGGGCTGCACACGAGTCGTCAGCTTCATGCATTCGTCAAAGTATGCTAGCTACATGTCGCTTGGCGTAAAGCAGTGCTGGTAGCTAGGCGTACTACGCTTAGAAAACAGGAAGAAGATGTTTGTTTACATTTTTCCACTTGGTGGAATTTATGAAAGCAGTAAAATTTGTGTAAAAAATCGGAAAAAAAGAGTGTATAATGAAAGAAAATTGAAGATTCCGTAAAATTTTTCATCTTTTCTATTTAAAGCTTCGAAATTTAAAGCAAATGCCGTATTATTAATTTGTTTGTTTGTTTTGTGCAGCGAAGTTTCATGTCGCTTCGTGTGCAGATATTGAGGCGTGGGGAAATCGACGCTACATAAAATGTCTCGTACGCGTCTATGACGATACGCCTCGTGTGCAGAGTGCCTTAGTCGGCAAAAATCTCTTTCTGGAGAACTTCAATATTATAATTTAATAATAGTTGAAAGTGTTAAATTTAGGTTAAATTCCCACTAGTTTGTAAATAAATGAAATTGGTTCATTATATCCAATCTGAGCCTCGGAACTTTAACGGCAAATATCTCGGGAACCATAGATCTCCGGAGGCTGGGGGCCTTCAGTTTTATGATCCTCCACTACCCTCCCCTACCCCTTAAAGTAATTTTTTTCTAGGCCGAATTTGATCTCCTAAAATGTCCCATCTGCCCCCTGAAAAGGATATTTTTATCGGTGCGCGCTCGACCTTTTTAGGGAAATCCTCCATGGCGGTCAACTTTTTTTGAACTGCTATATCCAATTTATGAACACATACGATATGGCTTCGCATCGAAACATTTTTTTGCAAATACGAACGGCGAATGCATTTTTTGTGAGGAGCTTTTTCATGGCAGAAATACACTGAAGAGGCGACCGCTATTTCTAAAAACCCAATAATTGGGTTTTAATTACTTAGAAATTTTTTTTTGGTGTTTGCACGGCCTGGGGTTAGATCCGAGACCTCTGGTATAGCAGGCAAGCACTCTACCCACTGCACCACAGCGGCCATGTTAATAATAGCCGTGTTTTTATTTTAAGCGCATATACATCTGCGCTTAAACTTTGTATGGACTGCTAAGCGCAGATAGAGATGTGCGTTTAGAGATCCATACAAAATTTAAGCGCAGATGTATATGAGTTTAAATAAAAAATACGGCTAATAATACAATCGCGCGTTCCCAGCAAACACAGTCTCTAACGTTAGAAATTTTGTCGAGATTACCTTAGATAACTAGTGTAATTCTCTATATATTCTCAAATCGATAACTAGGGTTGACAACTACACTAGAATTCGATTAGCGAGTGATTAGAGAAGGAGCCAAATCTCACGCCTTTTATCAATTCTCAATATATTTCTGTGATATATTGAATATACATACATATATTGAAATTAGATACTAAAAAATGGTAAAGTTAATGATACCGTAGTACAATGTTCTCCATTAAAAAGTACAAGAAGTACCTTTAATTTAAATAATGAGACTGAATTTTGTTTAAATTTCAGTTCTTATAAATGTGGTAAACATATACATGTCAATATATATAATCATATTCAATTTAGGCACATATTGCGTTAATAAAATCTAAACAATGAAAAAGTCATGTAAAAGGAGACAAAGCTTTGTTTTTCATTTCAATTGGAAGTATTTGCAAATTCTGATTAGAATCTCATTAGAGAACTATATTAGAATTCGATTCGAGAATTATAATTTTCTCGATTTGAGAATTAAGTACCCTTTTGTTTGAGAACGCTATGATTCTCGATAGATTTTCGAGTCGTCCTCTAACGTTAGAGGTTTGAGAATGAGGCTAGTTCTCGAGTCATTCTCAAATCGATAACTAACCTCAGAGTTTGTTGGGATATTAGTTCTGACAATATTATACCGCCAATATATATATGCCGAGTTCCCGTGGCAGTGATCCAGATCGGGATAAGAAATTTGCATGCAAATGCAACAAGAATTTTGTGATCCTGGTGTATATCTGTATCAATATCGGATCCGTATAGATTGTAATAAATTTTTTTGATCCATATAAATACCAGGATCACCAAATTGTTGCATTTGCTTGCAAAATTTGGGCTCACATTTCCTTCTGTCTACCAAAAGCTATATCTCCAAAAGTAGTAATATTTTTCGTATGAATCTTTCAGGGGATGTTAGTCGAGACTTTTCTTTAAGCTTAGTATCGACCTCTCAAGAAACGCAAAAGTTCCATATAAAATGACGTACAAGAAATGCTCAAGAAATTTTTCTTGTGAAACTTTCTTGAGCGAGTATCGACCTCTCAAGAAATTTAATACTCTTTTTTAATACTATTTTTCAACGTTATGCGAACTCAGCAACACAGGTTTTGCCAAGAAATATATCATCGAGCATTTATTTCTTAAAGAAATTTTGACGTTTGTTGCGTGTTGAAAAAAAATCGTGGAAATAGTTAGTGAAAATGGCAAGAAAGAAACGAAAAATAGAATGCACAATTTTTCTAATGATGCAAGGGCATAGTTGGCATCGATTTCTCATATTTTATTCCATTCCGGCCATCAATATACCACAGTTTACCAGTAATATATGGTCATCCTCGTCGCTTTCGATGATTTCCTAAAATAACAACAAAATAAAACTATTGAAAACGTATATTTAAAGCTTTTATTTACTATTTTTTAAGAACTTACTAATTGCTTATGTTTACAAAAAGGTTTATTTTGTTTACATTTTTGATGCTCTTCTTCATTTCACTTGGTATTCACGGTGGATTACTAAACGTCAAAATTTCTTGCCTACTACTATTTTTTACTCAAGAAATAAATCCAAAAATTTCTTGAGCTGTTTCTTGAGAGGTCGATACCAGCCTTTATCTAAATTTATGACTTTGATAAATATTTTACTAATATTAATAATAGCAAATTGTTGTTAAATAAACTAACACCATTATCACCAATTTCTAAATTAAACACACAAATAATCCTTACTATATTTTCACACGTAGCTTTATTAAGCTGTTCGAACCACTTTCACACACTTTTTATTAATTTTATTTGCCGAATTTTACATTTTAATTGTTCGACCAACTGCTTTTGTACCTTTTCAATAATAAAAATGGCCACCAATATATAATAGTGATGCCACACCTACCAAAAGGTAATTCACATGATAAGGTCGCATGCACAGTGCGCGATTCGGAGCCAATGAAATTAGTAAAGGCCGCTTACGCTGAAGGGTGTACTACGCAGAAGGACATCACCGTGGCGGTAGCCACGGTTGGGGCACACGTCCGAACGGATGGCGTAGCCCAGGGTTATTTTTTATAAGCGCGGCCGAAGGCCGCCAACGCAGAAAAATTCAATACGACCCAACTCGTTTACCACTGTGACGACGGCCTTATGAAATAGTCGACTGCGTGTGGCAACACTGGTGTTTCTATTTCATTGTTTCGCAGAGAAAAGTGAAGTTAAATTTGACTTTTTTTGGAACTTTAACTACAAATTACTTAAAAACTATACATCTCCGGAAGCCAGGACTTTTACATTTAGAATCAGGAGGATATCCTCTACAACGTCCAATAACTCTTTTTTTCCAACGCGTGGTAGACGGTTGGAAAGTTTTCCCAAAATTTGTATCCGGATCTGGATCACTGCCACGGGAACTCGCCTATAGTCAAAAATTCGATTAGTCGAGCCAATTAATCGATTTCCGACTAACTTTCACACACAACAATCGATTGTAGAAGTCGATTTTTTTTTAGCAAAAAGTCGATAATCGATTAAAGTCGAAGTCGATTTACCCAGCCCTAGATTGTGAATTTCGGAACGTTAAGAAGAAGAATATACTCATCATCTGCCAACTGAAAAAATTCGAAAAATTAGCTTCGCTTTATTTTATAAATAAAAAAAATATATTTTTCTACAATTTTATCGCGAAAGAGAAGTAGGAAAAGTGCACAAAATAATTGGAGGCGTTTGCGATAAGCGTGATGAGCAACACGGCGTCTGAGAGCGATGCCTCCGAGAACGCGGAAAATACATTTTGTATATTTCTACACCTGGTGGAAGGTGTGACAAAAAGTGAAAGCTTTTCTACGATGCGTCTTAATCATGGCATACATCTGTGTTTATCTTATTGTTATCTTCCAGGAATTGGCCTGCATCGTCGCGATGGCATTGGGAATTTTACCGAGCGTCACAAGGATAAAGTTATACTCAATGCATCATTGAATGGTGTAAAATTCGAAATAGAGGGTCACTCCACGGAGACGGTGACAATCTTTAACAGCAATTGTATATGGGAATGTGAGCTGGGCGACATAAAACGGTAAGAAAGACTTACCTCTGTTTTTGCGGTAAAATCTAAAATTTTTGCCGTTGTTAATTTTATCACCGTTTTATCCACTAACCCAGAATGAAAACAGATAATCGACCAGTAAAATTGGAATTATTCATCAACACTGGGCGTAACAAAAGTTCGCCACGCCGTGGAATTGGCACACTTTTACTGCCCCTTAGAGGTGTGCCAGTGGTATCAGCTCTTAAAAATGTGAATGTAAGTAAAATTGTTTTTAATAATGAAAAGAAAATAACCATTTATTTCATTGTGTTTGTAGTTAAAATTACACTGGCATAAACTAAATGTCCTGAGTTCGGAATGGCGACACAATAAACCGGAAATCTATTTACTTTTGGTGATTGTAAGAAAGAAGCTAATTGAGAGTGGACAATTTGAAGCATTTCTAGGCAAGGTATGATTATACAAAATTTCTAATTAAGTATTATTCAATGATATTAATGGAATGCTCTGTTTTTTTGACCGCAGAAAAAAGGCCAGATAAATGGTACGCTAACGCCAAAGACTTCCGAGACTACCTTAATGTTGCAGTCACAAAGTAACGTATACGTTCAACTTCTAGAGCAAGTTGGTCTTATTCAAGTGGGCAATAATCCAGATATCGATTGTGATATATACAATGTTGCTTTTACATTCAAACAATTGAAGAATTTAAAGAAAATATTCGCGTCGGAGAAAAACTATAATCGTCAAATCATCACTGCATTTGTGTTCTATTATGATTTTTTGGGTAGCGCTTCGCAACTGGAAATGCCTGTGAATCAATCGGATTGCTATACAATAAATGAAAAAATATCGATCAACTTTAAGTCATCATTGATGAGCCTGCGTACCTATTTCCAGCGTATTTTCTATATACCGATTAGTTTGTCGGTAAATGGTGTTGTTGTTGGTGAGTTGGATTGCTTTTATCAAGTACATACGAATTCGTAAAAGTGCGAATTTATAAATCTTTATTTTTTGTATTTGATTTTACAGCAAATTATAGGATAGAATTTTCAAAACTTTTACCAGAAGATACATTCTTTAGCACAAATAAAGCTTTTAGTAAAAGCGGTACTTTTTACATCGATCGCATATCCAAGCCCCTAAGCCCGCGCGCTGCAAAGCCAGCATTGGATTATTTGTTTGCCGTACAACTGGTGACGAACAACTCAAAAAAGCCTCATCATGATTTTAAGCCAATGACGGAGGCTTTTACATCTTATAGAATCGACGAAAAGAGCACTACTGTTGATATAACGGAATGTTATCGGAATTCAGATTATCCACCCGCCATCAACATGCAACCAATACGTGCACCCTACGAACCAGGACAAACGAGTAACCATAATTTTAATAATTTGGAATTTGTGAACGGAAATGTTCTGGGTGAGAATAGTGAGCTGATTGCTGCTGCCAAGTCATCGGATAACTTTTTGGTGGGCAATGGAAAAGATGGCAGTAAAGATTCATTAACGCACCAACTTACCAAAACTATAACAAGAACTGTGACCCATAGTTATGACAATTCCAGTCAACACTCTCAAGAAAGTATTTTGCAAGAGACCGAGGCGTTCGTGACGAATTTACAAATCTTGCCAATCACATCTAAAAAAAAATCTACAACAAATGATGCAGCTATTCAAACTGAACCCTTAGAGACAGATCCCGAAGATATAGCACTGAAAATCGTACAAGAACTGGAAGAATGGAAGGCACAACAAATGGCACACTTCGTACAAGGTTTGGAGCAGAAGGAGCTCAGCTATTTGGCGGAATTGGATAAAAAATGGGAGCAACAACGCGCCATACTACAAGCTAGACTTGAAGCAAAGATAGCTGAGTGCGAGAAATTAAATGCAAAACTGGAAGCGGTACATGCCGAACTGAAAGCGAATGCGCTAAAACATCAAGACACCATAAACATTGTGCAAACGGTTAAGCAGGATGTGGAAAGAAGTTATGCAGAGAAATTTCAACAGTTGGATGATGAAATGCAACGGCTGAAGCATGAAATACAACGACGTGCTGCAGAGAGTGCCGAACGTGAAATCGGGCAGGCACAACAAGAGATACTACAACAACAACAAGAGCAGGTACAATTGGCGGAAGCAAATCTCTTGGAGTCGGAGGAAAAGCTTGAGATGAAGTTGCGCATTGAGCAATTGGAGAAACAATTGGCTTGCATGGAACAGACGCATATCCCGGCGGAGCAACTGCAGGACATGTTAGCGGATTTGGTAATTTTTTCTTTGCGATTACTTTTCCAATTTTTCCATGTAATGAAAATAATAACTTTCCAACGCTTTTCAGCACAAACAAACAAAACGTTTTGCGGAAGTGGAAAAAGCCAAAGAATATTATAAAATTCAATGGACAAAATCGGCCCGGCAATTACATAAATTGCAGTTGCATTTGTTAATGGAAAAAGAGAAGGCATTGGAGGAGAAGAAGGAGGAAGAAAAAGTCGAGTGAGTTTTTATGTAAAAAGTGGTTCTATCTTATGTTCAGCTTCATTTGTGCAGAGAGTATACAATATACATATGTGTCCTAGGGTGGTTTATTAAGCATTAAGTCAAAACGCGAATCTGAATAGTCGCGGAATGCTTTTGAGCAATATTGATATCAAACGGAAGTTGATAACTGGGGCTTTAATAATACACATTTCCATAACAGAAATTCTTGAAAAGAATGTTGAGCTCATAGTTACCCAGCTAGTTACATATATGTAAGATTGACGATCAAAGTTTAGATAATCCCAGAAAAACTCAATTTAAATACTTTTTTGGAAATGGTTGCCTTTACAACAATAACACAAGCACTGTACAGATTTCTGCTGAAATAAGTTTATATGAGCATGTGAAACTATTCATTAGTCTATCAGTTAGTGGTCATCGCTACTCCTCTGTTATGAATGTTGTTCGGTTTAATTCAAATTTATATTCCTCCATTAAGTTTCAATTACATTTCACCTTTCAGGATTTGCTTGGAAGAAATATTGGAAGAGGAACAAGTGGCCTTAAATAGCGATCGAAAAGAACTGAAATATATCAAGAATTTACTTTATGATAACGACGATACATCAGAATCGATGGAATCTCTCGATGACTTTAATGCGGTCTAGACAATAATTGAACAACAAACACTGGGCATTATGAAATAATTAAAATTAATCGAAACTAGACAACATTTTACTGTGATACATGTAGGCACTATTTTACAGCAACAAGAAACTATTTGTAATTACATATACATACACATACATACTATGCAGCATTTGCTATTATTATTGCCAATTGTACCTCTTTACATATCCATATACATAGTGTAGGAGTATGTATAATGTAATTGTATCAAATATTACTTAAACAAACTTTTGTGTTATGACATTTCTGCTCTTTATTGCTGCTGTATAAATAAAACATTATGGCTAAATTATTTTTAATATATGCATTTTTAAGAGCTTTTAAAGTTGCACATGCTTGTATATACATATTTGTAATTTAATTTAATTTTTAACAAATTACCTTATGAATTGCTAACTTAAATTATTTCTAAAAGCTTGTATAAATAAGTATATATATCACCCCTATTGCGAGTGTCGACTGTGATAGATAATCGACTGTTGATCGATCCAGGAGCATTATATTTACATGCTCTTTGGTCGATCAATAATCGATTATCTATCACAATCGACAATCGCAATATGGGTGTATATGTACATATGTATGTATGTATTTACGCTAATTTTTCACATTGTGTACTCGCACAAAATGTGGCAACGTATCTAGTGGTGCACTATATGCCATCAGCCATTTCGGACCTTGATGTAACACTTTTGTATTGCCATCTTGCCATTCACCTTTTGGCAAGTAGATGTCACGTGTAACAGCACCTTCTACAACCACTGGAGCAGCAATGATGTCATCGCCGAGCAGGAATTCTACAAGCAATGGAATAGACTGAACATTATTTCCATTAAATGTCCATTTTTAAACAACTAACTTACGATCATAAATGGCTTGCGCAACCCTATCTTCAGGATCAATCCACCACAGCGGCAAGTTGACCGGCTCACCCGTTTCGGTGGCCAATTTAAATCGTCCGATAATGTGTGGTGCATATTCCGCATGCATATTAATGAATTTTTTACTAATCTCAATTGTTTCTTCATCAAAATTCCATGGAACATAGGAAAATTGTAAGCTGGGCATGAAAACGTTAGCCTGCAGCCAACGTAAGAACAGTTCCTTCGTCGGTGGTTTATCCTCATAACCATTGCCGCCAATCATATCGGGTAAGACAAACGGATAACCATTCAAATTCATTTGTAGCGTTGTTGTGATCAGCGTTAGGAGGCCATTATTCCAACCCCATTCGGAATCCTTATCCACCACACGTACGAAAATCGGCATGTCCTGGGTATTTTGGCCGGAGCGCACTTCCACCAACGGGCCGAAAGTACCAACTGTTCGCACATAGTCGCGTGTCATTTGTGTGGGCGATAGACTGGGGTCGCCTTGCAGCACAGGATCCTCTGGCATCCAACTTGTTTCGCCAGCATCAAATTTGAAACTATCGATACCGCCTTCTTCCTTGAGCTTCTGCAAACGCTCACTGAACCACTTACGCACCTCCGCCTTGGTAAAGTCAACGTAGGCAGCTTCGTTTGGACCGCTATTCCACCATTGGGTATCTGGATTGCCATTGTGGTCGAGGATCAAGTAGCTGGAAAAGAAGTTATGAATGTAGTAATATCAAGTAAAATCAAAAATTAATGAGATGTGGCGTTCTCGTATAATTCGAAGTGGAATAATTACATATGAAATGTCTCTCCCATTCTTTGGGTAGTAATTCTTTTTTTGCGGAGGCAAAGCTTATTTTTTTTAGCATATTCCAATTATAATCAATATTTAATTTTTTTCAGATTCTAATGGAATTGGAGGAGTATTCGAGAGGAAAGTTCTTCGGAGGATTAATGAACCTTTGCGTGTTGGCGAGTATCGATGGAGATGTAACGATGAGCAGTACGCAGACAACGACATTGCTGAGCGAATAAAGATCCAGCAGATGCGCTGGGCAGGTCATGTGAGAATGGATGAAGGTGCTCCGGACAAGAAAGTATTTCTATCGAAAACCGCTGAACGCAGAAGAAAAGGGAGACCTCCACTGCGTTGGGAAGATCAGGTGGACAGTGATGCTGACTCCCCAGGCGTTCCCAAGTGGAGTCACGCTGCTCGAAACAGAAATAGCTGGCGCTTTATTACACAGCCAGAATCGTCTAATTGTAAGTAATGGAATTGAAGCATTAGTAGACTTAATGTAAATCGCTCCAGGCCCAGGGAGATCACTACAGGTCCTGGAAATTGTTCAAATGAAGGCATCTTGCCAACCAGATGATACTACTCCGAATTTATGCTTCGTAAGAAAATGGGTCCCAAAAGGAAAGCACTAGGCTTACTTACCCTTTCGTTAATGCCTCACTATAGATGGGTTCGCAATTTTTATTGATAAACGGATGTATCCACAATGTCACACGGAATCCTTTCGCTTTCAACTCATTCGTCAACTTCTTCATATCCGGAAACTTGGTTTTGCGATAGGACAGCGCGCCATAACAATCCTCCCAATCATCATCGATTTCCAATTGACTATTTTGAAAACCATACTTCAAAATCGCATCACCAAATTCGCGCACAATCGACTCGTTAATGTCACGTTTGTAGAGCGCCCAAGTAGACCAAATCGGATGTTTGACCATACGTTCATCTGGATATTCGGCTGGATGTTTAAGAAATTTCTTTACAGCGTACATATGTGCCTTCTTCGCATTCGCCGCCAAACCCATATGATAGACGAATGTTATTTTATCGACGCGCTTATTATAAGGGATCCCACTTAGCGCACTGAAGCACAACTTATTCTCATAATTCGGAGAATTCAATTCAACAAACAATGGCGTACTATCTTCGACATAATAGAATTGCCCCTTGGTATTGAACCAATAACGTTCTGCAACACCCATATTTTCATATTCTTTGGTGACGTAGGAGAAATTCGATAGCGTTTGTCTCTCGACGGGCCAGTAGTGGTTTTTAAATTCCGGACCACCATACCAATGTGTATTCGGTATATCCAAATCGAAACAATCCATAGGCTGACTGCCAACTGGAACAGTGCGTGATACACGTAAATGCACTATACCCGCTTCACTGGCCATTAACTGGAATTCTATGGTTGATTCGCCGGTTTGCAGTGTGAATGAGCCAGAATCAGTTTGTTCCAGTTTATTTTTGACGGCGACATTTTCCAAGGTAATTGTTTCAAGTATTTTTGCACCTAAGATTAAAAAAGTGGAATTAGAAATATAAATGCTTGACGTTATCGCATAATTCGAGGTGGAATATGTACATATATTTCCCCCCTCTATCCCTACTTACCTTTCATCACCTGGTACTGCAATTTCTCAGAATGTAGCAAACGTAAATAGACATCACTGTTGGGAAACCTGAAACGTTGCTCGACAATTTGGCAAGTTATTACTTGCAATGGATTGAGGCAGAGAGTCAGTAAGACAAACACAATTAAAACACTTTTACTGCCCATTATTATTTTTTACTGGCAAATCGCCAATTAAACTTCACTTATTTTCTTTTAAGCAACTTTGTACGAAATATGATTGCTGATTGGATTGTCAGATTTTCTGCTGAAATGCTTCGTTGCCTTCCACTGCCGTGTACTGGGTGTACTGCTTGTAAGCATTCTCTTTATATACACTAAATACCCATTCATTCAGTTCCCACAGTTCAATTTTATCGGCTTGCGGTGTTTATAAGCAGATTTTTATTTTCTGATAAGATTATTTTGTTAGTGTGTGTAAGTGTTGGTAGCCCCCTATAGATTTTTACACTATTTAAAGATCTAAACAAAACTCTTGAACTTGAGTGTGATTTTTGAAGTTGATAAAAAACTTTTTATTGTCGTATAGCGATTCTATATTGCCTTTGAGCGGGAGGTGGCCCGAGAATATTGAATCACCATATCAGCTTCGGCTGGCACTCATGCGAGTATATTACTAACTAATGCATACACGTACTGAACACGTCGAAATCATCACAAGCTCTCAATTAGACCTTCCAGAAAGCTACTGAGAACTTAGAATATAATTTTATCAAACAAATAATCGATATTTAAGTACATATGTACTTACATATAAGTACATACATATTTATGTACATAAATACATCGAGTGTTTGTGCAAATGTACATAGTACATATCGTCGTACCATACGAAAACTAACATATTTAAAATTTCTGGCGAAAGCTATTAATAAAAAAATTCTGTACGAAAAGTAGAACATTTGACTTTTGGCCGACGAAAAGTAATAAAATCGAGTTTTGGCTGACGAAAAGTAATAAAATCGACTTTTGGCTGACGAAAAGTATCAGTAATTATATACTGTTTTTACATTAAAATTGTTGTTGTTTAAACGAAATTGATAGTTTTCGTCAGCCAAAAGTGGATTTTATTACTTTTCGTCAGCCAAAACTCGATTTTATTACTTTTCGTCGGCCAAAACTTGAACTTTTTACTTTTCGTCAGCCACAAAAAATCTGATGTTAGTTTTCGTATGGTACGACGATATGTACATAGGTATGTAAGTATGTGACAATATTTTACTTAATTTGATTCTCATAAACAGCCTTGGGCACCACTACACTCAAGCCATTACTAAAAAATGAGTGTGTGTTGGTGCGCCTACTGTAGGATAAAGTGAAAAATTACTCAAAATAATCAGTATGCATGCAGATGTTGAGCAAGCAGGGTCATGCGCGCACGCTTCGCGAAATTATGAAACAACGTACGTATACACATACATATGTATTTGTGTACCCACGTTATATGCAAACTTCTCGTAGTTTTGCTTGTTGTTTGGCATCGGCAAATAGAATAAAAGAATTTCAAGCGACGATCACCTAGCGACCACTTGCTTTCACGCCAGTCGAAGGCAAACTGATTATTTTTCCTAAGCGACGATCGCCATGTCCCATCGTAAGCGCTCGTTTTACGCTCTTTATTTGTCTGTAGTAGTGACAATCGGTGTGTATATGTACACGGGTGCTTACTCTCATTTAGCAGGTACTAAGATTTTGCCCAAGGCTGCTCATAAACAAATCATGGATTGTATGCATGTTTATAATATAGAAAATACACATATACGGATGATATTCATGATGCATTTACTGTGTAACCTAAATCAAACGCACGCCGTCAATTTACTGTCAAAAATTTCTCATGCCCATACAACTTGTATGGGAGTAACCGAAATTGAACGGCGTGCGTAAAAAGCAAATTCGACGCCCAATTTTTGTTTTGCGTGACAGTTGAAATTAAGCATTGTGGGTGATTGTTTGCAAAAAAATTGACACTTGCTTTTGATATCGTGTCTGTTAGGTACATATTCCACAAATTAACAAGATTTTCTCTGATTTTCTGTATTTTTCTATTTCTTTATCTGAACACGCACGCAAGTCAATTTCGGTTCAACGCATATGAAAAATTTGCGTGCGTGCGTTAAATTGACGACTTGCGTTTGATTTAGGTTACACAGTAAGAGCAAAGGTGGGCAAAACCTTAGCACATGCTAAATGAGAGTAAGCGCCCGTGTACCAGGGATGCCACTAAGAAAATTTGTTTCCTACCAAAAAACTACCAAAATGGCTTCGATCCTACCAACTTTTTCTTTTTTTTAATGTGAGATTTAACCATATTCATAAAATTCATTTAGGGTAACTGTGCCAGTAACCGACCACCCTGCAGTAACCGGACACTTGTTTTTTTGCCGCTTAAAATAAAATAAACTATTTTTTTTTTATTTTGAAAACTTTAGTATTAAATTTAATATTCGTACAAATTTCAATTAATTTTAGAATGAGTGATAAAAATGTGAAGGAAAAGAGGAGGACACAGCAGTTTGCAGATAAACTAAATAAAACTTGCGTTGGTGTTAAATAATATTCCAACAAGGTTGGATTGGGTATTAGTGGCTGCCACCGCTCGTCCAGTTCGGAGGAAATCAGGATTTACATTTTGTGGAATAACATTTGAGGAATAATTAGGGCAAGCAACTGATCCTGAAGGAAACGTAAGAAGATTTATCGAGGGAAATAGCGGACACTGTTTCCTCTTGGTACAGCAAACACATTTACTAACTACCTAGGAGGTAACTGTGTAACCTAATAAAAACGCAAGTCGTCAATTAACGCACGCACGTAAATTTTTCATATGCGTTGAACCTTAATTGACTTGCGTGCGTTTACAGATAAAGAAATAGAAAAATATAGAAAATCAGAGAAAATCTTGTTATTTTGTGTAATATGTACCTAACACACACGATATCAAAAGCAAGTGTAAATTTTTTTGCAAACAATCACCCACAATGCTTAATTGCAACTGTCACGCAAAACAAAAATTGGGCGTCGAGTTTGCTTTTTACGCACGCCGTACAATTTTGGTTACTCCCATACAAGTTGTGTGGGCATGAGAAATGTTGGACAGTAAATTGACGGCGTGCGTTTGTATTAGGTTACACAGTAGGCCTGATGGTCTGTTGTGATACCACATAGAGCTCTTTATTTCCTTGTTTGCTTCATATAGTTAGCGTAAAATGTCAGATGCCTATCAGATGCCTTTCTGTTTTCAATCTCGTCCAGTTGTGTCTGTGGGGGCAAGTGTACTTGAAGCTCAAAGAAAACGTTTCTATTTAGCAGAGTTTTGTGACATTTCGATCGATGCGATTTCTCAACAGTGTTGTGGCAAAGTGATCACATGGAAAGAATTTTTTACTAGAATCAATGCCGAGACAAGAAAAATTAGACTTGATTTTGAACTTAGAAAATAATTTCTTAATATAAAGAAAATCCAAGAAAATTGGATTTTAAATAAATAAGTAAACATTTTCTTGCTTCAAGTGAAATTGGATTTTAAATAAATAAGAAATAATTTACTTACGGTAAGTGTTTTTTTCTTGTTTTTAGAAATAAATAATTAAGAAATATTTTTTTTGTTGCAAGTAAAACTTTTCTTATACGAGCTTAAGTAACTAAGAAAATATTAAATCAAGTAAAAATTTTCGAAAAATATTAAAAACGTAAAAAATAAGGAAAATGAAAACTATTCAGAGGGATTAGAAAACCATAATTAGTCAACTAGTACTTATTTTCCTAGGACTTGTTCACTGAAATGACAACATTTCAATTAATATAAATGAAGATACAAATAGTGAACTCTTTATACCAAATGCTTCACTAACAATCTGAGAATTGCAGAAATATTCAGAAATATGCAAAGCGGATGGCAAAAAATACATGTTACTTTCGAAATGCAAATTCAGCAAGAAATATTTTACTTCGCTCAATAAAACGTTTTCTTATTTATTTTCAATTTTTTTTGCTGTAATTTGCTGATATGCTCAAAGAACTTTGGCGTTCAAATTGAGCAAGAAATATTTTACTTCGCTCAAGAAAACGTTTTCTTATTTATTTTCAATTTTTTTGCTGTAGTTTGTTGTTCCAATTCATCTGAACACAATTTTCTTAAATTCTTCTTGATATTAGCAAAAAGATTTTCTTCATTTAAGTAAATTTAAGAAAAGGAGTTCTTATTTATTTAAACATTTTTTTCAACACTTTTTTTCAATTGGATTTTTTTAGTGTTCTTGAATAAGAAAATAATTGTCTCATTTTTGGAAAATTCAATTTCTTAATTCCAGTAATAATTAAGTCAATTTTTCTTATTTCCCTAAAAATTTTCTAAATTGAGTTCAAGAAAGCATTTTTATTGATTCAAGTATCCAAATATCTTTCCGTGCAAATGTACCAAATCCGTGATGTTAGTTGAACGAAGGCAAAAACCTACCAAAATTCAAATTGTCCTACCAACCTACCAAAAAGAATAAAACCTACCAGTTTTGGTAGGAAAAGCCCAAAAGTGGCATCCCTGCCGTGTACGTATACACACCGATTGTCACTACCACAGACAAATAAAGAGCGTAAAACGAGCGCTTACGATGGGACTAGGCCAGTGATAGGCGTTTCATAGATCAATTGATCGCGCTCAAATCACACAGACACGTTATGCTCTTTCTTTTGTAAACGATTTATACCAGAGATCCCCAAAACTCTAACTGCAGCAGTGTTAGTAACTGCAGCAGTATTAGTGAGAAACGACTAGTTGAGTGCCCAGCTACTACCGTCGCATCGTTCAGTAGCTTGCGGGCAAGCAAAAAGACAACAACGTGTACGCATATATTTTTCGCTTTTATGCGCTGCTATACCACGTCGCACAATGAAAACGAAGTATGCGTGTACGTTCGTATGAAAACGAAGTATGCGTGTACGTTGTTATCTTTTTGCTTGCCCGCAAGCAACTGAATCGTCGCACGGTCGTAGATGGTCACCTAACTTTTGCGCTCTTACTACGACAAAACGAGAGAGTATAACAATCTGTGTGAGTTGAGCGTTGCACCTCAGTGCTATGAAACGAAGACCCCTGATTTATACCGTGCCCAGAATGGTGTGGCTGTAGTACGTAGTAAGACCTGTCAAAAGTTAAAACAGTACAATTGCATTGCAATGCCCACAATGTGTAGCTGTGTCTGTAGCGTGTAGCTGTCGCTGTAGTAGAAGTAGAGTTAACTTTAACTTTGTAGCGCGCTACAAGTGTGACAGCTCAATTTTTAATGACAGAAATTCGAAATGAAGGACGAAGAAACGGAAAAATGAATTGAACTTGTAAAAAATAAAGAGTTTTTATGGAATTTAAGGAATCCCCTGTACAAAAATATAAAAAAGATGACATATATGAGATACACTGAGCTACACCATTGTGTTCACATTTTCGAGCGTTGCCACAAAATCAGTCATCAGCTGATGTAGTAAGCTATGTAGTCCGTAGCTGTAGTACAACATTCTGGGCAAGCAGTTAGTCGTCGCTCATAGCCATGGGTAATGGCGCAATTTTTTTGGCGCTGATACAATAACGCCAGCGCCAACCGTGGCGCCAACTCACGGTACTGGCGCAATAACACCTTTAGCGCAATTGTCATCGAATAATCGATAAATAACATTTTTTCGCTTGTTACTGTTTACCATCCCCGTTTTATTTCTTTTGGCGCATTTCTGCTTACATATACGAGGGCACAATTAATTTTAATTTTCATAATCATTTGGAAAAATATTCCGTATATATGTGAAAATATGCTGGAAATTAGAGTCACTTAGATCACTATCAAGCACACATAATTGTGACGTTGTCATACGTATACATATACTACGGTGCTGTTATTGGCGTTGTGGTTGCGCCATTTTACACTAGCTCTATATTGGTACTGGTGTTAGCGCACGAAATTGAGTCAGTGTTATATTGCAATAGCGCATCATTGAGTTGGCGCTATACTGAGTTGGCGCTATATTGAGTTGGCGCATTTCCCAAATCGGAGTTAGCGCAATAACACCAGGGTTGGTGTCAGCGCAATTGCGCCGCGCAGCGCAGTGTTACCCATGCCTAGTCGCTCAGCAAGTGGCGTAGCAACATCGTGGGTTAATGTCGCTTGTTTGCGCATATTTATATATGTAAAACATAGCTGTCCAAATGCGACTCATGTGAGCAATGAGAGTAAGCACTTGTGTACGTATACTCACCGATTGTCACTACTACAGACAAATAAATAGCGTAAAACGAGCGCTTACGATGGGACTGGGCGATCGCCGATTAGCAAAAATAATTAAGTTGCCTTCGACTGGCATGAAAGCAAGTGGTCGCTAGCTGGTCTTAGCTTGAAATTATTTTGTTCTAATTACAGATGCCAAACAACAAACAAAAGTACGAAGATCTTGCATATAACGTGTGTACACAAATGTAAATATGTACGTGTATATTTGTGTTGTTTCATAATTTCGCAAAGCGTGCGCACGTGACCCTGCTCGCTCAACATCTGCAAGCAGACTAATTATTTTTAGTAATTTTTCCCTTTGGCATACGGTAGGCGCACCAACACACATTCATTTTTCGGTCGTTGCTTGATTGTGGTAGTGAATCGCTTTGGACAGCCCTGATGTAAAAGCATAATTAGTTATACATATGTACGCATGCTTGTCGTCTTTATAAACGACCGCATTCATTGAGGGCCAGCAAGCGACTAAACGAAAACGAACCAATTGATTTGCGCTATTACGGCGCTCTCACTTATACAGTTGCATTTCAATTTTGCCTATCACTGGACTAGGCGATCGTAGCTTATCAAAAATTATTTAGTTGCCTTTCGACTGGCGTAAAAGCAAGTGCTCGTTAGGTGGCCGTCGCTTGAAATTATTTTATTTGCAAATAACGTGTGTACACAAATACATATGTATGTACATATGTGTATACGTACGTGCTTTCATAATTTCGCAAAGCGTGCGCGTATGACCCTGCTCGCTCAACATCTGCATGCAGACTGATTATCTGTAATAATTTTTCACTTTTGCCTACAGTAGGCGCACCAACACACGGTCATTGCTTGAATGTGGTAGTGCCCACCTATGGTTAAGAGTATATTTAGTGTGCATGCAGGGTCAGGCGCTAAACCAAAAAAATCCAAAAAAGCGGTATGTAAAGCATGGTGGAGGCAATGTTATGGTAGGAGGCGCATTCAGTAAAGAAACTTGGCTTATGCCAAAAATTAAACTCCCAAATGCTCACAAAGTTTTGAATATACTATTTATATATATAAATACTTAAATTCAACACCATTTTTGTGAAATTAATATTTAAATTTAATATGTTTGGTATGCACCAAATTTACAAAGCACGTACAACTAAATATGTACATACATTTGTATGTATTCTAGCTTTTATGGATGACGTGTGCATATTTTAAATTTTAATAGTTTAATTGTAGAATCTCGCTACAACCAGTGTTGAATTCGTCGTGAAAAAAAATAAAATTTAACTAATGCAATGCTAGTGTGAAATAAACAAAAAATGCATGCATGAATAAATAGTAAAAATATGCATTATTCATACGAAATGGTTTGACATGAAGGCTTCTGCATATATTTTTAATGTTTGCAAGAGCTGCGACATGTGACATATTTGTGTGTGTGTGCATTATTGCTTGGCTTGCAGCAAAAAAACATATCGTCGCTCCCAACGAAGGCTAGCACGGTTCGTTGTTCGCGTGGAAGACCACTTCGTTGATTGCGTGGAAGACTAGCACACTTCGTTGTTCGCATCGAAGACTAGCATGCTTCAGTTCTCTGCGTGGAAAACTAGCATACTTCGTTTCTCTGCGTTGAAGACTAACATGCTTCACTTGTTTGGGTGGAAACTAACATACTTCTGTTTGTTAGAAATAAGCTTATGCTATGGTTATGGTTACAATCTTGATTGCCAATCAAAATCGGAAACATTTCGTGATTGGTGAGAGGTGGTTACGCTTACATTGATGATTGGAGCGCACATACACAACATAACACATGATAATTACTGAGCACATACACAACAACACATTATTACCTCTGAAACCTCGTTTGCTGGCTGCCTGTTTCACACAGCAAGTTTGCTGGATGTGAGAGTCCGAAAATTCTCTCACCGACGGAGTGCACAACAACAATTACACGGTGCTCGACCAGCTTGATTGGTAGCATAACCAGGCCATTAGGGGTTAAGCACATGAGGAGGATAGTCCGAGGAGTGAAAGATATTTGATAAGTAAGTGCAAGAACAATAATTCATACTGCAATAAAACTTTAAACAGGAACCTTCAGCCAAACTATATGAAAAGTATAGAGTTTCAAATATTCCTAGACTTTTACTAGGCCTACTTTTAAGTATGTGCATATGTTGTGCAAATAAAACCTGGCTTTCGCATCAAATAAAACACCGCGTTAGTTATCACTCGGAACTCTATATTTATATATCGTCGATCCCAACGAAGACTAGCACGGTTCTATTTAGAAATACAAAGATACACACTGTGCACACCTTTTGTGTAGTACCTCAGCACTAGTCATATCTACATATACATATATAAATATAGAGTTCCGAGCAATAACTAACGCGGTGTTTTATTTGATGCGAAAGCCAGGTTTTATTGGCACAACCTATGCACATACTTAAAAGTAGGCCCAGTACAAGTCTAGGAATATTTGAAACTCATATACTTTTCATATAGTTTGGCTGAAGGTTCCTGTTTAAAGTTTTATTGCAGTATGAATTATTGTTCTTGCACTTACTTATCAAATATCTTTCACTCCTCGGACTATCCTCCTCATGTGCTTAACCACTAAGCTTATTTCTAACAAACAGAAGTATGTTAGTTTCCACCCAAAACAAGTGAAGCATGTTAGTCTTCCACGCAGAGAAACTAAGTATGCTAGTTTTCCACGCAGAGAACTGAAGCATGCTAGTCTTCCACGCGAACAACGAAGTGTGTTAGTCTTCCACGCGAACAACGAACTGTGCTAGTCTTCCACGCTAACTGAACCGTGCTAGTCTTCGTTGGGAGCGACGATATTTGAGGTTTTGAAATTCTGAAATTTTGAAATTTTATTTCGTCTACTACTCCTGTTTTGTTTAAATTTATCTTCTTTTTTATCGTCCTCCACAGGTAACCATACGAAAACAGAAATGATAGACACTAGGTACAAAGCACTGATTAAAATGTTACACGGTAAAAGCTGGATGTGCTTCTATTACATTAATTTAATACTATTCTGTGTTTCTTCTTACTCAACCACTTTTTGTCCAATTTTTAACACTCAGCTCTGCCATGTATGCCTACCTTTTCGTTTGTTGTCCATTTTCCAACCTTATGTACATTTAACTTACACAAATTTTACCCTCAGTATTTTTCTGCTTAATTGGCGTTTTACCGGATAAAGGCAGGCTCAATCTACTGCCAAAATCTTATACATATAAATGTGAAATGGAAATTGTGTTTAAATTCAATTGGCGAGAAAACCACTGAACGGATCCTCACGAAACTTTATACACCTAGGTATTTTTACCCGGTAATTACTATAGGAATATTTTTAATCTGATTAAAAGGCAGGGATGGGCACCTCCCATACAAAATTTTCCTTTTTTTCGCAATATCTCTTGAAATATTTGTACTAAAATAATGAAAATTTGTGTGAAGAAATAATACATAATTATATACTCAACAGATAAACAATCTAGGTCTTGAAAAAGCAGGGATGGGCACTTTCCTCCCATATAAACTGGAAATTTTACAGCGAATATCTCTGGAAATAAATTTGTAGTAGGGTACTGAAAACTGGTGTGAGGGCATACATATATGTAAGATAATTATATACTAAACTTTATAGATCAAACTCAATATGCTAATATTTTTGAAAGCACGTGGTGTGAAACCCGCGGGTAACCTCTAGTAAATCATAATTAAGACTGTTTAATACGATTAAAAAATGTTTATTTTTTTATAATTTAATTTTCTCCACTTTTTAAGGTTAACCAATAGATAAATATACATTTGGGAAAAGTAAAATCAATTACATATTTTGTAATATTTTAGTATTAACTAATGTTAATACCTATGTATATATATACATATGGTTAACCATACATACATATTATGTATATCGCTAGCTTAGAGTGCAAACTGTGTAAGTCCATTTTTATGAAAAAGTGTTTTTAAGTGTAGAAAGCTAGAAAAATCAAATACGCACCACGCTAAACAAGTCTGTGTACTTGCCATATTTCTACTCGTTGTTATTCAGTGATACGCAAATTGTGTAAGTCCAAAAAGCGAAGAAAATTGTGTAAGTCCAAAATTTTTATATGAACCGAAAATTTTTTTTAATTTTGAAATTTTTTTATTTTTTGTTTTTTGTCTCTCCTACAAAGTTTGAAAAAAGGACTTACACAACTTGCACTCTAAGCTAGCGATATATGTATGTAAAACACAAAAAAAAATATTTGTTCGTTAATTAATTTTCTCGTCTTTTTTAAAGCGCATTGGAATTAACTTAAGTATAAATTAAAAAAGATAGGAAAACAAAGCGAAATGGCTAAATAAATTTACGCTCAATATTAATTATAACTTATTATAATTAGACGACAACCCCTCGACACACTCTGCCAATGATTTCTTCACTCGCATTATTTCCTATTGCCACGTATCGAATTGAAAAGCTCTTCATCCGAATCGCTCAATTCTCCCATAACAGCTTCAATAACCGTTGGCACCAAATCAATGTTGCTTGTTGGAGTTGTCGTCATTGCCTCTTCAACAACGCCAACATCCTCATCATCAGCTTTAGCGCGCAGAAACTGACCGCGGCTGCCAACGGTCGCAGGCTGCACATCACGATAAGCGCGAAAAGGACGACTTTTGCGTTCCAATTCACGAACTTCGGTGGCGGCAACTGCAAGCTCGATATCGTCAACTCCACCCACAGCATCATAACCATCGTCTCCATGCTCATCATCATCGTCGCTTAGCAACGCTACACGATCGTAGGTGACATTCGGTAATAAAGTCACACCATTGCTCGCTGCGCTATTTCGACGACGGCGTGCCAGATTAACGAGCGCAATTGCTACAAAAACTAACAAAGCTGGTACCGCAAATAATGCAAGATATACGTGTCCACTTCTGCCACTGCCCCTTTGATGTTCAGTACTATCGATAGTTTCCACCACAGCACTATAAAAACCGCCATCACGACTATTACCCGAGCTACGTTCGGCAAATACATAACAGTACGTCTCGTTCCTGTCGGGTATGTTGCGTAATTGACTGCCTGGCGGACAAGTGCTGCACTGCGAATTGAGCGGTCCGTAACAGCGCTGGCAACTGATATCGCATTTTTCGCAGCGGCGCAGGCGTAACGGTTCTAATGGTTCGCTGGTATCCGCGTATAGACGCACACCTAACGGTTTGCGTCGTTTACGACGATCAATCGATTGTAATTCATCCTCTTCAACATCGCCGGTTATACGCGCTTTAGAGATGGTGTTGCCGTTGAGATTAGTTTTAACGTCGGCCTTTGCTTGCGGTTCGTCATCATCTCCGCGGTGACGATCATCGATAATGGGGAAGGTATATGTGGGACATTGTATATAACAGCGTCCGCTGTAGAAAAATGTGGGTGTGGCGCATTCTGCGGAAAGAAAAATACGAAAAAGAAAAACAAAAAGAAAGAGAACAAAAAAAAGAGAGCACTTAATTAATGTGTGTTTTAAAAATTATTGAGTTAAAAAAGTTCGATGTTGTTGGTTTGTAATAAAAAAACAAAGACGATAAGGTGTAATTAGTGAATGCTGAAGCACAAGGTTTTATAATTACAAGAAACATACATAAATATTTATTTACAAAGCAAAAAAGGTGATTAAGTGAGCGAAAATAAAAGCAACCATAACCGGAAAATGCATACAAAATTACTACTATAACATGCAAAAACAAAGCAAAATGAACCAATTTTGAAATTTAAATAGTAGTAGCATCTCCATTTGCTTCAATCATCATTCACAACAGTTTTACTTGGCAGCACTTCGATCCAACTTGTGTATTGCTTTATGACTTCAAATCAACCCGAATAATCTCTTATACGAGTTGTGTTGCTTTGTGTATAATAAATGTACATATGTGCAGAGTTCAACTAGTTCAAATAGTGTACAAATTAATACGACTATTACTATTTTTAGAAGTCGATGTCCGTGAAAAATGCTGTCTTATTTCTTCCAACATGCTTTTGCGGAATACTAGAAGATCCCATCCAATGCGAAATTTAGAAGACTGACTCCGCTGTAGCTGGACATGGTTTGTTGCAATACTTTTTTTGTGTAGCTTACGCAGGATACCTTTGAGCAACGAATGCGCGATGTACGATTCATTTGATGCAGCCATTGTGAATGGATTCAACTTATTCACTGAACGCTCTATTGGTACCAGGGTTTGAAGGCTCCATTATTCTGGCACTTTACACTTGTAAAAACGGAATTTACTATATAAAAGTAATGTCTTCAGGTAAGCAGTTAGCTCTATTCTCCAAAAAATATATATGTATGTATGTATGTAGCCTTGGCGGAATGAAATATACATAGCTTCATATGGCACTTTTGTTTCAATCTGGAAAGATTTGCATTCAGCAAATGCCAAAACGTTCGGGTTACTGCCTTTTGCTTGCCTCACAGTTTGCATATTTACATTCATTAACAAATTTTATTTATCAAAAATTCTACATTAAATTAATACTAGTTTAAATTTTTTGAAATTTTGGAAATTTCCTCGAATTTTCAGAACTTTGTATAAGCTTGGAGGCACTGATTTAAAAAATTTGCATCGGAAAATTACGTATATTTTTAGGAGAAATTAACAAATTAATTTTATCTTGCAAATGAATTTTATGCATCGAGCATTTTGTCCATTCTTTAATGGAATTTGGGCACCTCCAAATAAAGGACTAGGCAAATAATATTTTGCAGTCTTAACTCTGTACTAGAAAGGCAACTTTCTGCAGGTAGAGCAACAATGATTTCAAAAAAAGCCCCAATACACTCCGCCCTAATGTACATATATATTTAGGTACATACATAATGGGTCGTATCAATAAAAACCAAGCAAATGCTTTTGCTCATGATTTCAGAAACTTGACATTAATTTGTATGAACCAAATTTCTAAATTTTAGTAAAAGGTCTGAAATCTTAAGCAAAAGCAAATGCTTGGATTTTATTAATATGGCTTAATATGTACGCAGGTACATATGTATTTATCTAAATCGAAAAGAATCCTTTCAACAAATAAAAATTCTAAAATATCATTAAAAAATCCGCATACAAAAATCAATAAAAATTTAATTGAATTGCATTAAAAAAAAACATAATCAATCAATAAACAGTGTTTTTTAACAAAATTAATTGAAATTAATAAAATTTTCAAATACAATAAAAATAGTACAAAAGCAAAGTATACAAAAATATTTTCTAACTAAATATTGCATGCTGTCAACATATTTTGCAAAGCTAAATAATAAAAGCAAATAAGAAAAAAACCAGCCAAAAACCATATTTAAGCGCGCGTCAGAAGAGGTGAACCAAAACCAATAGAATAAAATTTTCTAGAGTTACTAAACAATGAATGAAACAATGAAAATGATGGTAAGTTTTAAATTTTCTATAATAATATCATCTATTAGAACTTTAACATAGTGTTTTGTGCATTCGACGTATGTATGTAAGTAATGTTTAAAAGTGGAAAAAAAAGTGAATAAAAATGTCATGGGTTTCATGAAACGCCCAAAACCAAAGCCATTTTAGAAGGGCGTTGAAAGTGTTAAACTTCTTGAAAACACTTTCTCAGTAACGTTAAACCACATTTATAAATCCAAACTCTTAATGACTTCATTGAAAATTATTCATTTAAACATAATGAAATCAGTCAACTTCGGAGCTCCAGGGCTCCAGTCAACTCTTCTTCAGAGTCATTCCCACAAGGAAACTGATATGTACTTATAAAATTACGCTACAATCTCATAACGATTGCGGTTAGCTGTGGGAAAAGAATAAAAAGCATAGAAAGAAAAGAAGAATATATAGAAGAGAAAGAAAGAAATATTAAGTTTTTGATATTGAAATAGTAATAGAAAAGGCAAATGTTAATAATGAAGATTGTGATCAAATAAATTGATGAAAAAAATTTAACAAACTTTTCATGCGGGTTATTGGTTTTCATTTCGCTCGGGCACTAACTCACTAGTCGATAACTACCTACATACATAGTCATATGCGTAATTAACAATAAGAAATAAATGAATATTAAACACGTGATTACATCGCAATCAAAATGTATGTATTTTCATGTATAAAATTAAAATTATATTTTGTTTTTTGTTTTATGCAACTGAACTAATGTTTATGACAAATTAATGTCTGCATACATATGTATGTGCATGTATAAGTTTTATTATAATGATGTGGTTTGTGCTTTTTGCTGCTTGTTTGGAATTAGAGCATAAGTTTATAAACGAAAAATAATTGTTAATTAAAATGAAAAAAATGGAGTAATATTAATTTAATTACAACAATTTGTTTTTTAATAAATTTACTGAACTCACCTTTTTTGCTCTGTGATTGCGATTAGTTTTTTTTAGTTTAGTTTATCGTTGAAAACCAACGCACCACATTGTGTGAATATAGTACAAAGAGATCGGCTGTTTAAGGCTTTGGTTAGATATGAATTGAAATTATTAATTGGTTTTTGGCTTTGATGGTTTTTCTGCTTTTGCTTTGTTAATTTTAATTAACATCTTTTTATGCAAATAAGTAGTTTTCGGCTTATGTTTTTATATAATTATACTTTTATATAATTATATCGATTTAAAAAAGTGTTAATATAATTTCATGTTCCAACTAGTCACATTATTGTAATTGTAACTATTTTAAAAGGCAGTTAGAGGATTCACAGTGTCAGAAAGTCATATGTCATATGAAAATATTGTACGGAAATAGTTATAAATCACTTTTCCGAAGCCCTCTGAAGAAGTAAACAAAAACAGCTGATCAAACACCACGAACTAAAACCATATCGTGCACCATTGTATTTATTTAGTACACATACAGCATATAAGGCAACAACAAAATATTATGACTTATGACGATATGACGTAATATGACAGGTTGTGAGTCCCCTAAGTGTTTCTACACCATTTCCAGATGGATTTTATAAAGCGTCAACTGGATTTTAGAAAGGGGAAATTGGATTTTAGAAATGTCAATTGGATTTTAGAAAGACGAAATTGGATTTTGGAAATGTCAATTGGATTTTAGAAAGGGGAAATTGGATTTTAGAAATGTCAATTGGATTTTAGAAAGACGAAATTGGATTTTGGAAATGTCAATTGGATTTTAGAAAGGGAAAATTGGATTTTAGAAATGTCAATTGGATTTTAGAAAAGGGAAATTGGACTTTAGAAACTGCAAATTGGATTTTCGAAAATTTATATAATTACGTATATGTACATTATAATTTCATACGCAATAAAGAATTTCTATTCGAAAAATTCTGTGTAAAATTTATTTTACACGAACATTCTGAAATCCAATTCACGCTTTCGAAAATCCAACTGACATTTCTAAAATCCAATTTCCCCTTTCTAAAATCCATCTGGAAATGGTGTAAGTTTGTTAGGACATTTTAAAAGCTTTATATTTTCTTCTTCTTCTTTTCCCGTTTGTCGTTACCACGTCAAATGTACATTCCGGAAGAGAGTTCCTCTTGAAATGATATCGCCAAACGAAACCGAAAAGAAAATATTTATTCTTAATTTAATCGGAAACTAAGTTATATTTAATAAATTAGAATTGCTGCTGCAACTGCGCAATTTAATGTCAAACATAAGAGACATCATTCCATGCTCCATTTATCCCAGAGAAATTTTAAAAAAGTTTACATGTTGACGGTTAGCTCTTGGAAATTTGGCATTGATTCTGCACAACATATCGCACCCTAAATCATAAAGAGACACAACTCAAAATTTTTCGAATTTTTTTTTTTATCATAAAGGACATATCTCTAGCGATTGCCAAAAAAAACTTTTCAATCGGTGTCTGTTTTGACTGAAAAATAGCCATTATACGTGGCCTTTTGTCTTACGATTGCTTGTAAAGAAAAAAGTTTTTTGGCTCTCCTGAAAATTTTCGAATTTTGAGTTGTGCCACTTTATGATTTAGGGTGTAGATACAACCGATGAAGTTCTCCAGCGATTTGATTACTCTTATATTTTCTTTTTTTTTTAATATTTTACCACTAAGTGAGCTAAAAGAAAACATCCTGTCGCCTTTTGAAAGTTAAAATAAAATACGTGAATTTTTTTTTTGTGAAAACATATGTAGTTTATTTTTCGCATTTTTTTGTTTAAATAAATTTTTTCCACGTTTTTTATGTTACCTATGTAATATCTTATTGTATATATGTATGTATGTTTAATTATAATTTATTAATTTTTGCTTTTTTTACGAGTTATGCATTTACTTAAGACTGGTTGTAGGGTGTTACTGCACAATTTATTATTTCTCGAATTACCACTTATTGTTTTTATTTTTTTATATTACTACATACATACATATTTGCAATTTTCATATAATATTAAACGTTTTTTTATGATTTTAAATTTTTTTTTAATATTTACACGCAAAATATACCTTTTCTTGTATAGTTTTGGATTTTTATATATTATTATTTTTTTTTATATTTTTATTATTGTTATTGTTGCTGTGTGATTTGTTTGAAATTTCTTTTTTTTTTGCGCTTTGTGTTTCTTAATTAATATTTATTTCTTTTTCTTTACTTAAATTCTAATTGCATACATGTATAGATATTTATTTTTTTCTGTTTTATTGTATTACAGTATTTTTGTTTTTTTTTTGCTGCCACCATTTGTATTTTTAATATTTGTTTTTTCATAGATCTTTTGTATTTTTAATATTTACTTTTTTCGTTTTCTTATTCCGTATTTCTATCTAAGCAAATTGTAATTGCTTGTATTCAAAATAATGCTGCCAAATTTTGTTCGCTCAAATCTCAAAATTTTATCATACATAATCTAAATTTTCTTAAAATAATCTTTTTTTTCTTAATTTTAATTTAATTTTTTGCTGCTTTTGTTTCTCTGACTTTTGTTTCGCTGCGCTTGTTTTTATATGCTTTAATATTTTACAATTTCAACTTTTTTTTTTAAACATTTACTGGTTGTTAAGATTTTTACTATTTAGTTTCTATTTTTGTGGATTTCCCTATATTCAGCTCGTCGTCTACTTACCTATTTATTGATTTATCTTTTTTCTTTAATGTACGTATTGGCATTTTAGCTTATTTCTTTTCTTTTAAATTTTTTTTTTGGCATTTTCGCTATTGTGCTTGAAAATATTTTTTAGTTGCTTAGATTATTGGCATATATGCATTAAACTTTGTTTATATATATGTAAATACACTTGCATATGGATCTTATGCAATATTTCCTTATATCATAAGTACCAAAGCCCGAATAGGTGAATTTTAGTAGTAAAGGTTCGACAAAAAAATAATGATAATAAAATATTAACAGTAAAATAAGAGGGGAAAAATAATATGTACTAGTATGTAGCTGGTGCTGTAAGGATATTAGTTTGTAAATTGGTTTTTTCATTTATTAATTTTTTATTTATTTGGTTATAACGTGTGTTTATATATCTTACATAGAAACAATAACCCACATAGCATTTGGAAAATCTTTTTATGAAAACTGACTATAGCGAGGCT
Source organism: Urophora cardui (assembly GCA_960531455.1). NCBI lineage: Eukaryota > Metazoa > Arthropoda > Insecta > Diptera > Tephritidae > Urophora > Urophora cardui. Next base: position 122,316,316 of record OY482672.1, read on the forward strand.
TTTTCGATCCCCTTTAATGATCAAAAAAAGAATAAATCACGTTGACGATTAAAAGAAGACTGGAAAACGAGTCAGACCAGCGATTGAAAAGTGATTTTATTTTTCATCATATAAAAATCACCCAACTGAGTCTTTTTTGAACCGCTTTGCTGATTAAAAAAAAAAAAATTATCACAAATTGATCATGCTAAAGATCGAAATGTGATCGTTTACTTTGCTTTACAAAAAAAGATATATACCTTAGCTAGCCTAGTACATAAAGCTATCATTAAAAAAAAAAATTCAGATAATTTTATATTAGATTTCGGTATTGATGGTTGCGAATGTTGTAGAGCAGGGACATACATATGTATGTATGTCTTCCGCGTTGCGGTATATGAGAGTGCCGAAATGCTCATATGAATTTTTATAGGAATTCATTTCTGGATTGAAATTTTTTTATCTAAAACTCCTTATTTGCTGAATATTATTGTAGGCCAAAAAACTGTTTCAAAAGTTCCAACCAAAATGTGAACTGGGGGTGACCGGAGAAGTTCTTTTTGCGATATCGGTAAAGGTAGGGCTAAGGGTAGAATATGTAAGAGCATAGAAGATGGGAAAGAAATGCGATTGTTAAGTCACCCAAAAATTATAGGAAAATGCGTAGAAAAGTATTAGAAAATTATTAGAAATTGATCAAAGAGTTACTGAAAACCGACCCAAAAAAAGATTCGAAAATGAACAGAAAAACAATTGGAAAATGGCCCAAAAAAGTTTGGAAAGCCAATCGAAAATTATTAGAAAAACGAAGAAAAATTACCCCAAAAAGATTGGAAAGCTAATCGAAAATTATCAGAAAAACGAAGAAAAATTATCCCAAAAAGATTCAAAAACGATAAGAAAATAATTCAAAAATGACCAAAATAAGATTCAAAATCGAAAGACTCGAAAACGACTCCCCAGGAAGAGTTGAACGAAAGACTCTTTTATGATCAGAAAATGAGCGTATTTTCCATTATTTTAAACGTGCATAGGGATCGAAAGAGAATGGTATATGATCAAAAAAATTCATAAAATGCTATGTGGGAAAATACGCCTTCTTTTTTGTTGTTATTAAAAAGATACACAAACAAGTAACAAGCAATACTAGAATTAATGATTGTAATGAAATCAGTTTTCGACGTGTCACTATGACATTAGTTGCAAGCATTGTTAGTTGGATCTCATATTTATATTTCTAACCAACATGATTTCTAGTAGTTTGATAAAACGTCTTGTTAAACTTATTTTTTATGACCAAACAGCGAAATTATGATGATTTCTGGGGATCTACGGGATGAACTGTCGAATCTAGAGTTGGAGCTACGCAAAATCGAATGTCTCATTTTACACGGAAAGAATTTTTTACTAGAATCAATGCCGAGACAAGAAAAATTAGAATTGATTTTGAACTTAGAAAATAATTTCTTAATATCAAGAAAATCCAAGAAAATTGGATTTTAAATAAATAAGTAAACATTTTCTTGCTTCGAGTGAAATTGGATTTTAAATAAATAAGAAAAAGTTTTCTCACTTCAAGCAAAAATGGATTTTAAATAAATAAGAAAACATTTTCTTGCTTCAAGTAAAATTGGATTTTAAATAAATAAGAAATAATTTACTTGCGGTAAGTGTTTTTTTTTTTTGATTTTGGAAATAAATAATTAAGAAATAATTTTTTTGTTGCAAGTAAAACTTTTCTTATACGAGCTTAAGTAAATAAGAAAATATTAAATATTAAATCAAGTAAAAATTTTCTAAAAATATTAAAAACGTAAAAAATAAGGAAAATGAAAACTAATCATGAGGGATTAGAAAACCATAATTAGTCAACTAGTACTTATTTTCCTAGGACTTGTTCACTGAAATGACAACATTTCAATTAATATAAATGAAGATGCAAATAGTGCAGAAATATTCAGAAATATGCAAAGCGGATGGCAAATGAAAAAACATACATGTTACTTTGGAAATGCAAATTCAGTAAGAAATATTTTACTTCGCTCAATAAAACGTTTTCTTATTTATTTTCAATTTTTTTTGCTGTAGTTGTTTCAATTCATAGAAACATAATTTTCTTAAATTCTTCTTGATATTAGCCCTGTTTTTTTTCAAGCGCATATACATCTGCGCTTAAATTTTGTATGGATTTTTAAGCGCAATCTCTATCCGCGCTTAGTTGTCCATACAAAATTTAAGCGCAGATGTATATGCGCTTGAAAAAAACAGGGCTATTAGCAAAAAGATTTTCTTCATTTAAGTAAATTTAAGAAAAGATGTTCTTATTTATTTAAACATTTTTTTCAACACTTTTATTCTATAGATTTTGTTAGTGTTCTTGAATAAGAAAATAATTGTCTCATTTTTGGAAAACTCAATTTCTTAATTCCAGTAATAATTAAGTCATTTTTTCTTATTTCCCTAAAAATTTTCTAAATTGAGTTCAAGAAAGCATTTTTCTTGATTCAAGTATACAAATTTCTTTCCGTGTAACGCGTAATATCGCGCGAGAAATTTTCAAGAATTACGAAAATCGATTAAACTTTGTTTAGAAGAGAGCGATTTTTTTTTTTTTCAAATACTAATTCTTGTTATTAATAATGTAACTCCAAATTTGGTTTTCTGAAAACTCGACAAAGTAGAGCAATGCCAACTTTTTTGAATTAATCAAATCTTTCAATATCGGAAAAGTAAGCGTGACTGTAATGCATTTTAAATAATGTACCGTCTCATCAATTAGCCTGCCTGTACACTTAGAACGATCTTCTTTTAATAAAAGCTACATTGTACATACCTATATTAAGTCAGAAAATCGATAAGGGATGTTGTCGAGAGAATACTTAAGCCCGATAGAGTTAATTCTGTTTTGGAAATTATTTACAACAAAAGTCAAAGATAAGAATTAATCAAAGAAGAAGAAAATGAAATTAAAACAAAAGAGAATAATAATAACAAAACAAAAACAGTTAAAATTGCATACCCACATAATGTAAACTATACTCAAAACAAAAGCGTTAAATATTTACATAAAATATGTATGTATTGGGTAGTAAGGGGGTGGCGGGGAAAAACTTAACATAGAGAAAAATCACTATAAAATATTTAAAAATTATTTATATTTGTGCGTTGCGTGTTTTCTGTTGCTGTGTTTGCTTTCCGCAATATCTCGTGTCAAAGCAAACTAAAAAAAAAACACGCTAATTAACTACGAAAAGAAAGAAATTATAGAAAATTTTACTAATTATTTACTAGTTCTCAGAGTGTTCCCACATGTACTAGGAATATTTACAATAATTTGCTTTTGCTATTTGCTTGTTTTGAAGTTTTTTTTCGGTAAATTATTGGGTCACGTAAAATAGTGCGTAACGTGCGTAGTAACTAGTACTTTCTGTTGTGAACTTTGTGGTATAGTATATGCACGGGGTGCAAGCAACATGTACAAGCACAAAATGATATACTAATAGCAATTGCTATTTAAAACTCTATGCTACACCCTGTATTTTAAAACACTAAGCTATTATCCTAGCTGCAGCTGCTACCTTTTCATATTTTCATAATGTGTACATATTAAATTTTAAATATTGAATAAAATGAAATAAAATTAAAATATTAAATTAAAATATTAAATTAAATATCATTTAATTTATTTAGTGTTGGTTGGCATTGTAGAGTGGCTTAACAAAAAACAACAACAACAAAAAGGTAACAAAAGCTATAACAAAATTATTAATTAGAAACGTTTGTAAATAGTAACACAAACAAATTATATATGCATGTACATATGTATGTATGTTTTATTCAATAAAAACTGCTAAAACTAAAAATAAAAAGTCAAACAGTTAAATTGCTATATATGTATGTATGTATGTAATAAAAAAAAAACAACAAAACTTAAACTAATAATGTTTCAAGACCAAAAGAAAATTATGCCAGATTTTATTATTAAAGTTTTTTTGTTATTTTATGTTTCTTATTTATTTAAATGCTTCCTCCAATTTCAAATAGAAATTGAATACATCTATGTACATATGTACATATATATGTAGGTTGATAAATTTTAAATTAAATTGCAATTAACAACTTCCCTTGCGATGCGATTGCATTTTCACGCAATTATAACTTATAAATATTTAAGTTTAAGCTGTTAATTTATGCATCACAACGCGCGCATATGAAAGCAAGTGCAAACAAATAAATATTAGATACGCTTAAGCGAACTTATTTTGGTATTTAATTTAATAATTATTTCAAATTTTAATAATTAATTTATATTGATATGTAAATTATTTAAAAAAAAGCACGCTGTAATTATGTTATTTGAATAAAAGGGCATACTATATACATTTAAGCTGAAAAGGCGGGCAATGGAATTGTGCGTAAAACTGAACATATTTAAACATTAGTGTTAACTATGTACGTATTCATACAAAATATTTTATTAAAAAAAAATATAATATTGTTAAGTGTAATTGAATGTAATAACTTTAAAAATTAGCGCTCTTGAAGTTTTTGCGACGATTGTGCATTGACATTGTCTACTTTTAGGCGCTTAAGCTTAACGCTGCTGAATTTTATGCAATAGTCCCTTCCGCTTTTATTTCTCTTTACTCAAACGATATGTAGGTATGTATGTATGTACATATATAATATAAACACATAAATTTAGATATAGTATTTACTTTAAATATTTCTCACGTATATTTGTATCTTTGTATGCATTGTATATTTGTAGCAGCGAGCTTTAGTGTATGTAACTATTTTTCTTATAACAACGAAAATAATTAAGCAATATGTAATGTAAAACTTATTTTATATGTACATATATTTGTGCTATTGAATCTTTAATTAAAATATGTATGTACGTAACTATTGCTAAATTATATTAACTTGCATATATACATAAGTGTGTATGTATGCATTTGTATACATGTGTATATGTATGTGTAATATTGCACTCAAGTTTACTTTGATTATTTGGGAGTAGTTAATAAGTATATAATATTTAACAAATAATATTTAGTTTATGTATTTTAAATTCAAAAGCATTAGATATGGAAAATAGAGTTTTAAATTGCATTATTTGAAAACGCTGATTAAAAATTAAAAAAAAAAAAATGCAATACGTTTTTTCTGAAAAAAGCAAAAAGTGCTTAGTCGTATATTAAGACTGTAATTTGAAAATCAATGCGTGATATATTTTAAGTTCTGCATCGCTTTTCAAAGAAATTAATTTCTTTTTTGCCTTGTTAGCTTCTTTTGTTAGTATCATTGGGGTAAGCGAAACCAATTCAAGCAACTTTTAACAAATACGGCAGAAGTGATCGCTATTTCGTATTTAGAATACCAATTCTTCACACGAAAGATTTCTTTGCGCGAACGAGATGTGTACCCACGCTCCAACCGTCAGCAATGCAATGCCAGCGAAGCGCTTGCCAATTTCGCGACTGCTGAGCCTCTGTCAAGGTTTATCCAAATCAGAGATGCTTAACGAACGAACGGATTCTATTTCGTTTTGTTAATTCACAATGCTAAATTATCAAAATGGTTTTGTTTCGTTAATTCGCAACGCTAAATTATCAAAACCATTTCGTTTCGATAATTCACAAATATCAAAATGCAACCGGTAACGTTGAAACGAAGTAAATCAACAAAAAGATTGACTGCACGAGGCGCATACATACACAGCTGTCACTCAAATCGTAGCAGTTCGTGTGCATATGCATATATGTATGTATGCGAGTACTCGGCCGATTGTTCGCGACGGCATTGCAAGCGCACTAAACATTTCAATGTTATAAATTTGGTTATGATAACGCTTATCAACGAAATGAAATCATTTTGATAATTTCTTTTCGCTAATCAACGAAATGGTATTATTTCGATAATTTCATTATCGTTATTTTGCGACTATAAATTATTTTGATAATTGCGTAAACGGTAAAAACCTGAATAGTTTCAACGGAAACGATTGCTTTTTTTCGGTAAACGATAATATTAACGTTACGATGCATCCTTGATCGAAATAGTGGTTATATTACTTCCGTTTTTATGTGTGTGTTTTCTTTAAAAATGTCAATGTGAAAGAGGAGAGAAATGAATTTCAAGGTAAAATTTTTCCCAATTGCTTTTGTCTGACATTCGCACTTTTTAGTATACATACTCAATTACAATCAGCTTATCTATTCTTTATCTTATTTAAACAATTCTTGGCCTCTGTGCAACTGCTGGATTTTTCATATTGGAACAGCCCAATTCTAATTTTTTTTTCGTGGTGTCCTTCCCACTTGTAATTCTACTCTCTACCAATATGTTTGAATTAGAATAATATACATATGTAATTGTAGCGAGAATAGACAAAATCTTTCTTGTTCAGCTTGAAAAATCAAAACGGAAGTGCTGCCTAGTGATGGGCGAGTCAAGTGACACATTTTTCAATTAAACCATTTTCAATTGAAATTAAACATTTTTCAATTAAAATTAAATCGAAAAGAGTTTCATTTCAATTGAAAAAGGCTTCACTTGACTTTAAAAAAGTGTCACTTGAATTGAAAAAGGTTTCACTTGACTTGAAAAGAGTTTCACTTGACCTGAAAAAGGTTCCATGTGACCTGAAAATGATATATCACAAGTACTGCTTTATCGTCGGCCTCCTGCCAGAAACACGAATGTGAAATTTTTTTTAAGATCGATGTCTGCTCTTTATCGGGTATATATTGATATAATAATAATTAATATTTGTATATATGCTTATGTACATACAAGTACATATTATGTATGTACGTTTACACAAGAATTTATACAAATATTAATTGTTATTACATCAATATATACCCGATAAAGATCAGACATCGTACTTAAAAAAATTTTCACATTCGTGTTTCTGGCAGGAGACCGACGTTATGGTATGCATAAAAAAAATTGGTTTCCTTCGCCATTTCTGCAATAAAGCTATATGATAATACGGCTTCAAATTTTATATAGATAACAGATAATATATTTTCTGACATCTTTTTCTTGTCGAAGATCTAAGCATTTTTTTCTATTAGGTGTGTTAAATTTTGCAAATCATGTAACTTATATATGTATCTACTTAACTCGCTATCATAACGTTTACCTTTTAAATATTTATATTAATTTCAGATATTATTTTGATATGTGTGAAAATATGTTTGCTTAAGCATGCATCTACATAAATAAATTGATTTAAAGGTATGTATGTAAATCCTTTACATGTGTACATATTAATTGCTAATGCAATTACTCATGATATGATTATAATTATTGTTCGAAAAATTTATTTATGCGCCGCATAGCGCACAATTGGGAGTATGTATTGTTTGTAAAAGAAACAAATTTTGATATTTTTTGCAAATACATAAGCTGAACATTTAAATATTTTTTTTTGTAAATTATAATTTTTTAAGTTTTTTTTTAATAAATACACAATGTATGTTGCTTATTTGCATTTTTAATAGTTTTTTGTTTTTGTTTGCTTTTTGAAACGCAGGAACTTTTTTGCATAGCTAAATATTTTTCTTGATTTTTCGTCTCACTTATTTTCCAAAATTGATTTTTTTTTGCTTTTTACGAAAATTGTATTATTTTTTTATTGTACGAGTATATTATTATGTAATATTATGCTTTGACTGCCTTAAATTAGTTTTAAGTCCCTGCCACCTTTTTTCTTTCGTGCTTAAATAACTAAGAATTATTTAATTATTTAGGTTAGTTTAAATTGCGCGTGATTGGCATTAAATTTCTTCAACAAAAAAAGTGCAAATTATTTCTCCGGAAGACAAAAATATTTTGTTAAAATCTGTATAGTATATTTTTTTCCACACACGCTATTTGCTCTTTAATTCACAGTTGGTGTAGTTTTAAAATTATGAAATGACTTCCAAAATTTAATAAATTTGTTTGTTAAGGATGAAAGTTCATGTGTGTACCTCAAATATTTATGAGTTTTCTCTATATTGTGGTGTAGCAAAGAGGCAAAGTGAGGGGATAGCAGATCTCGTAAGCCAATGCATAACCATGTTTTCAAGATATGTATAATTTTTCACTAAAAATTTAATGCGAATTTTCGGTAAAAGCATTACCTTGCTGTATCTGTTTGCATAAATATGCAAAAAATGATATTTGGGGATTAAAAAATTTAATTATAAGTGCATCAGCAAGGTGTCAATTAATTTTTAACTATTAAATTAAAAAAGAGTTGACGACGGGAGCTGAAACCGAGATGACGGCCGCAGTGTGAATTTGATTATATTCAATCTTTAATACTTTTTTTTAAATTCAAATTAAATTCAATTACAGTGGCTCTCAGAAGTATGAAAGATTACATCAGGACTTAATAGTATTTGAAAGGCGATATCAAGGATCTTGGTAAGAGCGTATGATGGGAGATTATTTTTTGGAGAATCATACATACGTGTAACAAATCCAGATAATCGCAAAAGCGAAGTCAAAAGTACTTACATCGCTCATTATTTATCTACTTAAAATCGCGAAATACAGCTATTTTTTATTCAATTAATTTGTTTTCCTATTAATCGCTGTTTTGAGAGACATTGTGCACTTCAAAACACGTAATAAATGGAATTAAATAATGTTAAGTATTACCCCTTACTAAAGTTTTATGAATTAAAACAAATTTGGGATTTTGTTGTTGAAATTTTACTCTTCCGGAAAATTTTTGGTTAAGGACTTTCAATAAAAATAGCTAAATAAGTATATTGAAATATTATATATATATTTTGAGAGAGGAAATCTCGAACCTTGTGGGGGTGCTCACAGGACACTGCCTCATCGGGAAACACGCAGAGAGACTGGGTGCACCCTACCGTAGATGCTGCAGAAGCTGCAAAGATGATGAGGAAGAGGAGACAATCGAACACCTCATTTGCCATTGCCCGGCTCTTAACAGCGCCAGGCGACGCTTTCTTGGGACACCTTTCCTGTATAGCCTATCTAAAGTCGCGGTTGTCGATATAAAGGACCTGGTGAATTCATTAGGTTATCAAACTGGTTTAAAAAGGAGGAGTAATCTGTTCTCTTCTTGTGGTATCACAATGGGCCTCTGCACTGGCCTAAGTGTGCCCCTATGGCAGCCACTCTAACCTATATTGAAATATTAGTCTTATGTTATGTTCAGACACAACCTTAATTGAACATTAAGAGCCGTTATTCAATTTTCAAGCCTAATGATTCTCAATTTTCCATACAAAAATTGACCAAGTTAATGCTTCATTAGAAATTAATGAGTTGTTAATGAAGAACAATTCTGCATGCAACCCTGTTAAAAGGCTTGTTTCATAAGTAAAATGAAATGTCATGAAAAGAGAAATGTGATAAGCGTCAGTGTCCACTAAACAGGTTGGTTCGTCAGATCAGCTGCATTCTTGTTCTTCTTCATCAACTATCAAATTTGTTTTTATTTCTGCTTATTCTATACATGTATTCGTGTTTACGATTGGTAAAAATTGTTAGCTGAATGTCAAATTATTTCGTCCTCCTTGCAATTTTGACATTTAGGTCACCAGAGTTTGATATTCAGCTCACGGCGTGTATGTGTGTATGTATCTTGAGCCGACCTGTTAAATGGGCCAAGTAAATTAAATATGTCTGAACACCAAATCTCAAGATGTTCAATCAACCCCAATTGACTTAATTAATTTTTATGTCTGAACATGATATTAGAATGTTCACAATTAAATTCTCTATAGCCTAACTTTTTGTCTCCCATATAATTTTTCTGATTTTCTGATAGGACAGTCGAATCTGAAATTTCTTTAAAAAAATTCAATTTTTTTTCCAATTTTTTTCATTCTTTTTGCGATTGTAAACTACTTGACAAATTTTTGAGTGTGATGGCAAAAAATATGTATTTGTTGGAGCTCCCTCTACCAGCTCTTACTAGATGTCAAATCACCACGATGTCTAATAAAACTTTTTGATGCACTTATGTGATGCAATGTCTTGTGTCACGCCTAATAAATACATCGCTGTTGATTTCGCTAGTATGCAACCCCGACATCTCTTGGAGAATATCGTAGTACATAGCAGTTGTAAACGTAAAGTCGTCGTGAGAGGAGTGCCGAAGAAGCATCATGCGGTCATCCATTAAACATCTAATTCGTAATACAATTCATTTTTAACACATACTTTTGTACTTAATAAAAGAGTATAATTAAAGAAACCATTATAAACAGAGATAAACTCTAAAGTACCATATATGTATCAATTTATTCATTTATTTACTGAGTGGTAAATGTTCGGTAAGTGCACTCCCGCGAGTACGCGACACTTGCATATTTATATGGCTTTTTCTAAATTTTTACCGATATCTCAAAAACTGGGTCTGCCACGAAAAAATGTAGATGATATTCGGAATCAGGGTAAAATTTCGCTTTAGAAAAGTATTATTTCATTTTTGGTGGGTAAAGTTGATCAAAATTTTTCGAGTAGTGTTATTTTTAAGTAATTATTTTTTTGCGTGTTACTCGGCCATTAATATGTCCTTTTCTCGGTAGTCTGTGCAATGTTTCATCTAATACTTGATTATTGGATATTGTTTTTAGTTTTTCGTTTATTTTAGTAGCTGATATATGGTGGCTTAGTTGATTTTCTCTCAATATTTGACGTGCTTCTTGCACGTTCTTATTTGTGCTAGCAATATTGATCCGAAAAATACCACTTATGATATTAAAATGTGAAATGTGAATTTGAATACAAAACACTTGTTCTAAGCTCTGATATAAGAACCATAGCAGACTTTTAGTCCTGTCTTGAAGATAATGTAAGAAAACAGAAGATTTCGCCTAAAAATAACATAAATGTTGTTTGCCCGAGGACCCTTTCAGACCATTTCGTAAGATAATAGATATCATAAAGAATATTAGAAAGCTGGTAGATGCATTTATTTACCAAAATTACCAAAATGCAAAATACTTTTCTGAGCAAAAATGTATGACTTTTTTGTTTTTTTAATTTTATATTAAAGAGGAAATGCATTATTGGATTTTTAATGAATGTGTCTGTGTAGTATGAGGTTTCAGCTATAATATCATATTAAAAAAATGTCCGAAAGAATTCGAAAAATAGGCGAATTTCTAACGTTTTCCTCAAAAATGTTTTATGCAGAATACTTCTGTGAGCCAGTGTAAATATTTCATTTAACCAATTTTTAATTAAACTTTATAAAAATGTAATAATATTTTTTTTTATTCCACATATGTACATATTACATATGTACATTGTACATATGTATAACGAACTGCTATTTTTATGAAAACACAGGAATTATTTAGAAGACTTGTAACAAAGAAGAAACATGGACAATATCTCCCTTTAAAAGAACACTAAAACGTATGTATGTATGTATGTACATGCAATAACCGGAATTTGACAAAAACAATTAACGAGAGAATTCAGTAAATTATGATTTTGTTGAAATTGTGAAAAGATTATTAAAATTTTATTTATACCAGTTATTCTTCCAGCCAATTCAACGAGTCCATGGAAAGCAATTCGATATGCGAACGAAAGTAGATGCTGAAGACGGCACATCGCCGAAACTGATTTATAACCAAATCAAACTTGACAAGGGATGACGGAAATTCGTTCGACAATACATGTAATTCGATATGCCTTAAGTTAATGGAAATAGGTGTCTAGACAGTTTGTGGCAAAAATATATGTATGTAAATAAGAGTAATTAAATAATTGCATAGGTACATATAAATGGTGTTTGATTTGCAAATCTCCAAGTAGGAGAGAGAAATGACTTAAAAATTAAATAGAAAAGGCTCACTAAGGTAGAAAAGAAGAAAAAAGCATCTGAGTCTTGCAAAAAAGTATTTTAGTACTTCTTGTTAATAAAAAATCCATTCAGAATGATGGTTGCATAAAAAAAAAATTTACAAATGTGGAAGTAGAAAATTCACTTTATGTAAAGCTGAATGACATTTATATGTATTTTGCATGAGAAAAGCCACTACAAAAACGAAAAAAAAAGTTTTGGCTTAAAAATAAAATTTGTTCGATTTAAACAAGTCTAAATGCAACGCTTTTTTGTTGCTTTCCAAAGCTTAAAAACTTTCGTAAAAACACGCTGCGACAAAAGTTAATTGCTGCCAATTGTGAAGGCTTGAAAAAATACCACATAAAACGATTCGTATTCAATGTGGCAGATATACATAAATGTGCAATATATATATGTATGTACAATAGAGTGCACCGCAACAAACTTTTGTTATTAACGAGTGAATGTGACGTTTAATTTTTAATTTTTATATGGAAACCTAAATATTTTTATTTATTGCAGACCATTGAATCGATTTTATGCAAGAGTTGCAGAAAACCTTACAGAAAAAGTTTGTTAAATCAATATAAATTGGTTTTAAACGAAACTTTTGTAAGAAAAAATTATTGAATTTTATTTCGAACAAAGAACAAACGACTTACTGTTCAAAGAAAGGAAGTTTTACCGCATCAGGCAGTGTGCGGCAGCAGGAAGACTTTGAAGTTTTATACTTAATTTTAGTTTGTATTCAAGGCTGTCGTTTTTTTAGTAGCGCTCAAAATTTGTTTTAAATGCTAAATTGGTTCTTGTTTTTACTTCTTACCTCTAACTAGACTAGCTTTATAAGAATATAGGTATGTTTCAGATAAGAAGTAATAAAAAAAAAAACAATCACACAAATGCACTTTGTTGCATAATTTCAATGATTTGGCAATTCTTTCTAGATTTGAAATGGTAAAAGTACCCAATAGAGATTGGGATTGGCTAACAGTTTGAAAACGATTGGAAACAAAATCGCAAAATGGAACCTTATCTTTTTAACACGCTTTTATTAGCTTCACCTGTATGTATGTATGTATGTATGTATGTATGTATGTATGTAACTTCATCCCATCCTAAAAGTTGCAACATTTAACTAAATTATTATATCTTTCAAACATTCACTTTTTTGTGTTCTCTCTATTAATTCTATTCTCCTCCGGATTCGAAACATGACATCAACAGCCCAACGGCATCATATAGTAGGACATTCAACATTATATTTTATGCTTCATTGCGGCTTTTATGTTACCTTTCTTCAAAATAGCCTCTATGAATTTCAATTCACTCCCGTATACAAGCCAATAAGTAACAAGCTTGCAGGGTACGGAAAAACTCACTCACGAACGGTCAAAAATACATTCTTCTCAAATCATAAACAAATGTTCAAAGAAAAACATATAACCACTCAAATAGCGAGCGAACTAACGCACAACAGCCAGCGATCGCTCATAGCGATGGCGATAAACTCAATGCATAAATTCACTCAAAAATAAAGCTTGAAGCTTTCTGTTTTGGGTTTGTTGTATTTGCAATGAAATCAACCGCATGTACAATGTACATACATACGTATGCAGAGCAAGAACTGGTTTTGTGTTTTGTGTAACAAGCTTTCTGTTTTGTCGTTGTTGTGTTTGCAATAAAAACAATCGCATGTACATACATATGTATGCAAAGCAAGAACTGGTTTTGTTTGTAATTAATTTAATAGTAAGTGCTGAATCAACGAAAAGGAACCCTAATTACATTTTTATACAATGTTTTGTAAACGTGAGGTGAAAAAAATTTCTCTAAAAATAAAAAAATAAAAAAATGCGCCACTCGGGACTCGAACCTGAGCTCCTCGGTCCGTAGGCAGCATAACTCACCATTACGCTACAAACGTATTCGGAGCTTTATTGTCTAAATTCGAATTTATTCAATCAGGTTTCTTTTTTTTTTGTTCTTTTCAAATGCTTCACCTCAACTTCTCTTCACTTTCTGATTGTAAAATATAACAAAACGTTTGGGAAATTTTGTATTTCCAAACTAGTTTGGAAAACCTTGAATAAAAGGGTTTGGAAAATATTGCATAATAAGCTAGTTTACTTCACTGCATATTGGGATTGTTGGTAGAAGTTATAAATACATATGTATGTAGATCTATTTCGGAGAACACCACATCCCATCAGACTTCTTTTTACTTTTATTCTTGCGTCCGCATAAAACATCCTTTAATGAAAAATTTCACTAAAAAGTTAAAAATAAATAATAGCATAAAAAACTAAAAAACACGCTTTAATCTTAAAAATCGTACTAAAAATTGAGAAATAATTTAATGAGAAACAAAATAATGAACGAAAATATAAGTATTTAAGGAAAAGCGTGGGGGTGCTCAATAATATTTAAACATGAAAATATTCGATTCGTACAACTAGTACAAAAATATACCTAGTTGCGAAATTAAAGAGTACGATATATGAAATCTCAAAAAAGTCAAAATAAAATTATTAGTAAAAAAACACCGATTTTAAATATTTTTTGACATACTGAGCACCCCACGCTTTTCCTTAAATACTTATATTTTCGTTCATCATTTTGTTTCTAATTAAATTATTTCTCAATTTTTAGTACGATTTTTAAGATTAAAGCGTGTTTTTTAGTTTTTTAAGCTATTATTTTTTTCAATATACTGTGAACATTGGAAAACTAATAGGGCTCTTCTGGCATTTCTCCTTTCAAAAGACAGTTGTCTCTTAAAAAAAAAAAAAATACAAACATTTGAATTTTGCACTTTCTGAAAGTACTTTCTTGCGTCGTCTGGACGTTCCCTTTGGAAAGACAGTTGTCAGAATAGCCTAGTAAGATTGGTTCGATGTTCTTATTCGATATCGAAACTTATTTTCGAACAGTCGACACAATGTTTATCGTATTATTTAGTTGTCAGTCCATAATAAAATGAGACGTGGAAGCGTGAAGTATTTGAAAATTGAGAAATTGAGAAATTTTTACAATATTAACAAAGTACGTTCAACAAACTATCTATTATGCTGTTTTAACGAAAAAAAGAAATAGAGAAAATAGTTATCGTTAACGTTAAAGCCAAAACGATAAACAAAAAGGTTTAATTTCTTTCGGTTCTGGCAATGCGTTTAGCGTTTATTAGCAGCGCAATACAGTTGATAGCTCGTTAGAGCATTCCCAACTAAATATCTTAACTTTTCAACGTTAACGATTGAAATTCGTTAATGTTAAAATCGATAGAGAATTAATTTTAATAATTTTCATAACGTTAAAAAACTGAATAATTTAAACAGAAAGGACTTTAACATTTCGGTTATCGTTAATATTAACGTTGCGATACTAATACACTCAGAAAAATGTCGTTGCTTTGAATGCCCGTAGATTTCAAACAAAAAAATTTTTCTGGAAAGTTGTCATAAAAACTGTAACATTGATATCAGAAAATGTAAATGCTTTATTCTGCCTGAAAGCACAGTCATAATTACCCTTTTATAACCGCCTATATTAAAATTTAATTTTTTTTCGTTTCTACTATATCCAAATTTTTCTTCAAAAAAGGTAACTAAACTGTTAAAAACATAATTTCCGCATTTTTTGTTTTACGAAAAAATTAAACATCTCACACCTCCCTCCTGTATGTTCCCAATTGCAACTTTTGTGACTAATCTAAATTTGCAATTCTTAAAGTGTAAACATTTACTTTTAAATTTTTTATGAATTCCTAGTCTACACAGCGCTATGAAATATTTTTTTTTCAGCAGCATTCAAATTTAATAAGTTTTGAAGAATTTGTTTTCCTCATGAGAGCTGCTACTTGCTTCTAATACATATATCTAGCCTATTATTACACTGACAAAAGTTTTACACGCATTTTACACACAATTTTTTTTATCTTTTACGTTTACCAAATATGCCTATTTTTAGCAATTTTTGCAATTTTATTTTTACTTTTTCTTGTTAGTTGTTTTCAGCTTAAATATCAATATAAATTTTTTTTGCAAAAGTTTTTTTTATTTTAAATTTGTTTTTATTTAACTTTTGCTTGTAGAAAAATTTTGCGCATGAGAGAGTTTAGTACATTAAATTAGGACCTTTTTGCTGCATGCTTTTCATGCTGTTTCTTGTGTTGTTTTTTTTTTCTCACATATTACCACATACATACATATATATGTACCTACTTTTACTTTACTTTTTTGGCTTTTCTCTATTAATTTACAAAATTATTTTATACAGTTTTTGCGTTCGGCTTTAACGTTGCAAAGTTTTTATTTTCTTGCCTTTTGTTTTAAGTTCTCTGTGAACTTTGCCTATCTATCTGTTGCCGCTTTTGTTGTTGTTATTGTTATTGTTGTTGCAATTGTAGCTTAATAGTATTTGTGTTAAAAAAATGAAAATTAAACACAAACCTAAGCATCTTTGGTCGGGTGTCGCCTTCAAGCATGACGTATTTGTTTTATCATTTGCCATCGCGCTCGATTCACCGACCTGCAAAGAAACGAAGAAAAAGTACGTAAGTTACATAATCTAATGAAATCTTTTACAGAATTATCTTAACTAAAATTTGTATATTTACTTATAAATACGAGAACACAGACTCAGTGCCCGTTATGCGGTCTTTACACGCGACGATTTCCTGGTCGATGTTTGTCGTTCAACCAAAATGGAACCGTGAAAATAGCAATTCAGCCGGCTCAGTCGACAAAAATCGACTAGCTCAAAGTAGACTTGCGTTCAACTTTTGACAGTCGATTTCTCAGTCGATTTCCCAGTCGTAAAATAGGAAGAGGTCGTCCCATTTAAATAGAAATATTATATACATAAATCGAAACTTCGAAGCTTCGAAATGTAAATCAAAATCGAAATAGAAATCAAAAAATCGAAATCTCAGCTTTAAAAATATTAAATGAAAATTCGAAAATGAATTTATAAATATAGATGGAAGTCAAAACGAAATACATAGAACTCGAAATTCGAATTGATGCAGAAAATTCGAAATCGAGAATGAATGAAAAAAATGAATCAGTATCGAATTAAAAGCTAAAATTGGAATTGAAATAAAAAATGGAAGCAAATATAGTATCAAAATCGAAATTAGAAATCCGCAGTCGAAAAATCGACATTGAAAATTTAGAATCGAATATTCGAAAACGAAATCGAGATCTAGTTCTCAATTGAAATCGAAGTCAAATGCAAAAAGCTATAAATTGAAATTTTAAACGAAATCTAAGGCCCAGTTTCACCAACCGGTCTCGACTTAGTTAAGCCGATTTTTTTACGTTTTCAGTTTCACCATGCAACTAAGCTAAGTCACAAGTTAGTCAGCTTTTGCCATGACTAAAACTAAACTAAGATTTTGAGTCGCTTTAGCAAATACAGCAACCAAAACAACCAAAAAGGCCAGTATTTGGCAAAAAAGCTGGCAGGGTTGCTGGTTGCAAAACTATTTTCTTAGATTATTTGGTGAAACCCAAAAGTAAGTTAGCCCCAAATCTGGGCTAACTTAAGTCAAAACTTAGTTTCAGCTTTAGTCACGTTGGTGAAACCGGGCCTAAAAGTTGAAATCAAGAACTATATTGGATTCGAAGTCGAAATAGAAATCAAAACGAAATCGAAGTGCAAATCTTAATCTACATAAAGGTCTAATTATATGTATATAATTTGGGTATTGAATTGACAATAATTTGCTAAACGGCCCTAATTGGTGTTTATATGAAAATGAAGAATGATTTTAGGTTTACAGCAACCATCACGTTCCTTGATTACTTTCTGTTATAGAATATGGAATATTGACTAATACAGAATTTCCCTTCTGAGCTCATTCCCTACACCTGCTGACGGCAATTTCCCCCCATCCCTTCCACGGCACATGAGTATCAGTATTCTTGGCTACAGTTGGACTACCTACTTAAGTCAATCAAATGTCCATACAACACCCCATGGCATTGCACTCAATTTACGAAATTGGCACAATTTCACAAGTACATTATTTCAAAAGTCCCTGATATATCAAATAAAAAAGTGGAACAAAGATGAAAAGTAGAAGAGTAAGTAATGCGGTTGGTAAAATGCCCCAAAGTGTTGCCAATTATTAAAAAGTTGTACAAAGTTGCACGTACACACTTTTCACGGACACTTTTTTTAGTTGCTGACATGAATGAAGCCAGGCATTTTCAAGGCTCGGATATTTACACATGCTTGCACTTTAAGTAAAAAATATAAATACAAAATAAGCTAAAAAAGTGTGTTGTAAGTTGCAGCTAAGTGACAGTATGGTAGAGTGTCTACATATACATACATATACATATATATACTAGGGTGGATCGAATTATTTTTATGTACTTGGCAGATTGTTGAAGACGAAATAGAAATTGAAATCGAAATTCACATCTAGATCGAGATCGAAGTCGCAATTGAATTCGACATCGAAACTGAAGCGAAATTGTAGCTGAAATTGAAAACGAAATAGCCCGTACGGACATTTAACTTTTAAAATGTCAGTCTACCCTAATGTATGAATGTATTTACAGAGTTATACAATGTGCTATATATATTTATACGAGTATTATTTTATTTGATTTAGGCAGCTAGATTCCCTTAAGAGTTGCAATAACAACAGCAACCACAAAGCAAAGCAAAAATAACAACAAACAAACAAACACTCTAACAATTGCGCAAAGTATAACTTTTAGTAGCCGTGAAAAATGTGTTGAAAATCAAGGCATAAACTTAAGCAGTGAAAAGTAGACGCCAGGGAGCCAAGAAATTGGCAAGCAAAAGCCGTAAGTGAGTAATGCCAAGCGGCGGGGCGGCAGGAAGGCAAGATAAATGGGTTAAAATTTTTGTAACAATGTAACATGCTCAAGCTAAATGTATGTAGGTATAAATTCGCAACATTGTGTCTCTTTGGTTTGCGGCTAATGTTTCCATGCTTCTTCTGCTTCTCTTTGAGCTGAAATGATTGGGCTCGGTCGGCGGCTCTTGCCGTTTATTTACATAAATAAACTAGATACGTGATGGGCTTAAGAAAATCTTCGTTGGAATGTGTGTTGGAAATGAAATTGCAGCTACAACCACATACATATGTATATACATACATATGTACATAAAATCAGCCAGTCATGGAATGTTGCATGTTGCTGCCATGCTGTCTGCCACTAAAGGCACGGAAGGGCCAATGGCGTGTGTATTTGGAATGTATGCCTGCAAGTGTTTGCTTGGGACAGCCTAAGCCAATAATGGAGTGTGCATTTCGTCGTTTAAACTTCTTAATCGCCTAGTGATTCTATAGTTTGCAATTATTGAAGCAATCTAAGACAATTTTATAACTCATTCTGACTACTAGACAATTTTGAACTACTGGATATAGTGCTCTTTTGAGAGTTCAGAAATCGTTATCCAAACCGAAATTGTAATCGAAATCGTATAATCGAAGTCGAAACCGAAAATTAAATTGACTTGGAAATTGAAATAAAAATCGAAAATTATATTATATAAGGAATCGTAAGGTAAATCGAAATCGAAAAAGAAATCGTTATCAACATCGAAGATCAAGCTAAATGACACTTCATGATATTTCTATCCCAGTGAGCGATCTGTAAACTCAAAATTGAACGTAGGATCCTCGACTTTTATTTCATGTTACCAAATTCAGTGGGTAGAGTGCTAGCGACCGCTGTGGTGCAGTGGGTAGAGTGATCGCCTGCTATGCCAGAGGTCTCGCGTTCAAGCCCCAGTCCGAGCAAACACCAAAAAAAATTTTTTCTAATTAGAAAAAATCCAATTATTGGGTTTTTTAAGAGCAGCGGTCACCTATCGGCAGTGGGCGGCATACTCTCCGAGTGTATTTATGCCATGAAAAAGCTTATCACAAAAAATGCATTCGCCGTTTGGAGCCGACATAAAACTGTAGGTGGGAAAAACAAAAGAAGCACACCTCGAATTGGGAGATAAGCTCGGCCATAAAATTCGTCAGAGTTCAAATAGCACCATTGCATTATTATTATAAATTCATTTCTAGCCAAACGAAACACCCTTTAGCTGTAGTATACCTAACTATGTAGTTTGATGTGTTTTTTACCTGCCTGCATGTCTGCGCTAGCCTGTTTGGCAGTCTATGTAGCAGGCAGGTCTATCTGTTGCGTTCGTTTCTAGCACTCCTCGCTTGCTTTCCGACGAACATGCAACGCGGTGCGGGGTGGTTAAGCGGAGATGCGAAAAGGAATACCAGGCGCCCTACAAGTGTCAAGCATGCAACTACTAAATATACTCATAAATTTAAAGGATCACTGCATAGCCGCAGTTAAATGTTTTTTGGTATTTTTTCTTAGCTTTTTTGCTTGTGGGTTTTTTTGCTTCAACTTGTATTCTATTTACGCTTTTAGTGTTTTCTGCTTTTAGTATTTTCTGCTTTCTGGTTTTTGTTTCCGTTTATTTTTTTCAAGTTGTTTTTTTTTTTGCAGCAACAGTCGCTGGCATTCTATAGCCGCTTTAGTTAGTAGGGATGGCAACAATAACCGAAAAAACGATTATAATCGGTTAATTTCTTTCGGTTAACGGTTAAAATGTATCGGTTTTTTCCTTTTGATTATTTTTACGATTAACCTTTTTCCTCTCAAGTCGAAAATAATCGAAAGGAAATAACACTACTCGACACCAAAAATCACCAAGAATAAAATAATACTTTTCTAAAGCGAAATTTTATGCTGATTCCGAATATCATCTCCATTTTTTTGTGGCAGACCCAGTTTTTGAGATATTGGTAAAAATGTGGGAAAAACCATATATGCAAGACATTGCATCACATAAGTGCATCAAAAAGTTTTATTAGACATCGTGGCGATTTGACAACTAGGAAGTGCTGGTAGAGGGAGCTCCAACAAACATTTTTTGCCTTCACACTCCAAAATTGGTCAAGTAGTTTGGTTACAATGGAAAAAATAACGAAAAAAAATTTGAAAAAAATCGAGTTTTTTAAAAGAAATTTCAATGGACTGTAGTAAAATCAGAAAAATTGTATGGGGGACAAAAAGTTAGCCCCCCTATCCTATAGAGAATTTAATTGTGAACATTTTAACATGTTAATATGTTAATGCTAGAAATGAATTTTAGGCGGAATATTACTTTCCTTGCTATATAGTTTGCAATAAAGCAGCTTTTTGTTAACTAGAAATCCACAAACAGAACAAAAGTTCTAACTATTTCATGATAGATCGGGTGCTTTTTGTTACTGCTTGCAGCAGTCTTTAACAAACTGTTTGTGGATTTCTAGGTAACAAAAATTTACTTTATTTGCAAAAGATTGTAAGATGCCGCCTAAAATTCCTTCACACCTTCATAATTCCCTACAAACTTAGGTGCTGAAAGTGATGAACAGGGTGAGCGATTTCATCAGGACTTAATAGTTTTTGAATGGCAATATCAAGGGTCTTGGTACGAGGATATGATGGCAGATTATTTTTTGGACAACCATATGTGTAACAAATGCAGAAAATCACAAAAGAGTAGTCAAAAGTACTTACGCCTATCGCTCATTATTTATCCTCTCTTTAGAATGGCGAAATGCAGATATTTTTCTATTCAATTAATTTTTTTTCATATTAATCGCTGTTTTGAGAGATATTGTGCACTTCAAAGCACGTAATAAATGGAATTAAATAATCCTGAGTATTACTCCTTAATAAAGTTTTATGAATAAACCCAATTTTGTTGTTGAAATTTTACTCTTCCGGAAAATTTTTGGTTAAGGACTTTCAATAAAAATAGATAAATATAAATAACGGTAACGGTACTGTAGTAAAATCAGAAAAATTGTATGGGGGACAAAAAGTTAGCCCCCCTATCCTATAGAGAATTTAATTGTGAACATTTTAACATGTTAATATGTTAATGCTAGAAATGAATTTTAGGCGGAATATTACTTTCCTTGCTATATAGTTTGCAATAAAGCAGCTTTTTGTTAACTAGAAATCCACAAACAGAACAAAAGTTCTAACTATTTCATGATAGATCGGGTGCTTTTTGTTACTGCTTGCAGCAGTCTTTAACAAACTGTTTGTGGATTTCTAGGTAACAAAAATTTACTTTATTTGCAAAAGATTGTAAGATGCCGCCTAAAATTCCTTCACATCTTCATAATTCCCTACAAACTTAGGTGCTGAAAGTGATGAACAGGGTGAGCGATTTCATCAGGACTTAATAGTTTTTGAATGGCAATATCAAGGGTCTTGGTACGAGGATATGATGGCAGATTATTTTTTGGACAACCATATGTGTAACAAATGCAGAAAATCACAAAAGAGTAGTCAAAAGTACTTACGCCTATCGCTCATTATTTATCCTCTCTTTAGAATGGCGAAATCAGAGATGTAGAATAATTATTATTTCATTTTGAAATTATAAAAAAGTCTTACAAATTTTCTTCAGGATCATAAAAGTCTTTTGATAATATTTTTTTCCTGATGAAAATGATAAAAATCTTCTATAATTATTATTCAGAAACTTATATTTTAAAAATCTTTCCATAATAGTTATTTCAAATATATATTTTTTAAGTCCTCAAAGACTTTTATATTGAGACAAATTTGAAAAAAGTCTTTGCGTAATTATTATCAGTAACAAATTGTTTTTTATATCTTCAAAGACTTTTTCATTGAGACAAAGTTCAAAAAAGTCTCAGAAAATTTTCAATAACTTTCATATAAGTATAAAATAAAAATAACTTTCATATAAGTACTTCAAATTCAAGCAAATTTGCAAATTGAAATTGTATGAAAGATTTTTATCGAAGATATAAAAAATAAATTTGTTACTCAAAATAATTACTTAAAGATATTTTTGAAATTCGTCTCAATGAAAAAGTCTTTGAAGACCTAAAAAACAATTTGTTACGGATAATAATTACTCAAAGACTTTTTTCAAATTTGTCTCAATATAAAAGTCTTTGAAGATATAAAGCAAAATTTCTCATTTATAATAATTACAAAAAGACTTAAAAAAAATATCTCAGAAATAACTATTATGGAAAGACTTTTAAAATATGTTTCTTTCAATAATAATTATTTTTTGATTTTTATTTTTTCTCTTATAATAATTACAACTCTGGGCGAAATGCAGATATTTTTCTATTCAATTAATTTTTTTTCATATTAATCGCTGTTTTGAGAGATATTGTGCACTTCAAAGCACGTAATAAATGGAATTAAATAATCCTGAGTATTACTCCTTAATAAAGTTTTATGAATAAACCCAATTTTGTTGTTGAAATTTTACTCTTCCGGAAAATTTTTGGTTAAGGACTTTCAATAAAAATAGATAAATATAAATAACGGTACATCCGATTATTACACAACTAGTCTTAAAATGTTCACAATTAAATTCTCTATAGGATAGGGGGGCTAACTTTTTGTCCCCCATACAATTTTTCTGATTTTAAGACAGTCGATTCTGAAATTTCTTTAAAAAAACTCGATTTTTTTCAAATTTTTTTTCGTTATTTTTGCCATTGTAACCAAACTACTTGACCAATTTTGGAGTGTGTAGGCAAAAAATGTTTGTTGGAGCTCCCTCTACCAGCACTTCCTAGATGTCAAATCCCCACGATGTCTAATAAAACTTTTTGATGCACTTATGTGATGCAATGTCTTGCATATATGGCTTTTTCCACATTTTTACCAATATCTCAAAAACTGGGTCTGCCACAAAAAAATGGAGATGATATTCGGAATCAGGGTTAAATTTTCGCTTTAGAAAAGTATTATTTCATTTTTGGTGGTTAAAGTTGATCAAAATTTGTCGAGTAGTGTAATCGAAGTTGAGAATTTCCGCATTTTCATCCGAATCCGAATTCGGTTACCTACGGTTTTGTGAGTATATCCAAAAAAATCGCAATAAGTGTTCCCCCCAGTTCCCGAATAGACGATTTTATCGTCATTTTGACGATTTCTCCTAATAAATGACGATTTTTTTCGTTTATCATACACAATTATTCGCGATTAATAATCGAACGCTTTCGATTAACCTAAAAAGCGGTTAATCGGTTATTTCATTTTTTTTGCCAACCCTATTAGTTAGTCTCCTGCCGTTTTTTATATTTAGCTGGAGTCTTTCAGCTTCTTTTTTTTCCTTATTTCATACAATTTGCTACATTAATGCAATGAAAAAATTGTATTAAATAGCAAAATACAATATAAAAAAGTTAAATAAAATAAAAAGACAATAAAAGCAAAAAAAAAACGAACTAAAACGAAACTTGTCTAGCGAGAGATTGCATCATGATAGTGTAAGCCGCAGCAGACAGACGTGACAACATGCAAAATGCAACATTGGCAAAAGGCAGCAAGCAGCGGATATGGCGCAAATGGCAGCAGACATTGAATAGGGCAGACCAACAATGGGTCATTCAACTTTCAGTTTATTACTCTCTTAAGCAAACTCTTTTTTCGTTTACTTATTTTATTTGTTAACATTTTATAGTGATTTATTTTTTACTTAGCGAAAAAAACAATTTTTATTTTTTTATTTTTTAACCCTTCTCTTAGGCTGAGTATGTTAAGGAATTTAATCAAATCAAACTTGACAAGGGATGACGGAAATTCGTTCCACAATACATCGCAATCCTACCCTGTCGGAAAAGCAAACAACAAAAAAGGAATTTGCATAACGTTGGGGGAGACATTACTTTCGTATTTAAGTTAATCGTTTTCGTGCTATCGAAATCCAAGACTAGGCATGTGCGAAAATGTGCTCGGTTTAGATCAGAGTACGCCAAAATTGCGAAAGAGTTTGTGCTGTTGAGCGCAGACCGTGATGTGTGATTTTTCTCATTTACCCGTGCGGCTCAATTTTGCCGGTGCCTTGTTTAGACATACCTGGGTCTGAAGCCACATGAATTGGTTCTCAAATGAGCTCGTTGAGGGTGTAATTAATTCTCGGTACTATTTTCAGCGTAACCAGCGTGTTTCGTTAACGAAATTTGTAACTGCAATTCTCCTACAAGCGAGGATTAAGAATTCGGATTATTCATTATCTTTATCGGTCCGATGCGTCGGTTCGTTCATATTTCACTGAAATGCAAGAAATGCCTCTTACATTGTATGCTCTGAATTGCAATTATTGTAGGTTATCATTGGCGTTTTCGATTCGCCATCGAACAAGCGAGGTCGGATCGAACAAAAATCTTCGAACCCATAATGAGTAGTAGCCATACTCGCTATCTGGTCGATAAAAAATTCCCTCTGCTCGCTACCATTCTGATATAAATCTGGCAGAGAGAAATTTATAGCGAGCAGAGGAAATTGTGAATAGAAAACGGCTCATATCATCCACGAGGCAGAGGTTAGTAAACACACTGAAAAATTACATTTGGATGCACATTGTCAAACTATGATGAATTGCCAAAAATTTTAGCATGGTTGACAATGTGGATTACTGGTTTTTTTTTTAAGCAATACTTCTTGGTGACACGGATTCATATTCAATTTCTCACAGCAAAACTATTTTACTCACTTGCCGATTACGGGTCAGTTTAGCATAGTTTTTGTTGTTGTTTTTTTTTGATACAAAAAAAAAATAAACAGACGTAAGCACATTCAGCCGAACCAAACCAATGCAATGGCAGTAGAAGGAAAATCGATGATGCGCGAATTCGCAGATTCGCAAATTTCGTATGGAATTTAAATGTAGAATTGTAAATGCGAGTTGAATGAGCAAGCTAGCGAATTGGCAATGGTGGATGGAGAGCGAAGCGTAGTTTGTCGGTGAATGCGTTAGCGATATTGGCAAATTGCCCATTGGCAATGTTGTCAACACATCACAGCAACGAATTTGTTAAGCCAAATAAAAGAAATCAAAGTGGATATATGTATGTATATACCCTGCAGGGAACTAAATAATTAGTGAGCAAAATTTCTAGTTCCGAACTAGCGAAAAGGTGTCAAAAATGAACTAGATCAATTGTAGTTAGACCTTCACCAGTTCAGAAGGAGTGAATTGACTGACCATTGTAAGGCACACTTTGATTTGTATGCAATTTCGAAGTGACAAAAATTCTATGAAAATTTTTCGTTCGCTCAATTGCCGTCTGCTTTGTATATTTCTGCAATTCTCAGATGTTTAGTGGAGCATTTTATATAAAGTGTTTTCTATTTGCATTTTAACTTGTATGGAATGAAATGTTCCCCTAATTATGCTTTTCCGATCCCTCAGGCTTATTTTAAATTTTTTATTTTATTTATTTTTTTTTTTTTTATTTTTTTTATTTTATTTTTTTTTATTTAAAATTGTTTGTACAAGTAAGACATAAGTCTTTTAGGTAGTACATCAATCTGGTAAAGAGATTACAATGAAAATCTTACAAAATATAGGTGCGAAACAGAAAAAATAAAAGTTAAAATAGGTAGATAGAAATTTTACAAAATGCATTATACAATACTGTATAACCGGTATTTAACTCGATACTGTAGATACAAATTTACATAATTTCAATACCGGCAATTTAGAATACAGAAAATAAAAAACAAATTAAAGTAAGTTAGGGATTGAGAAAGGATATTGCTGCTAGTTTGAAACATCTTGCTTTTTGAATAGCTTTTGTCTTGGATGGAAGTGAGTTCCAAAGACGGATTGTACTGACAAAGAACATTCTGGAGGATGTCATGTATCTAAAATTTGGGACCAATATATTCAGAGTCCGAGATGACTGACATAAATTTAACTTTTCAAATAAGTAAGGGGGATATTGAGAGTGGAGTAGCTTATGCAAAAAACAAAGATTTCTGATCTTTAAAAAATTGTTAACGTCGCTCCCGAGGATTTGCGTAGCGTATGAAGAGATATGATCAAATTTTCTTTTAGAGTAAACAAACCGAGCAGTATTGTTTATGGCAAGCTGCAGTTTATTAAGCGAAGACGAATCAAGGTTACCGTATATGAGTTCACCATAGGAAATTTGAGGTATTATTAGCGTTTTGACTAGCCTCATCTTAGTATCACGCGGCAGTAAATAGGCTGTTCGGTACAAGTTTCGAAGGGTGTTATATATTTTACCGACCACAATATTAATATGGTCAACACATGTTAGCTTAGAGTTGAGTCTAAAGCCTAAATTCTTTTAGAGTAAACAAACCGAGCAGTATTGTTTATGGCAAGCTGCAGTTTATTAAGCGAAGACGAATCAAGGTTACCGTATATGAGTTCACCATAGGAAATTTGAGGTATTATTAGCGTTTTGACTAGCCTCATCTTAGTATCACGCGGCAGTAAATAGGCTGTTCGGTACAAGTTTCGAAGGGTGTTATATATTTTACCGACCACAATATTAATATGGTCAACACATGTTAGCTTAGAGTTGAGTCTAAAGCCTAAATTGGTGACCACATCGTTTAGAAGTATTTTATCCCCATTAAGTATAATATCAGGAAGGCAGCTCAGGTCATAAATTGCGTTCGATATTGCTATCGCCTTTGACTTTCTTGCATTTAGAGATAATTTATTTACGTAAGCCCAGCGTCCAATACGCGCTAGGTCTTCATTCAGCCTAGCAAACAAGTCTTCAGTAAGGCCGATTGGCCGGGACAGGTATATTTGCGTATCGTCTGCGTAAAGATGTATCGAGGCATTGTGACAGCAACCAACAATGTCATTAATAAACATTGTAAAAAATATTGGACCTAAGATAGATCCCTGTGGGACACCAGATGTTATGCGCTTTAAGCTTGAAACTTTATCACCACATTGAACTTGTTGAGATCGGCCCACGAGATAGTTTTGTATTAATTTTATAGCATAAGAGCTGAAATTATAGCATGTTTCGAGCTTGTGGAGAAGTATTCTGAAATTAACCATGTCAAATGCTCTTGAGAAATCTAAAAGTACAAGAACTGTGAGATCATTACAGTCATAGGCAGGACGTATGTCTTCAAAAATCTTTAGCATGGCCGTTGCACAACTATGCCCTCTTCTAAATCCCGACTGGATCCCTGATAACAAGTTGTTATTATAAACAAAATTTACTATCTGCTTTGCTAATAGCTTCTCAAACACCTTAGATAATGCAGGCAATAGGCTTATTGGTCTAAACTCTTTGACAGAACAGGGAGATTTTGCTTTAGGAACGGGGATGACATTAGCTATTTTCCATTGACTAGGGAACTGACCGGATATAATCGAAAACCCAAATATATGTGTTAGCGGGGATATGACAAGAGGAAGAATAAGTTTGACAAATCTTAAACTTATGCCATCGATCCCTACAGCGCTAGACTTAATGTCAAATATAGCATCCAGCACATCACATTCTGTTACCACTGAAAAATCGAAACTATTAACTCTCGGTTCTACTATCTATACTAGTTGCAGCTATCATTTCATCATGTACGGAATTTATGTTACGAACATCAACACCACTTATACCATTATCGTTTGTATTACCACTCAAGAAATATGAGTTCATCACATTGGGGTCAAGGTTGCATTTAGTATTATCCTTTTTAGATACTCCAAGATTCCGAAGATTCTTCCAGAGCATTTTAGGAGGTAAATTAGAATTAAATTTGTTTTTTAAGTATGCTACCTTAGCATTGCGGATACATAAAGTAACTTGATTGCGCAAATGGCGATAGGCATCCCAGTGCTCTTCATTGGAAAATCGCTTCCATTCCCTATAGGCTCTTTCACGTTTTCTTATGAGGCTCAAAATATCTTTAGTAAACCACGGCTTCTTATGACCCTGAATTTTAATGGTTTTTAGCGGAACAAACTTATTAAAAAGGTAACTGACGAGATTATTAAAATACTCTAACTTTTCGTCTACACCAGGGAAGGAGAGACATCCATTCCAGTCAAGTCTAGACGCCTCATTACTTAGCTCATCCAAGTTTATACCATTGTAGTTCTTATAGGTCACTTCCAAGTCGGGCTCTTTTGAGTTAAATTTCAAATCATACGACAAGAATAGCATTTCATGGTCAGAAATACCATCCATGGGGAATTGGTCAATATGATTCATATTATTAGCATTGTTAACACAAATTAAATCTAGTAAACTAGGGTTACTGTTTGGGGAAAAACGGGTCGCGAATTTATTTATAATACTTAAATCATATGCCTGAAAGTTACTTGTAAGATTTTTACTGCGGGTATCATTGTTAAGCATATCAATATTGAAGTCTCCACAGATGATGATGTGCTCGTAATTTATTGTGAATTCTGACAGTTTATGAAGAAAATAAGATAAATCATTCGACCTATTAGGATTGTAGACGCAAGCTAAAAAACACTTTGTTCGAGCATCGCCAATTTCGATAAATATACTTTCAACCACACTGCCTTGCTCTGAATGGTAAATTATTTTTGGATGCAAAACATTTTTGCAATATATAGCAACTCCACCGCCACGAATGTTATCTCCCCTATCATTTCTTAATTTAGTACTAGTTCGGAACTATCGAAAACGTAGTGCAGAGAGTGACAATTGACACCGCCTAGAACATTGCCGTATTAAATTCGCCAGTTGATCACATGCAAAAGAGATTTACTAGTAGTGTCTCAAAATGCACTAGAAACGCCCTAGTTCGGAACTAGAGATTTTTCCTACAGGGCATGTATGTACATATGCGTGTGTGTATGTGTCAATCAGATGAACATAAGAAGATACATTAAAGATGGTGCAATATTTACTCATTAAATTGTTGTTGTTTTGTTGGCTCTAAGGCAAGTAACTTTTGGGAACATGATTCGAAAACAGAATAGAATTTTTTTCAAAAGAAGGGCCTCATTAAGATGAAAATCTTTTGTCACCGCATCTTCCTTCGTTAAAACTCGAAATATAATAATGCTGCTTGAGCTGTTTGGATTTATCGGCTTATCCCATCTTATCTTAATTCTTATTCGTAGTAGAGTGCAAGAATAGTGCATTCTCGCATTAATGAGGAATAACTAGAGTGCCTCGACACACCAATATTCACGCACGAATCTAAGCAGAGGCTGGGTTGGATCAGAGATTCACTTGAAAAGTGCTGTTTAAAATTCACACACTATTCAGAGGGGGTTCTCTGGAATAACGTATAAACTATATTGAGGTCATGTCGGGTTAAGTTTCGGCGCAGAAATGGGAGGCCCTCGTACGAAAACCATTCTTCTACAATGCCAAATAAATCTGAATTTGATTTAGGAATCATCAAAGTTCAGACAATTAGAATAACTGGGATTAGAAGGCAATAACCCTAGCCAAAATGGCTGAAAAAAACATTCTGCTTTTAGGGCGATTTAATGCTTATAATTTTGCTAGATAAAAGAACGAATGCTGCCCAAAACGACGCCTGAGTAAAAGATCGCCCTATTTCAAAAGTTATTTCAAAAACGCCCTATTTCAGAATTTTCTTCAATAACGTCCTATTTCAGAAAATATTTCAAAAACACCCTATTTCAGAGAAATATATATGGAATTTTCTCTGAAATAGGGCGTTTTGAAGCAAAATCTGAAATAGGACGTTATTGAAACAATTTTCGAAATAGGATGATCGTTTGCTCAGCCGTCGATTTGTTTTCACTTGAATACAGTCTATTTTGCGTCCTCAAGCTGTCTGGCGTCGTACTCACAAACAAAGCATTATATTTTTTTAAATATGTTTACAGACAACCCTAGTAGTATTTATAGTCATAAATAAAAATGAGCGTCATTTGTAAATCTGCGAAATTGTCGCGTTGGACGGCTGTTAAAAGACAGTGCAACAAAAAATAAGCGCCATTGTTGTATGAGCAAAATGGCATTTTCGGCGCGCGGCCATGAAAATCTATGTATTTATATATGTACATATTTACATACATATGTACATACTGGGCATTGAAGTCAGCTGCAGAGGCGTAAAAAAGGCTTTCTTATACACACATACAAACACGAACACAGCTCATTTAACGTTGCAAGCAAATTAAGCCAACATTTTTTTTTTTATTTTTGCCAGCGAAACAAATGAAAAATGCATTGAATAGAGAGATTATTACATGTTTTCGGCATTTACAGCTGAATTTTTAATTTAAATTTCTTTTTTTAAGTATGTATATTATCCACGTCGTTTAACAAGCCTATGTTACATACATACATATATTTTTTGTTTTTGTACATAAAAGATATACAAAAAATGTTAAAGAAAAAAATTGCTTATAGAATTTATTAACTGCGCGAATCTGTCACGGCGCCAAGGCTGAAATATGAAATTATGCGAGATAAATGGCGTGGAAAATCTGCAGCATTGGCCATATTTATTTGCATACAGTGTGTGATAAAAGTTTACGTACATAGAAGTTTGAGCAACCTTAGAATATTTTTTTATTATTACCTGAAAGTTTAACTCATAAGGAATTTAACGTTGTATAAAAATTAAACCGTAATATAACAGATTTTTGCAAATTCAATGTTAAGTGTGCCTAGGCGTATGAGCAACTTTTTTGAGATAGAGACTTTTGAAAGTGTACAAAAGGGTTACAAAATCTATTAAAAATTTAAAATCGAAAACATTTCACATAGCCCTGTTTGAAAGTGGAGTACCTACTCATATCTTAATTCTAAAATTTTCAAGGAATTTCACTGATACTGCTCCATTTAAATGATAAATATTTTTTAATATTTAATCAGATGTAATTTTTTTTAATAATTGGTAACCCTACCAGAATTTTTGGTGCTTAAATATTTTAGAACGCTAATAACGATGAAACATTTACATTTATAATATTATCAAAACAAAAATTAGGAAGCAAGCCTCCAATTGGGAGAGAAGCTCGGCCTTAATACTCGTTACAGTTATTTCCGCGCCAGTGTATTATTATTATATAATACTATCAAGAGATTCTTGTATGAAAAGTCGCCTTCACAACTGTTTTCATTTTTAATCGAATCCGAAACTCACGCAACCATTCAACTGTTCTTCATTGCCAAGCGAATTTTTTTTCCCTAAATTAAGAAGGATTTAAAGAATAAAGGAATTAATGAATTTACAGCTTTAAAAAAAAACATAAAATAAAAGCAAACAGTTTACAGACAGTTGCTCGTATTCTTGCAGTTTTCCTTTCTTTTTCTCACCCTAGCAAAAGTAAAACACCGAAGTTTAGTTTTTGCTTCAATATGAAATGTGGAGCATTTGTGGTGTCTCGAATAGTCAATGTTCGTTGCTCCTGCTTTTTTCACTTCTCACTTTATCTACTTGTTGTTGCTGGTACTTATGTACATAGTGAGTATGCACAAGCAATTCAAAACGCTTGTTGTATGCAATCGAGAGGTCACCTTAAAATTCCGAACACTCAACTGACCATGTAAAGCTTTGGCTTTGGCCTTTGCCATGTTAATTTTCTTCAGTAACTGCTATTTTTACAATTGAGCTGGAAAGGATTGGCATGCTATGCATTTATTACGAACGTACGTACATACGTACATATAGGCATGGTGGTAAGTGGTAATTGGTGAGTGGTCAAAGTGGTAGCGAGAATAGCGAGGTCGAAGAAACGCGAGAAGTATGTAAATACGACATAAGCTTGTGGTCATGTTTATTGCGAAATGGATTCAATTTTGAACTTGTCCTTCGGCAGAGGCCAGAGACGTACCTTTCTGAAGATAGCTTAGAAATTTTAGGGACGAGACGCTGAGTGGCATTGGTTTTTGAAGGCAGAAGGCCGCCTTATTTTAGCTTAAGTCAAATCGAAGTGCAGAAACTGGTAAGTATTGTCCGGTCACCTGAATGATTCAAGGAGCGGAGGTAGAAGTTCTCGGCGCAGATATTGAAATACATGAGTTTAACCCGCTAACAGAAAACTATAATCGACTTCAATCTATGATTTATGCACATACATATTAATATTTTCAAAAAATATAAAACTTACAAAAATTTCATTCACTTACCTGCTGCATATTATGCCATTGCGAATTCGCATCATATTCGATATCATTATGGGCCATATCATTGCCAAATAGGTCGTCGCTAATGTGTACGGCATCTTCGGGTTGGGCGGGAATATCTGTGCCATAAAATATCAAGTCCCATTGTGTGATTTGTGCTACAAAAAGTGAATAAAATAAAAATTAAATTAATATAAAAGCATACAGATTGCAAATAGGTGCTACAACGATATAGACAATCTAAGAGAAAATAATACTGGAGCTAGATTGAATGTTAAAATAACAAGTAAGGAAGCCTAAGTTCGAGTGGAATCGAACATTAGATACTCAGCTGTATGCTTTCATTGTTTGTTTGCGTTTGATGGAAACACGGTGCACTTAATATAAAGCGAGTGCTGCATAAAGTGGACGTAGCCACGCCCATTTTCTAAATTTTTATCAGTCATCCAACTAAGCATATGAATATTATTCTTTGTGCAAAATTTCATTCCTTTATGACTTCTAGTTATAAAGATGTCACGTTACAAATTCCCAAAGAGTGTTCCAGATATATCTTTCTTCAAAAATAGGCGTGGTCATAAACCGATTTCAATAAATTTTTGCGTGGCTATTAACACATGTTATAAAAGTGTATAAACCAAGTTTCGTCATAATATCTCAATTATTTGTCGAGTTATAGGCTAAGAAATCTCGTATATTCCTTTGTCTAAAAAGAGGCGGTGCCACGCCCATTTTCCAAAATTTTTCTATTTGTTGTTTCCGGTCTATTGTAGAAATCATACCACAAAATTTGAATGAATTATCTTTACATTTGACAAAGATATCGCTTAAAATGTTTTTATTAGGTCACTTTATAATACCCATATATAAAAGTGGGCGTGGTCGTCAACGGATTTCGCTAAAATTCTCAACATGTATTACCACAAGTAATAAAAGTGTACACACCAAGTTTAGTCATTATATATAAATCATTTGTCGAGTTATGGGCTCAGAAATCTCGTATATTCATGTTTATAAAAAGAGGCGGTGCCACGCCCATTTGCCAAAATTTTTGTGTTTTTCGTTTTATGTCCGCAGGTGGACTCCTGCTATAAAATTTCAATGATATATCTTTATATTTGACAGAGATATCGCTTAAAATGTTTTATTAGGTCACTTTTTGTTTCCCATATATAAAAGTGGGCGTGGCCGTCAACCGATTTCGGAAATTTTTCGTCCAAATATTTGACTAAGTAATTATATCACGCGTACCAAATTTCATCGATATACCTTCAACGGTTTCTGATTTATGACTCATAAAACTTTCAATGTTTGCCCCTTAATAAGTGGGCGTGGCACCGCCCGTTTTCCAAAATTTTTGTGTTTTTTGTTGTATGGCCATAGTTGGACTCAGGCGACAAAATTTCAATGATAGATCTTTATATTTGACAGAGATATGGATTAAAATGTTTTTATTAGGTCACTTTATAATACAAATATATAAAAGTGGGCGTGGCCGTCAACCGATTTTAACTATTTTCCGTCCAAACGTTTGCCTAAAAGTAAGTAAATCACGCATACCAAATTTTGTCGATATATCTTCAATGGTTTCTGAGTTATGACATATAAAACTTGCAAGGTTTGACCCTTAATAAGTGGGCGTGGCACCGCCCATTTTCCAAAATGTCATAAAATTTCTTCCTAGGGGCCTGAGCTCAACACGTGGGTAAAAGTTCATCGCTCCAGCTTTATTAGTGACTGAGATACCAAATTTCCGATTTTTTCTATATAGGAAAAGTGGGCGTGGTCATGGTCCGATTTCGCCCATTTTCAATACCAACCGTCCCAGTCTCGATACCAACTTGCATTTCAAATTTCATCAAAATATCTTAATTTTTGCGCGAGTTAGAGTGTTTACAGACGGACGGACGGACAGACGGACGGACGGACGGACGGACGGACGGACGGACATGGCTCAATCGATTTCTCTTTTCACCCTGATCATTTTGATATATATAAGTCTATATCTATCTCGATTATTTCACTCTGTTACAATCCACCGTTATGTGATTAAAACTATAATACTCTGTGTACTAGTACAGCTGAGTATAAAAATGAAAGTACTAATGCAAGAAAAATATGTGTATACAATGAGTATTAAGGATTTTTATTAAAAAAAAATATTAACATTAAAAAATTATAATAAAACACGTTGGGCGAATGATTAGATTAGTACCTATTCTTAATAAATTTATATTTAGGGCAGATAAGAGGTTATTAGTGTGGCGAATATGCATTTAGTACAGTGAAGTGAAGAAACATAGCATATCGAGCCACAACCGCCATAAAAGTGTATCCAATAAAATTATCGATTTTAGCTTTTTTTATGGAAATCAATAACTTATTATGACATGCATCAACTCCCAAAATTTCATAGCTGTGAAATATGCCGTTTCGAATTTAGAGACTAAATAAATTCCAAGGCTGCATACAAACTGTATGAAAAGAAAATAAAAAGAAATTCTGTAAAATTTACCGTTTGTTGGATACACTTTTATGGCGGTTAGGGCTCGATATGTTGTATATAGTTTCATAAAAAGAGCATAATCTATGATAAGTAGGTATAAAATTTTATAAAACAAATAGAGAATTGTTCTATCGCGAGTACATCCTTTGTCGTTATCGTCGGAAACAGCTGATCGCCTTTGAATGTCAAATTTGAAATCATCGGTTTTATTTAAACTTAAATTAACTACGTACTTATGAGAAGGTGTACTATATACATATATAAGTATATGTAGATAGACGCATTAAAAAATATTTCGACGAAGAAAGACGCATTAGCATTAATATTGACGAAGTAAAAAAATCGAATACGTCTTTCTTTCCTAAAAAAAATTTAAATGTGTCTTTCTTTATAGTAAAAAAAAAATAAAGCGTCTTTCTTCGTTATCAAAAAAAAAATAAAGAGTCCTTCTTTCAAAAAATATTTTTAATGTGTCTTTCTTTGAAAAAAAAAAGAGTTTGCGTCTTTATTCCTCAACAAAACACTTTGCGTATTTTTTCTTCTATAGCGACGATATCGCACCCTAAATCAAAAAGCGGCACAACTCAAAATTTTTCGAAATCGAGTTTTTTTCATAAACGGGTATACGGAACATATCTCTAGCGATTGCCAAAAAAAAACTTTTGAATAACTGTCTCTTTCGACCGAAAAATAACCATTGTACCTGGCCCTTTGCCATACAATTGCTTGTAGTGAAAAAAAGTTTTTTGGCTCTCCTGAAAATTTTTGAATTTTGAGTTGTGCCACTTTTTGATTTAGGGTGCGATATGTTAAGGCCGCTATACTCATACCACTGTATTAATTTCTGTTATCAGCAATGGACCAAAGATTGTAACTGCAGTAATATTAAGGGACTTACATGAGAAAACAAAAAAAAGTGGAACCAAAAAAAATAAATAAAAACACACTAAAAAGATAAACTATTTTGCAAGAAATGTAGTTTTAGCTCGTTAATAGGATGATAAAAAAAAGATAGAAAATTGTGTTCAATGGCGGTAATTAAATCGCCATGCCATAGGAATATGGCAGCATACCTACAGAAAATGCATGGCTGCAAGGAAAACTTTGAATTCAAAATACTTAAACAAAGGATAAGAGAGATTGGAGATAATTGTAATAAATATGTCAAAGGTAATAATTTATGGCTATTAGACATGTTTGTGTGCCTATGGCAATTATGAATTGTGCATGTTGGATAGAAGAAGATAGAAGAATACTGAATGAAAATTTCCTTGCATATCTATGTATACATGTACATTAGGGATTCCAATCCCGGGATCCCGGGATCCCGCCCTTTTGGACACCCCGAAAATCCCGGTATCGCTAGAATTTTATCCCGGGATTTTTGGGATAAGATAAAGACGGAATAGTCCCCTATTATAGCAAAGAAAAGTTGTATTTTATATAATTTTTAGTGGATTCAGATCTGTATACTAATAGCATTTCCTATTCAGCATGAAAATGTTGCATTATTACATTGCACCATTATCAACATGTGCCCTGTGCCCTATAAATGTTGCATTTTTCATGTGATGAATGAAACAAAAATAATGCAACCCTTTACTTGTGCTAAGAGCAGAAAATGTTGCCCGTAGTCGGGCCAGTTTTATATTTTGTCAATAGAACAAACAGCCTTGAAAAAGTGTTGAGTCTGTGTGGAAGAGAACAAAAAAATTGACAGTCCGAAGAAAGTGCGACATTTTTGCCAGAATAAAAAAGTCCATTAGCCAAAGTAAGGATTAATATTTTTGATGTTTTTTTAATAATCAAATTTTTTTGTCGTGAAGTACGCGTTGTAAAGAAACGTACGTTAGGTATTTTTAAAGCCTTTAGAATTCTTGTGGTAAAATTCATTTGATAATTTCTATTTCCTGATTTTTGGTCATTTATTTCCCAAATGGTTTTTGGAATTTTCCCATATGGAAAGTAAATAATGGAATTTTAATTAGAGTTGATAGTTTTACATTACTCTACTAAAATTAAATACGCAGCTGCATCCTCGGAATTCATATCAAAATATGTGCCTCCGATTTTTAAATATTTTCGGAAGTTGCATTAATTTTCAGAATTTTTCGGGAAGCTTGGAAATATTCGCTTAAACGAAGTGTGTCGTTAAATTCTAAAAATTTTTATTGGAAAT
The DNA here is from genome assembly GCA_960531455.1 of Urophora cardui. Classification (NCBI taxonomy): domain Eukaryota; kingdom Metazoa; phylum Arthropoda; class Insecta; order Diptera; family Tephritidae; genus Urophora; species Urophora cardui. The sequence goes on from OY482672.1 coordinate 122,353,745, forward strand.
TATCAAATGATCGCAAACCTTTTTATCCTAATATCCTAAAAGTACCAACTATAAAGGAAAATGTTTTGTTCACCAAATGTATTTAATTTTCTTTGTTGATTGTGTTTTTTAAAGTAAATCTTAAGTGTTATTAAATAATACGCATGATTTTACGTTCCTATTTTATTTTGTTAGTAATGAAATAATAAAAAATGGCAATAAAAATCTATTTTTTCTTTGCATGCTAAAGTTGTAGCGCTTCTCGAAAATATACATATTTAATTTTTCAACCTCAAATGTGGGAAAATAATACTGGTCGACAAATTTTTGTAACAGAAATAAAATTCTACGTTTCAAAAGGATTTCGGTGCACTTTTTGAGATATTCATGTCCAAAGAGGCGAAAAACGCGGTTTCTGGCCATATTCACTCCTCAATATCTTTAAAATTGCCCACTTTCATTAAAAACTGATTAAATCTATTGAAAGCACGATCATTTCTCTTGAAGACAATGTTTTCCTTTTTCGGATATCTTGCTTGTAACTTGCAATATTGCAAATAAAAATTTTGTAGCACGCTTTTAGGCAGTTTATTATATTAACAACAAACTGTGCGTTAGAATGAAATAAGTGAATTAATTTATATTAATTTATCGAAAATACGACTAAATTTTGCGTGACTGAAACAAAAATTCCAATCAGTGGCCTACTATGTATATATTTTCTATACTGAAATAAAAATAGTTCGGCAAAGCAGCTACAAAACTTGATTTCGATTAAAACAGCGCTACAAAAACTGCCGTTGATTTCAAAGAAAAATACCTTATTGTACAAAAACATATATTTCTAGATCGTTCGAATTGATCGTTCTTTCAATAGCTGCAATCATTTTTTAATGAAAGTAAGTAATTTAACAGATTGAGCAGTGAATATAGCAAAAAATCGCATAAATATCTCAAAACCTACAAGTATTACCGAAAATCCGACTTCAGATTCAGATTCAGGGCACCGAAATCCTTTAGAAAAGTAGAATTTTATTCGAGTTAGAAAATTTTTTGGAAATTTTGTCGGCCTGTATAATTAATGTCCAAATCCCGGGATAAATCCCGGGATCCCGGTATTAGAAAAAAAATCTCGAAAATCCCGGGATCGTAAAAATCGGAAAAATTGGAATCCCTAATGTACATACATACGTGCACAAAAACAGACATAGTATATGAATGTCCATAAAGGTAAAATAATGCCAAAGAAAAGCTCTGCAGATCTCTCCCCTCTGCAGCTAACACATTTCTCAATCTCAAAGCGTTTCCCACTTTTTTTTTTCCACTCACCCACGTCAATGAACTGCAAAAAGGGTGTTAATTTATATTTTTTTTCTTTTGGATTTTGCTTTTGATGCAAAAAAGAATATGAAAATTAAAACTGAAACTGAAAGAAGATAGCAGTCTCGGCTAGTTTGATTGATTGCATGGATATGCATACTAATATATGGACATATGTATGTATGCGCATTCACATACCCACTTGCAGTACGCAAATTGGCCGATTGTGCGCCGAAGTATGCAAACGTAAAAGGCAAATGCAGGTGATAATAAAAAAAATTGCGACAGTCGATTTTTTATTCACTGAGCAATTGCAGATGTGATTGACTGATGGCTACAGCTTAGGACTGGTTAGGATAGAAATTGATTACTGAAGGCTTGTCTTTTTGCATTTTCCCTGTGAATATCACTGGAAACTATGCATGTGACAGATAGCAGAAGTATTTGGCCAGATAACCAACTGAAAGTGAGAATTCCGGAGAACTTCATGATGCTTAAAGGCAAAAAAAAAAGTTATTGAAAAATGTTTACTGTAAAAGGAGTGATTAATGGAGTACTGGAATGAAGCGCAAGAATCAATGAAGCGTTTACCTTTTTTGTTACTTTGTAAAGAGAGGATGTGGGAAAGGAATAGATATAGGGAGAGATAGAGTTAAATATGTAGACAGGAATAATGATTGAAGTAGAGGTAGCGAAAGAGATAGATGCACAGATAGGCGAAGGATACGAAAGATAGGATAAATATGAATGAAGTAAATGAAAAGAAAAGGCACTCAGTTTTTGATGAGCATAATGGCCCTTATGCATAAAATCTGAGCTCTTCCTCAAGAGACTCAACTCAAATTTCATCTCGTGAAATAACCAAATAATTTAAATTTATTGGAAGGAATTTTATTATTTTTAAATTTTTGTATAAGACCAACCTAAGTTGTTTAATAAAATCTAGCAATTTTAATAATCTTTATGCATATAAAATCTACACTTTACGAAAAAATGAGCATGAGCTATAGCTGGCCTTTTATGCATTAGGCCCAATATTTTAACCATAAAAAATATGCCATAAAAATATTTTTTGTTTAAAACAAAAAGGTATTTTTGAAGGTGTCCTTTAGTTTAAAAAAAGGAGTAACTAAATGGGTTTCAAAAAAAATTACTAAAACACATTAAACTAAACAGTATCTATGAAAAAAATCTAAAATCTAAAAACATAAAAAAAATCTGAAATCTAAAAACTGCTAAGCATGCGACGAAATAGTTGATTCCACTACCGTTGCTGCTGCTGCCGCTGCCGCCACTTGCTTTACGATTTGGCAATACACCGATTACACTACCGATGGGTCGCTGCGTGCCGCCGCTAACGCCAGCCGCCGCCAAAAGCAGCTGTTGCTTCTTGATAATCTTTTGGTCGGGCACAAAACTCAGCGCAGGCGATTTTTTGGTATTCTCGCGTAACGGCTTCGAGCCGCCTCCTCCACCGCCGCCACTATTTCCTGCACCCAACATTGGTCTGAAGGTCTCCGCTTCGTAGTCCAACGAGGGCATATCTGCGGATGCGGCAAGTTTGCTCTTTTCGGCTTTAGACGATGCTATTGCTGCCGCTGCTTCCGCAGCCGTGGTATCCTTCTCCTTTGGTCCCTGATATGGCTGGAATTCGGGAAAGATTGCTTGTATCTTCTCATAGCGTTCGAACATTTTTGGTATGCGCGTATCTGCGAAGGATGCAACCGCGAGCTTTTCGTGTGTTTGCGGCAGCGGTAGCGAAGACTCTTTAATTTGTTTGGTGGCCTTCACTGGCAACTTTGAATAGTTGGTTAGTTGTGTGTTTGTGGTTGCGAGCTTTGTGGCAGCATTCGAGCTTGAACTGAGACGCGGCGCTGCCGAGTCAGCCGTTGCGGACGATTTATTAGTTTTTGCATTATTCTTATTATCACGATTGTTGTTGTTGTTGTTGCTAGTTGCGGCGAGGTTGGCGCGGTTTGAGTTGTTGGTGGTTGTTGTAGTAGTGGTTGTTGCGATTGTTGGTTGTAAAGTTGTTGTAATCTCGCCAATCACCTTACGACTCATCATCTTATCCTCGTGACTGTGCGGCAGCCGTTCTGCCGATTGCGCTTTTACGCGCCCGCCTCCTTGTTTTCCGTTTGACTTGCCGTTGCCGCTTCCGCCGCCACTTTGCTGTTGTTGTTGTGATATGCGATAGTATTTATTCTTCGTAATCGTTGATGCTGATTGTTCTTTCTTGTTGGCTGCAGATTTGCCACCACCACCACCACCTCCCTTGCCATTGCCTTTCTCGCTGGACTTTCCTTTGCCTTTGCCGCCTTTGCTTGCCTTCACGGTCTGCGAGCTCAGCACAATGCCGTAAGTTGCCGATATTTGCTGATAGCTTGGCAGTTGCTGCTGTTGTTGCTTGTAAAGTTGCTGTTGCTTTTTACTGCCACTTCCGCCACTCGGTAAATTCAACAATGGATTATTTGCGCCATTCGCCGCAGCCGAATAAACCGATTTGTTCAATGGTATCGGCAATTTTATGGGAATCTTCATACCGCCCGCCGACATGGCATTAATGGCGCCAATAATATGTGTGGCGGTCGCCGTCGCCGAATTGCCATTCGCCGTGGTGGAGATGCGCGGGTATTGCGGCGAGTAAATCTGATGGAGGTTCGTTGTTGTACTACTCGCCGCATTCGAATTGGGCGTTGTAATCTCGGCGGAATTGGCGCGCGGCGTCGATACCGGATCGTTGGGGTCGATGGGCTGTGTTGTGCCGTAGAATATCAGCGACCACTCGCGTAATAAGGCGTGACCTTTGTTTTTTTTTTTTTTGTGTTTTCATTGTGTTGTTATTGTTATGCGTTAATTAGTTCAGTTATTAAAATTTTGTGGTCATGTTAAAGCGTATTTTTTGTTATTTTTTATTTTTTTTTATTAGTAAAGAAAAGCGGATGATTATTTTATTATGTTACCACATTAGTCAATTAAGCGCAGCATGTAAGTATATAAAGTTTGGAAAATTAAGTGGTTAAAACGCAGTCAAAAAGATAGAATTTTTTAGAGAAGTTATTTAAATATTGAATTCATAAGTTTAAAACTAGTATAATTAAACGTCTTTTCTTCGTTTACTTACCCATATAGCGACCTTCGTTGTGTATCTCAAGCTGCCAATTGCCATGCGGCGATTCACCCCAAGTATGGACGGACATGAAGGGCCATTGGTTAAAACCAGAACGAGAAACGTCGTGAATACTGCAAAATAAAAAGAGAAAAATTTGATTGTCAGTGCTGAATGAACTCTTTTTGGAATAGTTATGATAATCAGTGTAGATACATATGGGTGTTTCCAGCGTTACGGACGTTCCATGCTGCCACATTATTTTCAGTATAAAACCTATAGTAGGCTTTGGATCAGAATATTTTTTTTTGTCGTATGTAGCCTCTGTACTCCTCTATCCAACGCTATCAAACATTTTTTCTAGAGATGACACATTACCACTGTAGAAGGATTTAAAGTTGCCGTTCGGACGTTCCTCAAAAGTACCGTATTTGAGGTTACATCTGATTTCGTTAAAATTCTGCGAATTGGTTGATGCTACAAAAAAATGATGTATATACGACTAACAGAGGAATATACAAGGACTGTCACTACATTAAAATTATATTTCTGTAGACGTTTTTTATTGGAGAAATATCGGTTTTAATTTTGTTCGGACGTTCCCGTTCGGACGTTCCAAATTTTTATATGAAGGAAAACATAACTTTTTCATAACAAAACAAGTGTTGAGCACATATTTTATTGCAATTAACTCATTGATTCAAAATTTACATTACTTGCACATTCTGAGCACTAAAACGATGATATTTAATAATGTATAGTGGCGATGAATATAAAAAAACTGATGTAAGTACTAGCAAAATTTAATAAGAATAAACAAAGGTATTTTAAATATCGCGTTGCTTAGATGTCGCTGTACGTCCGGCAGTAATATGATGTCCATTTTCGCATGACAAACTGTGTAATGTTTGCTTGGAGCATTCTTACCTTCAAAGGGTTTTTTTTTTATGTTTTTCCTAAAAATCTTTTTTCCCTCTCTTTCTTTGTTTTTGAAATCCTTCCATTTCTGACCATCTTTCATGAGGTTTAACCTCCACCTCATAGCCCTTTGAGCGGAATTCATTGCTAGATATCTTTATAAGGAACAAAAAAAAAAATTATCTGAAGAAAAAAAGTGTATACGTTCGGACGTTGCAATGTTTAATATACTTACAATCAGGAATCCTTTTGATTTTGGGAAAAAAATTAGCGCTGGCCGAAAGAGCACCCAAAACTGTGATTTGTCAAAAAAAAATTGAAAAATATCACAAAGGTAAGTATGTTTTTTTTTTTTTACTGCAAAGTATATTTTGCGTCCGAACGCTTGAAAAAAAAGCACTACTTTAGAATACACTTTATACAAGATTTGAAGTATTTTGTAAATATATCTATGTTGATATTCCCAGGTCTGACCTTGGGCTAAGTACTCGTAAACGCCATTTTTCTACCGGCGCTTTTGTTGCGAATTCGCGGATGTATTTCGGAAGTCATATACACTTAGCTAAAAAAAAAATTTTATTTGGTAGTCTGAAAGACGTAATATTTGTAAGTAGCAGTGCTCCAATGTCCATAAAATTTAGTGGCGTGATAAAGGAAATACGTACCTATATAATGGTATCAAAACGTTTGGCCTAGGTGCATTTTTAAATTTTTCTCTTTGGTTGACCCATTTTCGGAAACAACCATATACACACATACTTATGTGTATATAATAATATATCGTCGCACCATACGAAAACTAACATCAGATTTTTTATGGCTGACGAAAAGTAAAAAGTTCAAGTTTTGGCCGACGAAAAGTAATAAAATCGAGTTTTGGCTGACGAAAAGTAATAAAATCCACTTTTGGCTGACGAAAACTATCAATTTCGTTTAAACAACAACAATTTTAATGTAAAAACAGTATATGATTACTGATAATTTTCGTCAGCCAAAAGTCGATTTTATTACTTTTCGTCAGCCAAAACTCGATTTTATTACTTTTCGTCGGCCAAAAGTCAAATATTCTACTTTTCGTACAGAATTTTTTTATTGATAGCTTTCGCCAGAAATTTTAAATATCGTCGCTGCGCCAACAAATTCAGTTATATGTTTTTTTCGATTTTTTTTTTATTACATATTTATTTAGCGCTATCCGCTAGCCACATTTCTGCATTTCCGTTTTCTGATATCCTTCTTTGGTTAGAAGTTATCAAACACAGCTATATGCTCTCAGTAGTAGAAATGCTCTGTAAAATCAGTTATACATCTATTTTCGTATAATTGTTTTTTGATTTCAGGTTATTTTTGTGTAAAAAAAATTATTTAAAAAAAGCGTATGTGACCAATTCTCAAAAGGGGAGGGGCACTGGTCAATTAAATAATGCATTTCCAAGCTATCGCTAATTGCATCGGACCCTAGCGAAGAATTGTATACACATCTTTCACGATTTCTTACCCCCACTAGCAAATTTAAACAATTTGTAAAAAGAGCTATGTGCTGTAAAACGGCGCAAATGCTTCATGCGAAGTGGTTGGTCACAAAAAGTAAAAAAAAAATTGCACAAGTCTATTACATATGTGTAGTATCATTAGTTAACAATTCAAACTAGAAAAAATATTCTCTAGGATCACCAGAAAACGGTTTTTTTGCTCTCCTGAAAAGTTGCTGAAAAACGTATAGCTCTTTTTGTTGGCGCAGCGACGATATGTTAGTTTTCGTATGGTACGACGATATGTATTTATGAAGTTTTCATTAGAGCTCTAGACAGGGTAGCGTAACGAGCAATTCGAACAGATCATGTTTGTTTGAAACCCATTTTTATTATTTAAATGCTGCAATAACCCGAAATTATATCCGTCCAAAATTTGCAAGCACTCTAGCGAGTATCTGCACAGCAGGCAATCGGGGGAAATGAGAGAGTGGCTAACCAAAGCCGAGGCGCATATAGCACAAGTGAATGCTAAGAACATGGATTACAGATCAGGAAATTATGAGCAAGAGCGATTCGCAACGGAAAGACCTGCCAGCCTGCAGGAGCGCCAAAACCATGCCCCGATCCTACAACGTCAAAAAAGCCAACTTCCGCTTGATATCACCTACATCAGACTGTAGACTGTCAGTGGGCATGCATACTAACAGCGCATTGTCTCGAACCATCACATGCGTTAAAAATATAACTGACGCATAGTCAAGCGTGTGTGGCATACGAGGCAGTAAAGGCCCTTGGCAACTTACAAACTAACATGTCAAGCGGTGTACATATATGTATGTGTGAGTGTCGGGTGATTGACGCAAATATCTAAAAGTTTTGATTTTCGTCGCCGCGAGCTCGACGTAGAGCACGACGACTGCCGATTGCACTAACACACACAAAAAACAATCATACATAAACACTGCTTGACATGCCAGATTATAAGTTGCCAAGGGCCTTAACGGCACACTGGAACATCTCCAGCCACAGTATGAAGCTTTGGTATGAGGAAGGAGTGTTGGAGTTATGAAGATGGAATTTGCTACCTCTGTGTTATCGATTCCCAATAAACACAGAAGTGAGGATGATATCGCGGCGAATTCGAGGCGAGTCCGCGAAAGCAGATTTTAGCGAGTGTAATTTCTCGGACTCGCCTCGAGTTCGCGACAAGTTCGAGAAAATAGATTTTCGCGATATAATTTTTTTTATTTTTTAAGTTGTTTTGCACTAAAAAATCAATATATGTAGTTCTGAATTTTATATTTAGACCTGAACTCGACTGAACTCGAATATAACAGTTCCGCAGATGATATCGTGGAGAATTCGAGGCGAGTTCGCGAAAGTAGATCAAGTCGGTTTTTAAACAAATGAATAAATACGAGTATGTAGAAAAAACAGATAAAAATTGTTTAAACAAAAGGACTTTATTAAATTTCTTTTTTGTTGTGACTTTATTTAATGCAAAATGGAATAAAATAAATATTACTGCTTAAATTTGTTTGAAAAGCTTTTGTTACTTCATGAAAGTTAACCTTTATTTATAAAAATATTTTAAGTGCTTTGTATTATTTAATACCCATTGCTATTAAACGCAAAAGATTCGAATCGCCAACGATCCGAGAATGAACAAGTTTTCGAATCGCCAACGATCTGAGAATTTAAAAATTCTCGAATCGCTAATGATAAAAAATTCGAATCGCCAGCGATCCGAGAATGAACAAATTCTCGAATCGCTAGTGATAAGTGACATGAACTACTGCCGCGATAATATAATCAGAGAAGGCGAATCCGACGCGAATTCGAGGCGAATCCGTTGTGTTTATTGGGTTATAATAAAATTCATTTTTTTTTGGTTTTTTGTTCATAACATAACAAGCAACCGAGAGAAATTAATCACATTGGAAATTATTTGAAACTGAATTTCAGTTACTGAAATAATTAAGAAATTTTTTAATTCGCACAAAGCAAATAAAATAAACACACATTAGCAGCTAATTAGTATAAAAATTACAACGCACAAGGTTATTAAAGCAAGAATTTACATATATGTATATATTTAGGCAAAAAAAAAACATCAAAAATCTATAGGAACATTTCTAGAGAAATCATAAATTTTAAGCTACAAAAACAAAGAATCAGGATCAGAACAAATGTCTAGCGAACAAAATAATGGGCAACGCCGCCAGCAGAATGCCTATATTTTAAAAAGGTATTTAAAACAACTAAGGCAACCACAAACTATACAGATAACAGCGTCCGCAGCGTCAGTCTCAGTCTCAGCTTCAGCTGTAGCGACAACAACGACAACGAGAACAGCGGCGAGTGCAAATTTAACAGAAACTTTCCGCTTTGCACAGCCAATATTGCCAACTTCAATGAATGCAAATGGAGAAGCTGGCGGCGATGGCGGTAATGAAGATGTGATAATAATTGATAGCGATTCGTCGGCGCCGTCAACATCGTATAACAACCGGGAGAGAAATAAAATCGGACATCGTCATGACAGGCGGCATAGCGCACATGACGACAACAACAAAACCGGCAGTGGCCGCAACCAACGCAGGCGTCGCAATCGTCATCGCCGCCACAACAACAACCACAACGACAATAACTATAACAACAACATCTGCAGCAGCAGCAAAAGCAATACCGGCGCTGCTGGCCTTGCCACCACCATCAACAAAGATAATCCAAATTTTCAATGTTCAGTTTGTTTGGGAACATATTTGTTGTCACGGCCGATGGCCACTCAATGCGGACATATATTTTGCAAGCGATGTATAAAGAAATGTGTCGAGAGTCGAGGTAAATGTCCCATGTGCAATAGCGAATTGAATTCGAGTTGCATGTTTCGCGTGTATTTTTGAATTCAATGTAAGTATGTACATACATACATACATACATAATATGTATTACATATGTACAAATAAAATTTGTCTGGATAATGTTTCGAATGAAAATTGAATTCGATTGAAGTTGTTGTAGTTGTTAATATGCAACTACTTAACTCAAATACTGCTGGGTGTGCATTTATGTACATATGTATGCATGTTATTTTGATTAAATAAAAATCATTTTATTCTTTTGATAAACATACGAGTACATATGCGTTTTTTGAGAACTTTTTTACGCACTTACATATTTTTATAAATTTTGTACTGTCTAACCGCCACTTTTTTTCTTGTTGTGTGCATGTACTTATGTATTTTATTTTAAATTTACTCTTAAAACAATTATAACTTAATCTTCAGTTCCAATAGATTGTTTTTATTTGATTGTATAATAGGATACACATTCCCTTTCATTCCTGTTTCATGTTATAAAATAAAAAAAGGAGATGAAAAGAAATGCATTGATTGATGTGATGTGATGGAAGTGATGGATGTGATGTACGGTTATGGTTATGTTAGAAATTTATGAAATAATATTTCGCGCCATTAACTTAGCTTTGTTAAGCTGTGGTAAGGTAAATCATTGGTTACATTTTGGGCAGAAATTTCTATAGAAGTTCTGATTGAATGAAAAAATGGGCTGCGCACCATAATCCCGAATTTTTAAAATCCAGACAGGACATAATCCAGACAATTTTAAAAATCCAGAAACTATAAAATCCAGACAGTTTAAAATCCAGAGATAACATAAACCAGAGAGGACAAAATCCCGACAAATCATAATCCAGACAAAACAAAATCCAGACAAGGCCATCACTCTGTAGTTCTATTTGAAAGCGAAATTCAATTCGAAAGCACAATCGTAAAAATAATATCAGGAGGAAGAAAAAGAAGATGAAGAAGAAGAGAAAAAAAAAATCAGAAGAAGAAGAATGAGGATGATGCCGATGATGATAAAGAAGAAGAAGAAGAGGAGGAAGAAGAAGAAGAGGAGGAAGAAGAAGAATTAGGATTATGACGATGATGAAGAAGTATAAAAATAAGAAGAAGAAGAATAATGAGGATGATGAAGAAGAAGAAGAAGAAGAAGATGAAAGAAACAACCAGATCCTTATCAACACCAACAACAACAACAACAACAACAACAACAACAACAACAACAATAAAATCAAAAACAATAACACTGTTATAATGCTTATTAAACGTGAAAAAATCCAGCCCAGGGACCGAAAATAACGGTTATTTTTTTTACTGTGGCGAAAAGGTTACACAAAAATAATATTTATCTTCTTTTGGTCCTTAATAACCATTATAAAAACCAAAAAACCGTTTTGGGCCTGAATAACCGTTATTCAGATTTTTATTTTTTTTTGGTCAGCTATAAAAATCAAGTCTATTTATTTGTCAATATTTCTGGATGATATTGCTATCAAATGAAGGGTGTTGAATACATATGTATGTATGTAAATGTATTGCTTCATGAAATATCCCTGCAGTAAAAATCCGTAATGCATCCTTAATGAATCACTGATGCAATTCACCTATGACGAGGAGGCATCAGTGAATACTTTCATATAAAGACTGCTGAATTTTTCATATAAATGGTTTGCTTTCCTCAGAAAAAAAAAACAAAACAAAACAAATAAAAATATACTGAGTTATGACGACAGTGATGAATATTCAACAAAGAATCATCAGTGATCCTTCAGCAGTGAAACAAATTTACTGCAGGGATTTTCCAATGTTCTAACCATTTTCCACTTACCGTGTTGTAAGTAACGTAGTTCTGGTGCCTGCCGGTGATTTGAGATTCAATTGAATGTCACCGCGGCGTTGTGATGTAAGCGTAATTTTTGCTTGAACATGTTCCAGATAATTGACGGATGAACAATGTTTTACTGTTAACTGTAATGTGATATAGCTTCTGGGCGGAATGACCCTGTGAAAAAAGAGCGGAATAAATGAAAAAAATGAAATTTTACGCAAGAAATTTACAATTAAAGCACAGGCAAACAATCAATCACTCAGTTGCACTTACTTATCCACATGCGGCGCATTGATTTCGCAACGCTGCTGCTCCGGCACCGTTTTCCAATTGCGCGCCGCCTTCACCATCGCAGCCGCATCCATCAAACCATAACCGAACGAATGGCTTATGCGTCGACCCACGCCATTCTTCGACCACGTTGAATCACGTAAATTCGCCGGTTTTGCTGTACGCACCACAATATGCTGCAGATCACGCCACGTCAGATTCGTATTCGATTCCAGCACCAGTGCTGCTATGCCCGCCGCCAAGGGTGCCGATGCCGATGTGCCCGTATGCGAGACGGTACACGAGTGATGCAAGTCGGTCGTCACCACCTGTTTCTCACTCTGTCCGCCACTACTGTATGTGGTCGCCAATGTGGAACTGCATTTCTCTGAATACCAGGGCACATGACCCTCTTCGGTGGCACTAGATATCGACAGTGTCCAAATGGAATTCGTATAGCCGTCACAATTGCAATTGTCCATTTCACGGCCACCATTACCCGATGCCCATATAAATATGCTACCCTTGCCCTGGCGACCTTTTGTCACACCCTCGATGAATGCGCGCTGCGCCAACTCACCGGGACCGTCGACAGTTTTGCCATCGTCATCGGGCCCCCACGACGCACTATAGATATCGATGTGTTGTGGATTGAGTGATAGGGAGCGTGCCTCGACAGCGTCCGTTACATCACCATCCAACATTCGGACACCGCCAACACTGGCACCAAATGCAATACCAACCGCACAGATTGAGTTATTGGCAGTGGCGGCTACTTCACCAGCGCAACGCGTGCCATGACGATTCGAATCGGTCATGTCGTAATGGGGCATCGGATCGTTGTCGTGACTATTGACATCGTACGATGCATCGGGGTCCTAGGTGAAGGTGGTTGAATAAAGGGAAACATTTTTGAAATCAACTTTTATTTAAAGAGGAGAAGTGAGGGGTAAAAAGGGTAGTCGGTAATTGCGAAGTTGGCACTTACATAATTATGTTCGATATCGGGATGATCTGACTCCAGACCATCGTCGAGTATTGTCACCACAATACCTTTGCCAGTGATGCCCGCTTGCCAAGCTGGCACCACATTCATGTCCAAACCGCCACCGCGATTCTGTTTCAAAGAAAATTTAGAGAAAAATTTAATTTGCTGAAATTTTTTGGATTTCGATGTCGAATTTTTGATTTCGGACATACAATTTTCAAAATTTGTAACTCGATTTCAATTTTAATTTCGAGCGCGATTATAAATTTGATTTTTTTTTATTAGACATCGATTATTTTAAATTTCGATTTCGGCTTCGAATTCTTTATTTGGAGTTTTTCGAGTTTCAGATTTTCCAATTCGATTTAGATTTTGATTTCGAACTCGAATATGATTTAAATCTCAAATTCAAAATCGACTTTAATCACAGTTTTGATTAGACATAGATTTCGATTTTGGTTTCGAATATTTAATTTCGAAATTTCGAATTCGAATTCTATTTAGACTTATTTCAATTTCAATTTCGCTTTCGCTTTTAACTTCGATTTCGATTTTTGATTCGAATTCGATCTCAATTTTGTTTTCGATTTTGAAGTCTAAAAATTCTAAGTTAGAATTCGAACTATTGATTTTGTATTTTAAAATTTTCAAAATTTGTAACTCGATTTCAATTTTCATGTCGATCGCGATTATAAATTTCGATCGATTATTTTAAATTTCAATTTCGACTTTGAATTCTTTATTTGAAGTTTCAGATTTTCCAATTCGGTTTAGATTTTGATTTCGAACATGAATTTGATTTAAATTTCAAATTAAAAATCGATTTTAGTCTCAGTTTTGTTTAGACATAGATTTCGATTTTAGTTTCGAATTTTAAATTTCGAATTTTCGAACTCGAATTCGATTTAGACTTATTTCAATTTCAATTTCGCTTTCGATTTTAACTTCGATTTCGATTTCAAATTATCGAATTCGATCTCAATTTTGTTTTCGATTTTGAAGCAAATTTTTAGGCTAAGTTAGAATTCGATTTCGAACTACTGACCTCGTATTTCAAAATTTTCGAAGTTAAAGTTTTTTAATTTTTCAATTCCGAAAACTATCTAAAAATAAAATCATATCCACACAAGTCAACACTTACCAAATACCACATTTGCGGCCATTTCGGGTCATTTAAAGGAACTGTATCCACCTGCGAGAGGGCGCGCGACGATGTACGCGATGGGCGCATGCGTATGTAATCTCTTTTCCGACGTGACTTCGCCTGCTGCTGTTTGGCCCAGTGCACGCGATGATCGTCATCGAGACGCAACTGATGCGCCGGCGAAGGTGCCAGCGAACGCTTCGAGACTTTGTGGTGTGCAAAATGATAATGATCGTCGAAGATCTGGAAATAAATAAGGAAAATTTAAGAAAATTAAAAAAAAAAAAATGGCATAAAAACTGCTTAAGAAACTGCTTATTATTTACGAGTATGTACATTTTATGCTTAAGAGGCAACACTTTATTTTGAAAGTGAAAATTTTTTGACGGCTAATTGTCAAGTGAGCCGAGCTCGAAAAAATAATTTTTTTAATAAGCAAAAATAATAAACCCAACATGTCCAAAGTGTGGCACCTTTTGGAAAAAATCCGCTACAAATTGCTCAACTCGAAATCGCTGGCGCGCGTCAAGGATTATTCCAGACGCACATTAACAAAACCGATATTGATACGACCATATCCGGGCGATGTTTTCAAATATTATTTGGCCAAAATGTCTGTGCGCATGTTTTTAGCAAAATATAAACGTAAGATCACTGCCAATACCCCAAAAAGAGAAGCTAAATTTATATACAGTAAATCCACACTCTAACTCTTTTAGAACCCAGTCGTTTGGCTTGCACAGCAAAGGTCGCGAAACAAAACAAGCCAGACCAAAAGCCATGGTCAAAGTATGAGCCGCCGACAGCGTCTAAAGCCTGGTACCCAGATCCCGAATATTACAAGCAATTTGAGGGCGTTCGAATTGGTGAGCCAGACCAGCCGCGGCGAAGTTGTTGGTCGCACAAAATTCCAATACCCAAGCGCGATTTTCCAACAAAGTTCATCAACTTCGGACCGGCACATCCAGCCGCGCATGGCGTTTTGCGTATGGTGCTGCAACTGGACAATGAGATCGTCCTATCTGCCGATCCGCATATCGGTCTTTTGCATCGTGGCACCGAGAAGCTAATTGAACATAAAACATATTTGCAGGCGCTGCCGTACTTCGATCGCCTCGATTATGTGTCGTGCATGTCGAATGAGCTGTGCTATTGTTTGGCTGTCGAAAAATTGTTGGGGCTGGAGGTGCCGCGGCGTGCCACATATATACGTACCATGTTCTCGGAGTTGATGCGTCTGACAAATCACACGGTTGCCTGTTCGACGGCAGTGCTGGATTGTGGCGCCATCACACCGCTCTTCTGGATGTTCGAGGAACGTGAAAAAATGTATGAGTTTTGTGAGCGCGTCTCTGGCGCTCGCATGCACATGGCCTACGTACGACCGGGTGGTGTGGCGTGCGATTTGCCGCTCGGCTTTTGCGATGATCTGTACGATTTCATTTGTCGTTTTCGCCATCGCATCGATGAATTCGAAGATGTTGTTACGGATAATAGCATTTGGCGGATGCGCAACATTGGCATTGGTTGTATAACGGCACATGATGCGTTGAACGCTGGTTGTTCGGGTGCGGTGCTACGTGCTACGGGAGTTAAATGGGATTTGCGTAAGACGCAACCATACGATGCCTATTCGGAGGTGGAATTCGATGTGCCGGTGGGTCGTAATGGTGATTGTTATGATCGTTATTTGTGTCGTATGCGTGAGATGCGTGAAGCGTTCAAGATCATCCTTCAATGTTTGAATCAAATGCCGGCTGGTGAGATTAAGGCGGACGATTATAAAGTGTGTCCGCCGACACGACAAGCCATGAAACGTGGCATGGAAGAGTTGATACATCACTTCAAATTGTATACGCAGGGCTTTGCTGTGCCGCCGGGTCAAACATATACGGCGATTGAGTCGCCGAAGGGTAAATTTGGCGTGTATTTGGTGTCGGATGGTACAACGAGGCCATATCGTTGCAAAATTCGTGCCGCAAGCTATCCGCACCTGGCGCTGATGAATCAGCTGACACATCAGCATATGTTGGCCGATGTGGTGGCTATTATTGGTTCGTTGGATATAGTGTTTGGTGAGATTGATCGATAGGCGAAGGCAACGAAGAAGAAGAAAAAACACGATCTGGGAAGATGCCGAGTAGGGCGACAATGAAAAAAGCAGTCTGTGCGTAGTGGAGTAATCGAGGGGTGGAAAATGGAGTACTCGAGGGTTTTGAAAACATATTGGAATTATGTAAATAAAATACAACAAACTTTAAGTTACATTTATATATTTAGGCATGAACGTACTTTTTAGCCGCTAATTGTCTCTTTTCCGATTAAATATAATCTCGTAATCATTTCCACCTCACAACAAATAACGACTATCTTCTTAACCGAAAAACATATCCAGGATTTTAATTTTCCATTTAAATGCACTAAAGCATTAAACTCACATTTCCGGTTGCCTTAAAAAAGTTAATTGCTTAAATAATGAGAGAGGTTTCAGACAATTACGTCGGTTTTTTCTGTGTCATTAATCAACATGATTTTGTTTTATTTTTTATTTAATTTAATTTACATACATAATTTTTTTTGTAATTATGTATGCACATATTTTTTAAATTAATTATCCAAGCTTTCAACAATGAGGCATTACAAACAACATGAGCCACAATTAACTGTCGCCTGTTAATTACAGCTAAATTAATTAAGGGTCAAATTGCTTAATGCGATTGTAGCAGGTGTGCAGAAATTTGTGCGAAGTACGCAAACACACGCGCATAATAAATAACTTATTTATTAAAAACATGAAAATTAAAAGTGCTTTCGAGCGTGTTGAGAATGATAGAGCGAGCTATTAACGCCTATGTGCCTAATGCACTATATACATATGTATGTATATTACGGCTTAAAAATCAGGTTTTTTGATTAAAATGTTTTAAATTTAGTTTACATATCGCTAGCTTAGAGTGCAAACTGTGTATGTCCATTTTTATGGAAAAGTGTATTTTTATGTGGAACGCTAGAAAAATCAAATACGCACCACGCTAAACAAGTCTGTGATACTTGTCATATTTCTAATCGTTGTTATTCAGCGATACGCAAATTGTGTAAGTCCAAAAAGCGAAGAAAATTGTGTAAGTCCAAAATTTTACATGAACAGAATTTTTTTTTTATTTCGAAATTTTTTATTTTTTCTTTTTTGTCTCTCCTACAAAGTTTGAAAAAAGGACTTATGCTAGAGACACACATCGTAGTATAGTAGAAATATTACGATCTATACCACATATGTGTCACTCTCATATTGTAGTTTAATTGAAAATTTTCATAGTAAAGCCAAATCATAGTATTGATATTATAATATTCATACCACATACATATGTGTCTGAGGCATTACACAATTTGCACTCTAAGCTAACGATATGTACATATGTATTTTTATTCACATTTGAAGCCTACTTCCAGAAAAATTGTTTTGTTTCACTTTCTCAATAACTTTTAGGATTATCTGGGTTAATGGTCGACAAAAAAATGGGAGGAAAAAGTCAATGAAGACGGAAATAAAAATTTGCACATAAAAATACCAGTAAAACCTGCGAAAAATCATTACCTACATATGTATATAAGAATTATGGAAATTATTTCGTTTCGTTGATCAACAAAAACAAATCTACATATCATCGGTCTCCTGCCAGAAACACGAATGTGAAATTTTTTTTAAGTGCGATGTCTGCTCTTCATCGGGCATATATTGGTGCAATAACAATTAATATTTGTATATACCCTGCAAAAAATGCGATCACTCCGGGATACATCCGGGACAACTCGCAAGGGAGCATGCGATTAATACCCATTTGTATCTCTTTATATGGGTTGAAGTGTTCTCTTTTGTTTGAGCATGTCCTATGAAGAGACTAATTGTACCCAGTTTGTACCCGAACGGGTAGCAAAAGCGCACAATTGTACCCGTTTTGTACCCGAACAGGTAGCAAATGCGACACATCCATTTGTGCGACTAATTGTACCCGTTTGATACCCTTTCGGGTACAATTGGGAACAATTGTAGACTAACTAGAGAGCGCTCCCGGACAAATCTTTTTAGAGACTCGTCGCACACTTTTTTACAGGGTATGCTTGTGTAAACATACATACATAATATGCACGTGTGTGTACATACATAAGCATATATACTAATAATATCATATATATTATTTCTAATTGGTATTTTATAAATATCCCTTATTCTGCTCACATAATTTACCAAAATTAATAAGTAAGGCATCGTTTTAAAGGTATTAATAAGCTATGCATGCGAAACGGTGTTTTATTGGGCGTGGTACTTTTTTTAAATAGTATTTTGCAAAAATAAAATGTTTAAATTTAAACTAAGAGATTTGCGCCTAAAACTATGCCTTCAGAATTATTTTATTCTATCAATTCAAATCTCAAATGCAGATGTCGCTCCATTTTAACAGTCGTATATATTTTAAAACACTTTTATAAGCTTCAGCTGTATGTTTGTATGTAAACATTATATTATTTTAGGCGAACACGTGTGTATTCATGCCTATGCTAAATGGGGCTTTTCAGTCTAGGATATGCTGTACGTAGTACATACAATATATCGTCGTTGAAGATGCATTTTTGCGTAAGAGGTATTTTCATTTTCGCGTAGCGGACATTGGATGAACTTTACAGGAGAGCATAAAAACTATTTCGTTTCAAAACCGTTACTTATTTCTGCGTACAAACTCAAATTTAAATAGTTACGTAGATCAGTTTGTTAGCCATAACATCAACTTAGTGTAAAAAAAGAAACAAATTGAATTATTAGGACTCTTTTTTTTCATGTGCGGTTGTGCAATTTTTATTTGGCACAAAAATCACGCACAATCGGTTATGAAATGGCAAAATGTTCAATATAATTCTTATTTTAGCATTTTATAAAGAAAAAAAGTTACAAAACTTGTACATATATTACATTTTAAACTAAAATTCATATTTTTAATTAAGAAAACGTAAGTTTGTTTACACATAGGTGGAGAACTCTTAAGGTAAATGTGGTAAATTGTCATAAAAGCTATGACAATCGAACGGCATCACTCTTTTAAGTTCTTGTAAATGTTGATATTTACGTTTTGTAATATTGAGGTGACCTTTGTGGATTGGATTAGGAATATCCGTGTCTATCTGGTTTATAACCTGACTTGAATGTCTTATAAATTTTCGCATAAGAATCATGGCCTACAAAAAACATGTTTTTATCGCAATGTAATACATTAATTTTTATACACAGCTGTAATAGTACACAGATTTAAATATTTTTATGAAATTTCGTATATAGGTTCCTATCCAGACTGGGACGGTTGAAAATGGGCGAAATCGGACCACTACCACGCCCACTTTTATATATGATTATTACAAAGGGGCCCAATAAAAACATTTTGAGCGCCAATTATAAAGATAATTCAATGAAATTTTGTGGCACAAGTACCACGATAGATAGAAAACAGAAATATTTTGGAAAATGGGCGTAGCACCGCCTCTTATTATACAAAGGACTCTACGAGATTTCGGAGCCCATAACTCGACAAATAATTGAGATATTATGACGAAAATTGGTGGACTTATATCTACCACTTGCGGTAGTATATGTGCAAATTTTAGCGAAATCAGTTTATAACCACGCCTACTTTTTAATCAAAATTTTTCTCGAATGCCCTTCAGAAATTTGTAACGTGACATCTCTGTAACTAAAAGTCATGAAGGGATGAAATTTTATAATAACAAGAATATTTATACGTTTAGTCGGATTATTGATACGAATTTTCAAAATGGGCGTGGCTGCGCCCACTTTATGCGGCACGGCCTTTTTTAAATTGCACCGTGTATCTAGCAAACGTAAAAAAAAAACTATGAAAGCTTATAATATTTGGCTCCACTCGAACTAAGGCTTCCTTTCTTGTTTTGTTTTTTAATTTTTGATAACTTTAGTCATAATTTGGTTGGGAAAATTGTAAAGATTGTAGCAAAAAAACGTAGCTTACCAATTAGCAACTTCATTAATTTGTTTAAAATAATACCTGCTTGATATTTACCTGACATTATTTGTTGAAATAAGTTAACTTTTGCTCCCTTTCATAAAAATTCGCCATTTAATTTATTTATCTAATAACATATAACTTCGCTTATATGAATGAACTGAAATCATACGCGGTAATGCTGCCAAATTTTAACAATACCCTTCATACGCGATTATGCAATTTACTGTTATTATGCGTTTTTGTTGTTAGAATTGCAATGTTTTGGTATGGATCGATAGAGGTGAGCGTCAGGAACTCAGGGTTGGAAAATCTCATTTTTGGCAAAAATGTCCCTTACTCGAAAATGAAAATACCT
The DNA here is from genome assembly GCA_960531455.1 of Urophora cardui. Taxonomy (NCBI): domain Eukaryota; kingdom Metazoa; phylum Arthropoda; class Insecta; order Diptera; family Tephritidae; genus Urophora; species Urophora cardui. The sequence continues at coordinate 122,374,027 of OY482672.1, forward strand.
CTTACGCAAAAATGCATCTTCAACGACGATATGTATGTATATGTATGTATACTTTTGATCACATAACGGTTGTACGTAAGACCATAAAATAATTGAGATAGATATGGACTTACATATATGTATATATCAAAACGATCAGGATGAAAAAAATGTTCGTCCGTCCGGCCGTACACACTCTAACTTGCGCAAAAATAGAAATATTTAAATGAAATTGGGTACACAGATTCTAATGGGAACAGAGAAAGCTGGGGTTGAAACTAAGGCATATGGATGTATTTCGAAAAACACGTAACACATGATAATTCAGTCACTAATAAAGCCCGAATGATGAACTGGCGTTATGCCGTTATGAGGAAACATGCTGAAATTTTGATAAATGGGCCAAGAGGGGCAAATTTTCAAAGATTTATAAGTAAAAACTCAGGAACTGTAGCAGATAAATCGATTAAGCTTGGACCACTGATTTGCTTGCCAAGGCAAACGTGTGGAAAAAAAATTACCCAAGTCGGCAGGGACCACATACATATATATAAAAATATATGTAAAATATATAAACAAATTTAATACACATAACTACTTATATATATATGTATGCATGTATGTACAATAAAAATATTTTATGCGATATGTTTGTCAAACATATAAGTAATTCATTGAAAGTTGCATAAGTTCCACTGTAGATATAAAACCAAATAAATATGTTTTTTAAAATGGGCGTGACAGCACAAACTATATCGACTGGCGCCACGTATGTTTTATTATTTTCTGCGTAAGATGCGCACGGGTCCAGCTAGTATCTACATATTAATAGGCTAATATTTTTCCCATACAAACAATTGCCAGGCTGTTTTGCACATTTAACATACTCATATCCACATAAAATTGATATGGATGTGTTCGTATGAGTCAGGAGCAGTGCATAGGCATATAATTTTTTCTATAAATTATATAATTTCTTTATAATTAATAAATAAAATTTTTGGTTAAGATAAATAGATATCGTAAACGTGTTTACAAATATCGTAAACAAAGTTGATGAGTCGCTTTAATTTAAACCCGCTCACCACCGGGCCTACCTTCCTAGATCTGCCTTGATTTTGACCATGATTTCGCGTCGGACCGTGATCAAAAGGGCAAATCAGTGTTGCGGTACAACTGGAATTTGGAAAGTGTTGCTTATCTCCGCGAAAAGGAATAATTTTTGTACCAATACAAAGTTGAAAAAATAAATTGCATGGTCGAATTTCGACCACCGGCGATACTAGTACTAATAATAATAGTTATTACATCGATACCCTGCAAAAAATGCGATTAATCCAGGACGTGTCCGGGATCAATCGCAAGGGAGCATGCGACTAATACAATTTTACATCCCTTTATATGGAGTGAATTGATCGCATTTGTTCGAACATGTCCTATGAAGAGACTAATTGTTCAACTTGTATACCCGAACGGGTACCAATGTAGATTAATCGCTTTCATCCCGAACGGGTACAAATGTAGATTAATCGCTTTCATCCCCAACGGGTACAAATGTAGATCAATCGCTTTCAGCACGAACGGGTACAAATGTAGATTTTTCCAAGTTGTTAGCCAAGGCAATTTTTAATAACAATCTTTAAAAAATTGTAAATGTTCATGCATATTTAATAAAGATTATATAATGTTTTACTTTTGTAAAAAAATCTCAATAAATAAATTTAAAAAATTGTAAGTTTTGAGTATGCATTATATGAGCGTAATGAAAAGGATTTTTTCATAGGATATTTTAGGCAACATTTTGTTAAAATTGTTATTAAAAAAGGGTGTTCAATTCGTTTTACCGGTTGTTCTACAATTTTTTAAATACATTGCATATTTTTGTAAAATGTCTACATTTAAGGAATCTAGATTTGTACCCGTTCGGAATGAAAGCGACTAATCTACATTTATACCCGTTAGGGAACAATTGGTCTACAATTAGTCTACATTTATACCCGTTCGGGAACAATTGGTCTACAATTAGTCTACATCTATACCCGTACGAGAACAATTGGGGACTAATTGTGGACCGATTGTTCTCGAAAGAGATCAATCGAGGACAAATCTCTTTCGGGATTGATCGCACATTTTTTTGCAGGGTATATACCCGATAAAGAGCAGACATCGCACTTAAAAAAAAATTTCACATTCGTGTTTCTGGCAGGGGGCCGACGATATGTACATATATAAAAAATGTATAGTACTTAATAAAATGAGAACGACTGGGCCGATAAAAATGTTTACCAGTTGTTCGTATTCTCGAGGAGAAGGTTCGCACGGAATTTTGGAATCCCTCCGGAAAAGTCGGAAAAATCGAAAATCGAGCTTTGTATGAAATTATTCCTTAATGAAAAAATAGAAAGTTCTCAGCCAAAATCCTATAGATAGGGATATAGATACGGATAGGGATAGTGATAGGGATATGGATATGGATATGGATATGGATATGGATATGGATATGGATATGGATATGGATATAGATATGGATAAGGATATGGATATGGATATGGATATGGATATGGATATGGATATGGATATGGATATGGATATGGATATGGATATGGATATGGATATGGATATGGATATGGATATGGATATGGATATGGATATGGATATGGATATGGATATGGATATGGATATGGATATGGATATGGATATGGATATGGATATGGATATGGATATAGATATGGATATGGATATGGATATGGATATGGATATGGATATGGATATGGATATGGATATGGATATGGATATGGATATGGATATGGATATGGATATGGATATGGATATGGATATGGATATGGATATGGATATGGATATGGATATGGATATGGATATGGATATGGATATGGATATGCATGTGGATATGGATATGGATATGGAAATGGATATGTATATGGATATGGATATGGATATGGATATGGATATGGATATGGATATGGATATGGATATGGATATGGATATGGATATGGATATGGATACGGATAGGGATAGTGATAGATAGGGATAGGGATAGGGATATGGATATGGATATGGATATGGATATGGATATGGATATGGATTTGGATATGGATATGGATATGGATATGGATATGGCTATGGATATGGATATGGATATAGATATGGATATGGATATGGATATGGATATGGATATGGATATGGATATGGATATGGATATGGATATGGATATGGATATGGATATGGATATGGATATGGATATGGATATGGATATGGATATGGATATGGATATGGATATGGATATGGATATGGATATGGATATGGATATGGATATGGATATGGATATGGATATGGATATGGATATGGATATGGATATGGATATGGATATGGATTTGGATATGGATAGGGATACGGATATGGATAGGCATTGAGATTGAGATTGAGTTAGAGATAGGGATCGGGTGCAGTAGGTTTGTCGCGGCGAATATAACTATATAACTTTTATTCAGAGGATAGAAATTTTTTTTATTATTAACAGTAATTAAGATGGACTCTAAGATAATGGTGAGCAATACGGAAAACGAAAACTCTTTAGGCTTGATAGGAATAAATTTTAGCAGAACGTGTGCCGGGTTAACTAGTATTAAAACAAACTGTTTCGGTTATTGATAAAAATAAACGCTAATGTGCGGTCCTGTTCGAAAATATCAATAACTCGCTAAAATGTATTTAATCGTTGAAAAAATTCCATTAACTCGAAGAGTGTCTGCACAATTTGATATCACTATGCATGACCTCGTATGCATATAATTGACATCTCGGGGAACCCTTTGCTAACTTGTGCCATGTTAAAATTTTATCGTATCATGAAAAGTTCCGTGAGATAAATTTCTCCAACTCTGATGCAGCTGATTAAGATTTCACTCAGATAATGTATGTAAATGAAAAGATTTTCAGGTTAAATTTGCTTTTGATTTAAGTAGCTAAATGTTCTGCAATTGAAATTTCAATTTAGTTCTTAATTACATGTTTAAATATGTATGTACATAAATAATTTATAAATATACATACATAGGTGGATGGAACTGCCATGTATTACAGGAGCACAAAAAAAAAGAGTAAACGTTGCTATAAACTACATATCTTAAAGATTTATCGCACACAAGTATGTACTTAGGTACAAGACAGGTACTTAAAGTGTAAATCGACTTCCTCTCTCATGTTTATGCATACCAAACCAAGTGACGAACCAAAGGACCTTCTAATGCTCATGCAGTCGCTCCCGTCCGCCACACGCCGCTCTCCGATGTGCTATTGTTGTTGTTGTAGGTGTCACTTAGGATTGAGTTAACACAAAAGCTAAATGTACTTAACTTCAGGCACTTGCACTAGTAAACTATGCACGTTGGTATGCACATGTGTAGTACGTGTTATCTACGATTAGATGAGCATGTGGACAGATTTAAGTTGGAGAGGGAGGAGTGGGCGAGCGGGAAGCAAACATACCAAATGTCTTTGCACGAATAATAAATGCGATGAGACAATGATGGTTTGCTTGTATACATACGTAGCGGTATAACACGAACGAAGTGTGAAAGCTTGGCCTACCAAAAACCTATTCAGAAGTACACACCTGCATGTCTGCATGTCAGAGCATTGAAATGAAAGTACACTGTAAAAATTATTGAAAAATTAATCCATGCCAAAAACTTTGAAACATTGTTTTTTGCGAATAAAAAAGATTTCTTGCCAAATAAGTTGGGAGCGTTATCGTCTTTAAAGAACCGAATCACCAATCGCATAGGATGTTAAAAGGGTTTAGGTACATATGTATGTAAATACCTGAATGGTTTAAAAAATCGAACGTTACTTTTAGTGGGTAACATTTGAGGGTTTTAGAGTCGGTTAGCTTCTTTCATCCATACATTTTAAATAGGCCTCAAAAAGCGCAGTCGTCGTCAGGTCATCTCTTCGGTGCCTTACCCACAAATCGTTAGTACGTAGAAGCTGGCAACACTATTTCTCTTCGTGCAAAATCAAGTACCTACATTAATCAATATGTGCATTCACGTGCTTATGCAATAACAAATACATATAATGGAGGATTTTGAGGCGCTGCCTTCGCTATTAAATTTTTATTTACTTGACAGTTTGGTTGGCTGAATTGCCTGCTCCGATTTCGCTCCGATGACTTGGTTTTCATTCAGTAGGTATGGCAGCGTTTTTTGCAAGGTCTCACGACGCGTTGTTGCTTGCCAAGATTTGCATTTGTTTGTATATACGTGCCTTCTTCGTATGAAAAATACACACCCCAAAGACACACCTAAACGCATTGTTCAGCAATACTGCTAGTTCGGTTGGAAAACTTTTGTTTTCATTGATGATAAGGATGATGATTATGATGTTGTTTTTGTCGTTTTCAAAGTTGTGTTGCATGTTGCATGCAATTCAGACCGTTTAACAGAGGCAAATCTTGTTTGAAAGTGCGTGTGAGGTGACATTTTGGCAATTTCGTGATGTTGACTTGGCAAACAAGCAAAGAATTAAGAAAAACGTGTGTTGGGTGACATATACCTATGAAGGAGCATAGGAAAGGTGTTCATATATGGAAGGTAGGCATGTCAACCTCGTTTTTCAGGAACAGCTAGATTTTTATGTAGCCCCGAAACATCCAAGAGTAGACCTTTTCTAAGGAAGAACTCGAATGTGGAATTTCGTACTTCTAAAGCTTTGGAAACTCCTCTTTTTCGGTGTCAAAGTTAGTTTTTTTGTGTGATCTTGGCCACGAACTTTGTTGCTACCGAAGTCGGTGCTTCAGTATACTACAAGGTACTTCAGCTACAACCCAACAAACACTGCGGTTAGTTATCGATTTGAGAATGACTCGTGAACTAGCCTCATTCTCAAACCTCTAACGTTAGAGGACGACTCGAAAATCTATCGAGAATCATAGCGTTCTCAAACAAAAGGGTACCTAATTCTCAAATCGAGAAAATTATAATTCTCGAATCGAATTCTAATGTAGTTCTCTAATGAGATTCTAATTAGAATTTGCAAATACTTCCAATTGGAATGAAAAACAAAGCTTTGTCTCCTTTTACATGATTTTCATTGTTTAGATCTTATTAACGCAATATGTGCCTAAATTGCATATGATTATATATATTGACATGTACATATATGTTTACCACATTTATAAGAACTGAAATTTAAACAAAACCCAGTCTTATTATTTAAATTAAAGGTACTTCTTGTACTTTTTAATGGAAAACATTGTACTACGGTAATATTAACTTTACCATTTTTTAGTATCTAATTTCAATATATGTACGTACTAGCAAATACCCGTTGCTTCGCAATGAGGAATAATAGTTAACCAAAGTCAAGTCAATTCAAGTCAACTCAAGTCAATTCAAGTCAAGTCAAGTCAATTCAAGTCAATTCAAATTAAGTCAAATCAATTAAAGTCAATTCAAATCAAGTCAAGTCAAGTCAAGTCAAGTCAAGTCAAGTCAAGTCAATTAAAGTTAATTCAAGTCAAGTCAAGTCAAGTCAAGTCAAGTCAAGTCAAGTCAAGTCAAGTCAAGTCAAGTCAAGTCAAGTCAAGTCAAGTCAAGCCAAGTCAATCCAAGTTAAGTTATTCCGGGGTTATCTGTGTCCACTTGATGACCTTGTCTTCATTTGATACCAATATCGCTCAAAAACATCCATATCCGCATTTTGACCCATATCTGGGGACCCGGCCTAGGAATCACAATTAAAAGAGTTTTGTGTTGAAGTCCTGATCAAGGCCTTTCATTCGATACCAATATTGTTCAGAAACATGCCGGGTCCTCGTTTTGACCCATATCTGGAGACCCGGTCATTATGAATAGAACTCCATGTAAAAGCTTTGTTCAAAACCTTTTATTTCATACCAATATTGCTCCGAAACATTCCGGGTTAATCAGGGGTCACATTTTGACCCATATTTGGGGACCCGGCCCAGGCATCACAAATAACATAATTCTACGTCGAAGTCCTCATCAAGATCTTTCATTTGGTAACAATATAGCTCAGAAATATTCGAGGGTCATCCGGTCCACCTGTTGACCCTTATCTGGAGACCCGGCCTAGGCATCACTATTAAAAGAGCTTTATATTGAAGTCCAGATCAAGACCTTTCATTCGATACCAATATCACTCAGACACATCCCGACGTCATCCAGATCCACCTTTTGACCCATATAAGGAGACCCGGCATGGAAATCACAATAAAAATAGATTTGTGTTAAAGCCCTGCTCAATACCTTTAATTTCATACCAATATCGTTCAAAACCATTCCGGAGTCATCTGGGTCCACATTCTTACCCAGAATAACTCTATGTTGTAGTCCTGCTCAACACCTTTCATTTGATACCAACATCGCACGTGTAGGTGCAGGCGTTCTTGAATTATACCATAGTATGCACGTGTAAACAGGTTTTTGATTGCCACCGAGGCAAACAACAAACCATGCAAAAACAAACATATGAGTCGCCTACGCTGCGCTGCCTGGCACGACTGCGACGCCTCCACTGAACACGGCAAATGACCAAACGAATCTGTCCATGCATGCGCTTTTTTGAGTTTTTCGAAATTTAAAACCGGGAAAAAGGTATTAAAGTCTTAGAAATGTGCAAAAAAAGGTACATGGTTGTCGAGAATTCAGAATTTATGACATTTTAAAAAAAGAATTATTAAAATCGGTCCAGTACTTTTTGAGTTACCGCGTTACATACATTTTCCATACAATCAATTTTATATAATTAGTATAGATATTCAATATATCACAGAAATATATTGAGAATTGATAAAAGGCGTGAGATTTGGCTCCTTCTCTAATCACTCGCTAATCGAATTCTAGTGTAGTTTTCAACCCTAGTTATCGATTTGAGAATATATAGAGAATTACACTAGTTATCTAAGGTAATCTCGACAAAATTTCTAACGTTAGAGACTGTGTTTGCTGGGAACAACAACAATAACAAAAGTTAGTTTTGGCGGCGGTTGGCGGTTGAAAGTGAGTGTTGAGTGGTCGTGTCTCGAAGTTAAGCAAAGTGGAAATGATAAGGCAAGGAAGGCATGGTAAGGCGAGCCATCGTATGGAAAGGAAGAACAAAAAGCCAGGCAGTTACTCACGTACATGGATACATGTGTTCTATTTATGACACTGTCAAGAGCTCTACATATAAACGTTCGACCACAGGAAACTCAAAGCTAAACTTTGCTGATGCATATGCATAAATGGAGCTCACCTGAGCAAAGCCGAAGTTTGAAGTGCAGCATTCACTTATGTAGGAAGAAGGTGCTTCTTGTTTGCACAAATGCATAATGTACATACATACATACATATGTATGTATATGTATATTTACGTGCTGCCTGCCATTTTGTGACACTTACTTGCTTTCATGGTGGCTAGGTGAGGATGTTTGCATGTAAAAGCAATCTTTTAATTACAAAGCTTAAACTAAAATTAAAACCGATTATCGTAATGAAAATCTGAAATTAAGCAATATAAGGTATTTAATAATCTTAATTTGTTGCTTTCTTTTGATATGTACTTTTGCCATTGTAACCCACTACTCATTGATTTTATCGGGAAATGGCTTCTGCATATATATAGTTGTCAAACATTTGCTGTTGTTGGTATGCACAGGAAAGTTGAAATTGCTTCTAAAAAAACTACAAAATCACTTTTATTTCCGTCATTTTAATCCTTTTGAGTATTTTATAAGGCTAGACTCAAAGGCACGACCCAGTTATTGAACAATATGGCAAAAGCCCAGAAATCGTAAATTTCGAGTTAAATCCCTATTGCATAAAACGGGCGGTATGTACTATGTCATTTTCTTTGTTGGTTGTGTTTTTTGAAGTAACTCTTAAGTATTATTTTCTTCATTGTAAAGTTGTAGCGTCCCTCGAAAAATATATTTAATTTTTTCAACCCCAAATGTGGGAAAATAATTAATAAAAAAAAATCTCGAAAATCCCGGGATCGTAAAAATTGGTATCCCTAGTATGTACATATGTATGTACGCCCGTGAATTGTATTGCAAAATTAAAAAAAATGGAGGCTATAGAAAACACAAAAAATATAAAAATCAACGACTGTTAGCTAAATATTATGTGTTGCATACACAGTTACATGCAACTCAATTTCCGTTCGTTTTTTGTCCGATACTCCTTTATGCAATCGGAGTTTCATCTGAATACAAATCGTGCTATTCAATGATTTGCACCAAACAAAAAAAAAAAACTAACAGCAATTACTGAGATTGTCATCGCTTGATTTGCGTGTAAGCGGCGGAATTGCATATGGCAACTGGTCGACGTAACGGAAACCGACACGGAAACGGAAAATAGTAGGTGAACTGCTTCTGACACATTTTTCGAGCGGATTCGAGTTTTCGTTTATTGTGAATGAAAAGTTAATTTTACAAAAAATAGAGAGAATGTTATGGAGATTATGTAGAATGCGAGTGGCCGCTGTGGTGCAGTGGGTAGAGTGCTCGCCTGCTATGCCAGAGGTCTCGGGTTCAAACCACGGTCCGAGCCAAACAAATTTTTCTAATTAGTAAAAATCCAATTATTGGGATTTTTAAGAGCAGCGGTCACCTCTCGGCAGTGGGCGGCATACCCTCCGAGAGTATTTCTGCCATGAAAAAGCTTCTCACAAAAAATGCATTCGCCGTTCGGAGCCGGCATAAAACTGTAGGTCCACCCAATTAGTAGGAAAAACAAAAAGGAGCACACCTCGAATTGGGAGAGAAGCTCGGCCATAAAACTCGTCAGAGTTATAATAGCGCCATTGTATTATATATTATGTAGAATGCGAGATAACAGCAAAAAATATTGAACAAAGCAATTTAGCATAGCATTGGATGCAGCTCGTGAGTATTTAGTCTAAGTTATTTTTTAAGTGTATATCTATTGAAAAGCTTCTCAAGAATGCATTCGCCGTTCGATGCCGGCATAAAACTGTAGGTCATCCCAATTAGTAAGAAGAAAAATCGTTAGATTTATATCTATTAAAATCATATTTTTTTTAAATAGACTAAAGTCCATATCACACCTCATAAACCAAAGATCTTATTATACCTAGTGCATTGCTATATTCCTCTACTAATTTAAGTTATGCGCCATACACTTGCATGTATTCATATGCTTAATTCAAATTAAGAAGGCAAAATATAATATATTATTTACTTAAGTGTACTCTTAGCTCTCTGTTACCATTTTTTGATACTTTTATTTTCTCATTTTCACTTTGTCATTCGCAATTTATTTACATTCATACTATACTCTTAATGACATTCAATTAGCTCTGCTAAGTCTAATTGAGAAGCACTTTTGTGTGAGTTTCTGTGGACTTTCCGCTACTATAGACTGGCTAAGACATATCTGTGTAGGAATGATTGTAAGGAGCGAAGGATAAGGCAGCCTAGCATGCTCTTGCAATTATTTTGTACTATTATCTGCTTTCCTTTTCTCTCACCAACACATTTCACATCATTTTAACTCACTGAAATTTTGCTTGGTGCTGCCTCGGTATAGATACGATACATTTCAATTAACTATCAAGCGATATTAGCATCAAGAAAAATGTTAAAAACAAAAAAGGAAACATGAACTTCACAATCACACATGCACATACTTAACTTTTCGCTTATCTAATCAGAAAATTATAAAGAAACCGCAGCTTTCTACCGCTAAAAAAAGTTCTATCGATTCAATTAATCAAAGAGAAGTTTAAAAGATGCGCAATGAACGATATCATTTTAAATTAGCTCCAATAAAAAATGTAATACCGAGTATAGTACACTTAAATGCCCTCAAGTATGCTCTAGCTGTTGGTGGCAGTGCAGCAAGTGCAGCATACTTAAAGGCGCTTGATAGTGTCACGGTGTCACGACAGCCCTTCACATTAACGCTTCGATTAGCGCTTAAAACAAAAAGCGAACAAGACAAATGAATGGAAGAATAAGTGAATAATGGGTTGAAAAAGTGGGAGTGGAGTTCAGGCTGCTAAGTAAGATCGGACTTTGAATAAAAGCAATTAAATGAAAAAAAAAAAAAAAAAATATGTGATGTGAAAAAGAGTCAAAGGTTCCAAAGAAGAAAAAGTGCTGTAATTGGAAATGTATCTAAAAAAAGTGTAGCACAAAGGCGAAAGCAAGATAAAACGTACACAGCCAATTAAATTGGTAAATTGTACGTGTAATTTAGAGTATGAAGAAAAAAATAGAACATTTCTATTGAAAAGCTTTCCGTTTAATAAAAGATTGGCTTTTTTTTCTGATCGAAAAATAAAAATCAAAAAATAACTTTTATTTTCTGAGGGAAATATAAAACAAAAAATAACTTTTATTTTCTGATCGAAAGATAAAACTCAGAAAAAAAACTTATTTTCTGAGGGAAAAATAAAACTCAAAAAATAACTTTTATTTTCTGATCGAAAAATAAAACTCAGAAAATAATGATTAAAAATTATTTTTTTTTATAAAAATCGAAAAAATAAAAGTTAATGCACCTAGAGGTAGTCTGCGTTACGGTGATTACATCTGTGTACTTCTTTTGCGTTTAGAATTTCTCCTTCAGTATGATTTTTTGACCAAAATTTAAAAAATAACGATTATTTGCAATCCCTGCTTTTAAACGCTTCCAATTGCATTCAAAGCAAGCTGTTATGTTGTAGTGGGCACTGTGCGCGCCTGACATGTCAAAGTTTGCGTGTTCGAACCGGACCAACACTAAATTTAATTAATCAGTTTTTCTAATTAAGTAAAATCCATTTATTGCGGATTTAAAAAGAAAACAAAAGGAACGGCCACCCCTCGGCAGTGGACGGCATACCCACTGGATGCATTTCTGCCATGAAAAGGTTAGGTTACGTTGGCCAGGATGCAGTGATCCCTCACATAGACCACATGTGGTCCTTAGTGTTGCTAGAAAGGCTTCTCACAAAAAATGTATTCGTTAGACTCTTTCTTTACTTTGTTCCAATTGGCGTATTAGTTATGTCGTTTTCCTATTCTCTAATGTGGATTTCGTTGTTCCTTTTCGGTTGCTTTGATTTATAATTAAAAAAAAAAGGGTTTAAAGTTTATCTTGTGATTTGTTGCAGTTTTATTCCAACTTATCAATTTTGATAATTTTACGAGGGCCACTGCAAAAGTTCGCGGAATCAAGCAATTCCTATTTTGGCAGAGTTCTGCGATTGTCATATTCGCAAATTTTGACGTTTTTGTCTATAATTCAGTTTACAGTTGGGTTTCAAACTGCTCGGTTTAAAAAATGTAAAACGAGAGTAGTATTTGTGTGAAAAATGGAAATTTCGAATCTTGACTTCCGAGTGATTTGGTTTTATGATTTTCGATACGGTTTTACACCGCAACAGTGTATGAAAAAACTTAATTCGTTTTTTGGAGATAAAGCACCATTCAAAACTGTGGTTTACAAATGGTTTAGAGAATTCCAGTGTGGAAGACCAACGTTTGATGACGATCTTCGCGAAGGTCGTCTGTGCAGCTCTGTTGACGCGAAAAATATTGATGCTATGCGTGTAATGGATCTGTCAGATCGGCATGTAACATATAGTGCGATAGAGGCGTCCTTAGGCATTGCGGCGAAACAAATATGTACGATTTTGCATTATCATTTGCATGCCAGGAGGCTTTGCAGTCATTGGATCCCACACAATTTGAAAGAAGAACAAAAACAGGCACGTGCCAATTGATGCAAGGAAATGATAGAGAAATGCAAAGTGGGTCGTTCACATTCAGTATGTAACATCGTAAGAGATGACGAATCTTGGATATATTTATGTGAGCCAGAAACGAAACAACAATCGACTATATGGCCATTCCAAAATGAACCTAAGGCCACAAAAATGGAGCGATCACAAAACGTTACGAAAAGAATGCTTGCTTGTTTATTCGGAAAAATGGGCCATGTTGCAATTGTTGCATTAGAGGATCGAAGGACCGTTAATGTTGATTGGTATACTTCAATATTTTTGCCAGAAGTAGTCGCTGAAATCAGAATCAGAAGGAACAACATAAACTGACGAATCATTGTTCATCATGGAAATGCAAGCGCTCACACAGCACGAGGAACTGTAACAACATCCACTCATGATTCATTGTCCACTCATGACTCATTTGCCTGATTGATCGTCCAGTGACTTCTTATTGTCACATAACAAAAATGGAATGCGTGGCAAGCATTTTTCATCGGCTGAAGGGGCCGCTGAGGCACTTAAATCACTTGTTTTGGAGGTAGCTCGCTCAGAGTGGCAAAATTGCTTTGAAGATTGGCTTAATCGGATGAAAAGTTGTAGATTTTAAAGGAGAATATTTTGAGAGGAAATAAAGCGATTTACATAACGTAGTTTGCGTTTTTTTTTTTTAAATTTCCGCGAACTTTTGGGGTGGCCCTCGTATCAGTTGCTAAGTGAACCGACAAGAATAATGTTTTCTATGAAGAGCTTCTAAATAAGGTATTTTCGACTCTTCGCAACTAGCTACTAACCACTTGGACTAACCACATCTTGTGATTTTCCGTATTTTTTGGCTACTGTGAGCTTTTGAATTGACTGTAGGACCAGACATAGTTGGGGGTAGTGCACTAAACCGGGATTGCATTCCAGGTTGCATTAGCATTACAGCTATTGAAGAAGTTGTAGTCTGCACTATTTTTTTTCTTAAGCTAGCTGATAGTGCAGGCCTTCTGCATTACCAGCAAAAAAAATAGTGCAATATTTTGCAGCATCATTACCATTAAGTCGTTCTGGGCTGAAAAAATAGTGCAGCCTCAGTAGTGCAAAGCTGAAACAAGCACTATTCAAAAATTATAAAAAAAAATTTGAGTTGTCATTTGAAAAATTTTACCCAATAGGAAATTTATGAAAAACCTCTACATACAGCAATAAGCTGAAAGGTTACACACAATAGATCGTGAATAGAACCAGCTCCGAAAACCACTGTGGCTAATGGATTAGATTACCGAGAAACTTATAGTAGTTAATCTAGTTTTGTTATTTTATAATTTATTTTTTTTTTAATTATTTTTATACTAGGACCTACAGTATTAGTGCAAAAATATGTCATACGAAATGAGTTGGAGTCTTATCTGTTTAGCCTGGATACTACACAGAGAAAAAAATCAACCAAAAGTTGGTTAATAGTACTAATTTCACACTTGAAATGGAATCAACGGGAATTTTGTTTAATATTACCATTGTTGATATATTAGAAAGTGTTTTTGGTTATATTAACCATGATATTTGTTGATATAACAAAATGTTAGTTGAAATCTCCAACCGATTTGTTGTTACTATTAAACAATTTGTTGGTTATATTTTTATGCCAGTGGCAGCACTGTTACGTAGATCTATAAGAGAGTGTTAATATGTTAACTGAATACCAAAGAAAATTCCAAATACTCGCTCTCTCGCTCTCTGCAATTCGGGTCCAGCCATTCAACTTCGTCAAGCACAAACGGTGTTGAAGGCGATGGTAACAACAGAGCCGAAGCCACAAAGCTTCGTAAATATTTTTACTTTTTTTCAGATATGAATTAACCAATATTTTCGTTAATATAACAAATATAAACGTTGGGGAAACCAACTTTTTGTTTGATATTGATTGTTACCAAAATATTGGTTAATGGTATAATGAAAATGTACATATTAAATTTTTTCCTTTTGACATGAATAAATCAACCAATAAAACATTAACAAAGAAGTTGGTTGAAAAAACTATTGTACTTTTTTCTCTGTGTAGTATGTCGAGTCTGGCGAAATATCCACTAATCAGACAAATGTTTTTGAAATTCAACACACCTTTGCCGTCTTCTGCTTCAGTCGAACGCTTGTTTTCCTTAAGTGGAATGATTGATACGCCTCGAAGGAAAAAGACAAGCGACTCATATTTCGAGAAGCTTGTGTTACTAAAAGCAAATAATTGCTAAAATTCCGTAGTTATGACGATACGCTTCGTGTGCATTATGCATAACTGAATTAAATACACAGTGAATGAATTAAATATACATTATATGCATGATTTGAAATTTTTATGAAAAAAAAATTACATTTATGTTATGTATTTCCCTGCCCTACTGGGTAGCTTTGTTTTGTTTGAACAAATAAAAAAAATTCAAAGATGTCTGTATTTCAATTGATTGAGTGGGGCTGGTAGTGCAGCACTACAAGCACCATTAATGCAGCCTCATTACAATTACTGCCGAGTGCGGCTGATAGGACTTGCACTAGCACTTAATATAATATAATGGTAGTGCAAGAATAGTTCATTAGCCCTCCCTGGTGCTGGGACTGGACCATTAATGCACTACCCCCATGTATGGGACCAGAGTACTTAACAATTGCAGGAAAAGTTCGATATAAATTACCAAAATTAAATTACTACGTAGCACAACTTCAATTCTATTGGATCAATGTGGTTGTTCGATACACCTGCCAACTCAAAAAAAAAAAAAAAAATTCGTTCGAAAACGCACAACGGACGTATGATATGTATTTCAACTGCCACACAACCTGAAAAAGCAACGAAGCCACGAAAAACAATAATTTACGCAATGTTATTTTATTCGTTTACAAATGTTAATACAAATGTTTGTGAAACACGTAGGAAATGTACGCAGATGCATTTAAGTGCAAAATTACAAATGTACAAAAATGCAATAACTGTGTAATAACGGTATTAACTGTATCGTAACCAAATGCAATTAACTTCAATGTTGACACACAGTGACGCTTGCCGGGGATAACGATGTTTGATGGATACATACATACATACGTGGATATTGGAAAGCCAGAGTGGAAAAATTAATGAAAAGGGCGCCTATGTATGTATGTATTGCGTATATACAGTGGGTGAGAGGGTAAACAATTTTCTATTGAAAATTTTCAGTAATTTCCTTGAATTAAAAATTCTGGTCCGATGCCATAATTCGCAACGATGTTTTACAGCCGCTAATCCAGCAACCACTAATTGCCTGGGAACTCGGCAATCATTGCTCAAACGGAGCTCTAAAAAATTGTTTATTAATGAAGTTGCGCTCGATATTCTGATGTCATCGCCTAATCTAGTGGATTTATCTCTAAATACTCTCATGCCTACAAACAGCGAATTTTAAATTTAAAGTCAAAACATCATTTCAGGCCCAGGAGATATACAGGATTATGATATTTCATAAGCTCTTTTCATCAGCTCCACGCTCCATGGTTTGTATAAAAAATTGTGTGTTTCCAGTTCGAACTGAACTACATATTACTATTTCCGATATATTGCACACAGCGCCATAAAAATTTAATTGCACTCAACCCACTGTAACTGCGCAAACAAATCCATGAGAAACGCAATTATTGCAGGTGTTGCTGGGCATACAAAGCCATTAGCATAATAAGAATTGCATAGTGAGAATCGAATAAAAATCGGGAAAAAAAGAAATGCGAATAATTAAAAAGTTTGCAAATAAAAAATAAAAAAAATATTCGAAAAATTTGTTCACAGAAAATGCTACAGTGATTTTTAATCCTTTAACATACAAATTTATGTATGCCAAATTAAGTGGATAAGTAATATGCCAAAGATGTAAATTTAATGAAAAGTGATTAAACAACGCATGTAAAAATGGCGGATAATTTGATAAAATAACTATTTGTGTATATGTATGTATATTTATTAAAAAAAAAGTATTGCTGTGCCGCAATTGCTGGTCACTGTCTGCAGACGAAATGATTCCAACTTATTGTGAGAGACATACATAATAATAAAAATTCTCTCAATCAAAAAACATTCTCTCAATCAAAAAACATTCTCTCAATCAAAAAACATATTTTACCTAATTTTGAACACGGGTCCCACGAGTAAATTTTCTCATAAATGTGGAAAAAACATAAAAAAAAACATTCAAATTCGTTACCATGGTTATTTGTATGAGAACTCAATTTATCAAAATTCATGGTATAAGTATACCAGGTAAAACAAACGTCAAGTTTTCGTCGCCATATTAACCACCTGACAATTAAGCAGATTATGACATTTCGTGCTGCCATACTCAATGATAAAAATCCTCCATTAATGGTATTTTTCACTGCTTTGTTTTAAAAATAAATTGTAACCATGGTATTCATAGTAACGAATTTTTTCAATTTGAATTGAAAGAAATTTTTTCAATTTGAAAAAATTACACATCCTGCAGTAAATTTGTTTCACTGCTGAATGATCATTAATGTTTCTTCTGAGTACAATTTTTATTATTATTATTATTATTTTTTTTTTTTTTTGAAAAAAGCAAACCATTTATATGAAAAATTCAACAGTCTTTATTTGAAAATACTCACTGATGCCTCCTCAGTCATAGATGAATTTCATCAGTGATTCATAAAAGATTCATTTCGCATTTTTACTTCGCGGAATATCAGTTTGGCCGTACTACAAAGTAGCCCCTTTCCGGTATTCTCGGTGAGTTTTTAATTTAGTTTAGTAGTTACGATCACTTAATTTAGGCTTTGTGATCACTCTGGTATATAGTTTGGGGAGGTTTTGGAGATTGATCTATTATAACTCCATATCGTCGCATAAAGTGTAATACCGTGTATCCGCTACCACCCAAATTTTACAGGAGACAGTAAAAATTATTTTAATTCAAAACGGTTCGGAATTTTGCAAACCCACATCCAAACCAAGGTAGATTTTTGGATTATATTCTTAATCCAAATATCATTTTGGCGAAAAACAGTTAAATGTGCAGTTATTGGTTTACTTATGTATTTATAAGCGGTTTTGCGTCTTTTATTTTGTTCAATAGTGACGTATAGGCGGGATTGCGGGCGTACTTAAAAACTTTTCTTCAATAAAGCAAAGTTATAATCCATTTCGTGTTTATGAAAGTATAATCAACTTTAGTACATTACAGTACAGTTATAAAGCAATAACACCTATTATTCGCGGTATTGGTTCGAAAATTTTCCTTAAAAAAAGCGGTTTTGAAACTGTGTCTTTATTTGGAATTGCGTTGTGTGAATTTCAAAATTGTTGCATGAATGGATGGGGACGGACGCCAAGAATGTATTTTTGATGAACTCTCATTTTTGGCAAAAATGTCACGCGGTTTTGCACTTTAAACGACGATATGTATGTACACCACCATACCAAGTGAGCATTTCAGTCTATATATGTATATATGTACATATGTCCAATCCAATTACAAAAATATATGTACCCTAGATTTTAACAATATGAGTTGCTTATTTCCGCGGTGCAATAATACCAAATATGGCGACGATACCCTTTATTCGCGGAGAGTGGATGAAGATTTGTGGAGTGAGCGAAGAGGAGCTACCGGAAGTTCCATAAATCTCCTCACTAGTGCCCTTTCTATTTCCGTCCTTTGATTCCTGAAATACCCAAACTTTCACACAAAAATCTACGCATTCAAAAAATAAAAGTCTGGCATCGCTATACTCCAAGACTGACATAAGATCAAACTTCAAAAATCTGCTTTTTAATCAAAAAGACAGCGTCAAAATGACAATGCACATACCTGTATTTTTTATACCATGATCAAAATTAAGGAAATCAAAACAAGGGCAAGTTGGGAATGGAATGGCGATTAAAGAATTTTTCATTATTTTCGTCTATGAGATTTTTTAAACAAGTATATGGTAACGCATGTAAACAACAGTATTTTACAATCCGTTTAATATGTTTTAGGGAAAATTTACTCAAAACAAAGAAAATAGTGTTCAATATAGGGAAGCAGTTTCTTTGACCCCTCCATATATTTTTTTTTTCTGTCAGTGTACGCTTATAAACATTTTAGCGTTTTCAATTAAAATGTTTGTGGCCACTTCCACATTATTTCTCTCTCCTGAAAACGTCATTTTGATCCCTTTCTTAGGAAATGTGAATAAAAAGCATTTGCGAGGTCGCGAGATGATTAAATTGTTCCAGGAAGGGTCTTAAACTAACCTTTTTTTGTAAAAATGATACATATAGGTGGCAATTCGAGCATTTTTTTTTTAATTTTTACGTGGAAAATTGCCAAAAGATCCTTAGAAAGAGACAGCATTATGCTTCGACAAGCATTGTTTAATTTAGACTCTTCTCCTAACCATTAAAGTAAGTAATTGAAAGAATACTTAAGAACCCAAGCAGTTGCAGTTTGTTGGGACTATGACAGGTGGTCTGCCATAGATTTTTTTGAAGCTGTTATTAACATTTTTTCGGACAAGAAGTAACCATAACCAGCCAAAAGTAGAAAAAAGCTTTGTCAATAGTACAGTTTTAGTAGTAGTAGTAATATGCATTTATTGAGGTATGAAGAAATTAAAAATTTGTACAATAATTCTTAATACTATACTTAACAGAGATGGTAACTAAGTACCTTGCTACTGGAATATATAAATAATGGGAGAAAAATGTTTGTTTGTATTTGCAAATATATACATATATGTAGAAGGAAAAAACATACCAATAGGAAAAACCTTCATAATAATAACTTAACCTAAATTTTACTTATAGTGACTAGAATCACTTAGTTATATTTAATATTTCAAAAAAGGTCTGAAATACACTCATTATCAGACATTCCACATAGTAGCCGAAACTTATCGGTTATTTTAGAGATACGGTTTTCAATTTGATCAACCTTTGAGATTTCGTGAAGTTTTTTGGTTGAGAAAAACCATGGAAGCTTCAACATCATTTTTAAAAGTTTATTTTGACAAACTTGTAGTTTCTTAATGTGCGTTTTAGCGCAGTTGCCCCATGCCGGACACGCGTAGAGCATTATTGCGTGGAATATAACTTTTAAAATTATTATTTTATTATGAGTACTCAGATCTGATTTTCTGTTTATTAGAGGGTATAACATTTTTATTGCGATATTTACTTTGTTAATTATATTTTTAACATGAACCTCAAAGGTCAATCTACGATCCAGGTGAACTCCAAGATACTTAACGTTATCACTCCAGGGAATTTCTACACCATTTATGGAATTTGGAAGCTGGCAAAAGGCAAGGACTCCTTTTTTTCGTGAAAAAGATAGCTTGACTTTTCCCAGAATTTATTTTTATTTTCCATTTATGGAAAAATTCTGTGATACTGTGGAGTGAGCTCTGCAATTCACTTATTATATTTTGGGGATATAAATGTGAGCAGAAAATTGCGGTATCATCTGCATAGAATGCGTAAACACAGGTACTTAGTTTAGGTATATCAGAACAGTAAATTATATACAGAATTGGAGAAATTTTAGAACCTTGGGGAACTCCGGCCGGAATTTGTTTAAGGTCTGAAAAGTGATTATTTAATGCGACACAAAAATATCGATCCAAAATATAACTTTTAATAATTTTTATGAGAAATTTTGGAAAATTATACTTAATTAGCTTAAAAATCAGGCCATTATGCCAAACCGTATCAAACGCCTTTTCCATATCTAATAGCAGCATCCCAGTGGATTTCTTCGAGTGAAAATTAGTTTTAACATGATTATGTATGCGTTTCACGTGATGAGTGGTGCTGTGGAATTTTCGGAAACCAAACTGTTCGACGGGGATCACATAATTTTCATTGATGAAACGCCATAGTTTGTCTTTTAGTATATGCTCCAAGATTTTACTCAAACCACTAAGCAGGCTAATAGGGCGGTAGCTGTTGCATTCATTATTAGGTTTGCCTGGTTTTAAAATTGGCAGTACCATAGCTGATTTCCAAGCACTAGGGAAATATTGATGCTTTAAACAAGAGTTTAGAATAAATGTTAGGAAATTAATTGCAATTTTAGGGAACTCCTTAATCATTGCATTTGTTACTAGATCTAGCCCAGCTGCTTTTTTTGTACGAAGCCCCCGAATTAGTTCATGGATATAGTCAGATGTGACATAATCCGACTCCTCGGTTTGAATGATTATTGAATCGAGTTGTCTAACAACAGAGTTGACAGTGGCCTCATGTGTTTGCGAACTCAGATTATCTGATATTGTGTGCTGTTTAAGAAATTCGCTGGAAAACGCGTTCGCTTTGTCCACTGAGGTATATAACGTGTCATTGTTGAAGTTAATTGGTGGAATAAGTTTTGCTTTGTTTTTCACAATCTTAGTTATGTTCCAAAAAGGGTTTGAAGACTTTTCTAATTTGGAAAGCTTTTTATTCCAGTTTCTGTTTTTAAAACTGAAGATTTCATTTCGAATTTGTGCATTATAATTACTCATTAACACAAAATCAATTGCTTGTCGAAACCTTAACCAGTTGCGTCGATAGTAGTTTCTGGTTTTAATAATATTAATAATGAAGTGCGGGAGCTTGAAATAGCTCTTATTAGGAGTAATTTTAGGAGTGGATGATCTGACCGAATTTAATGTATTTGCTGTTAAAAATGCAATGCTTTCGTCAATTTGATTTGTGTTGGTCACTTTGGAAAGTACCATAGAGGTATTTTCAAGTGACCGCTTTAAATTATTTTTATATTTGCGCCAGTCAGTTTGGTTAAAATCAAGGATTTGTTCATCTAAAAGACTAACATTAGCTTGGAGACAAAACTTAACCGGAAAGTGGTCCGAGCTAAGCTCGTTCAGCGTCATTGGTTGACTAATTTGCGAAGGAACGTTTGATAAAATAAGATCAAGAGTTGAGGGATTTGCTGCGGCGGTTTTCGGAATGTAAGTTGGAGTAGTAGTATGGGTAATGGTGAAAGGTGACCGAGATGAAAAATCTGATAGAATATTTCCCCAACAGTTTGAACGTAAGCACCCCCAATTGCTATGCCTGCTATTTAGGTCACCACATATAATCATTTTTTCGTTGGTGTTTGTTAATTTACGTAAGTCGCTTTTGTAATAGTTTCGAGCGGTGGGTGTACTACGACCGCCGGGGAAATATACACTAAATATTTTGAGTCTAATATTTGTATTTATAATTATCTCTATTCCTACGTTTTCGATGACCTTGGTATTTATTTTAGGGAGTATGATAAAATTTAAGGTTTTCCTAATCAAAATTGCAACGCCACCGCCCGTACTGCCATCGCGGTCAAGCCTTACACAATGATAAACTGGGTGGGATACCCTAATACGGCCGTTTAGCCATGTCTCTGACAGCAGACATATGTCTATATTTTCTCTTGTAAGAAGAGTGAATAATTCTATATATTTACTACGGATACTTCTACAGTTCCAAAACATTAAGTTAAGAGATATTACAGACATTATTTGGAATATAAATATTTAATAGCTAATTGAGCTATGACATAAAATTGTTGCTCTTTGGAGTTACATTCGCTTAGTCTAGTTAACATTTCCATTGTTAGTTTCGCGAATACGTCTTCGGAAAATAATGACGGCTTGCCTTGATTGGTGGTTGCTTGTGAACTTAATATGTTTGTGCTGTTGTTTTCAGCAGTGCATTCTTCTGTCAGCCTCGCTGACCAAGCGTTAGCAGAAGTTAGGTTATTCGACGTGATGAGCGGCTTTACAATTGGCTCTTTCATAGGCAAAGATGGATAATGTTCTGAGTTGAAGACAACCGATCTCTTTGGTACGCTCTGTTGTAGCGGTGTTTTTTTTAGTTTCTCTTTAATTTGTAAAAAAGCAGCGCGACTTGGACAAATAGAATCGGATGATTTATGGCTACCGTTGCAATTTGCACAACGATTGTTATCAGGTGTTTTACATTCGCTTGTTTTGTGTATACCTGCACAGTTCATGCACTTTGTTGTTATATTACAGCCGCGTTCTCCATGGCCATACATCTGGCAATTTCTGCACTGTACTAATTTGGACTTTGGCCTCCTTTGATATTCCCATTTAATAATTGTACGAAACAAGCACTTCACATTTTTTCGAAGGTCATTTAGTCTTACAGAGCCATTATCAAAACTTACAATGTATAAGTAGTCTGTAAAGTTTCCAAATTTTTTAGTAACCAGTTTAACTTCCTTGCACTTAAGCCCTAGCGATAGGAGCTCGATTTTAACACCTTCTGGTGATTTATTGTCTAGTCCCAATAACACTGCTTTGAATACTCGATCATGTTTTTGATCATGAGTGTAGAACTGACACTTATTTTCAGCAAGAATCGCCTTTATAATATTAAATGTTTCCATGTCATCACATACTATTTTAGTTCCAATTGATATTTTTTTAACACAATAACGCGTTACTGATTTTTTGGCTAGAATGCTATGAATGAATTCGCTATTTTTAGCAATAACTTTAATTGGGGATATTAGCATTTTCTTATTCACTTTTTCACTTTCCATAGTGATTTCTGAGTCGGAGTCATTGTTATCCGCTAGCGCCTGAAGGGGCGTCCAGTAGTTGCGGCTATTTGCCGCACCAGTTTTACGAGTTTTTGGTGTGGACATTGCGTCTACATCCTCGATAGGCGCGGGCCGTTTAAGAATTTTGCTACTACAAATCGTTGTCACTGCGAGAGAATAGAGTTAAGAACTGTGCGCTTCGGACTCTACAGCGAAACTGATAGTACAGTTTTGAATAACGAAAGGAAAGAACCTTGCGATTTTAACAGGTGTGGTTTTTATTCCAGGGATGGATGGGATCTTTTTTGGAATAATTTTCTTTTAACGAAACAGTGAATTTTGCCCTAAAGGCTGCCCAACAGTTGCAGCCTTGTCCTTTTGCTATTTTTTTTATGCATGTATGTGTGTACATATATGAGCCTAAGTACAAACTTGGGAATAATTCAGCTGTCTGGCAAAATGTGTCTTCACTCCGCGCAAATATCTGCATGCCCCATGGCTTGTCTGCCGTTTTTTTTTCATCCTAAAAGTTTTTCCTCATTTCCTATTCTATATCTTTCCCTCATTATTTTCATGAATTTGTTTTTCCTTTCCCTTTTTCTATATACACTGCGTAAGGTTTTCATGTGCATGTCTCGGTACATCGACAGACACGCGGCTTTGTTTTGTTTGTTTTGTCTACGCATGTCTTGGCAAGATTTTGGCGATTTTCGTAAATTTTGCTTCCGGCTTAACAGGGCGTGCTCCAGCATCGCCAACGCTAACTATGAGCTGTATAGTATGTTTGCATGTTTTTACGTATTTGTGTATGCTTAGCTTACCGTTGCTTTTATCAACGTTTCCCTGCCAAAAATGCGATTAATCCGGGACGTATCCGGGATCAATCGCAAGGGAGCATGTCCTATGAAGAGACTAATTGTTCAACTTGTATACCCGCACGGGTACTAATGTAGATTAATCACTAACATACCGAACGGGTACAAATGTAGATCAATCGCTTACATCCCGAACGGGTACAAATGTAGATCAATCGCTTCCAGCACGAACGGGTACAAATGTAGAGTAATCGCTTTCATCCCCAACGGGTACAAATGTAGATCAATCGCTTCCAGCACGAACGGGTACAAATGTAGATTTTTCCAAGTTGTTCGCCAAGGCAATTTTTAATAACAATCTTTAAAAAATTGTAAATGTTAATGCATATACATATAAATAAAGATTATATAATGTTTTACTTTTGAAAAAAAATCTCAATAAAAAAATAAAAAAATTGTAAGTTTTGAGTATGCATTATATGAGCGTAATGTAAAGGATTTTTTTATAGAATATTTTAGGCAACATTTTGTTAAAATTATTATTCATCATTGTTATTAAAAGAAAGGGCGTTCAATTCGTTTTACCGGTTGCTCTATAATTTTTTAAATACATTGCATATTTTTTGTAAAATTTCTACATTTAAGGAATCTAGATTTGTACTCGTTCGGGATGAAAGCGATTAATCTACATTTATACCCATTAGAGAACAATTGGTCTACAATTAGTCTACATTTATACCCGTACGGGAACAATCGGGGACTAATTGTGGACCGATTGTTCTCGAAAGAGATCTATCCGGGACAAATCTCTTTCGGGATTAATCGCACATTTTTTTGCAGGGTTACTTATGACATTTTTTTTTCTTATGTGTGCGAGTTTTGTTGCATATTCCCTGCGGCCCTACGCTTGTGCATTAATAAAGGCCAACAGACACAAAGATAAATACACTTTGGTACTTATTTGGGTTTAGCAAATTTTAGGCCGAATATGCCAAGTGTATTGTACGACCTAAAATTTGCTTTTTACTTCTCACGTAGGTCTTTTTTTGTGGCCGCTGTTGTGCAGTGGGTAGAGTGCTCGCCTGCTATGACAGAGGTCTCGGGTTCAAACCACGGTCCGAGAAAAACACCAAAACAATTTTTCTAATTAGTAAAAATCCAATTATTGGGTTTTTTAAGAGCAGCGGTCACCTCTCGGCAGTGGGCGGCATACCCTCCGAGAGTATTTCTGCCATGAAAAAGCATCTCACAAAAAAATGAATTCGCCGTTCGGAGCCGGCATAAAACTGTAGGTCCACCCAATTAGTAGGAAAAACAAAAAGGAGCACACCTCGAATTGGGAGAGAAGCTCGGCCATAAAACTCGTCAGAGTTATAATAGCGCCATTGTATTATTATTATTATATTATATTATTTAACTCATTTCTTTTAAGCAATTCAGTATATGTAAAGTTGTAAAAGTCCGACCCTAAATTTGAAGCTTATATTGAGAGGATTAAAGAAAAAAATTTAGTCTTTTTCTGATCCCGCTAAATACCGCCGAAATAGTTTTTTTTATTGTAACTTTGTTATTTAGTTCAAAAGGACATTAGAAGAAAATATAGAGCTTCGAAATACGAAAATAATGGCGTATCAATTTTAAAAATCGGATGTTAAATAACAAAGTTACAAGAAATAAAAATAGGTAAAAAAAACTTTTTAAGTTAAACGGTTTTATGTTATACATACATTGCAATGTTTAAGATAAATGTACTAAAAACCAAAAAATAATAAAATAGATACAGTCGTGGGAATTATAAACATTTGCATAGACTAGACTAAAATAAAACCGTGGGGCACGTCAATTGTCTACAATCGTTGATTAAAATGTTTGTTTTGTAATGTTACACTATAATTAGGCAGTTGTTCAACCGATAACGATGGACGTGTGATAAGTAGGGCTAGAATGTGGAAAAAAGCTAGCAAGCTCGATTATAAGCGAGTTTTAGGGTTTCATAGTGGTGAGCGAGTAGTACTTTTATCATATGTTTTGTCGATTAAAGACAAACTACGAGTAGTGAAACGATTCCTCGTGTGAATGTCCAACGATAAACTAGTTGAAACATTTCTTTTATTAACATGGAGTGTATAACTATTGGAATTTCCATGAGCAAGAAAATAGTAAGTAATTTCCTCACCGTCTGCGGGCCAACTGCCTAACGACGAATTAAACGATTCTTCTATCGCACATTAAGTCGATAATTTGTAGACAATTGACGTGCCCCCCGGTTTTATTTTAGTCTAGTCTATGCAAATGTTTATAATTGCCA
Source organism: Urophora cardui (assembly GCA_960531455.1). Taxonomy (NCBI): domain Eukaryota; kingdom Metazoa; phylum Arthropoda; class Insecta; order Diptera; family Tephritidae; genus Urophora; species Urophora cardui. The sequence continues at coordinate 122,400,441 of OY482672.1, forward strand.
CGACTGTATCTATTTTATTATTTTTTGGTTTTTAGTACATTTATCTTAAACATTGCAATGTATGTATAACATAAAACCGTTTAACTTAAAAAGTTTTTTTTACCTATTTTTATTTTCAAGTTTTTAGTTTTTATTTTTGTAAATATAGCGACCCACGCGCCACCTATCGGAAGTTTTTTTTAGGAAAATATTTCCTTTCAAGGTAGTAATACATGTTCCGAATTTCAGCCAAATCGGACCATAAATGCGATTTTTGTAAATATAGCGACCCACGCGCCACCTAGCGGAATTTTTTTTTTAAGAAAATATTTCTTTTCAAGGTAGTAATACATGTTCCGAATTTCAGCCAAATCGGACCATAAATGCGATTTTTGTAAATATAGCGACCCACGCGCCACCTAGCGGAATTTTTTTTTTAAAGAAAATATTTCTTTTCAAGGTATTAATACATGTTCCGAATTTCAGCCAAATCGGACCATAAATGCGATTTTTGTAAATATAGCGACACACGCGCCACCTATCGGAATTTTTTTCATAATATTGCATTGTCATCGGGGTTATACATGCGTACAAAATTTCAGATTAATCGGTTGACAGGAAGAGGGTGAAATTTGAATTACTAAATTTGACCCAAGAATAAATAATAATAAAAAATAAAACAAACGGGGTGAGCTAAATAAAACCGTTTAAAAAATCATTTCGGCGGAATTTCGCGGGATCAGAAAAATTTTTGATGTGTAAACATCTTTGCTGTAGCTACGAGTGATTTAAAAAAACAGGTAAAGTTTGCACGTAAACCGTAAATGACCTTTGTGTTAGTGCGCTGCTGTGTCCGTGTGAATCGCTTGGCCCCAGCAAAAATCTGGTCATCGCTATTACCTGTCAGGCATGATAGAAGACCTTGCCATGGAACATCTGGCAAGTTCATCACTTCTTTCACGCATTGCCAGTAATGCAGAGTTGAATGAGCTTCCATTACCCATTCCATGCACTCCATGCAAAGTAGAATGGAGCGTGGAAAATGAACTGGAATAAATACCGTTATTTTCAGTGGAAATTTCCATCATGCCTTACATTTTTCGCCTTCTTTCTCTGCTTCCCTGTAAGGTATTCTTTATTTGATTCGCTAAAATCCTTGCAGTATTGCGTGATTTATTCTTTCGGCGGTAATGCAGTGGCCAAGTCCTTCCTTCCAATGACAAGCCCATGCTAATGTCAGGCATTATGTCAACGAATGTGGAAGCGATTGCCAGGGTTTTACTGGATTACCCTCTTAATTCCACGGTCATCGAGTTTTTTGGTGGGGCATTGTCAGTGGTAGGTAAGTAGATAGACATGTACATACAAATGCTTGCATGCATAGCCGTGCAAATGCTTCACTTCGCTTCGTTGCTGTTGTTGTTGTTGTTGTTTTCTGCAACAATGCGACAAATAGGCAAAATAACAAGTGAATATTTTTAAAATATAAATACACGCGCGCCATCTGTTGGAACATAGCGGTGGTTATAACCTTATCTCATTAGTAAAAGTGTTGCATATATTTAGACAGCAGCTAGAAATTACATACATACATATATATGTGCATACATACATACATACATACAGGTGAAACTAATAAAAGCGTGTTAAAAAGGACCAACCTGTTTGAACATGTATGCAAATGTATGGATATGCATACCTACATCTACCTATCTAATTTTCTGAGCAATATTGGTATCAAATGAAAGGTTTTGAGCAGGACTTCGATATGAAGCTCTTTTCATTGTGACCCTTAGGCCGGGTCTCCAGATATGGGTCAAAACGAGGACCCGGATGATCCTTGAATGTTTCTGAGCAAAATTGGTATCAAATGAAAGATCGTGAGCAGGCCTTCTACAGGGAGCTCTATTCTTCATGGTTCCTAGGTCGGGTCCGAAGATATGGGTCAATACGAGGATCCGGATAATCTTGCATGTTTCTGAGCAATATTGGTATAAAACGAAAGGTTATGAGCAGGGATTCTACATGGAGCTCTACTCTTTATGATTCCTATGTCGGGTCCCGAGATATGGGCAATACGAGGACCTGGATGATCCTTGAATGTTTCTGAGCAATATTGGTATCAAATGAAAGGTCTTGAGCAGGACTTTCACATAGAGCTCTATTCGTTATGAGTCCTAGGTCGGGTCCCCAAATATGGGTCAAAATGTGACCCCGGATTAACCCGGAATGTTTCTGAGTAATATTGGTATCAAATGAAAGGTGTTGAGCAAGACTTCTACACGGAGCTCTACTCTTTATGATTCCTAGGCCGGGTCTCCAGATTTGGGTCAAACGTGGACTCGGATGATCTTGCATGTTTCTGAGCAATACAAAACAAAACAAAATAAAAAATCAAAAGTAAAAAACCAAAACAAACAAAACAACAAAATAGTAGCAGTCACAATGACAACAAAAAATTACAAAAACGATAGTCGCGTTTTAATCCATAGAAAACCAGGAAAAAAAGGAATAAGGAAAGGGAATAAATATCCGATTTCGAAACTGTTTACACATAAATGTTCATGAATACCCGTTATTCACGCTTTAACTTTTTTTTTTGTCAGTGATATATGTTCCCTGCACCCAAAAGTATGCACCTTGAAATGTCAAAATTTCCATGCATTTTGTAGATCGAATAGGTAATCTAAGCAAAGTTTCGCCCGACACGATTATTTCTACTTTCAACCAACTGCCGAAATACGCGTGTTTTACAAATGTTTATTTATTTTGTTTGCGCCGCAAAGTATGCCCAAACCAAAAGCCGGGTTTTCCAACAAAGAAAACAAAAAACGATGCGAAAAGCGGTTGCTGTTGCGTGGGGGTTGCTCTATGTGCTAAGGCACATACACATAACAATAACAATAAATACATAAATTTTCCACACACTCCCTTGTGCACAATTCAAGGTAAAGTAAAATAAAATAGAAAAAACAGTAGTTGCGACCGCATAAAAAGGAAGAATTTTCGGAAGAATTATGGGCAGAGATATATTAGACGCTCGTGGGTGTTTGTGTGCGTATAAGCGCTTGAATGGAGTGAGTTGCTACTGTCTGAGGGTCAATCGTTAGGGGTTGCTAGTGTTTTTGGATGCTATGAAAAAAAAAAAACCACACGTACACACCGTGTGTCAAACGACAAAGAAGCGTGCAGTAAGTAGGCGGGGAGGGCGGGATTTGCACAAAAAAAATGCGAGATTAAATGGCTATGAAGTTGTAAGGTGATGTGAGGTGAAGTTCCTTAAATACTCGAGTTTAATATTTTGCTTGAAAGGAGAAGTCATTTATAGCTACATACATGCCTTTGGGGTTTAATGAATGTTCGAGAAAATTACATACATTTGCGGATTGCCGATCATCTCACTTATGGAACGATTTTTCGTCATCCCTTCTCGAAGTTTCGAAACAAACAAAAAATGCTGAAGATGGCGCATCGCCGAAACCCGTCTACAACCAAAGCAAATTTGAATAGGAATGACGGAAAATCGTTCCACAATACATCCTCTTGACTCAACACTACTTTATTCTTGTTTCTACACATTATAACTGAACCCCATGAACCTTTCCTAGTCCTGCTTTGGCACACAATGTTGATCCATAAGGTTACCGCAGTACGGAAAAGCAACCCTGCAATACATTTTGTTGTTGCCCGTCTTGCTATCTCAATTGTCAAACGTCCATTTTCAATTGGCCAAGCAACACATGCATACAAGAAAAAATACAAAAACATAAAGTTTGACAATTTAAGTAATAGTCAGCTGTTTCTACCAAGATAACCTTATGTATCAACCTTTTTGGCAGACGTCGCAGCGCATACGCATCACAGTAAAGGGGATGATGGAAACTTTCATTCGCCATTTTGCAATGGTGGTGAAAAATTCATATTTGCAATTGGGAAAATTGCTTGTTTGTACAGAACATGTGCAATAAATAAATACCTTGCGGGAATCGAATGTATTTGAACGCCCATCTACAGAAAGATAGACATATAAAACTTAATTGCTTCGGGTTGTAAGCCAGGCAAGTGCGTATGCGAGTGAATGAATGAATGAACGAATGAAGAAGGCCCATTGATATACACAAGCCAACATAAGGTGCAGTTTATTTAATACAAAAAAAAAATACAGAAAATTGAAAATACACTTTGGGGAATTATTGAAAGCTTTTTGGGTAAAATTTCCTTTTACGGTATCTACATATTTACGTACGCGTAAGGTAAGCAAATAAATTATGGCAATAAAATTTAATTTCAAAGTGCATGTGTGTGAGCATTTACGTATGTACATACATAAGCCTGAACTGCTCAGCCAAAAGCATTACATTTCAGCATCGAAATTGCGAATTTCATCATTAAAAATTAAATTCAAAAAGAGCAAAAGAGCAACGAGAACACTTCAAAGCGCTTCCGGCTACTTATGTATGTATGTATACATATGCATATGTATGTATGTACATCTTCATTGGCACGCTGGCAAAAATTAGCCTGAGGAATTATGAATGAATGGCAGGTGTGTACACTGCTCGCGCTGTTAATATTTAAATTTCAGAATAAGTAATAAAAAAAATATAATTATATAAATTCAATGTATAAATATTAAATTTTCGCAATTTAAACTTAAAAAGTTTGTTACAAGGAAAAACAGCGAGACTTCGATTCGGCATTCTCACACAAAATTAGAGCTGGGAAATTTGGTTCACTTTGTTGAGCGCTCAATCAGCGAGTATTCTCTTCAGTGGAATATTTGTCTTTAGTTCAGTAGTTCACCATTGTGGATTCACTGGTATGAAGCGCTTTAGTTGAACGCTATATTGTAGAGCAGGGAGTTAGCGCAAGCCCGTTTTTATTATCACAGTTTGTTTCTGCTTTTTAGTGAAATTTACGTTCTGAAGCCTCCGTAGAAGTGTACTTACTGTTTTCTTTTTATATTTTGTGGAACGGATTTTTTCAGGTTTTTGGAGGAAATTTTATTTACCTATGTACATACTACGTATATAGCAAGGTAAGAAACACTATTCCAGATAGTATTCTCTTTGTAAAATTGGGACAATTTATTCGATTCGAGAGCTACGTACATACATAGTTCAATCTACAGCGAAGCAGAACCTTCGTTATAAGATCTTCGTCATTAGTTCGAAATCCAGTCTTTTCTTGGAGTGAAATTTTAATTAGAGCGAGTGGTTTTTGTTTTGTTTCTACGGTTCTTTTCGAACCCATTGCGTTGCGAAATTCACTTTGCTTACAAGTTATTCTGAAGTCTTGTGGTCCCTGCTTTCGTTGCAATTTGCATTCCCAAAATGTCTAGAGATTTTCAATTGGCATTGCTTGATGACAACACCTTTCGTGTAGTAAAACAGAGATTAAAAACGATTTTTGCATTGCATGTATTGGGATTTCTACGACGCTCAATCTCATTATAAAGTATTTTCCAATATCTTCGACTAAGAAGGAGCGAAAGCTAAGACTTTTTTTTGTATTTGTGTGCCATTGAAATTTAATTCGCTATAGAATTTCCTAGATTCTTACCCATTTTTATATTCATTTTCTAGTAAAAAATCTTCCGTCATGTTTTGTAGCAACGGCTGGAGCACATTGTCATATTACAAATCGTTTTGTCTTGTCTTCGTCTTCGTCGCCTTTGTTGTTGCTGTTGATTTTTAGCGAGTGCTATTGGCTGGTTGTGCAGTGTTGCCACATTAATCTGTCTTAGCACTTTGTAATCGTCAAAATTGCGTCACGCCATAAAACTCACCTTACTTTACTACAGCTGATGAGCTATTAGCTGAGCTCAGCTGCGCTTATAAGTGTCAACGTGCTGTGCAGTGTGGGGAATTTTGCTTCCTTTCTAAAATGTCGAAATTTGCAGCAGCAAAGTGCGAAAGAAATTCGGTATACGTTTTTGTTGTTATGCTGCGATTTGGCTGTCTGGTTGCTGCTCAATTTTATTGCGGAAACTGACAGGGGATTTGAAAATGTTCGAATGCCAATTTCAATTACATTCGACTGCAGTATATAAAATCGATTCGGAATGGAATACGTCTTAAAAAAGAGGCATTGCGTTTCTGTGTTCTATTTGTAGAGTTGAGCCTTTTCTGCTTTATTTCCCTGTGCAACAGCTAAGGGTTAATGGGCACAAAGTAACATAAACATATTTTTACCAAAATTATGCTTTCCTTTCACAAATTTCGCAACCGCTAAAACACTTTGTTGCAGCTGTTCACTATTATTTTCACTCACACTCCCCCAACACTACGGCAACGATACGATCGTAATACCTTTAATCCGTGCAACGATTCATTATACGCATGTATTAAAATCGCTAAATGAAATGTGGAAATGAAGTTGTTTGGCTGGCTGGCTGGCTGAGGCGGAGCACATGTGTTGCGTTAAATCCCAAAATAATTGGCGTAGAAGATTAACTGACATGAACAATGCAGAAAAAACATACACTCAAGGAAACAAATACTTGCAATAAGGGCGTTTCTAGGAAACTCATCATGGAAAACGAACTTTGCATTATAATTATTAGTTTGCGAATTTTTCTTAACTTAACCGTATATCCAACACCCCAAACCGAAAAGAAAACACATAACAAAAATCCAATTAGTGGGAGTCAATCATTCAAATTTCGTTGGCAATCGAAATATTGCATTCGTCTCTGGTAGAAAGGCAGAAGAAGGAGAGCTCGGAGTTTTTAATAATAGAACATGCAATAGAACTAGCTGACCACTCAGCTTTAGATAAGCTAAGAAAATGAAATTTGGTCTGTTTTTAATTCATCAACTAAATGCAGAACTTTTAAAAGGTTTTCATAAATTTTAAACGACTACGTACAAGTGCGTGAAGATAAAATTGATTACAAAAGGACTCATTCCTTATCCTAACCAATGCGTGTACGAGCACTTGTCCATTATTTTTTCGTAGTAAAAGTTTAGTTTTTTTTTTACTAAAAACTAATTTTTAAATTTTTCTAAAAAAACTGTTCAATAGCTCTATAAAGAATACACAAAACTACTACTACAAGCAAGTACATAAATTGGTAGTTCCTTTATTGTTTTAGTATGCTGATAATTTACAGAGCATGCGAATGCGCAACAAAAAACAAATGAATAGAATAGAAAAGAAAGACAAATAAGAAATATACATAGTAAGAGCGCATTAATTGTACTGCTCTTCGAGAACAAGTGCAATTTTCGCACTTCTTATAAAAAATGTTGTGACTTTACTTACAAAAAAAAAAAGAAGAAAAACCAACGAAAAGTGGGGACTTACAAAAAAGAAACCATTTCTGAACGAAATTAATTTAGTAATATGTAACAATAAAAAATTTAAGCCCAAAAATAGAACAATTTGAACTGCAATGGCAAAGAGTAAATAGTAATAAAACGCCTGAAAAAATTAGCAAACAAATGCAAACGGTGCAAGAGTAAAAGGATATACGAGTGTAAGAAAAAGTCCAAGGAAACGTATGTACATACATACATATAATAACAAGTAAGGAAGCCTAAGTTCGAGTGGAATCGAACATTAGATACTCAGCTGTATGCTTTAATAGTTTGTTTGCGTTTGGTGGAAACACGGTGTGATTTATATAAAGCGAGTGCTGCATAAAATAGGCGTAGTCACGCCTATTTTCAACATTTTTATCAGTCATCCAACTAAGCATATGAATATTATTCTTTGTGCAACATTTCATTCCTTTATGACTTCTAGTTACAAAGATGTCACGTTATAAATTCTCAAAGGATGTTCCAGAAATATCGTTTGTTGAAAAAGTAGGCGTGGTCATAAACCGATTTCAATAAATTTTTCCGTGTCTATTAACACAAGTTATAAAAGTGTATAAACCAAGTTTCGTCATAATATCTCAATTATTTGTCGAGTTAAAGGCTAAGAAATCTCGTATATTCCTTTGTCTAAAAAGAGGCGGTGCCACGCCCATTTTCCAAAATTTTTCTATTTTTTGTTTCCGGTCTATTGTAGAACTCATGCCACAAAATTTCAATGAATTATCTTTATATTTGACAGAGATATGGCTTAAAATGTTTTTATTAGGTCACTTTATAATACACATATATAAAAGTGGGCGTGGTCGTCAACCGATTTTGGCAATTTTTCGTCCAAACATTTGCCTAAGTAAATATATCACGCGTACTAAATTTCATCGATATATCTTCAATAGTTTCTGAGGTATGACTCATAAAACTTTCAATGTTTGCCCCTTAATAAGTGGGCGTGGCACCGCCCATTTTCCAAAGTTTCATCAAATTTCTTCATAGGGGCCTGAGCTCAACACGTGGGTAAAATTTCATCGCTCCAGCTATATTAGTGACTGAGATACCAAATTTCCGATTATTTCTATATAGGAAAATGACAGCCGTATAGAAAGAAGGTGACAGTCGCTGTGGAGGAAGTGCAGCAGGCCAATTTGGTAGGTTGTGTGTTATGAGAGTATGTATATCGGAAGTATTGCCAACAGCGGACAGTTTACATTAAAGAGCGAATGAAAATATTTGGTCAGTATACAAGGTGGCGCGAAAGTTGCTTCGCATTCTTTTTTTTTCAAATTTCTAGAGAATTATGCCGAATTCGCTTCGATATCAGCCTGGCTCAAAAAATTTATTTTCATGTTTTTTTTAATCTAATACCCAAAATCGATACTGCTGTACTCAAACATACCGCATATAAATTTTGGTCCCGATCGGCGACGGCTAAGGAAGGGGTGTCGCAAAGGGGTCAAAGTTCAGATAACCATATGGAACCCCATGCGATACGCCTTAATCAAGTCCGATCAGGACCAGAATTTATATTTGGTATCCTTGAGTACAACACTATCGACTTTGGCCATTAGATATTAAAAAATTTAATGTAGTTTTTTTAGTATTTATATAGTAATCTGAATTTTGACCGCTCAGTGTCACCCCTAACCGCCGCTGATCGACACCAAAATTTGCATTTGGTATTTTTAAACACAGTACAATCGATTTTGTGCCTTATATATCGCTAGCTTAGAGTGAAAACTGTGTAAGTCCATTTTTATGAAAAATTGTATTTTTATATAGAACGCTAGAAAAATCAAATACACACCGCGCTAAACAAGTCTGTGACTCTTGTCATATTTCTACTCGTTGTTATTCAGTGATACGCAAATTGTGTAAGTCCAAAAATCAAAGAAAATTGTGTAAGTCCAAAATATTTACATGAACGGAAATTTTTTTTTCATTTCGAAATTTTTTAATTTTTTGTTTTTCATCTCTCCTACAAAGTTTTAAAAAAGGACTTACACAATTTTCACTCTAAGCTAGCGATATGCAAAAAATTAAAATTAAATTTTTGAGTCTCTATAGAGTTTTCGGAACTTGGTTCCCGGTGCGACAGCCCTTAACCCTTTCCGATCGGGACAAAAATTTATATGTAATATCTTCGACTATATTAGCAATGGGGTGAGGTTGAGAAAATATGCTATAAAATTAGTCTCCATACATTTGGGGACCACCCTGCTCTACACATTTGTTTACAGGTCCCATCTTAGTGAAGTTTACAAGAAAATTAACAATTTAAAGCCACTTGTCCCAGGCCACTGAAAATTTACCAATTTTTTCAAAAATATGCACCTTGTACATATATTTGTAAGCAGAAATATAAAAAATATATGTATAATATGACGTAAAAAAGAGGCACTGAATAAAAATATAAACAAAAAAAAATTCCATAGTGGAGATTCAAGTCAAGGAGAGCATTGCGGAAGTTGTTGCCAAAGTTATATCATCATTGCAACGTGTACAGATGAGCCAAAAAAGAAGAACAGAAGACAATACTCGTACAAGAAAGAACTTTTACAGCAATGCCTTTTGATATCTTGCTTTTATCCTTTTTTTTGTTACATCCTTACATATAGTGTTCATATGCACAGAAATGTGTATTTCAAAAAGCAAATTATTCGTTTGGCCTCTCGAGTAAATACTTGTATGGCCAGCAGGTTGTCTACGGTCAACAATCAGTTTACACATGTTGTCAATACAAATGCACATGCATACGAGTACAAACGCAGAGTATGTGCAATAAATTTCAATAAAAGGAAATTGAATTGTTCGAAATGTTTGCACCTTTTTTTTGCGGACTACAAATGGCTATGTAAAGGGCAAAGAGGGGAACAAGTGCGCTACTAAAAGCTTCATTTTAATTAAAAATTTGTTAAAAATTCAGCAAAGCAGAATTTCACTTTCCATGCCGATGAATTCTGTGGAACGAGGAGAATTTAACTTAAACAATTGCAACTGAGAGAAGAGCATTTTTTGTGTGTGCTTTTTTGTCTCCTTTGTTAAGAGGCGTTAAAAGGGCTTTTGAGTTTGATTGAGCAGGGCACAAATGGTCACAGTTCACAAGCAATACAATTGTTCTTGGCTCGGAATGTCTTATGTTAGCGAGAAGGTGTTTCTATCAGCCACCGAAGCAATATTCAGCCTTGGAAAGTTCGAGTTGGAAACAATAGGATTTTTCTCGTTATTTGCAATAAATATGTATCAGTTCGGTATTACTGAAACACAAAATGGGATCATATTTTGTTTATGGTTGCCTTTTTCAGATTATTCGTAATGCTCAATCCGCTCATACGGCTTTTGTGGCTGTGTAGTTGGCTTAGTTTGCAAACTGAGATTTTATGGGGAAAATCTTTTGATAAGAAGGCACGATATCCAAAGAAATCTCGGTTTTTTTTTTTGCAAGATATCAACCTTCGCGTATCCAAGTTAACTGGTTGGCAAATCAAGTTTTTCACTCCGCGCGCAAATGCTTAACGTTGCAATTTTTTCAAAAAAAGATGTATGATTTTCTATATACATACATTAGGGTGGTCCTTAAAAAATCAAATCAGTCATCGGTCTCACCCCCAACATCAGTGGAATCATGCAGGCGGCACTAAGGAGACTGAACTGATGGGCGAAGTTCTGCGGTCTCAGTGTAAACCCCTCAAAGACAGAACTGATGCTTTTTACCACGAGGAGGAAAATCCCTAACTTCAATTTACCTGTTCTCAATGGTCGAGAACTAAGTCTTTCACACAGTGCAAAATATCTAGGAGTATTTCTGACGCCTAAGCTAAACTGGAGGCTTAACACGGAACATAGAACTAAGAAGGCTTACGGTGCCTTTTATCTGCAAAAGAATGCTGGGAAAAGTGGGGTCTGAGGACAGAACTCACAGCATGGATGTACAAAGCAGTTATTCGACCAATCTTAACCTAAGGATCACTGGTGTGGTGGAGAGCAACCGAGGTGAACTACATGGCTGATATGCTACGGAAAGTTCAACGAGCTGCTTGCGTTGCAATCACAGGGGCGATCAGATCATGCCCCACGGAGGCTCTGAACGTGATTTGCAATATCCTGCCCATTGATCTTTTTGTCAAGGAAGCGGCATCCCAGGGTGCTCTTAGGCTGCGGGAGTTGGGACTCTGGAAGGAACGTACATATGGGTGTGGACGTATACTGCTCCAAGTTACTGACTCCTACATCAACACAAAAAAGGACTATGTCTGTCCTACAACAGTATTCGATACAAACTATGAGATTATCTTTCCATCTAGGAAAGACTGGGGAGGTGGCAAACTTGCTCATAGATTGGATGTTTCTGTTTTCACGGATGTTGTGCATTCCGACGAGTGAGAGAATTTTCGGACTCTGACATCGACTCAATTTTCTGGGTGAAACAAGCACCCAGTACGCTGAGGTTTCGGTGTAGTAATGTGTTATGTTGTGTATGTGCGCTCTAATCATCGATTTAAGCGTAACCACCTCTCACCGATTGACGAAAATGTTTCCGAATTTCATCGGTGTTTTGCTCGTAAGCATAACCACGGCAGAACCATGAAGCACTTAGGAAGGAGGAAGCAACGCGAACGTTAAATGTCATAGAAACATAATTGACAGTTAACGATACGGAAACAAAAACAAAAAGCCAGTAATAAAGACGATTTTCTCCGCATATATTGGTTTTTTTTTTGGAAGACGATGTACTGATTTTTTCGGAGAAGGTATCTGGTAACCCTACGGATGGGTCAAAGATGGGATGCGGGGTGGGAGCCGGTGTCTTCGCAACTCATCCGGACATTTCTATGTCAGTTAGGCTGCCGAACACGGTGAGCGTTTTTCAATCTCAAGTTTTCGCCATACTGGAGGCCTGCAAGGCTCTAATGGAAACGGAAGGTGCCGAGGTCGGAAAAAGGATAGGATTTTTCTCTGATAGTCAGGCGGCTCTGAGAGCTCTGGGGACCTGCAGGGTCTGCAGAAGTCTGTGGCCTTCATATAATGTGATGCGATCCTCAGCCATCCTAAAGATGGATAGAAGAGACATTTCCCGCATAACTGCGGTATTTACGGGGCATTGGACCATTGGTACACACGCGGCCCGACTGGGATTGGACCACAATACCTTGTGCCGCAGCTCCAACCTTCCTGGAACGGAGGAGACGGTGGAGCACCTGCTATGCGATTGTCCTTCGCACTGCCAAGGCAGAATGAAGTTCCTCGGCAAACCTTTCTTCGGCAGTCTCTCGTAACTCAAGGATGTCTACGGGATGGATATAGGTGTAGGGCCTGCCCCGGTTTCCGGACCGTTCATTATTCCCCCTTACTTTTCAGTGGTTTTAGTCACGAGTTGTGGTAACAAAACGGCGCATCGGCGCTACTTGGAGTCAATGGGACTCACTCAAACCAACCAACCACCCCTAATATCGGTAACAGCACAGTCAAAGATATCACATATAAATTTTGGTCCCGATCGGACTTGGATAGTCCTGCACTCAAAGATATTAAATATAAATTTTAGTTCCCATCGGAGAGGGTTAAAGGTTGTCACGCAGGTGTCGCATATGATAATCCGAATTTTCGCCCCAGTGTGACACTCCTTAACCGTCTCCTATCGGTACAAAAATATATATGTGGTATCTTTGACTATATTAGCATCGACCTAGGAGGTAATATATGTATGTACATTAGGATGGTCCTTAAAATGAAATTGGCGATTTTCTTCGGTATCACCCCCACATTGGTAACAGCACGGTCAAAGATAGCACATATAAATTTTTGTTCCGATCTGAGATTGATAAAGGGTGTCGCACAGGGGTCAAAGTTCAGATTACCATATGAAGACTCAAAAAATTTATTTGATTTTTTTTTTAATATAATACCCACAATCGATACTGGTGTACTCAAAGATACCGCATATAAATTTTCGTCCCAATCGGAGACGGTTAAGGGGTGTGGCAAGGGGTCAAAGTTCAGATAACCATATGGGACCCTTGTGCGTCACCCTTTAACCGTCTCCTCTTGGGACAAAAATATATGTGTGTTTATCTTTGACTATATTAGCATCGAGCTAGGGGATGAGGGTGAAGAAATGTGATATACAATTTTTCTCCAGACATTTGGGGAACACCCTAATATATGTATGCACACGGCTCAGAGCATGTGTATGCCTAGGCTGACCATCCGTTCTGTTTTTTGAGGGACCGTTCTGTTTTTCAGACGTCCGTCCCTCGTATTTTTGTTTTTTCGGAAAACCTCAAAATGTTCTGTTTTTTTCCTAGTGTCCCTCATTTGTCCCTCATTTATTTATTTTGGGGCATATTCATAGGCTTGATAAAATCTGATTTTAAGTTACTTAAAATCAATATTTTATTTTGACTATGAATATTCCCCTTTTTGTTTAAAATCTGTTTTATATTAAAAAGTTTGAGGTGGCAGCCCTTTTTCTCATCAGAATTTAAGTAGTTATCGATAATAACTACCATCCTCATTGACTATATGTTTGTTGGAATGTAATTTTTGTGGCTGCTGTGGGCAAATTAATTTGAAAGAAATTGGTAAATCGTATTAAAATTGATTTGTGGACATTAAACTAAGTTACCAAATTCTTTTTTATCGTAGCATTATGCTTGCTTTATTGTAGATACCTATAATTAAACTTACAAAATTGCTTATTTTTGTTAAAAGGTTTGTTTCTTATTAAACTAGCAGCTAGCTGTCAAGTGAGCAAAACGGAAAGAATTGCGCTCATAAAGAGCGAAACGAACAGAAAATCAAGAAACGGAATAATAGTAAAAATTAGCGATTAGTAATTTGAATGCTATTTTTGACTGTTAATGGTTATTTTTTCTAAAAAAACATTTAATTTTCTTTATTTCTATTTCAAAAATTCAGAAAATTTCAAAAGTAATAAAATCAAAAGTATTCTTTTGTTTTGTTTTTTCAACAGCTGTTTCTTACTTTGGAAGCAAAAAATTTCAGCTAGGGAAAATTTTACTAGCTGAAATTTGGAGCTGTCAGTGGCTCTCTTCTGCTATTTTTTTGACTCAAGAAACGATTTTCCAGCCGAAACTTGGCTAACTATTCATAACTAGCTAATAATAAACGGACCTAAAACAAAAAGTCTGAAGATAATGTGAATTACATATGTTTGTAAGCCTATTATTTGATGAATAAATATTTTTTACGATTTCAAGTTTCATAAATATACATATGTTCGTACTTATAAAATTTGAAATTTTGTCCCTCATTTTCGATTCATATTTATGGTCAGCCTATGTATGCCCTATGTTTGATTTTCGGCTAAGGCAAAAACAACTTCAGAAACGGCAAGCGTCGAAAGTAAATAAGTAACGAAGTAAAATAACTCACTTTTACATTTGTATGTACGAGTAACTAAAAATCAACTTCATAAATAACTAACAAATAACCTGAGCAAGAAAAAAAGGAAATCCTGCAATTCACACTTCATAACAAGCAAATAATAACAAGAAGTGAATGAGAATTTGCAAGGGAGAGACAGAAAGCAGAGAATAATCAACATACATAAATACATTTGGTAAGGGAATAAGTGTAAAGGGGGTGTGGCAATGTAATCCACCCACCCTGCGTTGCTGCATTGTTGCACGTGCCACACATAATTACCGAGTGCAATAACGTTTAAATGAGGTAATAAAAGTGCAAATAGAGAACGAGAAATGAATCTCGAAATACGAAATTTGTTATTGTCTTTGTTGTAAATGATGTTTATTATTATATATTAGTTTTTTTTTTGTTTTGCTGCCTACTGCTATTGTTCTTATTATTTTGGTGCATAAGTCAAAGACAAGAAAGAATAAGGGTGGAATTAAATGAAAAAGTTACGGTAATAGAGGTCTAGCTGATCCCGATGAGCTGAAGTTGAAAAGGAACGTGACTGTCCTTATTCTTTTAGTGTTTTAGATTATGAATATAAGAAAGATTCCTCAACATCGTTTTTATTCGTTATCCAGGAGGCCACGGGAACTCTTGTTATAGCTCTTATATTCTATATTATTGCATTATTCACCAATATTATACGTAAAAGTATAAGTAACATCAGTATAAAAGTCCTAAAAGCCGATCATATTGAGATAATTATATAATAATACAATGGCGCTATTATAACTCTGACGAGTTTTATGGCCGAGCTTCTCTCCCAATTCGAGGTGTGCTCCTTTTTTTGTTTTTCCTACTAATTGGGTGGACCTACAGTTTTATGTCGGCTCCGAATGGCGAATGCATTTTTTGTGAGAAGCTTTGTCATGGCAGAAATACACTCGGAGGGTTTGCATCCACTGCCGAGAGGTGACCGCTGCTCTTAAAAAACACAAAAATTTGATTTTTACTAATTAGAAATTTTTTTTTGGTGTTTGCTTGGACTCTGGTTTGAACCATATCTGGGTAATACTGAGTAGTAATTGGACTATTACGTACTTAAATACTTTATATTTTGATCTTGAAGTAATCAGTCCGTACTAAGTACTTTCAGAATATTCAAGTACTAGAAAAGAAATGAAAAATCGATTCAAGTACATTTTTCAATTCTTTTCAAGTACATTCAATTCTTTTCAATTACTTTGAAGTATTTGCTAAAACTTCAATTCTTTTTCAATTCTTTGTACTTGTACTTGTACTAGTACTTGAAAATTTGGGAATGCAAGTACCAGTACTAGTACAATTCTTTTAAAATGTACTTGTCACAAGTCGTACTGGTACTTGATATTACCCAGGTCTGGTTTGAACCCGAGACCTCTGGCATAGCAGGCGAGCACTCTACCCACTGCACCACAGCGGCCATTGAGATAATTGACATTAAAACCCGCGGTGTATGTTCTGCCTTCTACAAGCTGAACAAAAAGGGCTAAGACTATGTACGATATCAAAATCAGATGCGATAGCACTTGGAGTATTCGATAACCCTTGCGCGTTGGTGACGTAGGAGCTTTACGCAGAGTTCAACATAGTTCAGCGAACAAAAATTCAGCGGCTGCGCTGGCTAGGCCATGTCCTGAAAGTGCATAAACATCTTCCGGCCCAGAGAGTATTCCCATCGGCAGGCCCGACGAGAGGGAAGGGCTGAGGGGGTCAATTACCCCGGGCCCGGGCTTTAGAGGGCCCGGGAATCTCAAAATGATATCCAAGCTTTTTGCTTACAGAAAACAAACAAACAACACTTTTAATCACCTTTCGTAGATAGCAATCATTTGCAGCATAAATTTGAATTAATTTTCTGTTGCAACAGAAAAATGCGGTATGATGTAAATTCTTATACAGCGATATATGTACATGTATGTACATATGTATGTATGTAAACAGCTATACGCCGAAAACATACGAAGCTTGCGAAGATAAAATTTGCTTTGGTGCTTCGTACAGTTGAATTCGATTGCTGTTGCACTGAAGCGTTCAGCAGACTCAGTCGGGGAATACTTTGAAACCACTGACAGCTAGTAGACTGTGATTTAAATCTGATCAGAAATCAATGGAAAAACATTTTATGCAAATGCAAAACAGTCTCCACTGGGTTGAGAATCTCGCCAAATTTTTCCTGACGTTCGAAAAAGGAATCGCAAAAGACATTTTTTGAATGTGAAGAGAACGAGACGATCAACAACGATCGAGAGACTGGTTTCAAAAACAACACCTTTTAGCTGATAGTAGATTCGGTAATTGCAGGTATTACCGAACGATTTGCTGTCATGAAAAATTTGAAGAACACCTTTTCTTTTTTGTAGCAATTTGGATACATGGATGAGGTTTTAATACGGGAAAATGCCGTTCAATTTGTCAACAAATACAGTTCAGACGTTTCCGAGAGTTTAGGAGACGAATTAATCCACTTGAAGCACATTTACTCAGCCAATTTTAACGAAAATCTGTCACCATTTGAATTGTTGAATGCTATCTGTGCTCTAAATCTTGCTACAATTTTTCCTAACATTTGTGTTGCTCTACGTATTTTTTGCACCATACCTGTTACAGTAGCTAGTGCTGAACGTTCCTTCAGTGTTCTTGTAGGGATAAAGAACTTCTATCGATCGTGCTCAACTCAAGAACGCCTCACGGGGGCTTGGCATGCTTTGTATTGAAGCACCAACAGCGAGTCAGTTGGATTTTGACACTATAATAGATAATTTTGCAGCTGCTAAGGCCAGAAAGGCTCACTTGTGTTAACTAAAGTCTTTTGGTATACCAAATTACTACCAACAAATATTTGTATTCCAATTTAAAGAAATTTTTTTCATATAAATAAAGCAATATGTATTTAAATGTTTTAATGGGGTAAAATTTCGGATTACCATATGTGACACAAAAAATGTAAGTTTTCTATGGCAATCTGAATTTTGACCCCCGTGAAACACCACTAAACCGTTATCAATCGGGACCAAATTATATATTTGTTATCCTTGGGTATAGAAGTACTGATCTTAAGTATTAGATAATTAAAAAAAAATATTTTCATTTTTAGACCCTTCATAGAGTTTTTGAACTTTGACCTCAATGCGCCACGCCTTAACCGCCACCAATCGGGACCAAAATTTATGTGTGATATCTTTGACCATGTTACTACAGATTGAGGGGGCGATACATTAAAATATCGTTAATTTGAATTTTAAACGCACTCTAATGTACATATGTATATAAGTGGTGAGTGGGGTCATTGTTTAAGAACATTCAATATTTGGGTTATGAAGCTGTTGAACTTAATACCATGTTTCCACATAACGTGTTTCGCTCTTTTTTTCTGCATTTTCTCTCTCAATCTTGTTTCGACATGGAAACCAGTGCCGAAACTCGCCAATTTCCATACAAAATTTCTGAGAGCGAGTGAAGATTGAAACACTGTTTCATTCTGAATCATCTTGCCAACCTCGATGATATCGATGTCTTCTCTAATTTTGTACCGAAAATCTATCGAAATCTCACCCAGACCAAAACAAAAACGCAAAAATAAGCAAACATACAAACATTTAAGAAGAGCAAGAAAGAGAAATGTTAAACTGAATCACGATCAGCCACGTGGAGACGGGTTTTCGAGCGAGATGTTTTGCTACATGTTTCTCTGGTGAATCAAGTTATGTGGAGACGGGCTTTAACAAGTTGCGCGTAACATTCACTTTATACTGGTATGTACGTAAGTACTGAAGCACGATAAAATAATAAATATATAAGCCACTGCAGCAGAAAGCTTATAGTTGAAGCTGCACAAATGACATATGTACATTAGACCGTATCGCAAAAAATAAAGTTCGCCGTACGCCCCCGCATATGATGTCTTTTTGGAAAACATTTCCGGAACATTTTTTAATTTTTTTTTTGGACGCCGCTAGATGTCGCTAAAACTTATTTTTCTCATATCTGGTGGTTAAAATGTTCTAGAAAATTATTCGCCATAAAATTTCAGTAGGGGTCTTCTCAGAATAAATCTTTGTAAAATTAACCTAAAGGACCAAAGGAAGCGAAAAACCTATATTCCACGGATGTTGAACGTGTTTTATTTCGGGTTCTACTGAAGCGATCGAAATACTTCTTTTACAAAAGATTAATAATTTTAAACTACTTTTAACATGCAGGCATAAAAAATTGCATTAGGGTGGTATAAACTAAGTACTGGGTGGTAGTGACCACAATGACAGACATAGGGTTAATAATATTACATAGTATAAGGAGTCCTTTCAAGCCAAAGACATTGGTGTATTAAACCTAGAGATCGGACTATAAATACCGAAGATATGAGAAAAATAAATTTTAGCGACATCTAGCGGCGTCCAAAAAAAAATAAAAAACTTTTCCGGAAATGTTTTCCAAAAAGACATCATATGCGGGGGCGTACGGCGAACTTTATTTTTGCGTCCCTATAAGGCGAGACGGCCTAATGTACATACATATATGCACATATAGCTCTTTGAATACAATTTTCGATGGTTGCTGCTTGCCACAACTACGAAGCTAAATATGCACGGAAACAATCGCGCACACACACAAACACACACACGCACATCGCATGCGGTTAGCGGTCTAGAGGTGGCATAGCTTTTGTTAACCAACCAGTAGGAAATGGAGAATTGATGCGACATAAAAGGACATAGAATTATTACTTTTTGGTTGCTTGCTATTCCGACAGGATAGGAATATGATGTATTGTGGAACGATTTTCCGTAATCCCTTGTTAAATTTGATTTGTAGATAACCCGGTTTCGGCTAATATGCCACCTTCAGTGTCTTTTTTCGGTTTGTCTCCAAACCAATTTTGACAAGGCATGGCGGAAAATAGGTTCCACAATACATCAAATAGAATTCCATCAAATTACAGGAAATTAATTAATTTGACATGGAAGTGCATAATTTGTCATGAAATATGATTGGTGGCCGCTTGATGATAACTAGTTTGATGGTTTAATTGAGGCAAAATTAAATTGAGTAGCAAGGTCCACTTAAGGCGTACGGAAACTACGACCTACATGTCTCTTGTCAAAATCTAGTGGGTTCACTTCCATAGTTAGGCCATGTAAAGGGAATAAATGAATACTAAGCTACTTGAATCAAAAAGTATTCCCACCGACAACCGAAGAAGGGGTACGAGGCGGAAACTAAGACATAACAAAATAACTTCATCTATCTTAAAATTGCACAAAGAATTAGCTTAAATATACGGTTTTAATACATTATCGCCTGATCAGAATAATTAGCCATATTTTATCGAGCCATATGTTGAACGGGATACACTGGTTTATGGAAGTGTTATCTAGTTGATCAGTATTAGCTGGTTAGTTAAATTGAACGAAATTTTAGTCTCAATCCAAGCAAGGAATCACTTAGCTACATACATATGTCATACTACATTCCCACCGCAATCATTTTCCATTTGGGTAGTTTTCCTACTTTCAACTGCTGCCACTACTGCTGCTGCTGCCATTTCTGCGCTTGACAGCAATGCATGCAAACGTGGCGCACGTAAGACGACATGCATTTTCCGTGGCCAACCAAGGCAACCGAGAAATTTGTTTTTGAACGTAAGCTGAGTAGGGAGTAAAAGCGTTTTGCACAGGAGATCCTTGTAAAACAAAAAAAAAACAAGAGTTCAAGCGCATCCAGATGCGTTATTCCTGTTTTCTGTTTTTGTGAAATGCTATTGAGCTTCCATTGAATTTTTTTTTGGTGCTGAGTTCGCGTATGGAGACACATATCTATAGTAGTATTTTGGCGCTAGGGCATGATTTCCATTGCTGCGCGTTATTATACCTATTTGCGCGCAACTGAGTATACGAAAAACATACAGAAATACACAAATATACAAACATTTTTATTTCAATAACTGTCGGTGACACAATAAATGCTTATAATCTCTTAAATTTACATGGTGGATCCCTTAAATTGAATTCTTTTTTTTATTTCTCATTCCAAACTCTTCTTCTTTTGCACAGCTCGAATAGAAAGAAGTGTTGAAAATTCAACTATTTACCTTCCACGTTTGCCACATGCACTTGTGCCTTGTAACCACACAAGCCCTCATATGTGATATGCATTACCGTTGCTATCAATGCACTCCAATCTCATTCACACACACTTGTCCTTGTCACATGCACTTTTATTTGAAGTGTTCGCCTGTTAAGCGCTAGATATTCCACTGCTGAGATTTAAACTCTTATGTAGTTTTGTTCATGCTCTCATATTCATTGCCAATTTTTGCATATGAAATTGATATATTCGCCCACGTTCTTCCTTCTTTTTGCATCTGCATCATCGCTTTCATTGATTTTGGCGCTTTGCGTGCTTTATTTGTGCATCTCTCTCTCCCTCTGTTTTCCTTTCTGTTTATCGCCTGCATGTTTGTTTTTGTTGTGACACTTTAGAGCGCAACTTTCGTCTTAACATGCGACATTTAGCAATCAATTCTGCCACTACAACAAAGCGTTGTAATGTGAGTGGGTGTTTGTCATCGCCACCCTGTTTGTACGCCTCAAGGTATGCAACGCCATCGCACGACACTCGCAAAAACTTTCACATGCTGCACCATGCGGTTTACTGCGTCACTTCTGCACTTTTGCACGACACATTTTCCTTTCAAAACCCAAACACTTTAAGTGCATGTCATTCTTAATGAGAAATTCTTCCGATTACGTAGTCAGGTTTCCTTCGTGTTTTCCTCCTTGTTTTCATGTAAGTAAAAAGTTTTTGCTGAAATGCTTTTCAAATTCCTTCTCTCGCCCAAATATGTGCGTATGTATTTACGTATAGATATTTGTTATGGTTTTGGCTTTTAAGGAAATTATTATGCAGTAATTTTGTAAGCTATTTACATGCATTTTAAATTTTGTTTTGATTGAATCAAATGTGCCCCGTTGAATTGAATCGAAGTGCGCATTTTTAAGTAAAACTTTGCGTGTTGGAACTTCGTGATGAGGAAGGGAAGAAAAGCGATTAGGAAGCCGTCTAAAAAATAGTCAGTTGTAGTGCATTAAAGCGGAATAATCAATATAGACACATTATTTGCAAAAACTATCTTTATAAAAGTTTCTAAAGAAATATGTAAGTAACCAAAATTGTATGCTACGACGCCCGCGGAAACAGATATTTTTTCTTTGTATTCAGCATTTCCATCTACAAAAGATTTTATATTTTTTATAATACATAATTAGGGGATTCACAACCTGTCATATTGCGTCATATCGTCATAAGTCATAATATTTTGTTGTTGCATTCTAGGCTATATGTGTACGAAATAAATACAACTCTGCACGATATGTTTTTGGGCCGTCGTATTTGATCAGCTGTTTTTGTTTACTTCTTCACAGGGCTTCGGAAAAGTCTTTTATAACTATTTCCGTACAATAATTTAATATGCCATATGACTTTATGACACTTTGTGAATCACCTAAATATGTATAACACAGAATATTGCTTTTAGGGTATTATGCATTTGTGTAGAAATGTAGTATTTATTCTTAATTTTAAATGGAAAATATAAAATCTAATTTTTTCTTTATAAATACCTCGATTTTCGGCACTAAAATTCACAATTGACTTTTGTCGCTTACCTGAAAAGACAAAAAAAAATAATTTTTGTAAGTATGTATTCCATCAATTTAAAAAAAATATATATGTGTATATTCTATTTTTTATTTAAGTACTGCAACTCATTCAATGACTGCTAGCACCTTTAAGCTTAAAAAGACTCAATTGTAAGGGAAAAAGTGGGCCTGCTAAAGCCCTTACCCGGGCAATGTCACTTAGATTGCTTAAATTTTAATAGTTTCTTTCTCCACAGAGCTGAAAGAATCTTTTGACCGTGTTGGGTCTTACTTCTGTCACTCGATATTTATTACTGCTACTGGGAAGATACATATTTTCATCTATGATTTTCTTTCATCTACATTTGCTTCAGAAGCGTGTTTAAGACATTCCAAAACAATAGAAGTGGATGCATTACAACTAAAACAGAATGAAGAACTTAAGGAGTAAACACATTTCAAGCGTAAAATAAGCAGATTTTAAAGAAATTCGTATAATTAAATGAACGAAAATATTTAGGCCAGCCGGGCTTTTCGGCTTTTATGTATGCTCTCGTATTGAAAGTACAAATCTCAATACATCTACAAATTTTTTATATGCACTGAAAAATTTTTTTTCTCATTTAAATTTTTTTATCAATTCCAATAAAATATTATTTTAGAATTTAGTTTCAAATGGTAGTATCACATACATACAAATTTTTTAATTTTTTATATGAAAATTTTTTGAATACCAATTTTTTACAGTGCTTTCATTTTTCGATTTTTTTTTCATTACACATTTGTTATTGTAAATTTCGATTTCTTACGGCAGTGCTCGAGCTCCTATACAAAGTGCTTTTGCTCTGCACATTCAATATGAATCATAGGCACATACATATAAATTTTTTTTGATATCTGAGTGCTTATGGGAGTGCACAGAAAATTTTATTTTCATATTTCAAGTGCAAATATGTATCTGTGCCTATGATTCGGAACAAAACAAAAACAATTGTGCTTTGAGTGCCTATGAGGTGAGCAGCCCTGAACTAGAGGGTTTTACACAAGCATTGAATTTATATCGTTTTAAACCTTTATAGCGCATGCTCGTCAATTTCATTAATTTCATTCAAAATAGATGGGAAATGGGCTAAAATACCAAACCAAAATACTAATAACAGATTTTTTTTTAATTATTCATTTAATTTTTATCAAAAAACTATTTGCTGCAGATATGCAACATTGCGTCAATAGTAGTAAAAAAAAGTTTACGTAAGCCTATTATGAATGAAATACTTTTCACCAATTATTTTGCTTATTGTACTTAGCAAAAAACGCGGATGTGGCAATGATTGCTACGTACTTTAATTTTGAAGTGGCCCATGACTGAGTCCAAAAGGTCCACACCACTCATACGTCGATTATACTCTCAAATAACAAAATGACATTCAACAGATACGTACTGCTTCGTCGATTTGTGCCATATCTTGACCACATAAGTTGCCTGATTTCCTGCAAAATTGGATGCTAGACACAATCTTGTAATCTCGTTACAATTGCTATGTCAATTCCCTTGCAGTTACCGACATGCTCAATTAACGTTGCGACGATTTGGTTTATTCAAATACAAATACAACACTTCTTTCAACCAAATTTCAATAAGGAAACATTAATATTGCTCTATTTTGAAGTTTTGAATAATTAATTTCTTATAAGCGTTGATCTGGTCGTAGCCAACCACATAATTAGAGGCAGAGATCAATTTATTTTCTTCGAAAATGTTGGTCTCTGATGATTCTTTGAACAAAAATATGATTGCTTTGCAGCGTTTTTATATAAAATCCAACCGCGTGTATCTTTCTTTTGATTTTTGTCTGTATAACAAAAGCAAATTAATATTCTTTGTCGCCCCACTTGTGTGTTATTGTTTTGCAAATGTTCGAATTACATTCCCGTATCTCAAATGTTTGCTATGCAGTCACTCTCTCGATTAATTTAGTTACAATAATAATAAATGTGAAAATAAATATGAGCTTTTGTGGCGCTTAATATTACATAATGATTTTGTTGTTGTTTCGATTGTTGTTGTTGCTGTTATTATTGCTGTTGCTGGTAGTCAATAGCAGCTATTTACCACATAATACAAGCTATTTGAAATCAATTGAAGCAAAACGCTTAGGGCTCGGCAAGCATGAATAAAACCCCCTTTGGGCAACAATTAAATTTCTGTAGATGAACTGTTCGATATGAGCAGCAGCAGCAGCAGCAGCGGCAGCAGCTTTGAATAGAGTAAAGCATTGCGACAAATAATTCAATAATAATATTATGCCATAATGCAAGCAAATAATGTTTGTTCATTGTTGATTAGCAATGCAATTTCGATAAAATCATCCATACAAAACCACGAGCTATTATTTTAGTCGATTTAGAGATTAATTAATTCCCAATAAATAGGATAACGGTAGCTGAATGGCAACTGAATTGCGATTGTTTTCAAAAGCAGCCAAATGTCTTTTATATTAACAAATTGTTTATTGACTGGCTGGAAAAAAAAAATACTATAATTACTAATTATTTTGAAATAGATAATTAATATCAAAAAGGGAGCAGCACAAGCCAAGCGCATGCAAATAAATGAAAGTGCTTTTCGCATGAGTTGTGATGCTCCACCGAGTAAGCACTTGAAACGAGATATCGACGTCCAACTCTTCTGATTAAAGCATCGAAAATCTATTCCGAAATCGAGAGCATTATAATTAATGCAAACAAGAATTTGATTGAATTCAATGGAGTAAAAAACTGTTCGAAAATTTCCATGTTCTTCGCTATTTTTTTTATTCACGAACTTATCAAGCTCTCATCGTTTCAAAGCAGTTTTTGCAAGGGGCTGCAGTCAACACGAGTAAAAGAGGAAAATTAATGGCTTATAAAACGCTGCTGGTACATTGTGTTTCCCTCTGGCAGGAGCTTACTACAAAAAAAGAAAAAACAAAAAAAAAAAAAAAAAAGACCAATCTCTTCTTGATGTACTCACATTTGCAACAAATGTTCAACTTTGTACGAGCTATAACATACAAATTCACCAACTAATCAAAATCCATAACAAGTTGCTACATAATTGCGAAAGAAAAGTAAAAAAAAGAACAAAAATAAATAAAAAGCGGGAAAACTTACATCGCATGGTGAGCAACTTAAAATTGACGAGCTTCAATTTTTCAAAATATTTTTGCAGATGCAAATAATGTACGCAATACAACAATGTATAAAATAGCAAAAGAGTGCAACTTTTCGTTTAACAACAGCTTGTTCTACTGCGTTACACCACGCTTTGCATGAAAGAAGAAAAATCTGTATGTGTGTGTATGACAGTGTATGTAGAGAGCAAGAATATGAGTAATAGAAAGTACAACGATTGAAATTTAAAACAAATTTCCACCTTTTTGTTAAATTAATAACTAAAGTGTAAGGGACAAGTAGTTCAGAACTTAAGAGGATGAGCTTAATTTTAAAAATTTAAAATTTAAAATTAAATTCAAAATTTTAAAATAAAAATTTTAAATTCAAGGTTTAAATTCAAAGTTAAATTCAATATTAAAAATTAAACATTCAAAATTCAAAATTAGAAATTCAAAATTAGAAATGGAAAATAAAAACCCAAAATACAAATTAGAAATTAAAAATTAAAAATGGAAAATTCAAAATTAAAAATTAAAAATCAAAACTAAAAATTCATAATTCTCACTCAAAAAAATTCAACACTCAAAATTCAAAATTAGAAATTAAAAAATTCAGAATTCGAAACTCAAAATTCAATATTAGAAATTAAAAATGGAAAATTAAAAAGTCAAAATTCAAATATCAAAACTCAAAATAATAAATCGAAAATTAAAAACTAAAAATTAAAAAGTCAAAAACTAAAACATCAAAATTCAAAATTTCAAATTCAAAAATTAAAATTCAAAACTAAAACTTCAAAACTCAAAAACTCAAGATTCAAAATTAAAAATTCAAAATTTGCCACTCAAAATTCAAAATTATAAATTAAAAATTCAAAATTCGAAACTTAAAATTCAATATTAGAAATTAAAAATGGAAAATTAAAAATTAAAAAGTCAAAATTCAAACATCAAAATTCAAAATTAAAAACTAAAAATTAAAGATTAAAAAGTCAAAAATTCAAACATCAAAATTCAAAATTTAAAACTGAAAATTCAAAAATCAAAATTCAAAATTCAAACATCAAAATTCAAAAGTGAAAATTCCAAATTCAAAATTCTTGAATTTTGAACTCAAAGCCCAAACCCCAAAATTCAAAACTCAAAATACCCAATTCAGAATTCTAAGCTCAAAACTCAAAATTCAAGATTCAGAATTCAATATACAAAAATTTAAAATTTTTACTTCAAAAATTAAAATTCAAAATTTAGAATGCAAAATTCAAAATTCAAAATTGCAAATTCAATATTCAGAATTGAAAATTAAAAAATCAAAATTCAACATTCAAAATGTATTCACAATTCAAAGTTCAATATACAAAAACTTAATTGGCTGTAACCGCCAGTTTCACGAAAGAATTTAAGTTTAGTTTAATTTTTTTTACTTGAATTTTATATGAAATCTGACAAGCAAAAAAATTTATTTTCATTTAAATTTTTACGTGAAACTGGCGGTTAGAATTTGAAGTAAAAAATTAAAAACCAAAATTAAAAATTCGAAATTCCAAATTAAAAATTCAGAATTCAGAGTTCAAAATTCGAAACACAAAATTCAATGCTCCTACTTCAAAATTCAAAACTGAGAATTTAAAAGTAGAAATTAAAAATTCAAAATAATTCAGAATTCAAATAAGTTAAAATTCAAATTCGAAATAAAAAATTCAATATACAAAAATTTAAAATTTGAATTCAAATATTAAAATTGAAAATTCAGAATCCATAATTCAAAATTCAAAATTGCAAATTCAATATTCAGAATTGAAAATTAAAAAACCAAAATTCAACATTCAAAATGTTTTCAAAATTCAAAGTTCAATATACAAAAACTTACAACCAGTTTCACGAATGAAATTTAAGTTTAATTTAATTTTTTTACTTGAATTTCATATGAAATCTGACGGAAAAAAATTTATTTTCACTTAAATTCTTTCGTGAACCTGGCGATTAGAATTTGAAGTAAAAAATTAAAAATCAAAATTAAAAATTCGAAATTGAAAATTAAAAATTCAGAATTCGAAATTCAAAATTCAATGTTCAAAATTAAATATTCAAAATAAGTAAAAATTCAGTTTAAAAAATCAAAATTAAACTTCAAAATCAAAAATTAAAAAAAACCAAAATTGAAAATTGAATTTAATTAAGAATTAAGTTTAAAAATAATAAAATAAAATTTAAACTACCAATCTCTCAATTAATCTGCCATAAAAATGTTCTTTTTTAATGGTTTCTTTTCACTCTTCGCAATCGTACACTTTGCTAAATTAATTTGTTTAATTGAGGTTGGTTGCGTTCAAGAGTTTCAAGTTGCACTAATTAAACATTTCATTTGCGAACTTTATATAGAAAACTGCAGGAACGCAAAGTTCCTTTATATTTAAACATTTACATACTTCCCCTTTAGCGTTCAGCGTTTCAAACTCTAGTGGGCGATAATGCTTTAAAGTCCAGTTTGCACACTTTATTTGAAGAGTTTGAAGTGTATTTGATAATTAAATTCGAAAAATTTCTATGCAAAAGAGAAGTGCATACATAAGAGTGACCACTTTAACCGCTCTCGTGCAGCAAAATATTCATAATCAAATAACCGACTGCAGAGGTTAGGAAATATTCAAATAGAAAGGAAAAAGCGGAAATGCAGAAAAGGTGGCAAAATAAGTGTAGAAACTAATTTAACTGGGAGATGCCAACTTTTTATACATATCTATTAAAAATAACAGTTGTGTGTAGAAATTAGGCTTTATCTGAGACGTGGTGTCGCCTCGATTTGCATAGAGGTTTTGGAGAAATGTCTTTGACGTAACAATACATAGTCGAGTAATATTTCTAGCCCATTTTAAATACCAAAATTAAAATGTATCGAAAAATGTGTATGTATGTATGCCTTAATATTTCGCGCTGAGTAAGCTCTACACAAAGTTTCACAACTCAAGCCCAAGACTGATCACAAGATTGCCAATCTTTTTTTGGCAAATAAGCCAAGCATTGATTACACTGGTCGACAAAATTTCAACAAATTTTTGTTACAGAAATAAAATTCTACTTTTCTAAAGGATTTCGGTGCGCTGAATCCGAATATGAAGTCAGATTTTCTGTAATACGTACAGTTTTTTAGATATTCATGCCCAAAGAGGCGAAAAACACGTTTTTTGGCTATATTCACTCATCAATATCTTTTAAATTACTTACTTATTTTAAAAATTGATTAAAGCTATTGAAAGCCCGGCCATTTCTCTTGAAGACAACGTTTTAATTTTTCGGATATCTAATTTAGGTATATAGTAATATATGTTTTTGCACAATAAGGTATTTGTCGTCGAAAACAACGGCAGCATTTGTAGCATGTTATAGGCGCAATCAAATTTTGTGGTTGCTTAGAAGAATAATTTTTTTTACGAAGCCACTTACATACGTCCATGATATAATAAACTGCCTAAAAGCGTGCTTCAAAATTTTTAATTAAATTTGTATGGAGAAAATATTGCAAAACTAATGAAGCTTAATATGCAATATTGCAAGTCACAAGAAAGATATCTGAAATATTAAAACGGTTTCTTCAAGAGAAATGTCAGCGTTTTCAATAGCTTTAATCAATTTTTAAAATAAGTAAGTAATTTAAAAGATATTGAGGAGTGAATATAGCCAAAAAACGTGTTTTTCGCCTCTTTGGGCATGAATATCTAAAAAAACTGTACGTATTACAGAAAATCGGACTTCAGATTCGGATTCAGCGCACCGAAATCCTTTAGAAAAGTAGAATTCTATTTCTGTAACAAAAACTTGTCGACCAGTGTTATATATTAACACACCATAAATTTAGCATTTTAATGAAGTCATATTACTAAAATCACTTTAAAATTCGCTAAAATCAAAATTGATTTAATATCGCTACCAAACAGAATGTAAATGCATGCGTACGTACGTACATCTCCTACACAAAATACTGCGACCGCTACAAATTTGTATACGGAGCACAAAAAAGATAACACAACTACGAGCTTGCCGTTTGTTGGCACAGCGAAGCGACGATGCAAAATTCTACTAAAAAAAATAAAGGAAAATGCAATTTGCAACAAACAGCCAAACAGCCAATTGGTGGGTGCGTCCGCTTGCCGAGCAGCTGAAGCATGCCACGCCACTAAAATGCAAGAAACACTGCCACCAAACTGACAGCCAAGTAAAATGGCAAAATAATAATAAAAAGGAGCGAAAAATAAAACAGTGCAAAAGGGAAACTGTTAGCACACTTTTTAAGCCGATGTAAGCCAGAAAACGTGTGCAATTGCACATACCACCTAGATGTTTGTTGTTGTAGTAAATTGTGCTGCAATAAAGGAAAATCATACATATGCATGTATATTTGTGTGGGTGTGTGTATTTAGATGTGTGCGCAGGAATGTTTGCTGTTTTACTTCTTTTATTTTTGCTTTATTTTTCTCCCTGTTCGTTGGTCTTTGTTTTATCAGCTATATTTATATTATTAGCGCATAGTTTGTGTTATTTGTAGGAGTTTATGTTTTTACAAGCGAGCGCGTTACGTGAGTGCGCCGGGGCGTATGAGTGACCGCGTACGCGGTGTGTTGGACATATAAACGTGTGCAAAATGACTAAAGTAAAAGGAAGTGAATTACTTGGATGAAAAGATTTTAGATATAAGAAAAAAAAAATATTTTTTTTTTAAACAGATAGGGCTTGCGTTTACATACAGAATGTGTGTACATAAATAAGCGTAGATTTAACGCGAAAATACTAGTTAAATGTGTTCAATATTTAAGTTGAGTCAGAAAAAATCAATTTTCTTGCATTTTAATTAAAAATCAAAACTCATAAACTGAAAATTCAAAAATCTTAATTTACAAACGTAAAATTTTACAAATTCTAAATTTTTTTAAATTTACTCAAAGAAACACTGAGTTATATTATTCAAAATTAAAATTCATACTTTAAATTTAATTCGAAATATAAAATTTAAAATTCAAAACTCAAATTTCGAAAATTAAAATTCTAAATTTAATTCAAAATTTAATTCAATGTTCAAAATTAAATATTAAAAATTCAATATTAAAAATTCAAAATCGAAAATTCAATGTTCAAAATTCAATATTCAATATGTTTGTTTAATGAGACCAAAAATAGAGTAGAGCAGCTCAAGTTAGATTAAAATAGAGCAGCTGTCGAAAAACAATTAGATCAAGTTAGAGCAACTCAGAGCAAACATCTCATGAAACACTTTTTAGGCAGCAATTATGAAAACATTTTTTCAATACAACTTTACATAAATGCTGCAAAAAATTGAGAAAACAACAATATATCCACAATTTCCCTTTTTTTATTTTGAATACGCAGATTTTCCATTTTTTTGTTCGTTTTTGTTTCGTTTTTCCAAATTTCATGGATTTTAGAAAATCTATCTGGAAATGGTGTAGAGCACAATTTTTTGCTCTAGCTTTTTTTGTGGAGTAAGTTAGAGCAGTAAATTTTGACAACTGTCAACAATATAAATAAATGAAATTTGGAAAAAACGAACAAAAAAATGGAAAATCTGCGTATTCAAAATAAAAAAAGGGAAATTGTGGATATATTGTTGTTTTCTCAATTTTTTGCAGCATTTATGTAAAGTTGTATTGAAAAAATGTTTTCATAATTGCTGCCTAAAAAGTGTTTCATGAGATGTTTGCTCTGAGTTGCTCTAACTTGATCTATTTGTTTTTCGACAGCTGCTCTATTTTGATCTAACATGAGCTGCTCTACTCTATTTTTGGTCTCATTAAACAAATGTCAACTGGATTTTAGAAAGTAGAAATTGGATTTTGGAAAATTAAATTAGAAATACAATTCAAATTTTCCAAAATCCAATTGAATCTTTCTAAAATCCAGTTAACGATTTCTACAATCCACCTGCAAATGGTGTAGATCTGTTTAGAGCAGGCTCATGAAACAAAATGTAGGGTAAATCAGAGCAAGTTAGAGTACGAAAAATTGTCATGAAACACAATTTTGTGATCTAGTTCAATCTAGAGTAACCTAGAGCAGCTCAGTAAAGAAACCTAGTATTTAAAAATTCAAAAGTTAAAATTCAAAATCAAATATATAAAATGAAAAATACAAAATTCAAAATTCAAATTCAGCATTCAAATATCAAAATTCAGAATTCAAAAATCAGAAACAAAAATTCAACGTTCAAAATTCAAAATTAAGAATTGAAAATTCAATATTCAAAATTCCAAATCCAAATTAGAAATTTTAAAAATTTAAAAATTCAAAGTTTAAAATTCAAAATCCAGTATATAAAATGCAAAATACAAAATTCAAAATACAGAAATCAAAATTCAGCATTCAAAATTGAAAATTGAAAATTCAAAATTCAAAATTTAAAATTAAAATTCAAATTCAAAAATCAAAATTTGAAATTGAAAATTCAATATTCAAAATTTCAAATTCAAAATTAAAATTCAAAATTAGAAATAAAAATTCAAAATTCAGAATTCAAAATTCAAAATTAAAATTTTAAGAATACGAAAGGCAAAATAACAACATGCTTTTCTGTTATCATTTTATTTATACTTTATTGTTGTATTCCAACTATAAGTAGGAAATATGCTTTAATTTTAGTTAAACTACATTGCTTTAAAAACAAATAAATTTCTATTCCTGATGGAAAAGATTATTTCACTTGATGACTTATTTTGATACGCACACAAACACGACTTAAGCCCAGCACAGTAACATAAAGTTGGGCAAATCGGATACGTCTGTCCAGCTGTTTGTACATATATTTGTCTGCCAGCTTCATTTGTGCCAGTAAGCTACTTCTTCAGTAACAACAACTTCATATTTCGAGTATTTCCTTTTATGCCAACACAAATACCCACAGGACCAATCAATTTTCGCAATTTCAGCGTTTTCTATGTAAGTACTTCTAGTTGTTTTATTTATTTATTTAAGCCTACGGACACGTACGTCGGTACATAATTCTATGTGAATGCCCAATGAATCCCATAAAGGAGCCTTCAACCTGTTCAGCTTATGTCAAGTGTACTTCTTACTTCTCCGTAATACAAGCGAATCGCACAGATGACTAGCCAAACAAATAGTTTTGGTGTTGTACATCTCAAAATTATACAAATATACATACATACATACGCACAAATGGAAATAAACATTTTTTTGGAGCAAAAGAAAATTAATTTCGCCAACTACAAATTTCCTTATTTTTCTCCCGTACCATGGCTTTGTGTTTTGCTATAACTCCAAAATCAGTTGAACCAGCAACTAAAATGGAACAGTGTTTGATTTACAAGGAAGAAGCTGCCATGTTATTTATTATTTGAATAAAGAAATTCAAGCTGTTGTTGGGCTTGATCCTTTAAATACGGGCCAAAAAAAAAGGCACACAAATATTAAAATAAATATTTAAGCGAAATTTCGTAGTAAATATTCATGGAGCATTTTAAACCATTAAGACCAACTAAAAAAATCTTCTTGACACTTATTCGATTCTTACTTAAAAGGAATTCCATAAAAAGCAAAACTGGAAGGACGTTAATGATGAGATTAAAATGTTTTATTAGATCATCCTGAGATGAAGTTTACAGCGGGTTTAAATTACTCTACAGAAATCTTACGAGGGTCCTTCAGATAGAAGGTTTTAAATCACAAAACTTAGAGACGTTATAAATCACAATAAGGAAGGAGGAATAGCAACTGCGGGAAAAATGTTAAGATAAATATCCGAGTGAAATGAAAATTCATTAAGTAAAAAGTAAGGTCTTATTTACTAAATTTTTCTAAAACAATTCAACCACTTGGTGGCCACCAAAAGATGTCGTTTTGACACATTCTTATGGCAACCCCGGAAAATGTAGAGTTTGAGGATTAAACAGATTTCAAATCACTTCAGTTTTTGCTTTTCCATTTTTCTTTTCAGCTTTATCCTTATTCTGTTTATTTTTTACAGCCACAATTTAGCAACAATGGCCAGGTGGTAAATCAACAATCAGCTCACAGCGGGATAATCCCTGCGGTTCAGCAGCAAGGTTAGTTAAGGTTGCAGAGCCGTCGAGCGTGAAATGATGGTCGACCAGCAGCAGCACTTGGGAATTGAATTGTATTGTATTTGTAAATGTTTAGCATTCAAGGTCTTTGGTTAAATTTTTACAAAAATGATGATTTTTTTTTAGTATTTTTACATGAATTTTTTTTAGAGGAAAATATGCACAAAAGAGCGTTTTGATTGTCTGTCAAGCGACTATAATCGGAACGAATCGCATTGTAGGAAATGTGATTTGATCCGTAATGATGGCTATGTTTTATTGCCAGATGTGCTTATTTTTCTGTTTCTCTTGGCGCTTATATCGAGTGCTTGTGGTTTTGGTTTTTGTATTTGCTAATGAATGAGGGCATAGGTGTGGTTTGTAATAATATTGTTTCTAATGATTTAATTTTTTTATGTTTATTATACACTTTAGTGTGTTAAATATGGCGCATATTTATATATATTGAAATGCAAAAATATTGATAGAGAATAAGAGCAACAAGTTGCTTAAAGAAATATTTGTATAACAAATAAATTGTCAATTAATGCTTTGCGGTCGGGATATAGTATTAACAGTCATTTAAAACGAAACAGTTTGAGCAACACTGGAATAGTTGGTCAAATTTTTGAGAAACTACTTTCGTAGAAAATTTTAATCCCGCAAAAGAGAAAGATCGCGTCTTAGAAAGTTTACCTCCACACACGGTGGGCAGGAAGCGACGCTAGGTTGCATGAAAATGTCGACAAAAAAGGAAAGTAGGGTTGTGTTATGTGATGTTTATAGATGAAACATCCGTTGATTTTAAAATCCGAGCTGCTCTTTTTTCAAGGATATCCACATTTTTTGTTTTTTTTTTTTTGAAAGGATCAAATATTGACGAAATCGAAAATTCGCTGAAGTCCAAATTTTTCCGATTTCAGTACATTATCGGGTAGCTAAAGGATACAAGAAAAGGTATTAAAAAGGAAACAGGACATCTGTAGTGGAAAAATCCAATGTGAACAGGAGCTAAAGGATAACCACTGAAATATAAAATAACACAAAAAGTACCCACTTTAATTTGCGTATAACTCCAAAAATGTTAACTCCACGTGAAAATTCCTTATGATATGTTTCATTCAGAATAAATAAGGAAATATTTCTTTAATATACAATTTTTATGTACCTGCAGTGCTTAATGTACTTTGGTACACCTAAAGTGAAAATTTCAAAAAAAGTACGTTTTTTTTATGGTGCTATTTTAAGTTTTAATATTTTGCTAGTTTATGTAAATATTTTAATCTAATGATCCAAATCTCATTCCTACATATATATATACGTTAATACTAAAAATTGTTAGAGCTGAGATACGCGCCAGCTGTGCACGGTGGGCGGAAAGCAACAATAGGTTGCATGGAAATATTGAAAAAACTTTTTCGTCGCTTCCTGCCCACCGTGCATAAAAGACTAATTCCGACTGTAAATATATAATTTTGAAAATAGTATTCGTTGCGATAGAAATAGTTTTTTGATGTTGCATTCACTTTAAAATAAACTTCAAAATGTTTCTCAATATGGCATACTTCTAGGCTGATTTCCCCGCAAAAATTTTCATTTACTATTAACATTTTCGCATATGAAAGCAGAACAAACCATTTGCTTGAAGTATCTAAATGCAAATATATGCGCAAATATGCATACAAATGTATGTATATATAATGAATTTGCGTACGTGCTGAATTATGTAGATTGAGCTAAAAAGTATGCAACATGTTATGCGTTCAAAAATATGTCACACATTTTTAATTGAAATGACACTAGGCAAAAAAAAAAACAAGATTCCGAAAAACACTCTAAGCATATTTAATCGAGTTCAGAGTTGTTATGTGAATGAGTTAGAGAAGGCCATACGTACTTATAAGTGCATATATCTGGCTGACGGAAAGCATACACTTGTACACATATGACCAAAAATAAATTTTCCGTAAGCTCATTTATCAGTTGGTTGAAATCGTTTGAATGCCACATGAGTACGTAAGTGTTTGCATTTCCAAAAGCAATGCTTCCATTCAATTTCAAATGCAATTTTTTTAAAGTTACTTATTTTCAAATGAAATGAAATTGCATTTTTGTTAGCTTTGTAAAGCATAGATACCTTGATGCGCACCAAAAGTGTTCAACAGCATTCACTGCACTATTGATAAGAAATTTCAAATTGAAAAAAATAGTTTTTTTTTTTGTTCCCACAAGCGCAAAATTATCTATTGCATACTTTTTGGGGCTTGGGGCTTGGGGCTTGGGGCTTAAGCCCTTCAGCATATCACCACATTTAGCACATTTAGCTCTCACTTTGCTTGGCTTGATTACGCATTTTATGTTGAAAATGTGCGCTTCAAACATTTAGGATATACTTAGTAACATGAAATGGCATTGGCATTGCATACTTGAAGGCGTTTGGTACGCACCTCTGAAAATGGTTGCAATAAATTGTTCAACATAGCAAAATGAAATTGTAATTATGAATGAATTATCTAAGCATATGTTAGAGAGGGACAGGCGCGTTAAGTGAGTTGGTTTGAGTGGGCAAGTGAAGAGATGTTGCGTGTCATGCGGCGTCTCTCGACATGGCGGGCATACATTAGGTATGTCAGGGTCTATTCTGGCCCCATATGAATTGAGGCGGATGCAATAGCCTGACCTTAGTTGCGCAAAGGTGAGGCGTGTTTCCCTCGGTAGCTCCTCTTCAGCTATGAGGGTGGTTGGTTTTTGAGTATTATGTATGACGGACGGACTGAAATAAAGGTGGTGAGGGTGTGGGTATGGATCTCCTTTATGGCCTGTCTGTAAGATGTAGGGTCTAGCGATTGTTTGATGTATTTCTCTAACTCTGGGCGGAGGTCGAAAATGTGGTTCTTGATGTGCCGGAACTGCTTCTGTAGCATATTATTATGTTCCTTGACTGGAAATAACTGTACCTCATGGTGTAATTGGTGTTCGGGCGCCATCAGAAGATCGCCCCTAGCCGTTCTGGGCGCTGAGTTTTGGCAGGCCTGGAGTTTCTGTCATTGCTTTGTATGTTGCAATCTTTGATTCTTTGTGTCTTTTCCCCACGTGCTGCCAACTAGCGATTTAAGGATTTTGTTACGGCTTTGGGTCTTATTGGTAATCGCGGGCGTATGCGCGGCGAAGGAGCTAAGACTGTCGAAGGTAACACCCAAGATCTTTGGGTTGTTTACGGTAGGGATGGGTATATTCCATATCCGTGTGCCTAACTCCAGTCTTACCTCCTTTGTCCATGTCGTAAATATGGTAAGACTTCGGGACTTGCAACTCTAGGGCTCGAGATGATCTGCATCCGTCATCGTGCGCGGTACGGAGCTTTGACCTTCGCAGACCACCTCACACTGACCACTGCTATATAAAAAAAAAAATGGGTGAAGACTTTTAAGGCAGACTGAAGGCAATAATGCGACATTACGAACTTCGAGCCTGGTGCTCAACCCAGATCCCGACGGTAGTTTGATGGTAGTACCGGGGGGTTCAGTACGATGAGAGTAGGGATTAGTTAAAGGCTTTCGATGCTTTCTCCTCGTAAAAAAAAAATAAATAAATGTACATAATATTGAGTCGGTACTTAGTTGTTAGTTTTCTGAAAATTTATTGTTTTTTTTTGATTAACACGAATTTTTTTATTGCCTCTATAGTACGAGTACCTACTAGGAATTCTTCTTTGTGAAAAAAAGCAAATTTTCACTTAAATAAAGTCAAAGAAGTCGTCTGAAGTTTTGGGAGATTGGACTGGTATACTGGTTACTCTTGTTGAAATTTGATGTTTTTTCTCTTTTGCTTGTTTTATAAGCTTTCACTTCAGTCAGGTAGTCAGTCTTTGTTGTTGTTGCTGTTGTTGATAACACATCATTTGCAGGTAATTTATTATCTATTTTATCTTTTCATGTATCGAAATAGACAAACGACTAAGCAGATACCACGTTTCGCACGTCCATTTGCTGTGTGTGTAATTAGATTTCGTAGCAACAGAGTGGCAAATATTCCACGAGTTCAGCAATGTACAGATATATGTATATGTAGATATTATTTATACCCAAAGGTTGCCAGATTTTCTTAGCATAAAAGCCAATGATTATAATTTTTTAGAATGTGTCGCAAATCGTATCAGCCAGTTGCGTTTTTTTTTGGCTTCGAATCGCAAACGCCATAAAACTGCTCTGACAGAAAATTTCAACAATCTGAAGCGATTTTATGCTTACAAAATATTAAAGTAGGGTATGCAAAGTTAAGTTGCAACAGAATATAAAATTCTTAATTTTTTTTTTTTTTCTTTTTTTTATTTCCATTTTTAATTCTGCCTGCAGTAGTGCATTATAGCTTTCCTAACTATTCCTGCCTCACTCCTGCCTCCCTCCTCTTACATCGATCCTTCCAACTCGTGCTCATTCATTTTATTTTACCGGCACGTGAGTAGTAAAATTATTGAGAATTTATGTGTTAACTCCTTCACTTTGCTTTACTAAGCCTTGTTTAGTTTTACTTTACTTTGCTTTTAAGTGTAAATGCATACAAAACACACATTTTTGCTTTTTGTTAATTGAATGATTTTATAAAACTGACCAGTGCAAACACTTATACGTGCAAGCAGTTGAAATGAGAGGCAGTAAAGTAAAGTGCAGCCCGTGCATGGATGTATGTATTTATGTACTTGGGAATATAGAAGGCTTTTATTATCATTTTAAAGTGTGCATACACATTCACATACTATTTAAATAGATAGATACTGATTAATGAATATATAAGTTACTGAATCAGGATAAGGGGATTAGGAATGGCAGTTCGGTTGGAGGTAATCGAAGTTGATTAGAAGGGAAATAGGCAGGAATATGCGGACCTATATATTAATGCCAAAATTTCTGTCCAAGGATCAATGGCGACGTCCGTGGCCGTCATTATCCGAGGGGTTGACAGACAGACTGCACATTTCGGAAAATCTAATGGAACTTCGATGCAAAAGCGCTTGAGATATTCAAAGGTTCGCAGGAGTTTTTACCCCATGATAGATTAAGCAAAGCATTTTTAGAAAAAAAAATTAAAGCGTGAATGACGGGTATTCATGAACAGTGATGTGTAAACTGTTTCGAAATCGGATATTTATTCCCTTTTCCTTATTCCTTTTTTCCTGTTTTTCTATGGATTAAAAGGCGACTATCGTTTTGGTAATTTTTTGTTGTCATTGTGACTGCTACTATTTTGTAGTTTTTGTTTTTGGTTTTTGTCTTTTGATTTTTATGTTGTTTTGTTTTGTATTGCTCAGAAACATGCAAGATCATCCGAGTCCACGTTTGACATATATTTGGAGACCCGACCTAGGAATCATAAAGAGTAAAGCTCCGTGTAGAAGGGCGGGCTGCTCAACACCTTTCATTTGATACCAATATTGCTCAGAAACATTCCTGGTTAATCCGGGGTCACATTTTGACCCATATTTGGGGACCCGACCTAGGACTCATAATGGATAGGGCTCTATGTGAAAGTCCTGCTCAAAACCTTTCATTTGATACCCATATTGCTCAGAAACATTCAAGGATCATCCAGTCCTCATTTTGGCCCATATCTCAGGACCCGACCTAGACATGATGAAGAATAGAGCTCCATGTAGAAGCCCTGATGAACACCTTTGATACCAATATTGCTCAGAAACATTCAAGGATCATCCGGGTCCTCGTTTTGATCCATATCTGGAGACCCGGCCTAGGGGTCACAATGAAAAGAGCTTCATATCGAAATCCTGCTCAAAACCTTTCATTTGATACCAATATTGCTCAGAAACATTCAAGGGTCATCCGGGTCCTCCTTTTGACCCATATCTGGAGACCCGGCCTAGGGGTCACAATGAAAAGAGCTTCATATCGAAGTCCTGCTCAAAACCTTTCATTTTATACCAATATTGCTCAGAAAATTAGATAGGTAGATGTAGGTATGCATATCCATACATTTGCATACATGTTCAAACAGGTTGGTCCTTTTTATTTTGCCTATTTGTCGCATTGTTGCAGAAAACAACAACAACTTCACTTCGCTTCGTTGCTGTTGTTGTTGATATTTGCATTTGCACGGCTATGAATGCAAGCATATGTAAGTACATGTCTATCTACCTACCTACCACTGACAATGCCAAGCGATTCACACGGACGCAGCAGTGCACTAACACAAAGGTCATTTACGTTTACGCGTAAACTTTACCTGTTTTTCGAAATCACTCGTAGCTACAGCAAAGATGTTTACACATCAAAAGGGACTAAATACTGGAACGGTTTTAATTTTTAGGCGACTAAGGACTGACGCATTGATTGAATTGCTATGACTCACGTTTTTGTTGCACTGGTTCGAACTACATTTAGTCAGCCTTTAAACTTCGCCATGTCGTGAACACTGTTCCTCACTGTTTCGAGACAACTTCGGATCTTTATGTGTAAGAAGAGCACTTCTCAATGAATCTACTCATTCTGGGCAGATGCCATTTCTGAAGAGCAATGCGAATCTATAGTTGATCCCCTGTTTGCTTGAAAATATCGCTTTATAGATGTTCTCCAAGCGAGCGAGATAGGGAGAGAGATATTTTCTGCTAGATAAGACCCTCCAATTTTGTTTATGTACTGAAATATAAGTGCAAGTTTTGGCGTCATTTCGGTCTGTGCACAAATGTCATAAGCATGACAAGATTCGAAATTATTTTCTACTAAATAACAAAAAGAAGAATACATTGATACACGTACGTAATAGATCAAACTAAAGATTTGGTATAAAAATTAGAAATTCTCTATCTAAGGCAATTAAATTGTTGAATATTCGAAGAACAAAACATTAGCAATAAAAATACGAAATTCCAATCCAAATATTATTTTAGGAAACTTCAGCTTTGTTGTGCATTTCACTTAATAATGTCACTACCTTCACGGAAAAAAAAGTTAGTTGCAAAAATAAATATATTAAAAAGTGATTTATATTCAACTAATTTTAAAGTAGCTTAAAACAAATGCAGCGCGGGAGAGTTTCTTGTTTATATGTAGGTACATATGTATATGTAAACACATGTTTTCAGATATAAGTATGCCAAGATTGTTTTTTCCTTTTTTGGTTACCGTTTTTCAGCTTCACTTCCCATTAAACACTGAAAACGAAATTCTCAAACGGAGAAAATATTGTTTCATATTTATCATTTGAAAATTAACATAAATTCAAAAGTTTCTCAAATATTGTTTATCAACTTGAGAACAATTTGCGAAATTTGAGGAAAATTTGTTTCGCATTTTTGCCAATTCTTGAATTTCGACATATCAAATACAGGATTAAGTTATTTATATTAAACTACAAGTAAAGTAGTTGAATAGAAACTCAAGATTAAGTTATTTATTTTAAACTACAAGTAAAGTAGTTGAAAACAAATGCAGGATAGCGCAATTGACTGCTTGCTAGGACATCGCCGTGTTAAAAAAGTCAATTCATTGCAAAGGAAGAAGTCACAGTTTCAATTAGATGTTATTGAAAATAAAGTAGTTTATAAAGTGATTTAAAAGAAATTGAATTTCCTACAGGGTATCTGTAGTAAATATATACACATGTACGTACACTCAGGGAAAAACAGCATTTTAAAATCAAAAATAAAATTTTTGTTTTAATAATGCACGTTTTAAACCAAACCATTTTTATTTTAACAATGAAAATTTTTAAATTAAAAATGAAATTTTTGAATTAAGAATGAAATTTTTGAGGTAAAAATGCATTTTGGATTTAAAAAGAAACATACTTAAATTAAAAATGAAAATGAATGTTGATTCAAAAACTCGCTCCTTGTTCAAAATTTTTTTGTGAGAAAATATTTTTTTGTGAGAAATCCAACAAAAACAATAATGAAAATCGATTTTTTTTAAATTTTGTTTTTACAATGATTCATATAATTCATGGATTCTTTTTTAGGAAAAGGGAAGTATAAATAGGTTACCACAATTCAATATAATGTTGAATGTTTCACTATGTGATGGCGTTGGATTGAATTTCAGGTTGATCTCATGGTTCGAATCCGGATGAGAATATAAAATAAAGAAGAAAAAGGAGAATAAGAAATAAAGATAGCAAACAGTTAAGGCGAAGTAGAAAAGAAGAGAACGAGCAGAGGCTATATTTTTGTAGTTGGGACTCGGACTGAGAGAAGATGAAGAGAATGCCGTTGGATATAATTTCGAATCCGTAAGAGAAAATGATATAGAGAACACTACAGCGTGTTTTTTTTTCTGATAGTGCTTAAAATAAAAA
Source organism: Urophora cardui (assembly GCA_960531455.1). NCBI lineage: Eukaryota > Metazoa > Arthropoda > Insecta > Diptera > Tephritidae > Urophora > Urophora cardui. The sequence goes on from OY482672.1 coordinate 122,442,323, forward strand.
TAAACACTTTTAAATTTAAAATGTTTTTTCTTGATTTAAAAATTTTACAATGAACATTTTTTAAATAAAAATGTTGGTATTTACATCACTTTTAAATACGTTTTTGCCCATTTTGAGCACGTTTTCATATGTTTTTATAATTTTTTTCCCTGAGTGTAAGAATGTAAGGAATGTATGAAATGTTTGAATTCATGCGTTTGTCACCTATCCATTTACAACCCATCCATTCATCTATCCAGCTATTCAAATCATTTTGGATTCAGTTAAATTCAATATTCGTTGACATCTGTACGTACATACAGACAATTCTGAGAAAGATTCAATCTGCATTTGAATAGAGCAGCTTAATTTACTACTCAATAACTTATATATGTAGGGATGTATGTATATTAGAGTGCGTTTAAAATTCAAATTAACGATATTTTACTGTATCGCCCCCTCAATCGGTAGTAACATGGTCAAAGATATCACACATAAATTTTGGTACCGATTGGTGGCGGATAAGGCGTGGCGCATTGAGGTCAAAGTTCAGAAAATTCTATGAAGGGTGAAAAAATCAAAATATTTTTTTTAATTATATTATACCCAAAACTAATACGTCTATGCCCAAAGATAACAAATATAAATTTTGGTTCCGATTGATGACGGTTTAGTGGTTTTTTAGGGTGTCAATGTTCAGATTTCCATAGAAGACTTACATTTTTAGTGTCGCATATGGTAATCTGAACTTTGACCCCCTTGAAACACCAGTAAACCGTCATCAATCGAGACCAAAATTTATATTTGTTATCATTGGGTATAGAAGTATTAATTTTGGGTATTAGATAATTAAAAAAAATAGTTTGATTTTTGACCCTTCATAGAATTTTCTGAACTTTGACCTCAATGCGCCACGCCTTAACCGCCACCAATCGGGACCAACATTTATGTGTGACATCTTTGACCATGTTATTACAGATTGAGGGGGCGATACAGTCTTTTTATGAACTTTTAAATTTTTCATACAAATTAAACGCACCCTAATGTATATGTTGTGTTGCACATCTTACAACTAAATATTGAAGAAAATGTTTATAAATGAAATAACCACATTTCAAGTTGAAGCATTGTTAGCAAACGAATTTCCCTCTTCAATGTTATGCTTCCAGCTAAGGCGTGGTTACATTTTTATAGACTCTCTGGCTATTGTAACCACCGATTTTTCGTAAAGACATTGATTAAAAAAGTCCTTTGTAGTCTCTTATGGTTGCAAGTTCGCGGCATGCAAAATATGTTGGCTCAAGTAGCTCGTCGCAGCCGATGGTAGTCATGCTTATAAATAAAAGTTTTCTGCTGCACATTGGCGAATTCGAAACCTCCTTGAAACCGCTATACATAGATTCAGATTTTAGAAATATTGCTAGTTGACTTAGTTTGGACAAACCGAAAATTCCATCCAATTCTTAATTCTTTTCTTTTTTCTAGCTTACTTGTAAAATTTCGCTCTCTTTCTTTCTATTTTCAATATTATTTGCAAAAATGACCAAAAATGCAATTTCATTTAAATCACCTTGTATGTATGTATATATGTAAAACCAGAAATTGCAATGACAGCCAGGATAAGATATAATTAAAACAGGACAGCGAAATAAGATTGAGATTGACAATAGTGACTAAATCTATTTATTGTAAGAAATATTTACATCTCTACTTACATTTCTACACAAGTTGAATAAATAAATAAACAAGTATGCTTATGTGAATTATAAGAAAAATCATATATGGCCATATGGGCATATTAAAAACGTAAGGGCATTTGACGAACAAAAAGAAGCAATTCAATCTCAAGTGATTGCGACGGTGATTGAAGATTTAAACTCTCTATAGAAAATAATGAATCTTCAGTATGTACTTGCATAATTCACTCAATACTTGTGCCGGTGAAATGAGTAGTATTATACTCAGCTGTACTAGTACACAGAGTATTATAGTTTTAATCACATAACGGTGGATTGTAACACCATAAAATAATCGAGATAGATATTGACTTATATATATCAAAATGATCAGGGTGAAAAAATAAATCGATTGAGCCATGTCCGTCCGTCTGTCCGTCTGTCGGTCTGTCTGTCTGTACGCACGATAACTCGCGCAAAAATTGAAAAATTTTGATGAAATTTGGAACGCAAGTTGGTATCGAGACTGGAACGGATGGTATTGAAAATGGGCGAAATTGGACCATGACCACGCCCACTTCCCCTATATAGTAAAAATCGGAAATTTTGTATCTCAGTCACTAATAGAGCTAGAGTGATAAAATTTCACCCACGTGTGGAGCTCAGGCCCTTATGAAGAAATTTTGTGAGATTTTGAAAAATGGGCGGTGCCACGCCCACTTATTAAGGGCCAAACATTGAAAGTTTTATATGTCATAACTCAGAAACCGTTGAAGATATATCGATGAAATTTGGTAGGCGTGATGTACTTACTTAGGCAAATGTTTGGACGAAAAAGTGCCAAAATCGGTTAACGACCACGCCCACTTTTATATATGTGAACTATAAAGGGGCCTAATAAAACATTTTAAGCGATATCTCTGTCAAATATAAAGGTATATCATTGAAATTTTATGGCAGGAGTCCAACTGCGGATATAAAACGAAAAGAACAAAAATTTTGGAAAATGGGCGTCGCACCGCCTCTTTTTAGAAGCAGGAATATACGAGATTTCTGAGCCCATAACTCGACAAATAATTTAAATATAATGACGAAAATTGGTGTGTACACTTTTATTAGTTGTGGTAATACATGTTCAAAATTTTAGCGAAATCGATTGGCGACCACGCCCACTTTTATATATGGGAACTATAAAGGGGCCTAATAAAAATATTTTAAGCGATATCTTTGTCAAATACAAAGATAATTCATTCAAATTTTGTGGCATGAGTTCCAAAATATACCGGAAACAAAAAATAGAAAAATTTGGAAAATGGGCGTGGCACCGCCTCTTTTTAGACAAAGGAATATACGAAATTTCGGAGCCAATAACTCGACAAATAATTGAGACATTAAGACGAAACTTGGTTTATACACTTTTATAACTTGTGCTAATAGACACGCAAAAATGTATTCAAATCGGTTTATGACCACGCCTACTTTTTAACAAAGATATTTCTGGAACACCCTTTGGGAATTTGTAACGTGACATCTTTGTAATTAGAAGTCATAAAGAAATGAAATTTTGCACAAAGAATAATATTCATATGCTTAGTTGGATGACTGATAAAAATGTTGAAAATGGGCATGGCTACGCCCACTTTATGCAGCACTCGCTTTATATAAAACACACCGTGTTTTCATCAAACGCAAACAAACAATGAAAGCATACAGCTGAGTATCTAATGTTCGATTCCACTCGAACTTAGGCTTCCTTACTTGTTTTTTTCTAGTTTAAATTAAGGTTTGACCATTCCTTTCTTACATTTGAAGGAAGGATAAACTGAGCTTAAAAAGAGTAAAATCTTGCAGCATTGGCATTTTGTTAATCTTCGTTTGTTACACAAATCGCTACAAATTGAACAAGCCAAAGCCAATGCGTATATTATGACACGAGCACATATTTCCTTTCTTGCCAACATACATACTACTTCCTTGATCCATACATACGAGTACCTTTATTGCACGCTCAATCCATTAAGTACGAGTAGCTTCTTCTGCAAACAGCATTTTTAAACCTTTGACTTCTGCTAATATGACACTAAATTGTATACCTACCTACACACACATATTGGTTTTTCTATCCACCTTATACATATGCATATCTATGTACATACTAATCGATAAGACATATTGGCAAAACGATAAGAAAAGGGAGGGAAAAGAAAAAGGAGGTAAAAGAAAAAGTAGTAAAGTTTACTTCTATTCACAAAACGGCTGTCGATTGCAAACGTCGAAAGGCAGGCAAACCAAAGCGAAAGGAATCATTCGAGCAGAATTTGTGTAGATTTACAACATAGACACAAATATCCATACAAACATTAGAGTGGTTCGTAAAAGAATCTAATAACAAATGTTTACAGTCTTACTTGCTCTTTCGGCAATACATGCGTCAAGGTTATCACATAAAAAATTGTGGTACTGATTGGCGACAATTAAGCCACGTCGCACTGGGGCCAAGGCTGAGTAAAAACTGTGATATAAACATTTCCTTCCCACACTTAATGAACACTCTAATGTACATACATAGATACATACATATGTACACTATCAGGTGTCTTCCTTGCGAGAATGGTCAATTTGTTTTCGCTGCTGCTGCTTCTGCTTCTGACGCGTATTCCGCATTGAAGCGGAAGTATTTAAGACACGGAAGCAAACCTGAGCGCTAAAGATCAAAGTTTCTTTGGCAAACGAAGTTAGCAAACATTCCAGTGATATTTTAGATCAACTTTTTTTTAATAGATACTTTTTGGTTGTTTTTCTCTGCAAAAAATGCGCCTAAGCCGGGATGTGCACGGGATCACTTGCAAGGGAACATGCGACTAACTGCGAACTTGTGGTCTCTTTATATGAAATAAAGTATTCCCTTTTGTTTGAGCATGTCCTATAGGGAGACTAATTGTACCCTTTTATACCTGAACGAGTACGAAGTTAGACTACTCCACTTTGATGCCAACCGGATATCGAATGGAAGTTGTAACCTTTTATACATGGACAAAAGCATATTTCGAAGTTCTTTATTGAGTACAATTGTCAACAGTTAGTCTACATTTTAAACTTCCGCGTACAATTAAGGAGCAATTATAGCTAATTGAACCCGAAAGAGAGGAATCCGGCAGAAATCTCTTTCGAGACTAATCGCACAATTTTTTGCAGGTTTTTTTTTTTGATTTTTTTTGTCAAAGTTTACTAAAAGTATTGGTGTAAGTTTGTATATATACATATGTATGTATGTATGTGCCCTGCAGTAAATTTGTTTCACTGCTGAAGGATAAGTGATGACTCTTTGTTGAATATTCATCACTGTCGTCATAACTCAGTATATTTTTAAATATTTTGAAAACAGAGCTTTTTGGCCGATTGAATTTAAAGGCAAATAATTATTCCCTTTGTCCTCCTACGCGTTTCGACGGTATTATCGTCTTCATCAGGGAGTCTAGTTTTATTTTGAAAAACATTAAAAGATACGTAACAACATATTATTACAATTAAGTTAATTCACAATTCAGATTTTTTTCCCATACATTATAACATATATACATAAACATAAAAGACCTTTTACTTACATTTAAACTAATCACGGAAACTTAAAACATTTTTGTTGAAAACACATCTATCCACATCTTAGCACAACTACATATTTATAACTATACTGCTTTTTGACATTTATTCTATTATTTAATTATGCTTCTATAGGCGCAATTGATGCTGTCAACATCTTCTTTGAAGTTTACTGTGTCTTGTATTCGTTGTTGTATGCGGAGACTTTCCAATGTTAATCTTGTTTTTGTTCGTCTCTCTATGTCCAATATTTTCGCGTTGTCAAAGTCCGCTGTATTGGTCAAGTGTTGTGCTGATGCTGTTGTTGTCTTTTTTGTTTCTAACGTCTGTTTTATGCTCGCCTATTCTAACACCTAGTGCACCGTGCACGTTAAAGCTGGGTATCCACATCATAAGAAATTGCTCAAGAAAAAATTGGCATTTATTTCTTAAGTAATTTTGACGTTTGATTTTTTCTTCAAGAAATATATACAATCGTATATATTTCTTGGCAAAACCAGCGTTGCCAACCTCATTTTTCGTCAAAAATTGTAATAGATTTTCTTGTGAAGTGGATACTGCCTAAAGAAAATTTGACACAAGAAAATTTCTTGACCATTTCTTAAGCGTTTTTTTATATGGAGTTTTAGCATTTCTTGTGATGTGGATACCCGGCTTTAGTGGTACCTATATATGTTTTGTTACATTGTTCGTTAATGCTGCCTTTGCATTTTATTTCGTAAACTACATTGTGTTGTTGTTCTTTAATAACTTTATCTTTTGTTTTGCTAAATATTTGGTTGAGTGTGTGATTCGGCTTTTGTGCGAAAATTTATTTGTCATTGTGTATGCATTTTTGTAATGTGTTGTTATCCGTTAAACCCTGTATGTATGTAATACCCCTAAAAACTTTGTTATTGTTAGTCGTTTTTACATTTATTTGGCGTGTTTGTTTTTGTTTTATTGTTGTTAACCACCTATCTATCACTTTGGAAGGGTATCCGTTTTTTGTTAAAATGTTTCGTATTTTTGTATCGTTGCTTTTCCTGAACGCCTGGTCGCTCAACGCGTAGATCTTATTTATAAAATTGGTCATAGTGTTCTTCTTTTGGGTCCAGGTGTGGTTAGAGTTGTAGTTTATCATTCGCGAGGACGCTATTGGTTTCGCATACCAATTCGTCAAAATATTATTTTTGTTTCGAAATATTTCTATGTCTAAGGAGGCTATCTTGTCGTCTTTTTCTCTTTCAGTCGTAAATTGTATCTTGTTGTTTTGCGAATTTAATGAAGTCAAAATGTCTTCCACGTCCTTTATCTTAATAATAGCGAATACATCGTCTACATATTTGGTTATATATTTTATGTATATGTCCTTTGTTTTGAGCTCGGTTATAGCGTCGTCAAGTATTTTGTCCAGCACAATGTCAGCTAAGATGTGATGATGAATCACAAATCAAATTTATCTTTGATTGGAAAATAGTTTGAATCACGAATCAAAGGGTATTTTTAATTCTTTTGTGAAATGAATCACAAACAAAAATTGTCTTTTATTTGAAAGTATTTTGCATCAAGAATCAGAAAATATTTTTGATTCGTGATTCAGCCAAATCAAAATCACGCAACCCTGTGTAGTAGACATATACCCCGCAGTAAAAATCCGAAATGAATCCTTTAGGAATCTCTGATGAAATTCACCTATGACTGAGGAGGAATCAGTGAACACTTTCATATAAAGACTGCTGAATTTTTCATATAAATGGTTCCCAACAGACCAGGAAGTAAGCGAAATGTAATAGGACTTGAGAACAAGCTTATAACAATTGTCCATTGTAAGCTTATTGCAATACAGTTTTTATAAGCTTAATTGTAAGCTTACTCACAAGCATGATTGTAATAATTGAGGAGCACTTATGTTAAAAAGCTTGAAAACAATATTACAATAAGCTTACTTTACACTTGCAATGAAAGCTTAAAAACTATTAATAATAAGATTGTTTTAAGCTTGCTGTAAAATTTTTTTAAATTTTGGTTTTCCAATGATTCATATAATTCATTGATTCCTTTTTCGTATAAGGGAAGCATAAAAGCCTCAATAAAATTCAATATAATGTTGAATGTCCCACTATATGATGCCGTTGGATTGAATTTCAGGTTGATGTCATGGTTCGAAACAGGAGGAGAATATAAAATAAAGAACTTTGCAGTAAAGGTGAAGAAGGAAAGAAAATGAAAAGAAAAATGCAAATAAAAATTTATTTCTTTTCTTTTTTCTACTATTTATACATACAATTGTATTTATAAGCTTACAACAAGCATTCACAAGTAATATTTTTCTACAATTACATTTGTAAGCTTATAAAAAGGGTGCCGTTTTGATTTTTCTACAATTGTTCTTAAGTCTTTTACAATAGTTTACACAAGCATTCCTCAAGCTTAACGCTTATATTTGTAAGCTTGTTATAATATTATTTTCAAGCCTTTTGGTTTATTGGGTTTGCTTTCCTCAGAAAAAAAAACAAAAAAAAATAAAAATATACTGAGTTGTAACGACAGTGATGAATATTCAACAAAGAGTCAATAGGGATTTAACTCAAAAAAATTTTTTTTTGGGAAAACGCAACAAACTTTTATAATTTCCTTCTACGGCTGACTAAAAAATCACTTTTATTTCCGCCATTTTTATCTTTTTGAGTATTTTATAAGACTAGACGCAAAGGCATGACCCAGTTATTGAAATATATGGCAAAATCTCAGAAATCGAAAATTTCGAGTTAATCCCTATTGCATAAAACGTGCGGTGTGTGCATTCCTAAATAAGTACCTACTAATCATTCACTAGAAATAGCCTGAAGCAACCCTCTCGTTGCACAGTAATGAGCAGTTGTAGTACTGAGTGATAAAGCCTGCATTCCATTTTGTTAAGTTTGCATTCATGTTTGATTGGAAATTTACAATCCTTTTGACAACTGTTTTCAATATTTGCAATCAGACAAAGACATTTTTAAAAGGAATTGCAGGTGAGACGCGCTCTTACTCCTTTTTAATACAAATATTTTCTCCCTTACGCGTCTTGATATCATTTTAAATTGAAAATTCGTGAGCCGTGTAAGCCCCGTATCTCAAATTGTTCGCAAATTCACACGCATCTACATACATATAGATATATAAACTTCTGCTTGTACATATATATGTATGTATATAAATATATGTCTCTAGCATGTAGTGCATACATTGTACATATTCGCCCATGTGAACATCATTCGCATTACATGCTACGCTTGTCTGTGTTTATAATCCTTTGGAATCGTTCTGCGCTTGGACATTTTTACAAGCTCTGAACAAAATGGAATACAGTTAAGGGAAAAGACTCGGAAAATTGGAAATGTATCTCTGACCTAAAAGCAATCTGTGGCAACAAGGCCAAAAAAAGGAGTCAAGTAAAATGTGCAAATAATAACATCCTGGACGCTAAAGCGCTGTCCGTCCTGCATGTCCTGCATGTCCTTTATGTCCTGCATGTTCTTTATGTACGACATATGTATCTGTAGATATTGCGCCAATATTTGTGTGTATATTTGACTTTATTGAATTACATTTTGCTAAAACAAACAGCTACACAATCACACAAACTTATGTACGGATGTGTGTACACATTGAGCAGTTCCCAGTGATGATATGTATAAGCTCATGTGGTTAACGTGGAGGTCCTGCCCTGTTCTTTTGTATGCGCATTCGAATGAAAAGAAGGACGTATGTATCTACAATGCGAAAACATTTGATTGTGTTTATGTATGTATAGCATTGGTAGCAGTTATAGCTTCATATTCTTCAAAAAAAAATGCAATTAATGTGTCTCCCATTGCTCGATTACTTTGCTGTGGCAACCTGCCTTGACCATATGGGCGTCATATCAATTCGAGGCACAATGTCACTGGATATGACTTTTTCGTGTTTAGAAATATCGGTTAAATTAGAAATTGTTGTTGTTGCTGTTATTTGATTCAGAATACTAGAAGAAAAGTATGCATTACATTAGAGTGCATCGAAAAAAAAGTTCGCCGTACGCCCCTTCATATTATTTCTTTTTCGAAAGCATTTCTGGAAAAATTTTTTATTATTTTTTTTTGGCGCCGCTAGATGTCGCTAAAATTATTTTTATTTCATATCTTCGGTATTTTTGTTCCGATCCCTAAGCTTGATACACCAATCTCTTTGGCTTGAGAGGAGGGTTTCGACTTTATAACTGTATTAACCCTATCTACGTCATTGCGGTCACTTCCACACAGTACTTAGTTTATACAATCTTAATGTAACTCTTTTTTGCCGGTATGTTAAACATCTTCAAAAAACATTCACCTTTTGCAAAAGAAGTATTTCGATCGATTCAGTAGAACCGGAAATAAAACACATTTAACATTCCGAGGAATAGGTTTTCGCCTCCTGTGGTCTTTTAGGTTCATTTTACAAAGATATTTACTGAAGAGACTCCTACTGAAATTTTATGCCGAAAAATTTTCTAGAACATTTTAACCATCTATCACCCCTAAGAAAGGGTTATTTTGACCCCATTTTATACAGTCAGTAATATAGTATAGTCAGAAAATATTTTTTTTAAGGTCGCTAGAGGGTTAAAATGTTCTAGAAAATTATTCGCCATAAAATTTCACTAGGGATCTGCTCAGACAAAATCTTCGTATAAAGAACCTAAAAGAACCTAGAGAAAAGTGGTCAAAACCACCTATTCGTGAGGGTGATAGAGGGTTAAGGTATTCTAATTAAAACAAAATATTCAAATTGAGTTTCAGCCAGAGTTTTAATTATTATAAGAGAAAAAATAAAAATCAAAAAATAATTATTATTGAAAGAAACATATTTTAAAAGTCTTTCCATACTAGTTATTTCTGAGATATTTTTTTTAAGTCGTTTTGTAATTATTATAAATGAGAAATTTTGTTTTATATCTTCAAAGACTTTTATATTGAGACAAATTTGAAAAAGTCTTTGCGTAATTATTATCAGTAACAAATTGTTTTTTAAGTCTTCAAAGACTTTTTCATTGAGAAGAATTTCAAAAATATATTTAAGTAATTATTTTGAGTAACAAATTTATTTTTTATATCTTCGATAAAAATCTTTCATACAATATCAAATTGGAAATTTGCTTGAATTTTAAAGTACTTATATGAAAGTTATTGAAAATTTTCTGAGACTTTTTTGAACTTTGTCTCAATGAAAAAGTCTTTGAAGATATAAAAAACAATTTGTTACTGATAATAATTACGCAAAGACTTTTTTCAAATTTGTCTCAATATAAAAGTCTTTTAAGACTTAAAAAATATATACTTGAAATAAATATTATGGAAAGATTTTTAAAATATAAGTTTCTGAATAATAATTATAGAAGATTTTTATCATTTTCATCAGGAAAAAAATATTATCAAAAGACTTTTATGATTCTGAAGAAAATTTGTAAGACTTTTTTATAATTTCAAAATGTAATAATAATTATTCTACATCTCTGGTTTCAGCCCTACATTGTTCTGTGTAAGCAAGCGAAAAATCGGCGCAATACATACATACATGAAGCTATTGTCGCCGGAAATATTGTTAAAACACAACTGAAAGGATAGTTGTTAGATATTGTTGCTATTGCTTTTATGATTGCTGTTGTTGTTGTTGTTGTTGTTTTGTTGTTGCTGCTGCTGCTGTTTTGTTGTTGTTTTTCTTTATTGTTTAAACAACGTTGCATCAAATTTCTATTACGCTTTTTCGCGTGCTTTGCATTTTGTATTGTTCGCTTTTCCTTGCGTGAATCTCACACCATCAAAATGTTGCTAGCTAAGCATATGTCTGTTATCGTTGTTATTATTTTGTTGTTTTTGTTTATTGCTGTGGTTGTTGCTGTTGTTGTTGCTGTTGCTCTCAGCCAAGCGTATTATGTTGTCCTCTGCGTGCTTGTGGTTGCTCTTCCAAAAATTTGATTTCCGCGCACAGCTGAGGTGTTGACGTCATTATTGCTGTTGTTATTGTTTTTATTGTTTTATTATAGTTGTTATTGTTCTCGGTAATTCATATCTTCGCGTAGCTAAACAATTTTTGTTTAAACTTTTCGTGCAGAAATGTTTTGTTGTCAATCTAAAAAGGACCACCAACGGCGTCAACTAACAATGAGCGAGTGTACCGGATGAAGAGAGGTGAGGGTATGCTCAAGAGCGTATTAGGGTGCGTTTATGTCGGAGCAATAGAAGAAAGAAAGATAGCTGTGCGTGATAAACGCTTATCGGAATAGCGCTATTGAGTGTTTATGTCGGAGCAGTGATAAGAGCAATAGTAGCGAAGAGGTCAATAAGCGGAGGTAATAGCGCTGTTCGACCAAAGCATATAGCGCTATTGAGTGTTTATGTCGGAGCTAAGCTAGCAAAGAGTGGAATAGCGCTGTTATCTGCGTATATTGAAGCTATGGTACTAGATTTGTCTTTAGTGTATTGTGGTACTTAAATAAAAATTTTAGAGTAACCGAAAAGGAGAAGAGACGTTGTTATTTTACACATAATAAATATTTACATATATTTCTGCTCCACACATACTTATCTATATATTTCATTTTTTTTAATTTGAAAGGTTATATAAAAATTGTGTATAGAAAGTAATAAAACACATAAACAATGTCCCTCTTATTCATAAAAAATAAAATAGATTTATAAAATTTTCGAAATCGAAAAATTTTATGAAAATGTCACTTAAAAATTTTTAAAACCTATTTTATTTTTTATGCATGAAGTCGTATATATTTACTTACGTGTGGACTTCATTTCACATGCTACGGCCGTCCACAGTTTATCCAAGACAAGCCTATTGGGATGATTTGGATTTCTTTGATCCCACATAGGTTGCCTTTTAAAAAAAAAAAAAATTGCACTGATGAAAGTTTCTGTGTCCATAATGAATAGCGCTAATCGACTAAAGAAAATCAATGAATTAATTTTCTTCGCTCTTATACTTTGATACGCGCTTATAGCGCGGCTCCGACATAAACAGAAGTACAGAACTCCCATTTACAATTTTCGTTGCTAGTATCCACTCTTTCTTCTATTGCTCCGACATAAACACTACACGCGTTTCCCATAAGGTATTTTCTCTGCTATGATAATAGCGCTAATGTGGTGAATTTCTTTAGTCACCCACTGCTCCGACATAAACAGAAGTACAGAACTCCCATTTACAATTTTCGTTGCTAGTATCACTCTTTCTTCTATTGCTCCGACATAAACACTATACGTGATTTCCGTAAGGTATTTTCTTTGCTATTATCTGTGGTGAGCTTAGCGCTTATCGCAGCTCCGACATAAACAGAAGTACAGAATTCCCGTTTACAATTTTCTTCGCTATCTTTCTTTCTTTCTTCTATTGCTCCGACATAAACGCACCCTTAAGCGTTGAAGTGCAAGTGCTTTTTGTGGTGATTAAACGAGAGAGCGTACCAAGAAAAGCATTCGGGCATATTCTATTTGATTCTTGTGAATATGTATAGCAAAACTAAAATTATTTTTTTTTAGATTGTGAATTCACAGAAAGCATAATTTCTGCACGGAAAAAACTATATCGATGTCGCATCCATATAATGGATGCCATATCCATATTTCTTTACATATTACACTTTTTTTTTGATGTGATACTGATTATATTGATATGATTACATAGTTTATGGATCAGACAGGATTATCCATACATATGGATGTGACATCCATATAGTTTTCTCCGTGTGAATTTAATTGAACCAGAAAGGGACCTGTCTCTAGCAGAAGAGACACTAGCTAAAAGAAAAGGTGAAATGACTTTTAATAAGAAAAATAACACTACCCGACAAAATTTCAAAAATTTTCATATCCTCGACATTTGATACATGATTCCTATGTAGAATTTTCTGCTGATTCCAAATATGTAATCAGATGGTTCAAAAGTAGAACAGTTTTCGAGATATTTTGAAATTTCAGTTTTTGAGATAAGAAAAAAAAGTAGGATTACTTTTTAGTCAATATCTCCGCCATTGCCGTCTCGATTTTTACGTTATTTAATTTTGTTTTGAGAGGATGAAATACCCTTTCCAACAAAGCCAAAATAATTAAAATCGACGTTAAATTGACGGAGTTATAGCGATCAACAGATTTTTTTTTATGAAAATTTTCAGTTTTTTTTCCGACATTCATATACTTTTTTGTAATTTTTTTTAAAGAAATATTAAATATCCTCCTGGTTTCACACTTTGAGTCAACAGCCTATTTCTTAGTGAACATTTTGGCACTTTCCGGATTATAATCCGTAGAAAAATTACAATGCTATAAGAGATTTAATGAACAAACCTATGTTTATTTTTTATCACAATCTTGTACTTAACCTCCATTTTTTTTATTTTTATGTATATTAAAAGTGTTTAAATGTTGATAGTTTTCGCCGTTTTGGTACATTTTGTTCTTCTCGAAGAAGGAACCAGCAAAAATGGCTCATCATTCAATGTCCCTGACATTCCAATGGCCTTGGTATCGCAATCCCATGTTTTTTTTTTTATTTCTCCGTGAGAACGCTCACCGTTGTAAAAGTCATCACATATATGAAGATTATGTTGAGAGGGTTTCGGGACAATTTTTTTTTACACCACGAAATACCGCGAAACAAAATTTTTTTTTTGCAACTTTTTTATTTGACATCCGATTTGTAAAATTGATATGTCATTATTTTAGTCTGGTGGAGTTCTATATATCGCTCTAATGTCCTTTTGAGCTATGAAGTCGTTTTCACATAGTTGGGTCACCTAACCAAGTTTTTCGTCTATAAAATATCCTTTTCGTTTCACCTGAAAAAAATCGCTAAAAATAAAGTACTAATGGGATCTTGGTAACATTACGCTTAAAGTGTTTGCAATTTAATAGGCTAATATTTAAAAATAAATCTTTTGCTGATTTTCCCAACTTCTTATAAAAAACCTATTTTCAAAATCAAAATTAAAAAAAAATTGCAAAAAATCCACAAAATTTTGACTTTGACCAGCTATGTCTCAGTGAGTTTGTACTCAACCACCACAAGTTGTATGTCGTTAAAAGCGCATTTTAATTACGTTTAGAACGAGGTACTGTTAGCTGTTATCGCACATGTAACTTCAGCGAAAAATATTTTTGAATGAAGTGATAACCAAAAAACACAAAATTACCGTTATCTCAAAAGCCTAATCGTGCAAAAAATAAAACTAAATAGTTTTGAGCTCACAGGGCCCATGCCAATTTTCCCCTATACCCCGATTTCTTGGTATTTTTTGCTGTAAACTAGTGTTAATGTTATAGTGGTTTACATTTGCCAGATTTGGAAGTTCAACGAAAATATAAATATAGGTTTCTTCACTTAATCTCTTATAACTTTGCCATTTTTCCACAGATTATAATCCGGATAGTGCCAAAATGTTCACTAAGAAATAGGTTATTGACTCAAAATGTGAAACCAGGAGGATATTTAATATTTCTTAAAAAAAAAATTACAAAATAGAAGATGAATTTCGAAAAAAACCTGAAAATTTTCTTTAAAAAAATCTTTTGTTCGCCATAACTCCGTCACTTTAACGGCGATTTTAATTATTTTTGCTTTGCTGGAAAGGGTATTTCATCCTCTCAAAACAAAATTAAATAACGTAAAAATCGAGACAATAATGGCGGAGATATTGACAGATGAGTAATCATACTTTTTTTCTTAGCTCAAAAACAGAAATTTCAAAATATCTCGAAAACTGTTCTACTTTTGAACCATCTGATTACATATTTGGAATCAGCAGAAAATTCTACATAGGAATCATGTATCAAATGTCGAGGATATTTTTTTTGTCGGGTAGTGTAATGAACCAGTGATTTCATCATTGGTTTGCTTAGGAATAACGCACATGGGTAGATTTTCAAGTTTTATGCGGCCAAAAATATTTTATTGTCTACATCTATTCCAAAGTGCTTGTTTAATGCAAAATTTTAATAATTTGTGTTAAAAGTCGATTTTATTGAAAAATATATACAGTGACTCAAAAAAAATCATACGCCAGAGTTTTTAAATTTATTTTTCAAAGAGTTCTGTC
Source organism: Urophora cardui (assembly GCA_960531455.1). Classification (NCBI taxonomy): domain Eukaryota; kingdom Metazoa; phylum Arthropoda; class Insecta; order Diptera; family Tephritidae; genus Urophora; species Urophora cardui. The sequence goes on from OY482672.1 coordinate 122,457,665, forward strand.
GAAAATTTTACTTTCTTATTTTCGTTTAAAAATATAGACAATTTTTCAATAAAAATCGTTTTAAGCAGGATTTCTAAGCTTATGGAAAAAATCCGAAAAATCGTAGAAATTTTCAAAAGTGGATTAAAAATTTCAAAGCGAGGCCAGAATTTATAGAAGATTTTGAGGAGATTTCTAAGTGTGCTGTTATGTAGCCAACCAATTGTAGTCTAAAAAGTGCAAATCTCAATGCTGTGAAAAATTCCGTCGATTTCAGAAGTTTTTTTCTGTAGGGTGTTTGCCTTATATATACTTGAGATCGTTCCAATTAAAATTTCCGAAAAGCCAATGAAAATTTTCAAAAAGTTGATTGTTGCATATTATTATATTAAAATCGAATTGGCTTTAAAATTGCATACTCAAAAATTTTCTAGAAAAATTTAGCTTTAGAATTCTTAGCCCCTTTTTATGATAAGTATTTCCTTGACTTTGAAAAATTGGAAATACTAAAAATACTGCCTAAAAAGTTAACAATAATCGGTGATAAATATACTAGTACAGCTGAGTATAAAAAAGAAAATTATTGTAGGTACATATGAAAAACCCTGTTGTATATGGTAGTGAAGGGCAGCTTTGTGCGACGTAATTTTTTGCCGGAAAAATACTAATTGTACTAGATATCATGTCCGAGGGTTAATTTGACTGAGTCTGGCCGAGCAACATAACAAAATCAATTTTGAACACAAAAAAGAGTGAATTTTTTTTTTTAAATATCCCAACTTTAAAAGCTTAAAACTATGAACTTAGAATTATTGGAAATCAAGGATATTATTGAAAAGTGTTAATAATTACTTGAAGATTTAGGATCCATCATGATTTCTTAAATCAAATGCTTTAAATAATAAATAATCACGTTGAAACTAGCACTTAAAAATATGTAAAAAAAAAAACTAAAAAATTAACTTTAGATATGCTAAGTTTCGACCATCTGGGAGCAAGTGCAGAGTATGGGGTCGAGAAAAAAGCGATGAATCATTGTTCCCCAGTCTATTTCCGATATGTGGGTATTTTTATACTCAGCTGTACTAGTACACAGAGTATTATAATTTTGATTTCATAACGGTGGATTGTAACATAATGAAATAATCGAGATAGATATGGACTTATATATATCAAAATGATCAGGGTGAAAAGAGAAATCGATTGAGCCATGTCCGTCCGTCCGTCCGTCCGTCCGTCCGTCCGTCCGTCCGTCCGTCCGTCCGTCCGTCCGTACGCACGATAACTCGCGTAAAAATTGAGATATTTTGATGAAATTTGAAATGCAAGTTGGTATCGAGACTGGGACGGTTGGTATTGAAAATGGGCGAAATCGGACCATGACCACGCCCACTTTTCCTATATAGAAAAAATCGGAAATTTGGTATCTCAGCCACTAATATAGCTAGAGTGATAAAATTTTACCCACGTATTGAGCTCAGGCCGTTATGAAGAAATTTGATTAAGTTTTGGAAAATGGGCGGTGCCACGCCCACTTATTAAGGGTCAAACATTGAAAGTTTTATATGTCATAACTCAGAAACCGTTGAAGATATATCGATGAAATTTGGTATGCGTAATTTGCTTACCTAGACAAATGTTTTGGCGAAAAATTATCAAAATCGGTTGACGGCCACGCCCACTTTGATATATGGGAACTATAAAGGGGCCTAATAAAAACATTTTAAGCGATATCTCTGTCAAATATAAAGATCTATCACTGAATTTTTGTGGCAGGAGTCCAACTACGGACATAAAACAAAAAGTACAAAAATTTTGGAAAATGGGCGGTGCCACGCCCACTTATTAAGGGGCAAACATTGAAAGTTTTATATGTCATAACTCAGAAACCGTTGAAGATATATCGATGAAATTTGTTTTGCGTAATTTGCTTACTTAGACAAATGTTTTGGCGAAAAATTATCAAAATCGGTTGACGGCCACGCCCACTTTTATATATGGGAACTATAAAGGGGCCTAATAAAAACATTTTAAGCGATATCTCTGTCAAATATAAAGATCTATCACTGAAATTTTGTGGCAGGAGACCAACTAGGGACATAAAACAAAAAATATAAAAATTTTGGAAAATGGGCGGTGCCACGCCCACTTATTAAGGGGCAAATATTGAAAGTTTTATAAGCCATAACTCATAAACCGTTAAAGATATATCGATGAAATTTGGTACGCGTGATATATTTACTTAGCCAAATGTGTGGACGAAAGATTTCCAAAATCGGTTGACGACCACGCCCACTTTTATATATGGGTTTTATAAAGTGACCTAATAAAAACATTTTAAGCGATCTCTCTGTCAAATATAAAGATCTATCACTGAAATTTTGTGACATGAGTTCTACAATAGACCGGAAACAAAATATAAAAAAGTTTGGAAAATGGGCGTGGCACCGCCTCTTTTTATACAAAGGAATCTACGTGCCTATTACTCGACAAATAACTGAGATATTATGACGAAACTTGGTTTATACACTTTTATAACATGTGTTAATAGACACGCAAAAATGTATTGAAATCGGTTTATGACCACGCCTACTTTTTAACAAAGATATTTCTGGAACACCCTTTTGGAATTTGTAACGTGAAGTTTTTGTAACTAAAAGTCATAGAGGGATGCAATTTTGCACTAACAATAATATTTATATGCTTATTTGGATGATTGATACAAATTTTGAAAATGGGCGTGGCTGCGCCCTGTTTATGCAGCACTTGTGTCATATAAAATACACCCTATATCGAACAAACGCAAACAAACAATGAAAGCATACAGCTGAGTATCTAATGTTCGATTCCACTCGAACTTAGGCTTCCTTACTTGTTTCTTCTGTAATTGTAACAACTTCACAAAATTCAATTTTGGCCGCATAAAACTTGAAAATCTACCCTTGTGCAACGTAGTCTAGTTATTGCAAAATGATATCGGCTACATCGGGGAAACATAAATTGGAGAAATTTAAAATTTCCACGAACTACGCAACTGGCGATATTTATTGCGATAACAACGTGAATGAGGCAACTTGAAAAATGAGAATACAATTAGGTATGCATCAGTGGCGGATGCTTCATACAAGCCGAAAAGCCCGGCTTGCTTATATATTTTCATTAATTTCATTATACCACCAACCAATCACAGCCCAACCTGAGTTAGAGTGTATGCTTTAATAGTTCCTCACATGTGCTTTTATGAGGATTTCAAATCAGAATAATATAGCTTCTTTTCTCGCCTTCTCTAAGGAGAAGTCAATTGCTTATTTTCAGAGTTAAATTGAAATATTAAACCACTTTTTTTATTTTTCACGCCAAATTTGTATGAGTATAAGAAGCCGGCTTGGCATTCAGCAGTGATGTTCACAATCTGATATTTACTTAGATTACATCCAGTTACATACGGTGTGAATATAAACAACACACCAAATATGCAAACCGAATTTAATCAAAGTCAGTGATGGAACGCAATCAGTTTTGCAGATAATACAGCAAAGAATATTGCACAAATGGCTAAACGCTACACTCGAAAAAAAAAATTCTCACGATCAAAGACATAATTTTCCTTATTTTGAACACGCGTCCCAATACAAAATTTTCTTTGTTTTGAGTAAATTTTCTCAAAAATGTGGAAAAAACATAAAAAAACATTCAAACAAATTCGTTACCATTTCTCAAAATTAAAGAAATCAAGTATTCAAAACAAGGGCAAGTTGGGAATGGAATGGCGCTTAAAGAATTTTTCATTATTGTCATGTATGAATTTTTTTTAAACAAGTATATGAAACCATGGCAACGCATGTAAACAACAATATTTTATAATACTTTTAACATGTTTTAGAGAAAATTTACTCAAAACAAAGAAAGTAGTGTTTAAAATATGGAAACAATTTCTTTGACCCCTCCATATATTTTTTTTTCTCTCAGTCATCCATAGGCTTGCCCTAAATTATAAACCACTTACTTGCTTCCTTATGAGTGCTGTGTATTGACTGCAGATTTCCAGCAACCAAACTGTCATATTCGGATTATGATAATATTTAGCGAAATAAACTTGCACATTTGTACAACAAAATGGCAGTGATATACATAAGTATGTGCATAAGTATGTGTGTATTTACATAAGTTTGTATGTACATAAGTATTTATGTGTATATGTACAAGTGTAATAAAGGATTTTTATTGCTTAACCAATTTATTGCGTTAACCCGGATTTTCCCAGAACTTTTTTTGTTTCAGATTTTCATAAAAGTATGTACACCAATAAATTTCGACCTCCTGAGCATGAAAATGAATTCCGTTTTCCAATACCTTGTCGCACTTTTCCGGAAATGTGAAAAACTAGCGTTACCATATGGTAGCCGTGGATCGCCTAGGGTACAGGTTTTTGTTTAAAGGGTAAATGATATTTGGAAACATTTTTTTTTAGTTTCACAAAAAAAAAACACATTTTTAATTCACTTTATTGAGTTTTAAGTAGGTTTTAAGTAAAGTTATGCAAATAAAATATTTTTTTTTTTAGATACTTCCATATGTAGGGTTGGGCTATTCTGGCCAATAGCATATATTGCACTTTCTTCGCAAATATGCTTGATAAATAATAACAATAATTAAAAAACTTCTCAAATTGGACATGACGTAGTATATTACGACAATTTTCGTATTCGCCAGTGGAAAAATTGGAAGAGGAAATGGTGAAATATTCTTCAGCCATTCATCTTCTTGGACAAAATGGGGTAATGTCGAGCTACCATCTATTATAACTTCTTAGTCGCCTTTTAGTTAGGTCGGGCAAACATTATCTGGTTTACCCGCACATATCTCTTCAGCATTATCTTCTTCAAAAATGTTGTAATATTGATGAGGCTCCATATATGTACCTAAATGACAGTTGGTATGTCAATTAGTCCACCTGTGTCGAATGCCTAATCTTGATCTTGAACGAAATCAAGCATTTGTCGTAACGTTAAACCTCTCCAAGCAGAAAATTTATAAAATTCCAACAAATTAATAATTGTCGTTTTCGATTCGCCATCACACAAGCGAGGTCGGATCGAACAAAAATGTTTGAACCCATAATGAGTAGTAGCCATACTCGCTAACTGGTCGATAAAAATTACCCTCTGCTCGCTATCATTCACATATAAATTTGACAGAAGGAAATTTATAGCCAGCAGAGAAATTGCGAATCGAAAGCGGCTAATATTACATTAGTTAAATTTACACAACGACAGAGAAAATCACACGAAGCCCAATAAAAAAAACCTGTACCCTAGACGACCCACGGCTACCATATGGTAACGCATTTAGAAAAATGTAAAAAAATGTTGGAAAGAAGAATTTTTTCTTTAAAAACTAATTTACATCACATAGATAATTTCATTAGCTTTCAAAAGGTGTAATTATTTGAACAATTTATTCCAAAAGTTATACAATATACTTATATTTGCCGACATGCCATATCTGAAAACGGGAATTTTCAGTACTAATTTTTGTCACCTCATTTTCACACGCAATAGCTTCGACATTTGAGTACAGAATAACACGATCTTTAACTTTTTGCAAAGCTACATTAATTTTTCATTGCAAATCGGCATTTTCCTGGTGTTTTTTCTTTTCCTTTTGTTTATATTCTTGTAAATGTAAAGGGATGTTTTGCGTTACCATATGGTGCTCGTGGGTTGATTCGGGTTAAGTTGGTGAACAGCTTATGGAAATTTGTAAATGTCACTCATACGACATGGTGGTCGAATGGCAGAAGGAACATTATGTACAGTGTGCGACTATTTTTAGAGCAAGTCGCAAGCAGCACAGATTTGTTAGCTAAATTTTATGAAGGCATACATATTATATCCGATAATAAAATGTAATGATGGATTTGCACAAATTGAAGACATTTTTTTTACTTTGCTTTATTAGCCAGTAAAGTTTTCATGTGCCGTAAACGAAATAGTTGACGAAAAATTGGAGAAGAATTGTTAAAAAAGAGTAAAAGCGATATTGGTATTATTAGGTTATAATAATATTTATGTTCGTAATGTTTTGTTGAAAATGATTTCGTGGGACATTTTAATATTTTGACACTCAAGAAAGCAAAATGTAGAAATTCGATGTATCACATAGCGAAATATTCTACGAAAAATTTGACTGGAAGTTTTTTTTTTTTTATCTAAAAAACACTTCTTTCAAGCGCATAGAGTAAATTAAGAACCAAAATGAATAATCGGTGTTTAATTTTTTATTTAATTATACTCACTTAAAATTTTTTGTGCTAATTTTATCGAAAGATTAAGCCGAATTATTGGCACTTACCTGAAATTAGACGAAGAAAATTTATTTAGAACATTGCTAAAAGGTGTTGTAGTATAATATAAATACTATAACAAAATATACGAAATTAAGGAAATCAAAACCCAGGTGACCCGCTGTCCGCTTTCAACCTCCTCTATATTCCAAATACATAAGTATGTATGTATGTAAATGTGTATTCATGGAAGCACATATGTATGTACATAATTATCGTTTAGATTTAATAATTACCACAACACGCGGTAGCCTCAGATTCTGCAGATTCTATAATTTAATATTTATAATATTTAAAGTAGCTTTAGGATTACTACAAAACATTAAAATAAATATTTGGAGGGCAAAATGCGTGAAATTTTTGGCGCAAATGCAAATAAAATGCTACACATTTCAGGAAATTCCCAAATATGCGTCTAAAATCGCGCAAATACATTTATGTGTACACAATTTTGAATAGCAAGTGGAGCTGAGAGAAAATAAAAATAAAATTGAAAATGAAATGCAAAACACTTATTTACAGAAGCATCATTTTCGGCGCCATGAAAATTGTAATACATATACATATGTATGTATGTACAAATGGTGACAGCAAGCAAAACGAAGTGCTTATTTGTACGTTTTTGTGCTGTCTTGCGGTTTGTTTGTCTGTAATATGTTTGAAGGCAAGCGCAGTTAAATGTAGTCACACAATTAGACACTAGCGCTTTGGGATTGTTTGTAGAATAAAACGATTTGGCAAACAAGCTGCGGGAAATTTGCGTACATAACAACATACTACATGGGTAGTCGTACATGCATATGTACATATGTATGTATGTATGTATGTATGTATGTATGTATGTATGTATGTATGTATGTATGTATATATGTATGTATGTATGTATGTATGTATGTATATGTATATGTATGTGTGTACAACACAAATACGCAATTGATTCGATATCTGCCAAAAAGTTACTTTTTTGTATTTCAAGATTCTGGGTTTTCTTTTTCGATTATGGTTTCATCGATTTCGATTTAGATTTTAATTTTGACTTTCATTACGATCACAATTTTTAATTTGAATTTTATTAACTTCGATTTCGATTCCAATTTCAGTCTCCATTTCAATTTCAATTAAAAATTCAAATCCAATTTTAGCTACAATTTCAATTTCAACTTCAATTTTAATTTAACTTTTAATTAAAATTTTAACTTCAATTTTTTTAATTTCAATTTCATTTTTAATTTTGATTTCAATTTAACTTTCAATTCCGACTTCGATTTCAATGTCAATTTCAATTTCGATTTCAATTTCAATTTCTATTTCGATTTCAATTTCATTTTCAATTTCAATTTCAATATCGTTTTCAATTTCGATTTAAATTTCAATTTCAATTTTGATTTCAATTTCAATTTAATTTTCAATTTTGATTTCAATTTAATTTTCAATTTAATTTTCAATTTCAATTACGATTTCAATTTCGATTTCAATTTCAATTTCAATGTAATTTTCAATTCTGATTTCAATTTCATCTTCATTTTCAATTTAAATTTCAATTTCATTTCCAATTTTGACTTCAATTTCAATTTCATTTTCATTTTCAATTTCAATTTCATTTTCAATTTTGATTCCAATTTCAATTTCAATTTCGATTACGATTTCAATTTCGATTTCAATTTCAATTTCAATGTAATTTTCAATTTTGATTTCAATTTCATTTTCATTTTCAATTTAAATTTCAATTTCATTTCCAATTTTGACTTCAATTTCATTTTCAATTTCAATTTGATTTCAATTTCATTTTCAATTTGATTTCAATTTCATTTTCAATTTCAATTTCAATTTCAATTTCATTTTCAATTTTAATTTCAATTTCAATTTCAATTTCAATATCGATTTCAATTTCGATTTAAAATTCAATTTCAATTTCGATTTCAATTTCAATTTAATTTTCAATTTTGATTTCAATTTCATTTTCAATTTTGATTTCAATTTCATTTTCAATTTCAATTACGATTTTAATTTCGATTTCAATTTCAATTTCAATGTAATTTTCAATTTTGATTTCAATTTCATTTTCATTTTCAATTTAAATTTCAATTTCATTTCCAATTTTGACTTCAATTTCAATTTCATTTTCATTTTCAATTTCAATTTCATTTTCAATTTTGATTTCAATTTCAATTTCATTTTCAATTTCGATTTCAATTTCATTTTCAATTTCAATTTCGATTTCAATTTCATTTTCAATTTCAATTTCAATTTCGATTTAAATTTCAATTTCAATTTCGATTTCAATTTCAATTTAATTTTCAATTTTAATTTCAATCTCATTTTCAATTTCAATTACGATTTCAATTTCGATTTCAGTTTCAATTTCAATTTCAATTTCATTTTCAATTTCAATTTCAATTTCAATTTCAATTTCAATTGCGATTTCGATTTCAATTTAAATTTCAATTTCAATTTCATTTTCGATTTTAATTTCAATTTCAATTTCAATTTCAATTTCAATTTCAATTTCAATTTCAATTTCAATTTCAATTTCAATTTCAATTTCAATTTCAATTTCAATTTCAATTTCAATTTCAATTTCAATTTCAATTTCAATTTCAATTTCAATTTCGATTTCAATTTCAATTTCAATTTCAATTTCAATTTCAATGTAATTTTCAATTTTGATTTCAATTTCATTTTCATTTTCAATTTAAATTTCAATTTCATTTCCAATTTTGACTTCAATTTCATTTTCAATTTCAATTTCATTTTCAATTTGATTTCAATTTCATTTTCAATTTCAATTTCAATTTAATTTTCAATTTCAATTTCAATTTCAATATCGATTTCAATTTCGATTTAAAATTCAATTTCAATTTCGATTTCAATTTCAATTTAATTTTCAATTTTGATTTCAATTTCATTTTCAATTTTGATTTCAATTTCATTTTCAATTTCAATTACGATTTCAATTTCGATTTCAATTTCAATTTCAATGTAATTTTCAATTTTGATTTCAATTTCATTTTCATTTTCAATTTAAATTTCAATTTCATTTCCAATTTTGACTTCAATTTCAATTTCATTTTCATTTTCAATTTCAATTTCATTTTCAATTTTGATTTCAATTTCAATTTCATTTTCAATTTCGATTTCAATTTCATTTTCAATTTCAATTTCGATTTCAATTTCATTTTCAATTTCAATTTCAATTTCGATTTAAATTTCAATTTCAATTTCGATTTCAATTTCAATTTAATTTTCAATTTTGATTTCAATCTCATTTTCAATTTCAATTACGATTTCAATTTCGATTTCAGTTTCAATTTCAATTTCAATTTCATTTTCAACTTCAATTTCAATTTCAATTTCAATTTCAATTTCAATTTCAATTTCAATTTCAATTTCAATTTCAATTTCAATTTCAATTTCAATTTCAATTTCAATTTCAATTTCAATTGCGATTTCGATTTCAATTTCAATTTCAATTTCAATTTCAATTTCAATTTCAATTTCAATTTCAATTTCAATTTCAATTTCAAATTCAAATTCAAATTCAAATTCAAATTCAAATTCAAATTTAAATTCAAATTCAAATTCAAATTCAAATTCAAATTCAAATTCAAATTCAAATTCAAATTCAAATTCAAATTCAAATTCAAATTCAAATTCAAATTCAAATTCAAATTCAAATTCAAATTCAAATTCAAATTCGAATTCAAATTCAAATTCAAATTCAAATTCAAATTCAAATTCAAATTCAAATTCAAATTCAAATTCAAATTCAAATTTAAATTCAAATTCAAATTCAAATTCAAATTCAAATTCAAATTCAAATTCAAATTCAAATTCAAATTCAAATTCAAATTCAAATACAAATGCAAATATAAATTCAAATTCAAATTCAAATTCAAATTCAAATTCAAATTCAAATTCAAATTCAAATTCAAATTCAAATTCAAATTCAAATTCAAATTCAAATTCAAATTCAAATTCAAATTCAAATTCAAATTCAAATTCAAATTCAAATTCAAATTCAAATTCAAATTCAAATTCAAATTCAAATTCAAATTCAAATTCAAATTCAAATTCAAATTCAAATTCAAATACAAATGCAAATTTAAATTTAAATTCAAATTCAAATTCAATTTCAGGATTAATTTCACTAAAAGACCTAGTATGATTAAAAAGGCAGATAAGTATGGATTCCGACAAATTTGAATGATTGATTTTTGCGTAGGTATGTATGTATGTATGTAGCGCTAATAATTACTAATACGACATGGCGCACGCGAGGAAAATATTGTTAACCTCGCCATTTTGAGTGTGTCCCTGCTTTTGTATTGTTTACACGTTGCCCAGATTGTGAATGGCATATTAAAAACCAAACCAAATTCATATGTAAATTGACCTGATTATATGCGCTGACACGTTGTTTGTGCATGGACGTGCGTTTAAATACGAAAATCCATTATTTATTTACATTTTGTAATTGTTATGGCGCATTGTTGTGGTTAAAGCTTTAATTGAATAAAAACACAGCGAATTGGGAAGAAGATGGTCGATATTGGGCGATAATTCATATTTGTTGCACATTTGTGTGTGTGTTTGATCAATTAAATTATGGAAAGCATTTCGGACAAGAGTTAGCTATAAAAATATTATTAAAAAAATGAAATGAAATGTCTTAAAAATAGTTTAAATTGATAGATTTTGAATATATTTTTTATTCAACTTGAAGGCACTCATGTCGCTAAGAAAGCAGCTTTGATTTCTCTCCTTCTCACAGCAACATGCAGTCAAGACCAAGAAGGCAAGAAGGTATGCCTATTCCCTAACCACGTCTAAGCTAAAAAAAAACACTAAATGCAGTTATTTAACTGAAAACGGAATTTTCCAAAATATTACAACTTAAGCTGTAAATTTACAAGCAACTTGAGAGCTTTAGAGGGAAAAGCACAGAAAATAAAAGCAGAAATAATGCAAGTAATAAAAACGCTGCTGGCAAACAGGAAGCCAAAGAATAAGAAGAAGAAACACAAATGCAGCAAACGGAAGAACGTACAAAGTAAAACAACTAAGTTGCTGTCATTATTAGTTTTTTGAAAGTTGCAAACATTTGATAGAATTACGAACGGTTGCTGCTTTTTATTAGTTATTTTGCTTTTATTCTTCGTGCTTATAGTTTACATTAATAGTAAATGTTGTCGAATGTGCGCACATACATAAGTACATACCTTTATGTTTCCACTGACCATGGTTTTGAGGCACAGTGAAACCAATCAGCCTCCTCCCATAGGGTGTGGTTAGATATGCTAACGCCACCAAGCACGTTTTGAGTGAGTTTCGGGGTTCTTATATTCCATATATGCACGTCAAATACTTAACCTTTTACTACGGGTATGTGTATAACTTTGATTTGATTTAATTAATTGAAATCTCGCGCATTTGAAAGATGGCGATATAAAAGGAAGTTTTACACGTACATATGTACGTACCACCTCACAAATATACTCACATACATACATAAATACCCTGCAGGGAACTCAAATAACTAGTGAGCAAAATTTCTAGTTCCGAACTAGTGAAAAGGTGTCAAAAGGGAACTAGATCAATTGTAGTTAGACCCTCACCAGTTCAGAAGGAGTGAATTGAGTGACCATTATAAGACACACGTTCATTTGTAAGCAATTTCGAAGTGACAAAAATTCTATGAAAATTTTTCGTTCGTTCAATTGCCGTCGGCTTTGTATATTTCTGCAATTCTCAGATGTTTAGCGAAGCATTTTATATAAAGAGTTATCTATTTGCATCTTGTATGAAATTAAATGTCCCCCTAATTATGCTTTTCCGATCCCTCAGGCTTTTTATTTTTTTTTCTTATATTACTTTTTAAATATTATTGTAAATTTTTAATAAATAAATAAATATTAGTTAAAAAAAATTAAAAAAAAAATATCATCCACCTTGACACCGACAGGATTCGAACCCGCGCCCCGCAGAGTGTAAGGCACATGCGTTAGCCAGTCGGCCATCGCGCCACTTGCATGAAGTGTGTCAAATGCTGCACTTATGCGGCAGATGTAAAACTGTAGAATTTTTAGGTACTTGTAGATAGTTCAGAACTATCGAAATTGTGCCAATAAACGAACTAGTGTAAACTGCAGAATTTAGTACTAGTTCGGAACTATCGAAAATGTAGTGCAGAGAGGGACAATTGACACCGCCTAGGACATCGCCGTGTTAAATTCGCCAGTTGATGACATGCAAAAGAGATTTAGCTCGCACTAGTAGTGTCGAAAAATGCACTAGAAGCGACCTAGTTCGGAACTAGAGATTTTCTTACAGGGTATGTATTAAACTGAAGCGATGATGTATGTAAACAAATGCAAATAATTTTCCCCACTTCATAGTTTATGCAAATGTTTATGCAAATACCTAAATATAATACAACTTTCGTTTGTTGCTTTTACCACCAAAAAACTTTTCATGTAATCGCATGTGACTCTCTTTTAAAAAGTCAACCAACTAACAGATAGACGGGCAAAATATTAAAATGATGTCATAGCAACATCAAAAATGATTAACTCCACTCCAAGTGTTGTTGGTTGCCAAGCCAACATGTCATCATCAGCATAAGCATAAGCGACATGTTGCGGCAACAAAGTTTCGCACGGATTTTAATTTAGCACTGCTGGCCATAAAGGGTAATGAATAGATACTTAGCTATCAAAATTTTTGGAAGTTCGTTGGTGGTTTTTGCGGATGTGGGTGTGTTTGCGTGAGGCTCAGCGATGAGTGATGAAGAAAGTAGTGGAAAATTTGTGGTTCACAGTGAAATTATTTGGAGTAAACTGTTAATTGGATTTGGAGGAGAAAAAGATGAGGATGAGGAAGAAGAAGAAGAAGAGGAAAAAGAAGAAGAAGAAGACGAAAAGAAGTATTAGAATAAAAAGAAGAATAATTAGAAGAAGAAAAGGAAGATAAATAAGGAGATGCAAATGAAAAGAAAGGGCAGATTAAGAGAAGTAAAAATGTGCAGAGATTTTGCTTTGGAATATAAAAAAATGTCAGTAAGAGAAATAAAGTTGGAAAGAAAATGAAAAGAAGTTACAAAGGATATGAGGCAAATTATTTTTTAGATAAAGAATAACACGAAAAAAATTCTAAATAAGTGAATATTTTAAAAATATAAATACACGCACGCCATCTGTTGGAACATAGCGGTGGTTATAATCTAATCTCATTAGTAAAATGTGTTACATATATTTAGACAGCAGCTAGAAATTACATACATACATACATACAGGTGAAACTAATAAAAGCGTGTTAAAAAAGAAAAAAATTCTTCAGTCAAGTTAACAAACTAATTTGCAATATTCGAAATAAAAGTAAACGCATAAATAAATAATATAAGCGCTTGAGTGCATACAAATGAATGAGCGACAGTATACACCAGGGGCGGCCCTATCAGAAATTGGCTGGGCAGCCTGCGTATGAAGCATGACCATTTGTGTCATTTTCTTTGCTGTATTATTTGAAAGTTTGATAGCGGTTCCGTCATTGACTTTGATTAAATTCGTTTTGCACAATTAGTTTGTTGCTTATATTCATACCCTATGAAACCACAAGTATTGGAGTAAATCGAGAAAATGAAGATGATAAATTTCGTGCTAAGCACTAAAAATCTTTCAAATAAGAAGATGAGGAAGAATCATTAAGTTTTGATATGTGTATGTACAATGGATAATATGAAGATGTGTATATGACTTTTGTTGTTTTAGATGTACCGACTTTTTGCCAGCACATCAACAAGCCTGGCTCAGTCGAAAGTAAATTCAAGTTATTTACGATCAGAACGTGAATATCTACAAAAGCAGAGGAGAAGTTATTATTAGAATCATTTGGTAGGAATTCAACTGAATTGATTGCTGACCACCAACTTATAGAGAAATCTCTGATTCTGACACAAAAGCGCAGAGGTTTATTTTAGTTTCCTTATACCGACGGAAATTTCAGCAGTAACAAGTAGATTTGCTTATTAGAGCACTATAAGTGAATATATGTAAAAAAATGGTGTTTTAGCTTAAATTTTAAGCAGTGTTTAGCAGACTGAAGTTGAATTAGCAAAAGTCGTGAAATGTACGATTTTATATGATTTTGATTTTTGTCGCTTTTCAAAATGACGTTGTTGCCTGATTTTGATATTGTGAGGTTTTCATATTACTCAAAATCAGTCGCCAAATATCAATACAGTCGCCAAATATCAATATCAACGATTTCACAGTCTGATATTTGATATTAAAATTTGCATGTCACTTTAAAATAAAATAAACGACAATATTTAGACAAGTCAGGCTTTTCGGCTTGTATGAAACGCCCGCCACTGGTATACACGTATATTTAATATTCGATATATTTATGTATATAAATACACACCGACTTGTTTACGAGCCCCCAGCTTCGCGGCGAATATTTCGGTACAAATGCACCCTTGAGAATGGAATGTGTCTGTGATTTGTGACAATCTCATAATTTGACAAGCACATATGTATGTACATGTACGCATGTAGAAACATACCTACATTTGCAGAGGAAAATTTAAATACATATATTACCCCTCCGCTGTGGCCGCTGTGGTGCAGTGGGTAGAGTGCTCGCCTGCTATGCCAGAGGTCTCGGGTTCAAACCACGGTCCGAGAAAAACACCAAAAAATTTTTCTAATTAGTAAAAATCCAATTATTGGATTTTTTAAGAGCAGCGGTCACCTCTCGGCAGTGGGCGGCATACCCTCCGAGTGTATTTCTGCCATGAAAAAGCTTCTCACAAAAAATGCATTCGCCGTTCGGAGCCGGCATAAAACTGTAGGTCCACCCAATTAGTAGGAAAAACAAAAAGGAGCACACCTCGAATTGGGAGAGAAGCTCGGCCATAAAACTCGTCAGAGTTATAATAGCGCCATTGTATTATTATATTATTATTATTATTATTATTACCCCTCCCACGTCTCTAACGATGATTAAAAATACCCTAAGTAGAGCATTTAACATAATATTTACGAGCACAAACAAATGTTGAAACTAACGACACACAAACAAATGTTCATAGCTATGTCGGAAACGCTCGTACATTTGTACTTACATATGTATGTATGCATGTATGAAAACGTGGTAAATGAGAAAATGACAAGTATACAAATTTTTATATGTAACTGCAAAGTGAAGATGTTGAAAAAGACGAACGTGCGACGTGCAGCTGTTAATAGTCACTTTTTGGCTGTCTTTAGCTTTTGCTGTCATTTGGCAAACATACTAACGACGCACGTTTTCGTTTATTCGCTTATTGTCTTAATAACTTGTGTAATACAATTTTATTTATGTATGCAAATACATACATATACATACATATGTCTGGATATAAACTTTCCTCAATAAAATGCTTTTTAAGTTTTGTGCAAGTGGCAGACAGACATCTATGATGACGTGAATCGGGAAATTTTGATAAGCTATGCACGTACTTATGAATGTTTTTTGACTAATTACTAAATGACCATATGACTATATGTCTATATGGCTATATGACTATATGACTATATGAATATATGGCTATATAACTATATGACTGTATGACTATGACTATACGACTATATGACTATATGACTATATGACTATATGACTATATGACTATTTGACTATATGACTATATGCCTATATGACTATATAACCATATGGCAATATGACCTTATGACTATATGAATACATGACTATATGACTATATGACTATATGACTATATGACTATATGACTATATGACTATATGACTATATGACTATATGACTATATGACTATATGACTATATGACTATATGACTATATGACTATATGACTATACGACTATATGACTATGACTATATGACTATATGACTATATGCCTATATGACTATATAACCATATGGCAATATGACCTTATGACTATATGACTATATGAATACATGACTATATGACTATATGACTATATGACTATATGACTATATGACTATATGACTATATGACTATATGACTATATGACTATATGACTATATGACTATATGACTATATGACTATATGACTATATAACTATATAACCATATGACTATATGACTATATAACCATATGATTATATGAATACATATGTATATGTATATGTACATATGACCATGACTAAGACCATGAATTAAAATCATTTTTGCTTCTTAATTCCGTTTAAAAATGGATCATCTTGTCTTAGTATTTGTAATAATTTGATTTGTAATAACACTGGTCGACAAGTTTTTGTTACAGAAATAAAATTCTACTTTTGTAAAGGATTTCCGAAAAATTAAAACGTTGTATTCAAGAGAAATGGCCGGACTTTCGATAGCTTTAATCAATTTTTAAAATAAGTAGGTTAGGTTAGGTTAGAGTGGCTGCCATGGGGGCACACTTAGGCCAGTGCAGAGGCCCATTGTGATACCACAAGAAGAAAACAGATTACTCCTCCTTTTTAAACCAGTTTGATACCCTAATGAAATTCACCAGGTCCTTTATGTCGACAACCGCGACCTTAGATAGGCCATCCAGGAAAGGTGTCCCAAGAAAGCGTCGTCTGGCGCTGTTAAGAGCCGGGCAATGGCAAATGAGGTGTTCGATTGTCTCCTCTTCCTCATCATCTTTGCAGCTTCTGCAGCATCTACGGTAGGGTGCACCCAGTCTCTCTGCGTGTTTCCCGATAAGGCAGTGTCCTGTGAGCACCCCCACAAGGTTCGAGATTTCCTCTCTCCTTAGAGTACATATTTGACGAGATCGCTTGTGGTCCCAATTCGGCCAGGTTTGTCTTGATGTTCGACATACTGGGTTCTGTTGCCATCTATCGCTTGCTAGTTTATAGATATGCTGTTTAAGCATTAGCTTGCATGTGGCAAACGGCATACCTATGCGTTCTTTGTCAGGAAGAACCTGCTCGGTAGTGCCTTGCCTTGCAAGCTCATCTGCCCTACAATTTCCCTCGATATCCCTATGTCCCGGGACCCACACGAGGTGCAGACGGGTCTGTTTGGCCATCTCCTGCAGAGATCGGCGACAGTCCAGTGTTAGTTCAGAATTGAACGAGTTGGAGCCGAGAGACTTAATTGCTGCTTGGCTGTCGCTGAAGATGAATAGATCCCTGTAGATAGGTTCATGTCCTATACGGTTGACAGCCTCCATTATGGCTGACACTTCAGCCTGGTAAACGCTGCAGTGGTCGGGTAACCTAAAAGCTAGCTGTAGATTCAAGCCCTGTGAAAAGACTCCACCTCCAACTTTGTTGTCTAGTTTCGAGCCATCGGTATAGATGGAAACGCTACCTGGGGTTGGGTAGCACCGATTTGGCTCTTCCCACTCGTCCCTTTCTGGAATCCTTGTTTCGTAGTTGCTGTCTGCAACTATTGTAGTAGTACAGCGGTCCGTACTACCGGGTAGAAAACCTAATTTGCTTAGAATGCTAGAGTGTCCTGTGGCTTTTGTATGCCATCCGGATGACTCTCTTAAACGTAGAGCTGACGTAGCCGCTACTTGAAAACCTGCTAAATCTAATGGCAAGATATCTAGGATGGCCTGCAGAGCTTCACTAGGCGTCGTCCTGAGTGCGCCACTTATGCTGATCATGCTAGATCTGTGGACTCTGCTCAGAACATTAAGGTTTGACGCCTTGCTCAAAGCAGGCCACCATACTACGACCCCATATAGCAGGATTGGTCGAATGATCGCAGTGTAAATCCACCTGCAAATGCTGGGACTGAGTCCCCACTTTTTGCCTATGGCTCTTTTGCATGTGTATAAAGCAATATATGCTTTGTTTTGGCGCTGAATGATGTTATCCTTCCAGTTCAGCTTTTTGTCCAGAACTACCCCTAGGAACTTAGCCTTGTCGGCCAGGGTCAGGCGAACGCCATTTGGTTCTGGTAGATTTAACGGTGGTATTTTATACCGCCTAGTATAGAGGACAAGTTCCACCTTATTTGAATTGACACTGAGCCCACAACGAGAGGACCACGCTGAGATCTCTCGCAGTGCTACCTGCATCAGATCACATAAGGTCTGTGGGAACTTCCCTCTGTATGCTAAAGCAAGGTCGTCCGCATATGCCACGACTCTCCCGCCGCCCCAAACTGCGTCTCTTTTTAGAAGTGAGTTGACAGTGAGGTTCCATAGCAGCGGGGAGAGGACACCACCCTGGGGTGTGCCTCTGAAGACGTAGCGTGTAGATTTGACCTCGCCCATTGATGAGAGTACAATCCTTCCCCTCAAAAGTTGATCAATCAACCCAATCAGAGATACGTCAACGCCTAAGTGACTTAAAGCGTTGCTTATCGCCTCTGGGGTGACATTGTTAAAAGCGCCTTCGATATCTAGAAAGGCCACAAGGCAGAACTCCTTATCGGTCAAGGATGATTCAATGGTAGAAACCAGACTATGTAATGCCGTTTCGGTTGATTTCCCTTTAAGATATGCATGTTGATATCCAGAGAGAAGTTTACTATCAATTGTAATAGAGAGGAAATTACTTATTATCCTCTCCAGCGTCTTGAGCAAGAAGGAGGAAAGGCTTATTGGCCTAAAATCCTTCGGCTCATAGTGCGAGGCTTTCCCAGCCTTAGGAATGAATATAACCGAGACGCGTCTCCACGCATTCGGGATATGATTGAAAGCAAGACAAGCAACGAAGATGCGTTGAAGCCAGCTTGCTGATGTCTCCAGGGTATATAGGAGTTGTGCAGGAATGATCCCGTCTGGTCCCGCAGCTTTGTAGGGTTTGAAGCTTTTGATTGCCCACCTAACCCGTTCCTCAGTCACAGGTATATTTAAAATAAGTAAGTAGTTTAAAAGATATTGAGGAGTGAATATAGGCAAAAAACGTGTTTTTCGCCTTTTTGGGCATGAATATCTAAAAAACTGTACGTATTACAGAAAATCTGACTTCAGATTCGGATTCAGCGCACCGAAATCCTTTAGAAAAGTAGAATTTTATTTCTGTAACAAAAATTCGTTGAAATTTTGTCGACCTTTGTAATTTGAATCTGAATAAATGACTTTTACAAATTAATTTAATTGAGATACCTCAAAATAATCACAGTAAAACATTTGTGTCAAGAGTACATATGTGCGTTTATCGTACCTTATTTAAATAATTAAGAGCAAATGAAGCACTAACGACAGCAGAAAAGCGACTTGCGCAAGACACAAAAAGCAGCAGGCACCTTTCAACGAAATCTGCGAGAATGTGCAAAATGGAATACGAACAGCTTGCATGTAAATTAAATTGAGATGAAAGGAAAATTCTCATGCAGAACTTAAAAACACATAAAGCAGTGATTCACTAGTCACATACGTACATTTTGCATAATACATATGTACATATATGTATGTCACTAACGCTTTTCTGTAGAAATTTATTTCCATTGCGCGGCGATGAAGACGCAGACTTAGACTCGCCGCTTTCTTCGCGTATGTGTGTGCGTACATTTTAATATTTTATGCATATTTAAAAAGTTTTTCCATTGCAAACAGCAGCGGTAGATGGGGGACGTTAGCGATAAAAGCAAAGCAACTAAATCTTAATGCAACACATAAATAAATCTTCATTTAAAAATGTTCCATTCATAGATTCACTCATTCATTGATTCATTCATGCAACACATACGCACGTGAATTTTAATGTAGTAAATATAGTTCTGATGAAATTATAAACATACCCGCATTAAGGTGTGCATTATAAGTGTGAGCGTTTTATGATTGACAAAAATATTAGTTTGCCATGTTTATGGAGAACTCTATTTAATTGAACCTTAAATTGTCATTTCCTTACTTTTTTGTATAAAAATGTCAAATTTTAACTAATTAAACTTCTTAATTTTTTTCTATTTTTTACACTTTCAACCTTAGAATTCCATGCTTTGCTTTTAACTTACTTATAAGGAAATTTGTTTTAATGTTCATCTTCGATTTTAATCATTAAGAAAAAAATCTTTAAAATGTACCAATTAATATCCCTTTTTTTATAGTGACACACCCTAAAGTACATGTAGTGTTTTGTAATGCTCATTCATTTCTATAAATAAAAATTTACGTGCGAAATGATGGAAGTGCTTTCAAATGTAGATGTATACATTAGGGTGGGGCGATTTGTATGGAGGGAATTTAATCGATACCGCGCCATCGAAATTCGGATTCCCCTCAATTTTCTGAGTAGAAAACTCCTCCACGACATTTGTCTAAAATTATTTTTGATGTTCCGGAATTTGGTATTTATGGACTAAGACGGATTTTTGAAAATAAAAATTGGGCAAAAATCGACAAAAAAATAACCAGACCAATGTGCATATCGAATTGAAGCAGAATTTTATGCTGAATCCAGATATGAAATCAGAATTAAAATCGGATGATCCGTTTTCGCGATATAGCCTGATATCCGGTTATTCAGGGTGAATGCCCAAAATCGCATATTTTCGCGATTATTTCTTGCTGTGTACAATATATGTTAAATTTTTTTGCAAATTCCTCAAAGATAAGTCAATACAATATATGAGAAATATTTGAAAATATTAATTTATCTTCCGGTATAGGAAAACTAGAATGCACTATTTTTTCCTTTGCCCAAAATCGCGGTATGGGATCTCCATGTTATAGTCATCCGATATCGATGATTTTCGCTGACAGCGCTTTGTGTACAATCAATGCTCCAAATCCAACACTTCAGAATTTTAGCTGCAAAAATTGAAGAGTTATACCCCAAACCGTAAATGTATGCTGTTTGGGACTTGTTTTTTTTACTTTATTCAACTCAAAAAAAACTCAAGGTTACTCATACGCCATAGCGTACTATTGGAAGCAAAAAACAAATTTCAGAATCATAGGTCTACGTTTTAGGGAATAACTCTTGAGTTTTTGCAGCTAAAATTCTGAAATTTTGGATTTGGAGCACTTATTGTACACAAAGCGGTGACTATAACATAGAGAACCCATACCGCGATTTTAGGATAAGGAAAAAAGAGTGCATTCTAGTTCTCCTATACCGGAAGATAAATTAATATTTAAAAATATTGTTCCTATATTGTATTGACTTATCTTTAAGAAATTCGCAAAAAAATAAAACATATATTGTACACAGCAAGAGATAATCGCGAAAATATGCCATTTTGGGCATTCAGCCTCCATAACTGGAGATCAGGCTATACCTCGAAAACGGATCATCCGATTTTCATTCTGATTTCATATCTGGATTCAGTACAAAATTCTGCTTAAACTCGATATGCACATTGGCCTGGTTATTTTTTTGTCGATTTTTGCCCAATTTTTATTTTCGAAAATTCGTCTTGGTCCATAAAAACCAAATTCCGGAACATCAAAATTAATTTTAGACAAATGTGGTGGAGGTGTTTTCTACTCAGAAAAATGAGAGGAATCCGAATTTCAATGGCGCGATATAGGTTAGTAAATCGCCCCACCCTAGTATACATACATACATACATATATGTTTGTACACATTCGTTAGTAAAACCATATGTAGGTATGTATGCTTCTGTCTTCTGATGCCGTGATTTATGTTTATTTGGTCGCTTTTTGGTTTGATACATACACAAAATTATTATTTCATCAATTTCCTCCTGACGCACATACCCACATAAGTTTGTATAATCGTATGTATGTAAGTATGTACATTTGTAGATTTTTAGTGCACAACTCACACACTTTTCTGCTTTTTTTTTTGCAAAAATAAATTTATTGCAGCTTATAAAATTATGCTTATTTCTTAATGGCTTAAGTAATGCAAGTCTGTATTTTGTTCGCAGCTCAGTATTTCTTCTGTCTGTGGCTTGTTGCTTTCGTCGTTTTTTTTTAGCTGGCAGCTGATCGCCACAAGGAAATCATATATGAGACACACAATCTTTCGTTTATGCGATGGAGACGACCATATGACAATTTCGGTTGCGTTACGCTGGACATGAGGGATGGCAATCAGGATATTTTTTTAGTGATGCTTCGATTTTTCGTACTCTTTTGTTTTTCTTTTGATTAATAAATTTTTATTATTTTACATTTTTGGATTGTTTTGTTTTATGTCCAGCCTATGTACCTCAAATTGTCAATTGCCATTAAAAGAGTATGTGCTTCCAAAACTTTTAGCCTCAATGCCAAGATTGCTTTCTGAAACAAACACAGTTAGTGCTCCCAAGACAGCAAAACATTTTGTGCAACCCTAATATGTGTACAGAAATTGTTCATTCAATCTATGCCAAATTTGCATAAATCCCAACATGAGACTGAATTGAGCAACGTTGCGAATTTATTCTATGTTTTCTGCTTATTAATTCTGCACGCAGCGGCATTTCGTTTTGTTTTGTTATTAGATTAGATTATTGCAAACTAATACTGTGTAATTTATTTATAGTTTCAAAAATAAATGCAACTAATTTAATAAGCTTATTATATGGCAAAATCTATTTGGTTCTTTGGATTGTTGTTCTTGAGGAGACCAATGGAACAAAGAAGCAAAATGTTAATTTATTTGATGATTTTAAGAACTCAAAACTAAGAACTTCAAAATAGGTTGCGCTTGATTTTTAGTAATTTTTAAGGATATATGTATTTAATACCCACGTATATATAGTATAGTATCGATAAAATAGCGAATAACTTAGTTTTTGTGGTTTTTCATCAGATACTCTGAAATTTCATAGAAAATTGTCTCACCAATGAAAGGAGTACATGAAGTCATATTTGACACGGCCGAAGAAAGTTGCGGACATACTACAAAGTTTGATATTTACTTGTGCGCAGTACAGACAGTCTAATGTTTCTGTACACATACCCTCTGCTTTATAAAACCTTCTTGGAATAAATAAGCGTAGAAATTTAACGATCCAAATGAGCAACAAGATGAAAGAAGTCGAATCCGAGGCCATGTAATCGTATGTACATCCGCAAGTCTATTCGTACATCCATCTGGGCAAGCGATAACGATAAATTCTAACCACTCGGTTCAAATCGCAGGATGGTTATTTAAAACGAGCTGAATTGACCCCGAACAAGTCCACTTTTTCCTCAACGAAAATTTCCAAAACAAATTCCCAAAACATATAGAATGCACAATTACATAATTCACCAATTATTAAGAATTTAAGCAGTTTTTGGTATTGGATAATTAATGAAGTAAACACACACCCGAATTTTAAACCGAACTCTTTATTGAAACTCATAGACCTTAAAGGTAGAAACTTTAGGTTGCTTCAATAAACTTACTTAAACTTAAACTTAATAGTACACTTATCTAGATTTCTGATTATTTAATTAAATAAATCTAAATGTCTGACCTTTTTTGGAATGCTCTAATTAATTACGATTAAATGCGATTAAATACGATTAAATAAGATTAAATGCTATTAAATACGATTAAATGCGATTAAATACGATTAAATGTGATTAAATACGATTAAATGTGACTAAATTAAATGCGATTAAAATATGAATAGTTGCGATTAATAACATATAATAGGTATTAAATAAGATACATCCTCCAGATCTTATAATGATCCAGCTGTTTAATTCGATTATTTGCGATTATATGTTAACGATTAGATATATAATTCGATTAAATGTGGTTTTAATAGGCATAATAGGGGTTAAATAAGATCCATCTTCCAAATAGATAATAATTCATTTATATCATTTCATTAATTGCGATTATATATTAACGATTAGATATATACTTCGATTAATTGTGTGATTAGATTGTTAATAATTTGATTAAATGCGATTAAATAATATATAATTTGGTTAACAATGATTGATATATTATATTTTGATTAAATGCGATTAAAATATATATAATTTCCCAATTAGTAGCAAAAAACAAAAGTTACAAATGCGAGAGAAGCTCGGCCATAAAACTCTTTAGGGTAGCCACACATGACGGCAGAAAACGCGCTTCACTTGGGCAGAAAGCGCTAAAAACGCGCGTCTTCATGTGCGGAAATCGAGGGTTTTTGTTAACGAGCGTTTTCTCCCTGCCATGTCATGTGTGGCTGGCCTTAGAGTTTTGGCTACCCACACTTGACGGCAGAAAACGCGCAGAACTTGGGCAGCCATAAAAACGCGCGTCTTCATGTGTGCACATTACCCGCAGTACAAGGAAATCGAGGGTTTTTGTAAACCAGCGTTTTCTGCCTGTCCAAGTTCTGCGCGTTTTCTGTTGTCATGTGTGGCTAGCCTTAAACGTGCCAGTGTATCTACATATATGATTAATACGCTAACATAAATTTTGTTCCATTTTCTCTTTGAAACTACGAACACCATTAGAATCAAATAGAACTGCGTAAATTTTCATTAAAATTGGTTGGAAAATGCGTCCACAGTCGCCGTTGGAAAATTGCGGTATGGTTGTTGTTGCATGCTTTTGAACATGTTTGGCTGCAAGTGGTGTGTAGTTTCAAAGAAGTAGGAACATAAAAAAAGCAGCAGAAGCACTACAACAAAAACACAAAGTCAAGGACTAAGTAGAATAAGAAAGAAAAAATAAAGAAAGAGGAGGTAAAGGAAATTGCAGAAATAGAATGAAAGAAGTTTTTAGTATGTAAGTAGTTATAAGAAAAAATATAACGCATTTTAATCCTTAAAATCTACAACTTTTCCAGTTTATATTCAGAAAATTGCAATTTATATTCAGAAATTTCATTTCAAATTCAGATATGTATGTAATTACATTTCATATTCAGAAAATTACAATTCATATTCAAAAAATTACAATTCATATTCAGAAAATTACAAATTCAAATTCAGAAAGTTGCAATTCATATTGAGAAAGCTGCAATTCATATTCAGAAAATTACAAATTCAAATTCAGAAACATGCACTGAGAAAAAATAGTAATAAATACATATATGGAGGGGTCAAAGAAATTGCTTCCCTAAATTGAACACTATTTTCTTTGTTTTGAGTAAATTTTCGCTAAGACATGTTAAAAGTATTATAAAATAATCTTGTTTACATGCGTTGCCATGGTTTCATATACTTTTTTTAAAGAAATTCATACATGAAAATAATGCGGCCTTTACACGGGTCGATTTTTGCCGACTGGGAAAACGACTGGCAAAAGCTGAACGCAAGTCTACTTTGAGCTAGTCGATTTTTGTCGACTGAGCCGGTTGAACGACAAAAATCGACTAGAAAATCGTCGCGTGTAAAGGCCGCATAAGAAAAAAAATTTTTAAGCGCCATTCCATACCCAACTTGGCCTTGATTTGAATGTTTGATTTCTTTAATTTTGATAAGTGGAATTTCCATACAAATCACCATGGAAACGAATTTGTTTGAATGTTTTTTTCCACATTTTTTTTTTAGAAAGATTACCAAGAAAAGAAAATAATAATTATTTTTAAAATTTTGACCAAAAAAATGTTCCCACTATCATAAAATAATTTTGAATATACTCGTACCACTATATTTATCTTTGCGTACTCTGTGGTTATCTGCAATGATTTTGATTTTAAGAGTTTTAAGCCGGGTATCCACATCATAAGAAATGGCTCAAGAAAAAAATAAGCATATGTTTCTTACGTAATTTTAACGATTTATTTTTTCTTGAGCAAATATGTATGTATATACAATCGTATATATTTCTTGGCAAAACCAGCGTTGCAAACCTTCTTTTTCGTCAAAAATTTTAATGGACTTTCTTGTGAAGTGGATACTGCCTAAAGAAAATTTGACACAAGAAAATTTCTTGACCATTTTTAGAATTTTTTTTTATATGGGTTTCGGCATTTCTTATGATGTGGATACCCAGCGCTATCCATAAAAATCGAAATTAATAATTGCAGCCTGAGTTTTATTTTTTCCATCACAAATAAGTAATGCTCGGATTTTAATTTTTTTATTCAAGCATAATTACACTGCTCGACAAAAAGAATCACCAAAAATAAAATAATACTTTTCTAAAGCGAAATTTTACGCTGATTTCGAATATCATCTCCATTTTTTTGTGGTTAACAAAAAGTTACTTTATTGCAAAACTACAGAGCAAAAAAAAAGTAATATGCCGCCTAAAATTCATTTCTAGCATTCACATCTTAATAACTTCCCTACAAGCTTAGTTGCTGAAAGTGATGAACATGGTGAGAGATTTCAGTAGGACTTAATAGTTTTTCAATGGCGATATCAAGCATCTTGGTATGAGGATATGATCGAAGATAATTTTTTGGACAATCATACGTGTAACAAATGCAGAAAATCACAAAAGAGTAGTCAAAAGTTCTTACTCAGATCGCTCATTATTTATCCTCGCCTTAAAATCGCTAAATACAGATACATATTTCTTTATTCAATTAATTTTTTTGCTATTAATCGCTGTTTTGAGAGACATTGTGCACTTTCAAACACGTAATAAATGCAATGAAATAACGTTAAATATTACCCCTTAATTAAGTTTTATGAATAATCCGATTTTCGCTTGTTGAAATTTTACTCTTACGGAAAATTTTTCGTTAAGGACTTTCAATAGAAAAGGGTAAATATTAAAAGTGATACATCCGCTTATTGCAAAATTAGTCTTAAAATGTTCACAATTAAATTCTCTCTAGGATAGGGGGGCTAACTTTTTGTCCCCCATAAAATTTTTCTAATTTTAAGACAGTGGAATCTGAAATTTCTTTAAAAAAATTCGATTTTTTTCCCCAATTTTTTTCCTTCTTTTTGCCATTGTAACCAAACTATTTGATTAATTTTTAAGTGTGAAGGCAGAAAATGTTTTTGGAGCTCTCTCTACCAGCTCTTCCTAGATGTCGAATCGCCACAATGTTTAATAAAACTTTTTGATGCACTTATGTGATGCAACGTCTTGCATATATGGCTTTTTCCATTTTTACCAATATTACAAAAACTGGATCTGCCATAAAAAAATGGAAATGATATTCGGAATCAGCGTAAAATTTCGCTTTAGAAAATTAATATTTTATTCTTGGTGATTTTTTTTTGTCGAGTAGTGTAATTACTTTTGATCGAAAAAATATAAATCGAAGAATAATGATTACCGTTCCTGAAAATTACAAAAAAAAAAAAATTATGTATTGGAGCGCGTGTTCAAAATAAGCAAAAAATATGTCTTTGATCGAGAGAATTTTTTTTTTTTTTGAGTGTGGAACATAAATTTCTATGTAAATTTTTCAGCTAAAAAATTACATTGTTTTTTTTCAAAAATTTCTCAGAAGGGTAGAGTTCACTCTTCAGTCAAGAGGTCGCGGGTTAGAAACCCAGTCGGAACAACATCGAAAATTGGTTTTAAGGAAATTAAGGAATTAATGTAGCGCCAGCACTCGCATTCGGTCGGCAGGCCTACGAGTGTATTTCCGCTATGAAAAAGCTTCTCATGCAAAATTTGCATTCCTTCGCGCATGTTCAGAGTTGGCATAAAACTGTAGATCGACCGAATTCGTAGAAAAAAAAAAAAAAAGGGAGGAGCACTATACGAATTGGAATAGAAGCCCGGCCTAAAACTCATGAATATAAATAGACAGAGTGAAATTTATTAAAAAAAAAAAAATACATTTTTGCTATGTTTGCAAAAAAGAAAACTTAAATGCGTAAAGTGAAATTTTCTGAATATTAATTGTAATTTTCGGAATATAAACTAAAAAACCTGAAAGAAAAACTTTCGAAACCCTACAGCAGCCGGCACTCGTTATATGCTTGTTATTATATTATAAAATATAATTCGATTAAAAGTGATTAAATAGATTTTAATTTGATTATTTAGAATAAAATGCGATTAAAATATGATTAATTATTGTTTTTTGTAAAATTATTTATCAAATTATCGATTACTGTAATCAGCAAAATATAAAGATTAAAATAACGCTAAAGATTAAAATTCATTTCAATATATGATTAGATAATTGTGATTAAATAAGCAATAATGCGATTAAAATCAAAGCGTAAGCCATTAGGAATAGCACAAGTCTAAGCCAAGTTATCCTCCATTGTCCACGAAATTCGCGTCCACAATCCGCACGTAAACGCTGGCGCTACAAACGTATCTTCAGCTCATCCAACATGCGATAGACCTTCACGAACTTCTTCTCCACCACCTCCATGAACGATTTAATATCGTTGCGCACAATCGCCAACTCCAACGCTGCCTCCGACATCCCCTCGCCCGAGCACTTCTTCGTTGCCTTATTGCTCTCATACCAGCACGCCACCCCATCCACATAATCATCGACCAATTCCGGTTCGGTGGTATCCTCCATAAAGGAGATATCACGCTTCTTAACAAACGAATTCATCAGCAACTGCAAAAAGTCGCAATTCCAATTATTCTGTTGGAAATAGAAATACTGCAACGATTTCAGCGTACTGAAGAGTGGAAATTTCAAGCTGTACAACGAATTCGCCGATATGTCCAACAGCTTTAGCTGCGTCTGCTTCTTGAACACATCCTCGTGCATCTCGTGGATGCCCGTCGCACTCAAATTCAGGCGCTGCAGGCCGGTAAAGCGACGCAGCGGATTGCCTTGCAGTGTGCCCAGCGGATTGTGCGCCACATCCAAGCTGGTCACGTTGGCCGCATGCGGTATGTGCGGCAGTTCGCGCAACGAATTATTCCGCAACTCCAATTCGTAAACGTAGCCGTAAACGGTGAGTTTGCGCATATCGCAATTGTTGGCCACAACACTCTCCAACACGGCGAAATTGAGCGTCAGCTCGTGCAGCTCATTCCCCGACAAATCCAATTGCTTGAGGCGCGGCTGCAGCTTCAACAGCTCCGACTCGAACACGACAAACCGGTTGCGCGCCAAACTGATGCGCGTCAAATTCAAATTGCGATCGAAAATGCCGCGCGGAAATGCGGCCAAACGATTGCCCGCCAAATTTAGATCGATGAGCTTGCGCAGCGGTGCGAACACGCCCAACGGCAAGTGCTCCAACTGATTATCGGCCAGTGAGAGTTCCTGCAACTCTTTCAGCGCATGCAGGCTGGCGTTGTGCAGTGTGCGCAGTTGATTGTGGTTCAAGTGGAGCGTATGCAAGTTATCGGCGCCCAAAAAGATGTTCTTGGGTATTTCGCGCAGTTGATTGTGTCCGAGAAAGAGACTCATCAAATTGCTGGCGCCCTCGAATTGTGGCTTCTCGAATGTCTCCACGGAGCAGTTTTCCATCCGCAACACCTGCAGATCGGGGAAGGTGTCGAACATGAGATGCGGTATCTTGGCAATGCTGGAATTGAGGAAGGTCAGCATCAACTGCTTCGCTATGGGCGTTTGCGAGAGTATCACGTAATCGTTACGTCCGATTTGGATGTCCGTGCAGATGCCATTGAGGCAATGGTCCTGCATCCAAACGCGACGCAGCTGCGCAGCATGAATGTTGTGATGTGGGGCATTGTGTAGAGCGGCAATCACGCAGATGAGCAAAAATGCAAGCTTCATTGAAGTAGATTAATTTTTCTTGCTTTTTTTTACTTCACAAAAATTTTCTAAAAATTCTTTTTTTCTGTTTTTTTTTCAATTATTCTTTCCCGGCTACCGCCCTCGAGCAACTGAATTTCACGCACTCACGCCTTACTCGAGGGTGGCACACGCCACTTGCTGCACATTTGTTACTACATTTTTGGCGTATGTTTGTTACAACAAAAATAGCGTAATCCAAATGTCATATTCTTTTTTTAATTTTATATTAATATGCGCGTATTTGTTTATATTATAATTTTATCTCGAAACCTTTCTTTTCTGCACACACATTTTTTCAACGATTTTGTACCACTGCGCCGCCGTTTCCACAATGCACCGCGTCGATGTCACTTTATCAACTGATTTGTGGTATTTTGTGGCAGCAACAACACAACAGTCGCGTTATGGATGCTATGAAATGTTCTCTCTATCAAGAAATTTAAATAGGCAGAGCACATTTTTTTCTAAAGCGTAATTTTTTTATATTTTACCGCTTATGTTTACGAGTGGGCATAACAAAAGTTCGATTAGATAGGGACTCCTGAATCTTATTTTAATATTTACTACAGCCTTTGCAGGTGTTTTTTGAAGCTTTCTTTAATATTTCGGAACATGCGATTCTATTTGGTTTTCGGCATAAACGAACTAAGTTCACTGTAAAAACATTTAGTTCATGAAAATTTCAAGAAGGTTCCGTAGATTTCTGATGGGTTATGTTTTGTCTAGAGTACTAACCCAGAGTTTGTTTAGTCAACTTCGATTGATGCGTATCATCTGTGGTTCTATGGGTCTAGAAGTCCAAATTAGAAAAAGTTGCTAATGAATAAGACATGAATTTATAAATATTACTTGGACTGTCTCGATGGGTTTCCCGAATTTTAAATGCCAAAATTTTCCATGAATTAAATCGAAGAACAACAATCTAGATACTTGAGAAAAGTCTTTATTGGTGACCAACAACGGTCCTATAAGTATGAAATCACAGTTCGTGGAATATAAACTAAAGAAGTATCAAAAAAGAAAATAACGATCAGCAACATATTTCCTAAGTCTATAATCATATGATTTCTTTAGCAGTAATGCGGATAAAAGTGATGTGGATAATGCCGAACTTATTAAGTTCAAAATGCAAGATTTCGGACCTTATTTCCAGAAGAAGTGAAATCAATGCCAATTATAGATATAGGGAAGTTAAAAAAAAAGAGCAAATATTTGGAATAAATATCAAATAAGAGAACTTTAGTCAGTCCCTGCATATATGTGTTTATACTTATTCGTGGATAACTAAGTATATTTATACCCTGTTGGGAATTAAAAAAAAAGGTAGTTCGATAATCTACAGTGTGTCTGTTTGCTCCAGAGATGTAGAATAATTATTATTTCATTTTGAAATTATAAAAAAGTCTTACAAATTTTCTTCAGAATGATAAAAGTCTTTTGATAATAATTTTTTACTGATGAAAATGATAAAAATCTTCTATAATTATTATTCAGAAACTTATATTTTAAAAATCTTTCCATAATAGTTATTTCAAATATATATTTTTTAAGTCTTCAAAAACTTTTATATTGAGACAAATTTGAAAAAAGTCTTTGCGTAATTATTATCAGTAACAAATTGTTTTTTATATCTTCAAAGACTTTTTCATTGAGACAAAGTTCAAAAAAGTCTCAGAAAATTTTCAATAACTTTCATACAAGTATAAAATAAAAATAACTTTCATATAAGTACTTCAAAATTCAAGCAAATTTTCAATTTGAAATTGTATGAAAGATTTTTATCGAAGATATAAAAAAATAAATTTGTTACTCAAAATAATTAGTTAAAGATATTTTTGAAATTCGTCTCAATGAAAAAGTCTTTGAAGACTTAAAAAACAATTTGTTACGGATAATAATTACTCAAAGACTTTTTTCAAATTTGTCTCAATATAAAAGTCTTTGAAGATATAAAATAAAATTTCTCATTCATAATAATTACAAAACAACTTAAAAAAATATCTCAGAAATAACTATTATGGAAAGACTTTTAAAATATGTTTCTTTCAATAATAATTATTTTTTGATTTTTATTTTTTCTCTTATAATAATTACAACTATGGTTTCCTCCGTCCATCTTCTTATGCATTTGTTGTCAGTTCATCGGTAAGTTTATTGTTAAGTTCTTTCGTACGACCTTCCACCTAGTTTCCCTCTTCATTCATTTATCTTGTCACCGTATCATTTAAATACACAATCTACACCTTTTCCAATATTCAGAAATTAAATTTAATATTCAGAAAGTTACATTTCATATTCAGAAAGTTACAATTCATATTCAGAAACATGGAACATGAGTTTCTATGTAAATTTTTCAGGTAAAAAATTACATTGTTTTTTTTCAAAACTTTTTTCTTAAGGGTAGAGTTCGTCCTTCATTCAAAAGGTCGTGGGTTAGAAACCCAGTCCGAACCACATCGAAAATTTGTTTTATTTGAAATCGGGGAATTAATGTAGCGTAATCCCTCGCATTCGGTCGGCAACCATCCGAGTGTATTTCTGTTATAAAAAAACTTCTCATGAAAAATTTACATTCCTCGGTGGATGTCGTTCAGGGTCGGCATAAAACTGTAGGTCCACCCAATTCGTAAAAAAAAAGTGAATGAGTACTATGTTATTAGGCATATGGAACAGTTATCCTTAAATTCCATTTTTATTATGAGTAGGTATAAGTATATGACCGCACACACATGTAAAATTAAACAAAGTAAAATTTATTTAAAAAAAAAAACCTTTTGAACCGATGGCTGTGATGTATGTTTGAAAAAAAAGAAAACTCAAAAGCGTAAAGTGAAATTTTCTGAATATGAATTGTAACTTTCTGAATATGAAATGTAACTTTCTGAATATTAAATGTAATTTTCTGAATATGAATTGTAATTTTCTGAATATGAAATGTAACTTTCTGAATTTGAAATGAAATTTCGGAATATGAATTGCAACCTTCTGAATATGAATTGTAGCTTTCTGATTATGAAATGTAACTTTCTGAATATGAATTGCAACTCTCTGAATATTAAATGTAACTTTCTGAATATGAATTGTAACTTTCTGAATATGAATTGTAAATTTCTGAATTTAAAATGAACTTTCTGAATATGAATTGCAACTTTCTGAATATGAATTGTTGGTTTCTGAATATGAAATGGAAATTCTGGATATGAATTGTAATTTTCTGAATATAAATTGTAATTTTCTGAATATAAATTGCAACTTTCTGAATATAAACTGGAAAAGGTGTAGAATTCGGCCTCTTGTTTTTTAGAACGCCCGATCGCGCCTCTTTCATTTCTGTCCATGTATACAAGCAGTATGTAATATTTCATTTGAGTCCAAATACCAGAATGCCCCGAAAATACCAACATTTTTGAGCAGGCTTAATTTAGCCATGTCTGTCGACTGCCGAGGAGCGACTGCTGTTGAAAGCAATCACATAGTATTTTATTTCATTTTGAAAGCTAACGCCCAGGCTTCAAATCCAAATCCAGTGTGCCTAGCATGTAAGTCAAGTATATTTACCCACAATATATGTATGTATGTTAATTTATTGTCATGGAATGCCAGTTTTATGAATTTCATATAGATATCCACAAGCAGCTATATAATTTTAGACTCAATCTTTCAGTACTCTCTACAAATTATTAAAAAGTATTATTTTTTTTGTCTCTGTTTCTCCTCGATCTCGAATCATTCTCGATCTGGTGATCGTTTTAGCTACTTGGATTAAACAATTATGGTATGGAACTATTCAGAATAGGGAGAATACTCGTAGACATGCAGAGCAGTGAAAGGCAATTGCTGTCGATTTGTTGCATTGTTGTTGTTGTGCCTAAATTATCTAATATAGACACATACACATATCTACATACATATATACACGGAAAAAACTATATTGATGTCACATCCATATTTATGGATAATCCTGTCCGAACCATAAACTATGGATGTGATATCCATATGTTATATCTAAAAAAAATTGTAATATATACAAAAATATGGATATGACAACCATAGTTTATGGATCGGACAGGATTATCCATAAATACCCAATAAACACAAAAGCGAGGATAATATCGTGGCAATTTCGAAATGAATTGGCGGAGGGGAGTGTTATTTTTCGGCCTCGTATCGAGTTCGAGATGGAATCGAGACAAATCAATTATCGCAATAGCATTTATTAATTTTGTTGAATCTTGATGTACACGAAGAACTTTCCTGTTGGGCTTTAATTTATCCTTAAAAACTCCACTAAAAAAATTTAAAAGCTCGGATGATATTATGCGGAATTCGAGGCGGATTCGCAGAAGAAGATTTTCTAGAATGTATTCGCCAATGAGCCCAAATCTCGAATCGCCAACGATCCGAGGACACAAAAATGCGCGAATCGCTAATGAGAGGTGACTGGCCTGAGAATTCGGATTCGCCGATCTATCATCGCGCACTATCGCCGCGATAATATAATCAGAGAAGCGAACTCGTCTCGAATTCGAGGCGAATCCGTTGTGTTTATTGGGTATGGATGTGACATCAATATATGTAGTTTTCTCCGTGTACATGTGCATTTATATCTATACCCAGCCAAAAGGTTAGGCTTATAGTTGAAGCCTAAGCTATTAAACAGGAATACGCTGACAGCGCTGCTTGCTGTTATGCGCTTATTCCCTCTGCTCCAAACGTTTTAATACTTAATTTCCTGTTATGCGCGGATAAAAGTATGTGTTCAAATATTTTAGTTTTTTTTTGGTATTTTTTTAAGTGCTGTTTTTATAAAATTTTCATTCCTCGACCATAAAGCTGTGCATATCAAAGGCAAGGGAATTCAAGCACCTATATAACAGCGTGAAGGTTCTCGAAATCGCTGGCAAAAAGTTAGAAATATACTATTTAAAATATTTTTTTCGAGCATTTCTTTCTTTAAAGTGTTTTTTCATAAAATTTTTATTTGAAAAAGGATAAAGGTGAGCATACCAAAAGAAAGGGAATTCAATCACCTTTACAACGCTATGAAGATTTTCGAAATCGGTTGGAAAAAAATGGATATTTTCGAAGATCTGACCTTTGACCCCTTATAACATTGGCTACATAAGCTTTCAAAAAAAAAATTTATACCAGTCGAGTTCGAAGATAAGGCGGATCACACCCACATTTTTTATTTTTCAATTTTTTAAACAATGCAATCAAATTAGGGAGGGTCGAATTTCGAAATTCGAAAGCCCATTACTAAATTTTTGAGGCTAACTTCGAAAAATGGCGTATACATATTTTTTTCTTATGTCTCAATCTCTTCGAAAAAATTGGTTTGGTCCAATACCCAGAAAAAAAATTGATGTTGCCGTATAGTGTAATCGATTTATAAGCCGCAACGCTTAACATGTGAATAATGTAGCTAAATAAAAAACACCTTTTTACTGTTCCTTATATAAGGCATTTAAGTACCGCAGAAGGCCTGATTTTCAGGAATGAACTAAGCCTTATTTGCAATGGCGAATAAGCCTTATTATAAGGTATATAAACACCACATAAGGTCTTATTATGAGGAATTATCTAAGCTCATGGCGGATAAGCTTTTGAAATAAGGTTTTCTCTCAGAGAGATAGAGAGAGTGGTCCTTGCAGCCTAATAACATCAACACAGGAAAATCAGCCTTATTTTAAGCCTTTGCCCATACAACTTTTGTTCACTTAGAAATATCAGACA
This sequence comes from Urophora cardui, assembly GCA_960531455.1. NCBI lineage: Eukaryota > Metazoa > Arthropoda > Insecta > Diptera > Tephritidae > Urophora > Urophora cardui. The sequence continues at coordinate 122,493,204 of OY482672.1, forward strand.
TTATTTCGTAAGCCCCTATATCTTTTAGAATAAACCTGAAATAAGGCGTACATTTTTTGCTGTGTACATATGCTATCTATGTACTGTATAATAATTCTGACCAAGCGTACTTATGTAGTAGGAGAATGAGAATAAATTGGTTGTTGGTTTTGCTCTCACTGTTGCTATTGTTGGTTTTTAGACGGTTGGTTTAGCTTGAGTTCCGCCTTCAATTAAGCATCCGCTGTGGTTTTCATTTAATTCAATTGCGGCTGAGTAGCAGAATTTAAAATTTTACCAGCACCAAAGCCGCAACAGCAGAAGAAGATAGAGTGAGAAGAGGAAAAAGTGAAAACAAAGCATGGAAGTGCGAATGATATAAAAAAAAACTTAAATGGAAGGAAGGATTGACTAATTATAATGACTCTGCGCATGTAACTGAAAGAAATAAGTACAGGCATTGACTTTCACTTTCGGCACTGAGGTAAGCAGATATGGGATAGGGCTTTAGGGCAGAGCTTTCTGAATGCACGTTCAAGCGATAATGATTATGAAAGCTGCCAAAGTGGTCACAAATAAAGCCTGGAAATTTGCTAGTCTAGCATTCCGCACTTTTCATTTTGATGTCGAATTTATTTTCGTTTTCATTTCCACTGCCTTCGCAATAACCAGCTAAACTTTTGTTTTTCTTCCCCTCATTTGTCACTAAATGTCGAATGTTAACAGCATTTAAATGCGCTGATGATAAAAAATGTGTTTTAAAGTAGGAAGTGTACTTTATTTTATTTACTTTTTTTTTGATTTTATTGTAAATTTTATTTGCTCGCGCCCTCTTTCATTTAAATCTGCCACATACACACACACACACACACGCGAACGAAAGCTTAAAGCGCTGTAACCCCCCTGTAGGGAAAATCTCTAGTTCCGAACTAGGTCGCTTCTTGTGCATTTTTCGACACTACTAGTGCGAGCTAAATCTCTTTTGCATGTTATCAACTGGCGAATTTAACACGGCGATGTCCTAGGCGGCGTCAATTGTCACTCTCTGCACTACATTTTCGATAGTTCCGAACTAGTACTAAACTCTACAGTTTACACTAGTTCGCTTATTGGCACAATTTCGATAGTTCTGAACTAGCTACAAGTACCTACAAATTCTACAGTTTTACATCTGCCGCTTAAGTGTAGCCTTTGACACACTTCATGCAAGTGGCGCGATGGCCAACTGGCTAACGCATGTGCCTTTCAATCTGAGGAGCGCGGGTTCGAATCCTGTCGGTGTCAAGGTGGATGATAATTTTTTTTTTTTTATTTTTTTTTAACTAATATTTTTTTTATTTATTTAATAAAAATTTACAATAATATTTAAAAATGAATAAAATAAAAAAAATTGCAAATAAGCCTGAGGGATCGGAAAAGCATAATTAGGGGAAGGTTTCATTTCATACAAGATGTAACTAAAATACTCTTTATATAAAATGCTTCACTAAACATCTGAGAATTGCAGAAATTTACAAAGCCGACGGCAATTTAAAGAACGAAAAATTTTCATAGAATTTTTGTCACTTCGAAATTGCATACAAATCAAAGTCTGTCTTATAATGGTCACTCAATTCACTCCTTCTGAACTGGTGAGGGTCTAACTACAATTGATCTAGTTCCCTTTTGTCACCTTTTCGCTAGTTCGGAACTAGAAATTTTGCTCACTAGTTATTGAGTTCCCTGCAGGGCCTTTTTGATAAATTAAGCTCAACAAAAAAAAAAAAGACAAACATAAAAATAACAAAAAGAATTCAATAAAATGTCAGCGATAAAATAAACGATTTGCAGCTTTAAGTGAGACTTTAACACACAACACCATATTACTCGTATATGTATATATGCATGTGTACACGCAGATTCACGTGACAAGTATCATGTGCATGTATGTGTGTGGTTTTAGATTTATGTTTTCACGCTCATCCGGCGGATTTGCGTTGTGTTTCAAGCAATCAACTGCGTCACCCGATGCTGTCCAATCCATCCAACAATGACACAAATGTAAGAAACGCATTCCATTCACAAATAAATAATGTATTTATTGCTATTTCTTTTATACTCGTACGTACATATGTTTATTGTTATGCGCAAACATGTACATACATACATGTGCCATCACTCATTGCCATGACATTTCACCCTCCCAAACCACACACACCCTTTCCTTCAACTCTTTTATTGCTGCGCGTTACATCGCTCGTCTGCGCCGGTTATATTTTTAGCTATGCTGCTGTTTTGTCACATGCTCACAAATTCCATCACAATTCAATTAATTTTTTCCCATGTTTTTTTGCTTAAAAATTTCCCAACCGACGCCAAAACTGAGAAGTCGCAGCGATATAATTTTACTGTGATTGATCATAATACAATTTAGATAAGACATTTCCTTTATCACATAACTTTAATTTTGCATTCGAAACCGGAAGCGAAATTGAAGCCGAAATCGAACTTTTTAAAATATTTTCTTCGCCATGAAGTCCTTATAACGTTTAAAAGCCATTTCGTGTGAAATGCTCCTCAAGTTTATGGAATAATGCACTTGAAGAAGTAAGCTTTGGTAGACCTTAATATCTTCACAATAAATATACATACATATGTACATGGCCGTAGCCAGGAATTTTTTTCGTGGGGGGTTTATAGTTTTATAGTTTTTTTTTTTTTTTTGTTAAGAAAAATAACCAATTTCGTGCACTAAATAAAAATAATAAAAAAAAATCTGGATTCGAAAGTGATATTTAGAAGAAATTTTTTTTTTACAAAACTTTTGATTTTCAAATTAGAGTTTTTATAAAAAGTTTTAAAAATCAGGAAACTTTTATTCATTTAAAAATTAGGAAAAACACACACACAAAATTCACAAATAATACTAATATAACCCGAGTAATGAATTTTCAGCCATGCAATGACTTTATGCAGTTATAAGCAAATGTGCTAAAATTTTAGAAAATGTATGTAACATAATTTAATTTATAAGTGGTATGTCGTTAGAAGCGTATTTTAATTATCTTTCGAACGGAGTAGATACGGTTTGCGGGTATTTGTAACTTCAGCGAAAAGAATTTTTGATTGAAGTTGCAACCAAAAAAACTCAAAATTACGTAATCTCAAAACCCTAACCATAAAAAATGGTTTTGACCTAAGCAGGTCCATGCCAGCCCTCCCCTATACCTGAAATTCTTGGTATTTTCTCAAATTAATTATTTGTAAACTAGTGTTTTCAACATATCGCACACCAAATCAAAAAGCGTTACAACTCAAAATTCAAAAATTTTCAGGAGAGGCAAAAAACTTTTTAATTTTTATAGGCAATGATATGGGAAAAGGCTACGTATAATAGTTATTTCCCAGTTAAAAAAGACTCTGATGGAAAAGATTTTTTGGCAGCCGCTAGAGATATATTCAGTGTACCAATTTATGGAAGAAACCCGATTTCGAAAAATTTTGAGTTGTAACGCTTTTTGATTTAGTGTGCGATATATCTTTGAATATGATAGAAGTAAAATTTATCAACCAGAATTTCGTGGGGGGTTCAAACACCCAAAACCCCCTCCCCCCCTAAATACGGCCATGGCTCTAGTATTTATACATATATATATGTTTATATGCAAATTCATTTTAGCACACGTGTTGCATGCATGCATGAAGGATCTACGATGTAGTTTGTGACAGCGGACAGAGAACAGAGCACAGAAATCAAAGCTTTTAAGCAACTTAGGGCCGTTTACTCAACATCTGATTAATTTAATCGCTGGTTAGTTTGACGTAAATTGTATGGTGAGCTGTCAAATAAATTGCTTAACCGGACAAAAGCCTGTGGTTAAGTGCTTAACCGGAGCTTGAGTAAACGGCCCTTAAAGTATGCGCAAAAAGGAAGAAACGGGAAAATAGAGGACAATAGACGACAATATAAAAAAAAATCATGGTGCGAATCGTGAGCAGAGGCCTCTTTCAGATATATATAAATATTCTTACTTGATTGTTGTGAGTTTTGTGCCGCGAGTGCAGTGATGGCGGTGGCATGCAACAGTTGCATTTAAGTGTATTTATAACAACTAATATTCAACCATTGGCAATCGGATTTTCGTTTACAATTTTCAATTCTGCTTTGTCCTTTGGTGTTTTGTATAAAAAAAGCTCATAACATTTACATACATATTTTCTCTTAGTAGTACGTATTATTTGTACGTTAGGATGTTCCTTATCAAATTGCGAATTTCTTCGGTCTAATCCCCTACATCGGTAGGAGTACAGTCAAAGATATCACATATGAATTTTGTTTACGATCGGAGATGGTTAAGGTGTCACATATCGTAATATGAACTTTGGCGCCTGTGCGACAACCCTTAACCGTCACTGATAGGGACAAAAATTTATATACCTATGTTAGCTTCATTTAGTGGCCGCTGTGGTGTAGTGGATAGAGCGCTCGCCTGCCATACCAGAGATCTCGGGTTCTAACCCCAGTCCGAACAAACACCAACAAAATTTTACTAATTAAATAAAATCAAATTATTGGGTTTTTAGAAATAGCGCTCACCTCTCGATAGTGGACGGCATACCCTCCGAGTGTATTTCTGCTATGAAAAGGCTTCTCACAAAAAATGCATTCGCTGTTCGTAGCCGGCAAAAAACCGTAGGTCCACCCAATTAGTAGGAAAAACAAAAGTTAAGGAGCACACCTCGAATTGGGAGAGAAACTCGGCCATAAAACTCGTCAGAGTTATAATAGCGCCATTATAGAATTTGTCTCCATACATTTTGGAACCACCCTCATGTACATATACATATGTACATATGTATCTATGTATGTAGTAGATAGGAATATAAAATAAGCAACATGTGCATTGTATTAAATTTTTCCCACAAGTGAAATAATTTTCATGATTTCTAATACAAATACATAATTTTACATACCCTGCAGGGAACTCAATAACTAGTGAGCAAAATTTCTAGTTCCGAACTAGCGAAAAGGTGTCAAAAGGGAACTAGATCAATTGTAGTTAGACCCTCACCAGTTCAGAATGAGTGAATTGAGTGGCCATTATAAGACACACTTTGATTTGTATGCAATTTCGAAGTGACAAAAATTTCATGTATTTTTTTCGTTCGTCCATTTGCCGTCGGCTTTGTACATTTCTGCAATTCTCAGATGTTTAGTGAAACATTTTATATAAAGAGTTTTCTATTTGCTTCTAGTATGAAATTAAATGTTCCCCTAATTAAGCTTTTCCGATTTATTTTTAATTTTTTTTTATTTTATTACTTTTTAAATATTATTGTAAATTTTTATTAAATAAATAAATAAAAAATATTAGTTGAAAAAAAATTAAAAAAAAAAAATTATCATCCACCTTGACACCGACAAGATTCGAACCCGCGCCCCTCAGATTGAAAGGCACATGCGTTAGCCAGTCGGCCATCGCGCCACTTGCATGAAGTGTGTCAAAGGCTACACTTAAGCGGCGGATGTAAAACTGTAGAATTTTTAGGTACTTGTAGTTAGTTCAGAACTATCGAAATGGTGCCAATAAACGAACTAGTGTAAACTGTAGAATTTAGTACTAGTTCGGAAATATCGAAAATGTAGTGCAGAGTGACAATTGACACCGCCTAGGACATCGCCGTGTTAAATTCGCCAGTTGATGACATGCAAAAGAGATTTAGCTCGCACTAGTAGTGTCGAAAAATGCTCTAGAAGCGACCTAGTTCGAACCTGAGATTTTCCCTACAGGGTGTAAACACGTACGTATGTATTTGTGCATTTATTTCCTCGCCTTCTCCTTTCTGTTCCCTCACGTTTTCAATTTGTATTTTAACTGGAATTTAATGAAAAAATTCTTATGAAATTAGATGTCACAAATGTTTATGAATCAGATGCTTTGGCACAACCACAACAACTTCCACGAATTAATAAAAACCTTAAGGTTGCAAAGGCACCTTTATTCGAAGTCTTGTATTCATAAGTATTTTTTTATACATAATGGAAATTGAAAATTATGATAAAAATACCTACATAATTCATTTTTGCTTCCGCAGAGAAATAAGCACAAGAAATGATCAGTGTTTAAAAAACTGCAGTCGGAATTAGCAAAAGTCGTGAAATGTTTGATTTTATTTGATTTTGATATTCGTCGCTTTTTAAAATGACGATTTTGCCTGATTTTGATTTTGCGCTGATTTCATATTGCTCAAAATCAAAAGCAGCCAAATATCAAAATTAGCGATCTTGCCTGATTTTCATTTTGTGCTAATTTTGATTTTGTGCTGATTTCATATTGCTAAAATCAAAATCAGCCAAATATCAAAATCAATGCTTTCACAGTTTTGCTATTTACGCTTACATGAACACATGTGTGTATGTACATAATTTCTTACCCTCTGTATTACGTTTGTATACATACATATGTATGTATGCACATGTAAGCGTAAATAGCAAAACTGTGAAAGCATTGATTTTGATATTTGGCTGCTTTTGATTTTAGCAATATGAAATTAGCACAAAATCAAAATTAGCACAAAATGAAAATCAGGCAAAATCGCTAATTTTGATATTTGGCTGCTTTTGATTTTGAGCAATATGAAATCAGCGCAAAATCAAAATCAGGCAAAATCGCTAATTTTGATATTTGGCTGCTTTTGATTTTGAGCAATATGAAATCAGCGCAAAATCAAAATCAGGCAAAATCGTTCATTTTGAAATCAGGCCGCTTTTGATTTTGAGCAATATGAAATCAGCACAAAATCAAAATCAGGCAAAATTGTTCATTTTGAAATCAGGCCGCTTTTGATTTTGAGCAATATGAAATCAGCGCAAAATGAAAATCAGGCAAAATCGTTCATTTTCATATTTTTTCATATTGATTAACTGCGACTTCTGATTTTTTAAAAGCGGAATCAAAATCAAAATCAACAGAAATGAAACTTATGCCAGTTTTTTAAACACTGGAAATGATAATGTCACTTACACACAAAAATGGCAAAAAACCAGAGGAAAAAAAACACAAAGCCCGACGGAGATGACACACAAAGACAAACAGTCAAAAATGTCAAGCTAAAGAAAAAGTCAAGTTATATGCAGGACAAGTTGTCATTTTTGCGGCAAACCGAAATTACGAAAAGGCGCTAGCAACAGCATATTAACCAAAAAGAAAAGCTGCAGAATGATGCCTCTTAGTTTCTTCGCATGACATTTTCAATTTGAATTTGCGAAAAAGAGGCAACACTGCAGCTGATGCAAATAACAAATGAATAAATGAGTCATCTGTTGATGATGGGTGGTGGCGCTGTTGCAACAGCTGAGCCGTGTTGAGTTAATGTTGTTAGGCAACGCATTAAATTAAAATGTATGTAGATTTGAATTTTGATTTTGGGTTGACATTTCTGTTAACACATCACTAATGTAAGGGAATATGACTGGCATATGAATTTGTGTTGAAGAAAAAGAATTTCGTATGTATTTCGTATGTGTGCGACGTTAGTAACACAAACAAATATAAAGAATTTTGGGTGAACTGCAAGAAATAGCTTTTGTACAAATTCTTTTGAGTTTTTTTTATTTGTTTTTTATTAAGAATGCATACAATATAAATTTAATATGATCTCAGTGTATTTTTGTGCTATGAAAATGAATGGCCAAAGCCGTTTGATTATTTCTAAGGCGAATTCTTTGCAGAATAATACGGAATGGATAAACGAAAGTTTAAATATATACCACACACACATTCCATTACACACATTATTCGAAAATTGAAATCAGTATTTTAAGATAGAATTTTTAATGTCAAAATATGAATGAAATGAGTTATTTGCCGCACCGTTTACATATGAATATACCCAGCAAACATTCGCAGTCATAAAAGGGTGAGAAAGGAATCCTAAACCTGAACGTTCACACTCATTGTGAGTTAAATATTGGAGTCAGAAATGTAGGTAAAAAAATGCTATTGATTTCAAAAATAGGTGGAAAAATGAGTACAAGAATGTAGACGAAAGTGTTGTAACAATTTTAATGCAAGGCGTTAAAAGAAATATTCGCGAATTTTGCCAAACTGTAATGTAAACTACAAAATGTTTGAAAGAGTTTTTTTAGTGCTTAGCACGAAATTTATTTAATTCCATTTTTAATTGTTGGCGGTAAGTTTGTTTGTTTTGAGGGACGTAATAAAGTAGTAATTGAAACGAGAAAAATAATCTTTTTAGTTATTTTACAAAATGGCTTAACTGCAGAATATGTAAGTATCAATTTTTTCTGGGACAGACTTTATTTCTGTTCTTAAGGTGGTCGCTCTATATGAGCCTAATTTCATATGTACATTAGACCGTCTCGCCTTATATGGACCAAAAAAAAAAGTTCACCGTGGGTCCTCCTATATGATTTCTCTTTCGAAAACATTTCTGGAAAAAATTTTTTTTTTTTTTTGGACGCCGCTAGATGTCGCTAAAATTCATTTTTTCCATATCTTCGGTATTTATGGTCCGATGCCTAAGTTTGATACATCAATCTCTTTGGCGTGAGAGGAGGGTTTCCACTTTCTAATTGCATTAACCCTATGTGCGCCATTGGGGTACTTAGTGTATACCACCTTAATGTAACTTTTTTTTCCGGAATGTTAAATGTCGTTAAAAAGCATTAATCTTTTGCAAAAGAAGTATTTCGATCGATTCAGTAGAACCGGAAATAAATCACATTTAACATTCCGAGGAGTATAAGTTTTTCGCTTCCTGTGATCTTTTAGGTTCATTTTACAAAAATTTTTTCTGAAGAGACTCCTACTGAAATTTTATGACGAATAATTTTCTAGAATATTTTAGCCCTCTAGCGACCTTAAAAATATTATTTCCTGACTATACTCTATTTCCAGACTGTATAAAAAGGCGAACTTATTTTTTCGCGATACGATCTAATGTACATCATATGAGCATGAATAACAGTCATAGAAGACTACTATTGGACTCATATTTATGCATTTTTTTGCATTTGCCTTCCGCTGACTCAGTTCTCTTCATTCTCTCTCCATTCAGCCCCGCTTATTCTATTCTTCTCTCATTGTGGTAACTTTTTTAACTTCACTGCTTGCTTTATAGTTCTGTCTATTTTGTATTCTCCACTGTATTCGCACCTCACATTAATCCGGGTTTCAATACAACGCCATCATATAGTGGGACATTAAACATATTGAACTTTATTGAGACAAAAAAAATTAAAAAAAATATAAAGAATAAAATTTTGCTAAGCTCATATTTTACACATATTTCGGCTAAATATCGGATTCCAAAATTATGAGGGCTCCGATAATGTTTGCTGGGTAATGCTATTTGCAAATTTTTTTTTTTTTTGCAAAATGAAGGTAAAGGATAGTATATTTTTTTGGTTAAGAAATCTTAAATTCTGATATTTGATTATAAGATTAATTATGAGGTATTTACATAATTAAGTAATGAGGATGAATCTGCCCGTTAAGTTTTTAGCTTTAGTGTCCGAATTAAAATTCTTATTTGTTTTTTTTTCTGGTAGAAAATACTTTACAGGTGTAATTAGCTTTACAACCAAAAGAAAAGCAGACACGTAAACATTTTCAGCAGCTATTTATTAAAATTGAGTAAGCTGAAATTGAGTTAATTTATGTATGTTTGTACATGCAAAAAAAAAAAAATGGCTAAAGCTATAAAAAAAAGTACATAGCACTTTTTGCTGCTGAGCACTTTAAACCATTTATCTGCGTTTTAATACTTTTTTATGCGGTAATTTTTCTGTTCGATGCTTATAAATGGCCTACAAAAAAAAGAAATAAAAAATATGCAAAAAAAAGAGATAAAAGTTAAAGCAGATAAAGCAAAAAATTGCCGCGCAGACACTAAATATTCAACGCGTAAGCTTCTTCATTGCTTCTTCTTCCTTTGCGCGCAAAATTTATTCCATTATCAATGCTTTAGAGGGGGGCGACTCGTATTGCCATCTAATCGCCGTGTATGTGTTGGCTTGTGGTGTCGTGGCGTGGGAGGTGGCAGTGGCAGTGGCATTGGCAGTGGCATTGGCAGTGGCGGTGTCCAGGCTAAACCAAGTTGAACTGAGCTAAGAAGGAGAGCTGCAGCAGAGCATTTATGGTGTCGTTTTTGGCGACTGAATAATGGATTTCCGCGCGTTGCTTCTGTGTTGCATAATTCAATTTTGGTTCAGAGTAAATGGTCGTCGTTTGCTCTGCTGTCACAGCTGACTGGTGGCTGTGATGTACGGCTATGCGCTGCGCTGAACTGCCTTATTTCCTTAGCATGTGCATTTAGTTGAATAGATAACACGGCGCAGAGTGAGTGGTGTATTAAATTGTGATTTCGTTCTCCATTGTCGTTGAAGGACTTTTTATAAATGGGATTTCCGTTTTATGTCTTTTTCATTTTTTTTTTTTTTCTATTGCAGAGTATGCAAATGGAGAAGCAATGCAAACGCAAATGCGATAAAGCAGACAAATGACTGACAAATGGGCAGTAGAAGGATTTTAGCGAGAGGAAGTGGAAGCGAGCGAAGAATTTTGAACTGAAAAATAAATGGCGAATAAGTTAATGTATGTAAATATTTTAGTTAGCCTACTTTTGGCATTGCCTTGCGCTTAAAATATTGAAATATATTGAACTTTAGCAAAGTAGAAAGTGAGTGTGACTAATGAAGCTTTATCGGCTACATTAAATTAAAAGCAGCTTTAATTTCGTAGAATCCTTTAACCCTCTAACACACCCACGAAGAGGTCGTTTTGACCCCTTTTTGGAAAGTCTGAGAAAAACAGTAATATGATGGTAGCTAGAGTGTTAAAATATTCTAGAAAATTATTCGCCATAAAATTTCACTAGGGGTCTCCTCAGACAAAATCTTTGTACAAAACCTAAAGGACCACGAGAAACAATAAAGAAAAATGACGCCATGAAATATGCAACAAATTTTAGATGGATGTACCTACATTCATTGTATACAGATGTGTGAACTAGACCTGGATAATACTGAGTAGTAATTGTTCTATTACGTACTTAAATACTTTATATTTTGATCTTGAAGTAATTAGTCCGTACTAAGTACTTTCAGAATATTCAAGTACAAGTACGAGTACAAGTACAAGGAATTGCAAAATAATTGGAGTTTTAGCAAATACCTCAAAGTATTTCAAAAGAATTGAAAGTACTTGAAAAGAATTGAAAAATCAATTCAATTATAAGGAATTGCAAAATAATTGAAGTTTTAGCAAATACTTCAAAGTATTTGAAAAGAATTGAAAGTACTTGAAAAGAATAGAAAAATCAATTCAAGTACATTTTTCAATTCTTTTCAATTACTTTCAATTCTTTTCAAATACTTTGAAGTATTTGCTAAAACTTCAATTATTTTGCAATTACTTGTACTTGTACTTGTACTTGTACTTGGACGTGTACTTGTACTTGAAAATTTTGGGAATGCCAGTACCAGTACCAGTACAATTCCTTTAAAATGTACTTGTCACAAGTCGTACTGGTATTTGATATTACCCAGGTCTGGTGTGAACAACACAAACAGAGAAATCATTATATTTTTTGCATATTGCCAAATAAACACAACGAATTCGCCTCGAATTCGAGACAAGTTCACTTCTCTGATTATATTATATCGGCGACAGTTCGCCAAATTCCCAGATGAGTCACCTTTCATTAGCGATTCACGCAATTTTATGTTCTCGGATCGTTGGCAATTCGAGATTTGGGCGCATTGGCGAATACATTCTAGAAAATCTTCTGCGAATCCGCCTCGAATTCCCTACGATATCATCCGAACTTTTAAATTTCTTCAGTGGAGTTTTAAAGAGTAAATTAAAGCCCAACAGGGAATTTCTTCGTGTAAAGCACGATTCAACAAAATTAATAAATGCTATTGCGACAATTGATTTTTCTCGAGTCCATCTCGAACTCGATACGATATATGTATGTATGTAGATTCGTGTTTGAAGATCGGTTTTAACGATCATAACCGCTGCACGATGTTTATTAACAGTGTTGCCAAGAAGCATTAATCTAAATGTTTAAAAAAAAATTGGTCTTGAGAGCTCAAGAATGAAGTAGTTATGAAAATAAAAACGACCAAAAAAACCAAAAGTAAAATTTAATCGGATGAGCCAGCCGATAAACAAGCTCTACTAATTAGCACAAAGAATTGCTTGAAGAGATGTGGTGGTCTCCGAAATGGATCTATAACTTTTACCAAAAAATATTAATTTTTCACATCAATTTTTCCTTAAAAAAAAAAAATAAATAAAATTGGTCTTGAGAGCTCAAGAATGAAGTAGTTATGGAAATATTTTACATTTTTAACTCCTTGGAGTAGTTTAAAAAGTAACCTCTTGTAGGTGGTTTGCAAAGTAGCTACGGCAAGTTAGTTTTTGAACTAGTTTGATGCGATCGAGCGATGGACCATGTGGTCCTGTGCTAGGACATTGCAATGTTAATTGGACCAATATTTTTATATGGAATGTGGCAGGTTTTGGGCTAGTTGATTGCCACAAGCGCACAGTGGGGGCACCTCCATACAAACGCGGCCAAAAATAGTAATAATTAAGCTAGAATCTTGAAACTCGGAACTTAAGCTTTTTTGGTTGAAATTAGTAAACTGTGGGAATTTGAACAAAATCCACCCACAAATATGCCCACCTCCCATATAACGGTATTTTTGAAATTTCAGCATTTTCCTAACTATTATAGCTAAAATGCTCCATTTTGATTAGTGTATACATTTTTGAAATATAAATCAAATGCGGTAATCATTTTGGAAAAAGGGTAAAGCACTTCACCGTTTTTAAATTAAAAATATATGCACTTTTAAGTATGTTATAAGCATTTATCATAAAACTTTTATACAAAAAAATCGCATTTCAAAAAAATTTTATACCGGAAATGAAATTACACTTTTCTAAAGGATTTCAGTGTACTAAACCCGAATCTGGAGTCAGATTTTCCAAATTGTTTCTAGTTTCTGAGATATTCATGCCCAAATAGGCAAAAAACACGTTTTTTGGCTCTATTCCCTGCTTAATATCTTTTATATAATTACTTTCCACTCAAATTCGATTTAACCAGTTGAAAGCACAATCATTACCCTTGAAAACAGCGTTTAGTTTCTTCGAATATCTTAATTAGAATTGGAAATATCGATATTTAAGTTTCACCATTTTGACAAATATTCCCCATACAAAAAAATTTAAACTTTTTGAAGCATACTTCTGGGCATTTTGTATGGGAAAAATGTACCAAAACTCAAAAAACACCTTCCATAAAAATGTTCATAAAACAAAATGGAGCAAACGAATTTTTACAATTTTTTCGCCAGTTTTTAAAAGACATTCAGGAGCATCAAATATTAAAAAATTGAGGAGGTAATATTTTTTGTTTTTTTTTAATTTCATTTTAAAATTTTACAATTTTTACAATTTTTATTTTTATATTCCAAAATAAAAAAGCTGCCAAAGGCAATAATTAACGCTGATAAAAAAAATTACCTCATAATTTCAAAGTATGGACCATTTGCTGAAAGACGATAGAGAAATATTCGATAAGTCGCCTAAATATACACGTTTTTCATAATGTCAAAAGTAACCTAATTAATGCATTTACAAAAACGTAGTTTTAGGCAGATGGGAAAAAAATTATAAAAGCAAATGGAGCAAGTGGATTTTTAAAATGAAAATGCAGTTTGATTAAGAATATATTATTTCAAAGCATAAAAAAAAATTGAGGAGGTAATATTCTTTGTTTTTTTTATTTTTTTATTCAAAGTCGAGGAAAATTTTTTTATCATCGACATTTTTTGTGAATATTTGAAAATTCATATAAATTCAACAGTGAACGCTATTTGCAACTAAGTTATTTTTTCTGAAAGAGAAAATCATTATCTATGTAACGATGTATCATTCGTGTATGTAGGTTAACAGTTAAATGAGAAAGAGCGTTTTGTATGAGGTGTGTTCATTGAGAAATAAAAGGACCTATTTTTTGCTCAACTTTGGGCACCCTGTACGGCTAAACGAAAAGAGACTCAAAAATTTGTATATAAGCTTTTTTATTACAATTTGATGTATCTGTCGATCTCTATTTAAAAAAATGGTTTTACTCATACTTTAATTTTGAATTTATTTTTGGCCGCAATCACCCATTGTGAAGCGGCTGGTTTGTACATGCATGTATGGGCTAGTTCCGTTTTCTGCAGGGATACATATGCATATTTGAATATTCGTACATGCATACCTATCACATATGTAAAGCATCTCTAAAGCCGCTTCGCCCATTCTTATGAAAGTCAATATTTATAAACCGAAAACAGCAATGTTTGCATACTTTTAGGCAACATGTAAATTTCTACAGTTTCTATTTGGGTCGAAAGATAAATATAAATATCTACAAATAATATTTACATAGATTTGTTTGGTAGTTACTGGAAGGTACATTTATGCCACTTAATAAAATATACATACATATGTACACATGTACTTACGTAGGTATATTTGCTACAACAGCAGAGTCGACAACTTAATCAATAATTTTAGTGCACAAACAAGTTACCCGACCACACTCAAAACCACAAAACATCAATTTGTCAGTTAGCAACATTCTGTGAAGCACTTAAAGTGAAATCAATGCGGGCAGTTGCTCTCAAAAAAAAATTGAAAAGAAAAAGGCAAAAAAGGTCCGAACAACCTTTCGAGCAAGAAATTTTACTCTAACTACAAAAATTTATGAAATTTTGCATGCATTTAGGCGCAACTTATATTTCACTGGTCTACAAACTTTTAAGCCTTTCACATTGTTACTAATTTTAAGTATCTACCATGCTCTGCCAAACGCCGCTTTCATATTGAATATGTACGTAGTAAAAGTTAAATAATAACATTTATTAAAAAGCAGCTTGTGATGATATCTCGAATGCCAAAACATGTTCATTAATTTGATTTATTATTATTGTTCGGCATAGTTTGTATTCGGTACCTACGCACAAAACAAACAAACAGAATAAAATATTTGCCAGTCCATAACTGCGAGCGACTGTGAATGGTATGAGAAAAGCAAAATAATATGAGGTGTATGTGGGTATGATGAGGGCGTAGAAGTGTGATTGGGCGACTTGGCATTTTGTGTAGGCGTGTGCAGCAAAGCACAGCAACAGGTTTGGAATGGGAGATATGAGGAACTAACTTTTAAGCAGACTTTATTAAATCGAAATGTTGACATTTTATTTTTTGAATGGAAAACAATTGGAATTTGTGTCTGCTGCGATAGCGTACTTTCCTTGTTATGAATATTTAAAGAATTTAAAGCTGAAGTTCCATGAATTTTGACTTTCGATTCTTGATTTTTGAATAATGAACTTGGAATTTTGAGTTTGGGAATTTTTATGGCCTCAGTCATGGTTCGAGGTGCGTGGCAGAAGGCATAACACGCACTTTATATTGCTTTGATGCGGCGGAACTTATAGTAGAACTAACGCCCTAAAACTATCGTGTAAAGATTTTTATCGGCAGCCGGGCAGCAATCAAATCGACCACCTCTATGTGTGCGAATCAGTGCAGGTCCAGGCTACATGAACTCTGTGCGAATAGACAGGTACGCGGGCACCAGAAAATCGAGGGAAATGAGAGGCCGGACGTGTTAGCCAAAACCGGGACATCACTAGCACACGTGAATATGGAAAATATTCTCCCTCCCCCCTCTCTAAATTACCATAAAGCTCTAATGGATCAGGCATTCATACACAAATGCGATTCCCAGTGGAAGACCCTGTAATCATGCTTCGGTCATATAACACAAAAACCGCAAATTACCTATTAACACTTCCTAGAGCAGCCTGGCGGTGGGCATATTAACAGGGAAATGTGTCACACCATCTCTAATGTGGTCCAAATGTGACTGGTGCAGATTCAGGCGTTCACAGCATGCACCGACCCCGATGCTGCTGGCACGCTGGAACACCTTCTTTGTCAATGTTCAGCTTTTGGCAGATTCCGTCTTAGCTGCCTCGCTTATGCATACTTATTGTCCTTAAAATGTATTGCGGATCGAAATATGATATACACAAAATATTTAAACTTGCACTCCAAGATAAATATAGTATAATGCCTCACTAAGGACTCTAAGGATATTTGGTCTATGTGAGGGAAAACTGAGGCCCGGTTTCACCAACGTGACTAAAGCTAAAACTAATGGCGTTTTCTTTTCTCGAAATAATGTTGCCCTTTTTGACTCTCTTAGCCATTTTGTATGTCTGTCTGGTAATTTCACCGAATATTTATTCCTAACTAAGTAAGAGAGCAACATTATCTACAAAATTAGCCATTTTATAGAAAGTCACGTTACGTAATTCTATAATTAGGATATAGGAGGGCAACATTTTTTTGTAGAAAAGAAAACGACATAAGTTTTGACTTAAGTTAGACAAGATTTGGGGCTAACTTACTTTTGGGTTTCACCAAATAGTCTAAGAAAATAGTTTTGCAAACAACCTTTTATGGCAAATACTGGGTTTTTTGGTTGTTTTGGTTGCTGTATTTGCTAATTTTTTGTCATATTCGCCATTTTGGTTGTTGAATTTGCTAAAGCGACTCAAATTCTTAGTTTATTTTTAGTCAAGACAAAGGCTGACTAACTTGTGACTTAGCTCAGTTGCATGGTGAAAACGTAAAAAAATCGGCTTAACTAAGTTGAGACCGGTTGGTGAAACCGGGCCTGAATCTCAGCCAACGTTACCTAACCTAATCTACTTTCACATTAATTTTTTGGCTTCTCTGTGTACTTACTCTTTTTACACCTTTCATGAGAATTAAATAGTACTAGTATCGCCGGTGGTCGAAATTCGACCATGCAATTTATTTTTTCAACTTTGTATTGGTACAAAAATTATTCCTTTTCGCGGAGATAAGCAACACTTTCCAAATTCCAGTTGTACCGCAACACTGATTTGCCCTTTTGATCACGGTCCGACGCGAAATCATGGTCAAAATCAAGGCAGATCTAGGAAGGTAGGCCCGGTGGTGAGCGCTTTTAAATTAAAGCGACTCTTCAACTGTGTTTACGATATTTGTAAACACGTTTGCGATATCTATTTACTTTAACTAAAAACTTTATTTATTAATTATAAAGGAATTAAATAATTTATAGAAAAAATTATATGCCTATGCACTGCTCCTGACTCATACGAACACATCCATATCAATTTTATGTGGATATGAGTATGTTAAATGTGCCAAACAGCCTGGAAATTGTTTGTATATATATGTATATACTAGTCTTTACCCGCGGTCTTGTCCGCACCTACGAAGTCCCCTTTCAACATTCAGTTTGTCGAAGTCCAGTTATCGATAAATTTATCGAAATATATCGAAGTCCAAATGAAACCTGGGGCCATCCTCTTTCGTTTGATACCCATATTGTAGTGTAATTTTAATGTTTTTGGGCAATTACATTTTCACCGATAACTCAGTTATCGTTAAATCTATCGAAACATATCGAAGTCCAAATGAAACCTGGGGCCTCCCCTTTCGTTTGATACCCATATTGTAGGGCAAGTTTAAGGTTTTTGGGCAATTACATTTTCACCGATAACTCAGTTTTCGATAAATTTATCGAAATATATCGAAGTCTAATTGAAACCTGGGGCCATCCCCTTTCGTTTGATACCCATATTGTAGGGCAAGTTTAAGGTTTTTGGGCAATCACATTTTCACCGATAACTGAGTTACAGATTAATTTATCGAAACATATCGAAGTCCAAATGAAACCTGGGACCTTCCCCTTTCGTTTGATACCCATATTGTAGGGCAAGTTTAAGGTTTTTGGGCAATTACATTTTCACCGATAACTCAGTTATCGATAAATTTATCGAAATATATCTAAGTCCAATTGAAACCTGGGGCCATCCCCTTTCGTTTGATACCCATATTGTAGTGCAAGTTTAAGGTTTTTGGGCAATCACATTTTCACCGATAACTCAGTTATCGATTAATTTATCGAAACATATCGAAGTCCAAATGAAACCTGGGACCTTCCCCTTTCGTTTGATACCCATATTGTAGGGCAAGTTTAAGGTTTTTGGGCAATTACATTTTCACCGATAACTCAGTTATCGATAAATTTATCGAAATATATCAAAGTCCAATTGAAACCTGGGGCCATCCCCTTTCGTTTGATACCCATATTGTAGTGTAATTTTAATGCTTTTGGGCAATAACATTTTCACCGATAACTCAGTTATCGATAAATTTATCGAGACAGATCGAAGTCCAAATGAAACCTGGGACCTCCCCCTTTCGTTTGATACCCATATTGTAGGGCAAGTTCAAGGTTTTTGGGCAATCACATTTTCACCGATAACTCAGTTATCGATTAATTTATCGAAACATATCGAAGTCCAAATGAAACCTGGGACCTTCCCCTTTCGTTTGATACCCATATTGTAGGGCAAGTTTAAGGTTTTTGGGCAATTACATTTACACCGATAACTCAGTTTTCGATAAATTTATCGAAATATATCGAAGTCTAATTAAAACCTGGGGCCTTACCCTTTCGTTTGATACCCATATTGTAGTGTAATTTTAATGCTTTTGGGCAATAACATTTTCACCGATAACTCAGTTATCGATAAATTTATCGAGACAGATCGAAGTCCAAATGAAACCTGGGACCTTCCCCTTTCGTTTGATACCCATATTGTAGGGCAAGTTTAAGGTTTTTGGGCAATTACATTTACACCGATAACTCAGTTTTCGATAAATTTATCGAAATATATCGAAGTCTAATTGAAACCTGGGGCCTTCCCCTTTCGTTTGATACCCATATTGTAGTGTAATTTTAATGCTTTTGGGCAATAACATTTTCACCGATAACTCAGTTATCGATAAATTTATCGAGACAGATCGAAGTCCAAATGAAACCTGGGACCTTCCCCTTTCGTTTGATACCCATATTGTAGGGCAAGTTTAAGGTTTTTGGGCAATTACATTTTCACCGATAACTCAGTTATCGATAAGTTTATCGAAATATATTGAACTCCAAATTAAACCTAGGGCCTTCCCCTTTCGTTTGATACCCATATTGACCGATCTTTCTATACCTATGTGCGAAATATCATAAGTATAGTTCCAGTACACTCAGATTTATATGGAATAAAAAAATATCGAAAAGTAACGGTCCCTAGCAGGGTCGGAACCCCCAGATTTAAAAAAAAAAATAGCCTATACTTCCTTCCAAACTATAACCTGTCTGCGTGCCAAATTTCAACAAAATCCGTCTTGCCATTCTCACGTTTTTGAGGAACAAAAGCAAACGTCTGGACATCCAAACATCGCTACATTCACATTTATAATATTAGTAAGATATATATATATATATATACAAGAATTGCTCGTTTAAAGTTATTAGATTTAAGTAAATGCTTCACATACAACAACTTTATTTCTATCCTCCAGAGTTTCTAAATGCTACATATTTATATACCTACTCACATACATACATAAAATTACATTTTTAATAGTATATATGTGCTCGCGTCACATAAATACGTAAAATTTATAAATAAACTTTTATTATCTGAGCAAAAAAATAAAACTCAAAAAATAACTTTTATTTTCTGATCGAAAAATAAAACTCAAAAAATAACTTTTATTTTCTGAGGGAAAAATAAAACTCAAAAAATAACTTTTATATTCTGATCGAAAAATAAAACTCAAAAAATAACTTTTATTTTCTGATCGAAAAATAAAACTCAAGAAAAAACTTTTATTTTCTGATCAAAAAATAAAACTCAAGAAAAAACTTTTATTTTCTGAGCAAAAAATAAAACTCAGAAAATAATCGTTAAAAATCAACTTTTTGGATATCACTTATAACCGTTACGGTTCCTGATAATAACTTTGTGCTGAAACACGAATGGTGAAAGTAGCAGAAGGAGGCGTGGCAGACCCACCAAAATATATACCAGTATGATCAGGATCATGAGCTGAATCGATTAAGCAATGCCCATCTGTCTGTCTGTCTGTCTGTCTGTTTGATCGCAAATCTAGTCCCTCAGTTTTTGAGATATCTGCATTAAATTCGGAATGTGAGTGTATTTTTAGGAGAAGCTGACATTTGTCGGAAACGGCAGAATCGGACCACTATAACATATAGCTGCCATACAACCGATTGTTCAGATATCGACATTTTTGGGGTATAAATTCTCCATTTTTTCTTGGGAATCTTTGCATAAATAACTCTCAGAATTGCAAATATAAATTAAATAATTTCAGACTATGCAACTTTTCATTTGCCCATTCATGAAAGGTATGAAGGCTTCGGTACGACCGAAGACAGCCACGCTCTTACTTGTTTTTTCTGCAATCATAGCTTAAATTTTTTACACAAATATACGGGCTTACCTGCAAATAAAAGAATAAAATAATAAATAATTAGTTTATCAGTAAAAAAATGTTTTACTGTGTTAATTACACTTAAAACAAGTAAGGAATCCTAAGTTCGAGTGGAATCCAACATTAGATACTCAGCTGTATGTTTTCATTGTTTGTTTGCGTTTGATAGAAACACGGTGTACTTTATATAAAGCGAGTGCTGTATAAGGTGGGCGTAGCCACGCCCATTTTCAACATTTTTATCAGTCATCCAACTAAGCATATGAATATTATTATTTGTGCAAGATTTCATTTCTTTATGACTTCTAGTTATAAAGATGTCACGTTACAAATTCCTAAAGGGTGTTCCAGAAATATCTTTGTTAAAAAGTAGGCGTGGTCATAAACCGATTTCAATAAATTTCTGCGTGTCTGTTAACACAAGTTATAAAAGTGTATAAACCAAGTTTCGTCATAATATCTCAATTATTTGTCGAGTTATAGGCTAAGAAATCTCGTATATTCCTTTGTCTAAAAAGAGGCGGTGCCACGCCCATTTTCCCAAAATTTTTCTATTTTTTGTTTACGGTATATTGTAGAACTCATGTCACAAAATTTCAATGAATTATCTTTATATTTGACGGAGATATCACTTAAAATGTTTTTATTAGGCCACTTTATAGTTCACATGTATAAAAGTGGGCGTGGTCGTCAACCGATTTCGCTAAAATTTGAACATGTATTACCACAAGTAATAATAGTATACACACCAAGTTTCGTCATAATATCTCAAGAAATCTCGCATATTCCTGCTTCTAAAAAGAGGCGGTGCCACGCCCATTTTCCAAAATTTTTGTGTTTTTCGTTTTATGTCCACAGTTGGACTCCTATCATAAAATTTCAATCATATATCTTTATATTTGACAGAGATATCGCTTAAAATGTTTTTATTAGGTCATTTTATAATACACATATATAAAAGTGGGCGTGGTCCTCAACCGATTTTGGAAATTTTTCGTCCAAACATTTGCCTAAGTAAGTAAATCACGCATACCAAATTTTATCGATATATCTTCAACGGTTTCTGAGTTATGACTCATAAAACTTTCAATGTTTGCCCCTTAATAAGTGGGCGTGGCACCACCCATTTTTCAAAATTTTTGTGTTTTTTGTTTTATGTCCACAGTTGGACTCCTGCCATAAAATTTTAGTGATATATCTTTATATTTGACAGAGATATTGCTTAAAATTTTTTTATTGGGCCACTTTATAATACCCATATATAAAAGTGGGCGTGGCCGTAAACCGATTTTAACTATTTTCCGTCCAAACGTTTGCCTAAGTAAGTAAATCACGCGTACCAAATTTCATCGATATATCTTCAATGGTTTCTCAGTTATGACATATAAAACTTTCAAGGTTTGACCCTTAATAAGTGGGCGTGGCACCGCCCATTTTCCAAAATTTCATCAAACTTCTTCCTAGGGGCCTGAGCTCAACACGTGGGTGAAATTTGATCGCTCCAGCTATATTAGTGACTGAGATACCAAATTTCCGATTTTTTCTATATAGGAAAAGTGGGCGTGGTCATGGTCCGATTTCGCCCATTTTCAATACCAACCGTCCCAGTCACCATACCAACTTGCATTTCAAATTTCATCAAAATATCTCAATTTTTGCGCGAGTTAGAGTGTTTACAGACGGACGGACAGACGGACGGACGGACGGACGGACGGACGGACATATCTCAATCGATTTCTCTTTTCACCCTGATCATTTTGATATATATAAGTCTATATCTATCTCGATTATTTCATTCTGTTACAATCCACCGTTATGTGATTAAAACTATAATACTCTGTGTACTAGTACAGCTGAGTATAAAAAGAGCCTCATAAGTATATGTAATTCCTCTAATATAGACACGATTAGTGGTAACTTTAAATCTGGAGGATGTAAATTATTCAAAAAAAAAGAGAGCAGCAAACAATTGAAAACAGAATGTTTTTATATAATTCACGTCAAGCGCCTTTGTGTCTGGTCTTCGTTTGCAGAGTAAGAAAATATATGAAAAAGTTGCAGTTAAGAGTAGAAAGAGAATAGTAAAAATCTCAAAGGTGTAATAAAACAAACTCTTATTCCATCATATCCTTAACTTTTATCTTAATTATATATGTACATATGTATATTTCAAACTTATTTACATTCATGTACAGTTGACTGGTCGCATGAGTGATTTTTGCATTCAACTAATCCTTTGCAGAAATTTTTCATATTCGTATACGCTCAGAGCAGACTTTAATTTTCGAAAGAATATAAAACACATGCTAAAGATGATTATAATTTGTAAATTACTAGATTTTATGCGACAGTCGGCACAAATAGTCTACAAAGAAAAGACAAACATACTTAACTAAATATGTATGTATACATACAAACAGAAATATTTGCCGCTGCAAGTGACTGCAATATGTATATTCTGATAGAAATTTGTAGTACTTTTGAGCCAACTAGGTTATTTAAAACACGATTAATGTCTCAATAGACAATAGAGGCAATTAAGGAGGATCAGATATGGCTTAAAATTAAATGTTACTTATACGACATGTTGTCAAGAATGAAGAATATCTAATTAGTAGGGCAACCAAAAAATTGCTCTAAAAAATGCTTTTTTGGCGCCAAAAAAATTGCCGTTAAACTTAAAGAATTGGCACTTTTTAGCTTTAAAAATTTTTTATTTCAATTCATTTTCTTTAAACGTAAAAACTATAATATTACAATTTATGTAAACCTTAGGTACATGTTTTAAAACAAATTAATTCAAATTGTCGTTAAACTTAAAGAATTAGCCTTAAAAATTATTTTATTTCAGTTCTTTTTCTTAAAACATAAAACAAAGTAAAGTAAACTAAACTAAAATAAAATAAAATAACAAAATGTAAACTCTTAGGTACATGTTTCAAAAGAGAAAGACAATATGCCGGAATCGTAATTTGGCGTTAGGTCGGTCGCGCGTTGATCGTACCTCAAAACCGCTTCACACTGACATTCGATATTAGATGTTGGATAGTAAACGTTTTCACTGCCACTAATATATTTTGTTGAATTTTTTCATAAATTTCATAATTTTTCATCGAAAAAAAACTATTTTAATTTACTTAATGTCAAACGCCCGACTTAGTAGAGAAATGTTCAACTCAGGCGTTATACAGGGCTGCAATGAGCATACGATATTACAAAAAATTTACGACCAAACGCTTGAGGTCACAATGCGATTTGCTTCATATATTTCCATACATTTCTACTCACCTGTTAAAAACGCGGCCGACCGAACGCCAAATTTGGATTCCGGTATAAAAAATCTAATTCATATTGCCACATACGGCATCCCCGATCAACACAACAAAAAAATGGGAGCGAGAGCGGAGCTCGCAGCAAAAAAAATTGGGAATTAGGAGCAGTGCCAGGGACAAAAAATGTTTGAGAATGGAGCAGGAACGTAGCTAAAGAAAAACCAAACTTTTGCTCCGATGCCCTGGTTGTGAAGATTAAACGAAATATATGTATATGGGGTGTTAGATGTGCAATAAATTTTTGTTGAAATTACCCGATGTCTATACATGCCATATCTGGAGCAATTCAATTGACAAATCGCTTCATTGCCAATCGGAGAGCAGAAAATCCGTAAAATATTTTTTCCGATTTTTTTTTTTGTAATTTTCATTTAATAGTGAAATTAGCATAAATTAGCATTTATTATGAATTTGGCAATTTTTAGCTCTATCAAAAGTAGGTCAGAATGTATAATTTTTCTTAAAACCTATCCTAAATTAAGCATTATGTGATAGGTACCATAGAAAAAAACTTGATTGTGCCAATTTTAGGTTGCCCTACTAATTAGTGATTTGAGTTTTGAGTTGAGTCAAATATTAAAATGTGACAGATTTTCTTTAGCAGAAATTTGACTAAAATGAGTCTCATATGTAGCTGTGAGAGGATAACAAAATTTTGTTATTTTACTTCCACTTCTACTTCTTGTTTTACCAAAATGTTTACTTACAAGTAGTGGATGATATGCATTTGTTTTAATTTAAATCTGAACGACTCTTTACACAAAAGATATGCATATCCATTCAAATAGCAGTACATACATACATACATACATACATACATGCATGCATACATGCATGCATATGCATGTAAGTGCATTTGAGGCTAATTGAAGTTAATTCTCGTACAACAAGCGTGTGGTGCATTGAGTATACAAAAGTTATCAAAAACATAAGTTTAGTTTGCAACACAGCAAGCATAAACAAACAAACAAAATAGCAAACAGCAACATGCAGATATTATGAAGTTGGTTTGTAGAGCAAATATGCACATACAAAGACAAAAAAAATATACATATGTACATACATAATTGCATATATGTATGTATGTATGCTATGCATGCACTATCATGGGTATTTGATTTGAGTTGAGGTACTTCAGCTCAACAACAGCAATTTTTAGAAAGTTACAAACAATTTTTTTTAACAAAAAAAATCAGAAATAAATAAAACAAGTAAGGAAGCCTAAGTTCGAGTGGAATCGAACATTAGATACTCAGCTGTATGCTTTCATTGTTTGTTTGCGTTTGTTCGATATAGGGTGTATTTTATATAAAGCGAGTGCCGCATAAAGTGGGCGTAGCCACGCCCATTTTCAACATTTTTATCAGTCATCCAACTAAGCATATGAATATTATTCTTTGTGCAAAATTTCATTCCTTTATGACTTCTAGTTACAAAGAAGTCACGTTACAAATTCCCAAAGGGTGTTCCAGAAATATCTTTGTTAAAAAGTAGGCGTGGTCATAAACCGATTTGAATAAATTTTTGCGTGTCTATTGACACAAGTTATAAAAGTTTATAAACCAAATTTCGTCATAATATCTCAATTATTTGTCGAGTTATGGGCTCCGAAATCTCGTTGATTCCTTTGTCTGAAAAGAGGCGGTGCCACGGCCGTTTTCCGAAATTTTTCCATTTTTTGTTTCCGGTCTATTGTAGGACTCATGCCACGAAATTTCAATGAATTATCTTTATATTTGACAAAGATATCGCTTAAAATGTTTTTATTAGGCCACTTTATAGTTCCCATATATAAAAGTGGGCGTGGTCGTCAACCGATTTCGCTAAAATTTTGAACATGTATTACCACAAGTAATAAAAATGTACACACCAAGTTTCGTCATAATATCTCAATTACTTGTCGAGTTATGGGCTCAGAAATCTCGTATATTCCTGCTTCTAAAAAGAGGCGGCGCCACGCCCATTTTCCAAAATTTTTGTTTTTCGTTTTATGTCCGCAGTTGGACTCCTGCTATAAAATTTCAATGATATATCTTTATATTTGACAGAGATATCGCTTAAAATGCTTTTATTAGGTCACCTTATAATACCCATATATAAAAGTGGGCGTGGTCGTCAACCGATTTTGGCAATTTTTCGTCCAAACATTTGCCTAAGTGAATATATCACGCCTACAAAATTTCATCGATATATCTTCAATGGTTTCTGAGTTATGACTCATAAAACTTTCAATGTTTGCCCCTTAATAAGTGGGCGTGGCACCGCCCATTTTCCAAAATTTCACCATATTTCTTCATAAGGGCCCGAGCTCAATACGTGTGTGAAATTTTATCACTCTAGCTCTATTAGTGACTGAGATACAAAATTTCCGATTTTTACTATATAGGGGAGGTGGGCGTGGTCATGGTCCGATTTCGCCCATTTTCAATACCATCCGTTCCTGTCTTGATACCAACTTACATTTCAAATTTCATCAAAATATCTCAATTTTTGCGCGAGTTATCGTGCGTACAGACAGACAGACCGACAGACGGACGGACATGGCGCAATCGATTTCTCTTTTCACCCTGATCATTTTGATATATATAAGTCTATATCTGTCTCGATTATTTCATTCTGTTACAATCCACCGTTAGGAAATCAAAACTATAATACTCTGTGTACTAGTACAGCTGAGTATAAAAAGCTAGATTTAAATGTGAATAGTTTTTCTTTTCTATTTACATTGTTGCTTGTGTTGTTATAAATAGAGCTCGGATAATAGGTGAAAATCAAACGCCTAAAATTATCCTACGTAATGTTTCTGAGCACATCCAGTGGCAAGTTTAAGGGTGGGGTGAATTCGGGTCTAAGCCCCCGTGAATGCAATTGGATTTTTTGCTTACTAAGATGCCAGAAAAATAAATTATTAAGGTTTTTTATGGGTTGCACGGGAAAAATTGCAAAGAAAGCTACAGTAAATAAATATAATAATAAAGAATAATAATAAATAAAGTATAATAAATAAATATATAATTATAAAGAATAAAAAAAAAAAATTAAAAGCGTGTTTTAACTCGCTTAAATTTGAGGCAAAATCTTCGTACGTGGAGGAAAAACTATTACAGTTTCAAACCAAATATATTTTGAATGAAAATGAGGCAAGTGCAAATGGAATATATAATACAGCTTTTTAATTTGTAGTGGTCTGACTTTAAACATTTGCATATTTTTTTTTAGCTCGTTGAATTTTAACATAAAAAATACTAATACCTGTTATTTGAGAATTTTTTTCTAGCTGTCCTCTGCATTTTTTTTCATGCGAATTTACGTGTCGAAAAAAACTACGTACTAGAAAAAAATAAAAAATTTCTACTCAAAAAGTTAAAAATTTTGCTGAAAAATTGGCGAATTTTCCAGAATTTTGCACAAACTTTTTAACTTTAATATATTCAGTCTCTGTTATAGATTTTTTTATATAACAAACTAAAATTATTAAAAACACATAAATAAATATATTTTACGAATAAATCACTTTATATTCTGGCTTTATTTCATCACACACCACTGTATGTTTATTTAGACTGCAAATTTGTGTAACATGATTAAGAACTTTTATAGTAAAATGTTCACCCACCATACCAATATAACACCCCTTTTATTTAAATTGTAATCCCGCCACTGAAATTAACAAAGTGTAGCATATTTTGAGGCGCTTGATTTCACCTATTTTTCCGAGCTCCAGTTATAAAGCACCTAATAAAAAGCAAGAAAAATTATGCATGTAACGCCCAAAAGTATGCAACATTTTTTCTTCCTACTTTTTCTGCTTCCAATGAAACCACAAAAGCTTTGAATTTTTATGCTGCTGCTGAGTACAATTGCTAATCCACATTATGTATTTAATATGATTGAGTGGGTGTGGTTTGGTGTGTGCAACTGTTGAATGTAAGCTTTAAGTTATTCATAGCCACACCACAAAACTAAACGTACTTAATGCAATGCGAAAGAAAGTGAGGCTGAGTGTATGAATATTACTTTTTTTGCGAAGCTGCAAATGTGGATTAAATGTAATATGTGAAAGCTATTGCGCACTCAAAATTGGAACTTAGTAGATATGTACATAGAAAGGTAAGCTTTGCTACGGCTGCATGATCAAATTGTATAGCAAAGATTTTAAATATAATGAAATTCGGTCTGCACACTCTTAGAGTAATACTTTAATCAACCTCGTCTCTGACTTGCTTTCAACTCACCCTAATTCAATTGCAAATACTGCCAACTTCGATAAAATCTCACCTGCACGAGCGAGAATAATGAGGTGGCAAAACTCTTCAAATGACATGGATTTATCGTTCAAGTACTGAATGAATATTTTTTACTGCAATTCGTTCATTTAGTTTTACAGCTATTGCATGCACCTACAAAACCCACATAACCTGGTTGCAACTTGGCAGCAATTCTTCAACTCGCTTATGTACATCAAAACATGCTCACATTGATTTGCGGCTGCGGTTTTGAATGTACTTAGTAACGGAAATGCAGTCAAGCACAATGTTAACACACTTACATATAAATGAACAGATGCAACAAACCACAAGCGGCCAAGCAAGCAACGGCAGCTGGCAATGGCGTATGGAGTACGTGGCCGGATGCATTATTGCCAAGATTAAGTAGGTGCCGCATGACATTGGAAATGTGCAAATAAACTCGAAATGAAAAGGGTCTTAGAAAGCGGCAAAGAAAAAGAAGAAAGTAAATAAAATGAAAAAAATAAATAATAATAATAGGGCCAATAGGTTTGCCAAATATTGGTGATATAAAAAATACCCTGTGATTCTTAAACGTTACGCTAAAGCTCGAAATTCTAAAAGCAAATTTTTTATAAGAAAGCTTTTTTCTGGAGCTTCTCTTTTCAATCACAAAAAAGGTCTAGATCATTTTCTGTCATGCTTTTAGACTATAAGCGAAACCTTGAAATTCTAAAAGCAAATTTTTTATGGGAAAGCTTTTCTGGAGCTTCTATTTTCAATAACAAAAAAGGTCTAGATCATTTTCTGACGTAATTTTAGACTATAGACGAAAGCTCGAAATTCGAAAAGCAACTTTTTTATGGAAAAGCTTTTTCTGGGGCTTCTCTTTTCAATAACAAAAAAGGTACACACCATTTTCTGCCGTGGGTTTAGACTATAAGCGAAAGCTCGAAATTCTAAAAGCAAATTTTTTATGGGAAAGTTTTTTTCTGGAGCTTCTATTTTCAATAACAAAAAAAAGGTCTAGATCATTTTCTGACATGCTTTTAGAGTATAAGCGAAAGCTTGAAATTCTAAAGCAACCTTTTTATAGGAAAGCTTTTTTCACAAAAAGCTCCAGATCATTTTTTGGCGTGCTTTTAGTGTATCACCGACTAAACGTGAAAGCTTGAAATTTTAAAAGCAACTTCTCTATGGAAAAGCTTTTTTATAGAAGTTTCTATTCTCAATCACCAAAAATTTCCAGATCATTTTCTGGCGTGCTTTTAGAATATAAGCGAAAGCTTGAAATTCTAAAAGCAACTTTTTTATGGGAAAGCTTTTTTCTAAAAGTTTCTATTCTCAAATACAAAAAGCTCCAGATAATTTTCTGGCGTGGTTTTAGTGTATCACCGACTAAACGTGAAAGCTCGAATTTTTGAAAGCAACTTTTTTATGGCAAAGTTTTTTTCTGGAGCTTCTATTTTCAATATGAAAAAAGGTCTAGATCATTTTCTGTCATGCCTTTAGACTATAAGCGAAAGCTTGAAATTCTAAAAGCAACTTTTTTATGGGAAAGCTTTTTTCTAAAAGTTTCTATTCTCAAACACAAAAAGCTCCAGATAATTTAGTGTATCACCGACTAAACGTGAAAGCTTGAAATGCTTTTAGTGTATCACCGACTAAACGTGAAAGTTTGAAATTCTAAAAGCAAATTTTTTATGGGAAAGTTTTTTTCTGGAGCTTCTATTTTCAATATGAAAAAAGGTCTAGATCATTTTCTGGCGTGATTTTAGACTATAAGCGAAAGTTTGCAATTCTAAAAGCAAATTTTTTATGGGAAAGCTTTTTTCTAAAAGTTTCTGTTCTCAAACACAAAAAGCTCCAGATCATTTTCTGGCGTGCTTTTAGTGTATTACCGACTAAACGTGAAAGCTCGAAATTTTGAAAGCAACTTTTTTATGGGAAAGCTTTTTCTAGACCTTCTCTTTTCAATAACAAAAAAGGTATACATCATTTTCTGACGTGATTTTAGACTATAAGCGAAAGCATGAAATTCTAAAAGCAACTTTTTTCTGGGAAAGCTATTTTCTAGAATCACAAAAAGCTCCAGATGATTTTTTGGCGTGCTTTTAATTTATCTCCGACTAAACGTGAAAGCTCGAAATTTTAAAAGCAATTTTTTTATGGAAAAGCTTTTTTCTAGAAGTTTCGAAATCCAAAAGCTGAAATTTACGAAACAGAATCTAAATCAAAATTCGAAATCGAAGTCGAGAATTAGAAAACGGAATCTTAATCAAAATTCGAAATCGAAAATTCGAAGACAAAGGTCGAAATCGAAAATTCAAAGCCAAAATTCGAAATTGAAAATTCGAAATCAATATTGTAAGTCGAAAAACCAGAGGCTAGAATTCTGAATCGGAATTAAAAATAAAATGGAAACTTGAAATCGAAGATACTGAATCTTAATCGAAATAGAATTCGAAAATTGTTGACCTTTCCCAACAACCACTCTGCTCTGTATGATATATCTTCTGGGTATTTTTTTGAATTGAAAAATGCATCCCGCCGTCTAAAGAGCGCTGAATAAGGCAAGTGCGTTTGTACATATACATATGTATGTATATCAATGTGTGTACATTAGGATGATCTAAAATTGCATGAAGAAAAAAAAAGTTCTCCCGAAATCCGCGGAACAACCCAAACTTCATGACAATGTACTACGGAAATCTATACCGAAAATTTTGCCTTAATATATTAAAGAGGTTGCGCAAATGCCTCCAAATTTCCCTCTCCTTCTACATTAGTAATGAATCATAATTTTTTGGAAAGTCCTTAAAGAACAAGAAACGATTTTTTTAACATTAAAAAGTGTTCCTTATTATTTTAGGAATAATAGCATACAAAATAGACATGCTCCGCAATGATTTGTAGTGTTCAAATTTTTTTGGACCACCTTAGTGTACATACACACATTGGTTGAAGGCAATTCTTTTCGAAATATGTATGTACATACGTAAGTGTGTATGTATGCTTGCGAGAAACGTTTCAATTATGTATTGAATGAATGTGGTGCTAAAGTGCTTTTTAACACTTAACCTTGTTGCACATTGTTGCCGCTCTTGCTGAGGATTCTGCAACAATAAAACATACATCCATACATACTTATACATAAATATTTGCTTGCTTTGTTCATTTTCGCTTTTCATGCTTTTGCCTCTTGCTGTTTGATTTGTTTGGTTAGAAATGTGTTCTTTATTATCGAATGTTGTTGCTACTTTTGTATGAAGATAGATTTCTTGTGCGGCTTTTTGTCCGAGGCTGTGCGCAATTTATGGCCTTACGGCCATGGTCACGTAATAAGAACAAAACAAACAAATATAAGTAGAGAAAACTGTGCTTGGCATTGGCATAAATGCATTGTGAAAGTCTATCGAGAAGCCTTTTAGTGTGTAATTGAAGCACATTGCATTGCTGAGACGTGTTTTCTTTTTGAACAAACGCGTATTTCAGCGTATTCCTTATTTATGGTTTTTTGTTTCAATAGTCTGAATAAAGTTACTCATACGTCATGGCGGTCATTATAAGCAGATAACAGCGTGCGATAATTTTATGGCATTTCAAGTCGGCAGAGATTTCATAAATATTTGCTGTATACATATTTACATACACGGGAGTGAATTAATAGATGGATTTGCATAAATTGGATCGATTTTTTCTTATTACCAACAACAAGTGTGCATGAACTGGCCAAGCTACTTTAAAAAAAAGTGCAAAAAATAGCGAAATCAATTGCCTCATTGATCAAAAGTTAGAAACGTACGTAGTGAAATTGTATGAGCAATATTTTCGTTGAACATTTTAACCCATTAGCATGCGTGTAAGACGATCGTTTTGACGCATTATTCCAAGAACTAACGCAAAAGTTAAATTTGGCAGAGACATAAAATGTTCTCGAAAGTAATAACAGCAAAGTTGAAAACGTTCAAAAAATTTGAAAATAACTGGCTGAATAATATAAAAGTTTGATTGTTATTTAGTAAAATTGCATCGAAAATATGTTCGTAGATCAAAATCTAACTAGTGATGGGCGAGTGCGAGATGTTTTATTCGATTCTCTCGATTTGTTGAAACATCTCGATTGCTCTCGATGGTTTCCATTCGTATTCGAGTCAAGTCGTAAATGGCCGTCAGTCGAAACAATCTCTAAAACATCTCGGACTCGCCAACGATTCCTCTCGTTTTCAAAGCAACCCTACAACATTTCGGACTCGCTGCAAAAAATACATACATACATAGCATTTGTTGTTGCCGCTTGAATCTCAAAATTGCTTTAAAAAAAAAACATATCGAGTGGTACAAATCTATTGCCGTTGTTGTTGCTCGTAAAATTCATTTATTTCGTAAGCGTCTCACTTCAGAAAATTTATTAATTTATTATGCCGGAATCGCAATTTGGCGTTAGGTCGGTCGCGCGTTGATCATACCTCAAAGCCGCTTGACACTACTGACACTCGATATTAGATGTTGGATTGTAAATATGTTCACTAGACCGTATCGCAAAAAATAAAGTTCGCCGTACTGCCCCGCATATTAATGTCTTTTTGGAAAACATTTCCGGAAAAATTTTTAATTTTTTTTTTGGACGCCGCTAGATGTCACTAAAATTTATTTTTCTCATACCTTCGGTATTTATAGTCCGATCTCTAAGTTTAATACACCAATGTCTTTGGCTTGAAAGGGCGGCTTATTCTATATATTCAAGTTTATACCACCCTAATGTACCTTTTTATGTCTGCATGTTAAACGTAGTCAAAAATCATTAATATTTTGCAAAATAAATATTTCGTTAGCTTGATAAGAACCCGAAATAAAACACGTTCAACATTCCGAGGATTATAGGTTTTTCGGTTCCTTTGGTCTTTTAGGTTAATTTTACAGAAAAATTTTCTGAGGAGACCCCTAACAAAATTTTATGCCAAATAATTTTCTAGAACATTTTAATCCTCTAGCGACCTCAAAAATACTATTTTTCCTGATTTTCTAAAAAATAAAGGTCAAAACTAACCCTTTATTGGGGTGCTAGAGGGTTAACATGTTCTAGAAAATTATTCGCCATACAATTTCAGTAATGGTTTTCTCAAAAGAAATCTTTGTAAAATGAACCTAAAAGACCAAAGTAAGCGAAAAATATATATTTCTCGGAATGGTGAACGTCTATTATTTCGGGTTCTACTGAAGCGATCGAAATAATTCTTTTGCAAAAGATTGATGATTTTAGACTACGTTTAACATGCAGGCATAAAAAATTGCATTAGGGTGGTATAAACTAAGTACTGGGTGGTAGTTATGGACAGACACTTCGTCTACCTGGTGAATTAGTTGTTTCGAATAATAAAAATAATGAAAATGATTGTTCGAACGAAATTCTTCAAAGATTAAGACATCATTTCTCACTGGTACGTTTAAAAGTACTACATCATAATAAAGAAAGTTATTTTATTCCTAAAAATCTAAATACTTGTGAATATGTTTTTGTTAAAGTTCTTCGTAAATAAAACTTAGAACCACCTTATGAAGGACCTTTCAGAGTTATTTCAAGACACGACAAGACATTTAAAATACAATACGGAAATATAATTAAAACTTTTTCAATTGATTTATTAAAACCTGCAAAAACTATTTCCGATACATACTCTACATCAAACATTTTAACTCATAAAAAATCTAAAAAAGTTACATTTAATATTAATTAATTACTATTTATTTTCGTTTACACTGGAGGGGGAGTAAATATAGGGTTATATACTTATGTATATAATACTTTGAAATAAAGATATTTCATTTACAGAAAATGTATTTGGTTTTTAATGTTTTTAATATTTCAAAATTTCCATTCGATTTTCAACTTTTTAATTGTGAACATTAATTTTCATTTTTTTATAATAAATATATGTACATATAATCAAAAATATACATATATTAAATATTTTAAATTATTCACTAAAGTAGTGATCCCAATGACGCACACAGGGTTAATAATATTCCATAGTATAAGCCGCCCTTTCAAGCCACAGACATTGGAGTATTAAACTTTGAGATCGGACTATAAATACCGAAGATATGAGAAAAATAAATTTTAGCGACATCTAGCTGCGTCAAAAAAAAAAAAACTTTTCCGGAAATGTTATCCAAAAATACATCATATGCGGGGCGTACGGCGAACTTTATTCTTGCGTCCCTATAAGGCTAGACGGCCTAATGCTCACTGCCACAAATATATATTTTGTTGAATTTTTTCATAAATTTCATAATTTTTCATCGAAAAAAAAACAATATTAATTTATTTAATGTCAAACGCCCGACTTAGTAGAGCAATGTTCAACTCAGGCGTTATACAGGGTTGCAATGAACATACGATATTACAAAAATTTTACGATCAAAGGCTTAAGGTCACAATGCGATTTGCTCCATATATTTCCGTACATTTCTACCCACTTGTCAGAAGCGCGACCGACCGAACGCCAAATTGCGATTCGGGCATTAATGTTTAAATAATGAATTATTGTTATGCACGACGCGTTTTAGTTGTGATTGCAAAAATGCAGCGTCTATGTATAGCATATTTTTCAATTTGGTTAATTTATTTATGTATTTGCTCACTTCCATTAAAACTCCTACTTTCTTCATCAACAACACTTATTCAGTTTATTTTATCAACTAAAACATATCATCGAAACAACCTCTGACTCGGAACAATCGCAAAAACGTCCCGGTTGTGCAGTCGAGGAGCGAGTCAACTTTTGACTAGATTGTGATTTTGCAACGAAGGCGATTATCTCGATTGTCTAAACATCTCGGACTCGCCCATCACTAAATCTAACGCTTTCTGCATACAGGTATAATGCCATAAAAAAGTTGTTGCATATATCCAGGCGTGATGTTTGATTATTTCCTGAGATCTTTTAGGTTCTTTCTTCGGAGATTTTGTCTGAGAAGACCCCTAGTGAAATTTTATGGCGAAAATTTTAAACCTATAACGGCCTTCAAAATGATATTTTTTCTGATCTTTTAAACAAGGGTTCAAAACGATCTCTTCGTGGTTGCCTTAGCGGGTTAAAGTATTCTACAAAACTAATGCTCGTGAAATTTTATGTTTGCTAACAAAATATTTCTATACGATATGTAGTTTAACCCTTTTTTCCATGTGCGCTCAGCTCTTATTCTCATTTCAATGGAATGCTAACAGAAATAGTCCCATCACAGAAATGTCTGACTGTCAAATTTATTGATTTTAAAGTTTTTACTAGGGCTTACGATTCGATCTCGAGCAGTGTCGAGAAATTCGAGGATCGAGAAAACCGAGACTCGGGTTCTCGATTAAATTTCGTTTCTCGGATTTCATAACATATTGGGTCATATTAATAAAAGCCAAGCATTTGCTTTTCCTTAAGATTTCAAACCTTTTACCCTTTGAAATTTAGTACATACAAATTAATGTCAAATTTCTGAAATTTTGAGTAAAAGCATTTGCTTGGATTTTATTAATATGGCCCATTGTGTCAAAAAATATGAATATCAAAAATTTCTCGTATGTCATTGAAAAGAAAAAATTTTATATTATGAAATTTTAATTGTATTTCACTCAGAATTTTGTGAAATACACCTGGGAATGGCGTAAATGGCACATATTCATACACATGTAAGTAAATACAAGCAGAACAATCTACGAAACAGCATACTACGAAACAGTATACTTATACCGCTATTTCTGCGATGTAGTTGATTGTCGAGAAGCTCGCGAGCCTTTCGAGATTTTCGAGATTCGAGAACTCGAGTCTCGCGAGAAATCTCGTCTCGCTCGAACTCGAGAAATCGTAAGCTCTAGTTTTTACTATTATTTTGAAAAGTCTGAGCCTTCAGAAAACTCTTTGATTGTGGATTCACTTCAAAAAGGTTTGGAAAGGGGCTATGTTTACTGGAAGTTGACTATGTGAATGTCGGATTCTTGTTTTATGTTATGTTTTCTCACTGTTTACAAATTTTAAACTTTGAGAAAACAGTTTGGGGGCTGCCAAATTTGACAACTTTGAACCCCTAGCCACTCCAAGTGTTTAGGAGCTGAAAGGCTGACTCTAGAGTAACATTCCATCACTAAAATGCAACCTAGTCTGAAAACATAAGCCTTAAGAGAACTATTTGAGGGTTTCGTCAGGGGCTCCAGGACTATTACTTATTCTAACACTGTTTTGAGTGTGATCTATTTGCACCCATTCATTCACACGAATGTGTATATACATATACATATCTAGATTAATGTCACATTCAACGATTAATTCACCCATCAATAGAGCGTTATTTGTTCGAATGAAAGCACACAAACTAATGTTTGTTTGACAGTGTAGCGGGAAAGGTTGTGCTACTAATGTTCAAAAATCATCAATCAATCGAGTAAGAGAAACTAAAGCGAGAACAGATGGCGTCTACATAAAAATATATATATGTGTAACTACGTAACAGTGGCGGACCTAGCATAAATTGTCTGGGCAAGCCTGTGTGTGAAGCATAACCATTAGTCATTTATGTAATTTTCTTTGCTGTATTATCTAGAAGTGTGATTGCGTTCCGTCATTGAATTTGTTTTAGAGCTCTCGTTTTTTTTTTAACATTTTCGAGTAGCCCGAATAAATGCTTTTCAAATTCTCGAACACTCCTTTGTTTGCCTATTACCCGTATGTTTGTACGGGCATTCGAACCATTCGGGTATTTGAAGTTTGTTTTTTCTTTTTGGTTGTTTTTTCTCGTTTATTTTTTTTTTGTTGTTTTCATATGTATTTTTTTATCTTTGTTTTCCTGATACACATTTTTTTTTGTTTGTACACTCAGAGAAAAGGAATTAAAAATAAAATTTTTATTTTTATAATGCACGTTTTAAACCAAGTCATTTTTATTTTAAAAATGAAAATTTTTAATTACAAATTGAATTTTTGAAATTAAAATGTATTTAGGATTTAAAAAGAAACATGTTTAAATTAAAAATGAAAATTAATGGAATAAAAACGAAAGTTTTTGATTCAAAATCTCATAGTGCTTAAAATAAAAATAAATATTTTTAATCTTAAGATATTTTTTCTTGATAGATATAAAAACGTGTTTAAAAATAATGTAAATACAATACATTTTTAAATTTAAAAATCTTTGTTTCTTTTTAAATCCTAAACACATTTAATTTAAAAATTTTATTTTTTAAATAAAAATAACAGTTTAAAACGTAAATTATAAAAATAAAAATTTTATTATCGATTCCTTTTCTCTTAGTATAAGCTCGAATATTGGTGCAGCAATTTGAACAACGGACTTCAAACAAACACGATCTGTTCGAATTGCTCGATACCCGGGTATCTAGAGCTCTACTTTGATTAAATTCGGTTTGCATATTTGGTTTGTTGTTTATATTCATAACATATGAAACTGAATGTATTGCATTAAATCGAGAAAATGAGGATGATAAAGAATTTTTAAGTTCTGATATACAATGGATGTTATGAAGATATGTAGGTACATATGTATGTAGGTACCTATATGACTTTTGGTATTTTAGCTGTAGCTACTTTTGGTCAGCATATCAACAAGCCTGGCTAAGTGGAAAGTAAATTCAAGTTTTTTACCATCAGAATTATCTACAAAAGCAGAGGAGAAATTATTAGAATAAATTGGGAAGAACTCAAGTGAATTGATTAATGACGCCAAACTTATAGGGAAATCTCACACGAAAGCGCAGAGGTATTTTTAGTTTCCTTATACCGACGGAAATTTTAGTAGTAGCAAGTGTATTTGCTTATTATCTAATATCTAAAAAAATTAAAGCGTGAATAACGAGTATTCATGAACATTGATGTGTAAACAGTTTCGAAATCGGATATTTGTTCCCTTTCCTTATTCCTTTTTTTCCTGGTTTTCTATGGATTAAAACGCGACTATCGTTTTTGTAATTTTTAGTTGCCATTGTGACTGCTACTATTTTGTTGTTTTTGTTTGTTTTGGTTTTTAAATTTTGATTTTTTATTTTCTTTTGTTTTGTATTACTCAGAAACATGCAAGATCATCAGAGTCCACGTTTGACCCATATCTGGAGACCCGGCCTAGGAATCATAAAGAGCAGAGCTCCGTGCAGAAGTCCTGCTCAACATTTTTCATTTGATACCAATATTGCTCAGAAACATTCCGAGTTAATCCGGGATCACATTTTGACCCATATTTGGGGACCCGATCTAGGACTCATAAAATGAATAGAGCTCTATGTGAAAGCCCTGCTCAACACCTTTTATTTGATACCAATATTGCTCAGAAACATTCAAGGATCATCCGGTCCTCATTCTGGCCCATACCTCGGGACCCGACCTAGGCATCATAAAGAATAGACATCCATGTAGTATCCCTGCTCAACACCTATCATTTGATACCAATATTGCTCAGAAACATTCAAGGATCATCCAGGTCCTCGTATTTCCCCATATCTCGGGACCCGACATAGGAATCATAAAGAGTAGAGCTCCGTATTGATTCCCTGCTCAGAACCTTTCATTTGATACCAATTTTGCTCAGAAACATTCCAGGATAATCAGGGTCATCGTTTTGACCCATACCTCGCGACCCGATATAGGAATCATAAAGAGTAGTGATCCGTATAGAATCCCTGCTCAGAACCTTTCATTTGATACCAATTTTGCTCAGAAACATTCCAGGGTCATCGTTTTGACCCATATCTCGGGACCCGACATGGGAATCATAAAGAGTAGATCTCCGTATAGAATCCCTGCTCGGAACCTTTCATTTGATGCCAATTTTTCTCAGAAACATTCAAGGATCATCCGGTCGTCATTTTGGCCCATATCTCTGGTCCCGACCTAGATATCATAAAGAATAGACATCCATGTAGAATCCCTGCTCAATACCTTTCATTTGATACCAATATTGCTCAGAAGCATTCAAGGATCATCCAGGTCCTCGTATTTCCCCATATCTCGGGACCCGACATAGGAATCATAAAGAGTAGAGCTCCGTATAGAATCCCTGCTCAGAACCTTTCATTTCATACCAATTTTGCTCAGAACCATTCAAGGATCATCCGGTCCTCGTTTTGATCCATATCTGGAGACCCGGCCTAGGGGGTTCGCTTCGCTTCGTTGCTGTTGTTGCTAATATTTATAAGGTCAGTTACGGTTTACGCATTTACATGTTTACTCGTTTACGCATTTACATGTTTACGCGTAAACTTTACCTGTTTTTCGAAATTACTCGTAGCTACAGCAAAGATGTTTACACATCAAAAATGGGTGCTTTAGTGTTTGAAAAACTGAGGTCCAATTACCAAAAGTCGTGAAATTTTATTTGATTTTGATTTCCGTCGCTTTTTAAAATTATCTTGATATTGTGCCAATAGTCGCCAAATATCACAATCAACGCTTTTATAATCTGGTATTTGATATTTATATTTGCATGCACATGCACATGCACATGTAAGAAATTACGTGCATAAGTATGTACATGCAAACGAAAATCAAATCAAATATGCATATGGCATATCCTGGCTAAATGACATAAGCATCACTTTCAATAAATTCACCATTGTCTTTGCGAGCTGTAGAAGAAGAAAGCAACTTTTGTTGCTTGTGCTTTTGTCTTTGGCTTTTGCCTTTTGTGTTTCGTTAAAATCACTTATTTTATGGCTCGTATGTACATACATAAATACATACATACATATGTATGTATAAACATGCGTGCACACATTTATGCATTTTATTATTATGTCGCTGCTGCTTTTCTGCTACTATGCCACTTGATTGATTGCAATCAGCCACAGCTTGACTTGACTAATTGAAAGGAGTTGAACAAACAAACAAAGAAAGAATGGTGTGTGTGCGTTGTTGTGGAATATTTGAATGCAAAAGTTTGCCATTGTTTTTCAGCATTATTGCACACGCACGCAGAAGATACAATAATTCTATTATTTATGATTATTATGACAGTTAATGAACTTTAAAATAATATTTCCGCTGCATGTGTTAATTAAGTAGAATTGTAATATGTTGTGATTTTGTTTGCTAAAAAAAATTATATTATTAATTACTCGAATGAGAAATATAGTGAGTAGTGAGCAGTAAAATACCAGAGCAACAATTACCTGAATGGTCCAGTGATAGGTTAGATTGCGATATGTATTATATAATAAAGGATGAAATTTAAGGTCTTAACCCATTATGTTATTTCAAACATTTTTGGATATTTGGGAAAATTAATTTTGGAAATTCCTCGGAAAAAGCTTGAGCATAATCTGTATTAGAGATGACCGATCCAGCGGGTTTTGGAAACGGAGTGATTGGTGACTGTGACTTTTCAGTCACAGTGATTTTTTTCAATGACAGCAACTTTTAACGCTCCTGCCAGGAACCGGGACTTATTCTTTTTTAAAAAAGTAAAAAAAAAAAAAAAAAAACTTGTTTAGCCCGATTGTATTTTTCAAGTCTAGGTAATAATAGCCCAGATACTGATAGTCTGAAATAAAAGTTTTTCCCAGAGATGTAGAATAATTATAATATCTCAATTATTTGTCGAGTTATGGGCTCCGAAATCTCGTAGATTCCTTTGTCTAAAAGGAGGCATGGTCACGCCCATTTTCCAAAATGTTTCTATTTTTTGTTTCCGGGCTATTGTAGAAATCAGAGATGTAGAATAATTATTATTTCATTTTGAAATTATAAAAAGGTCTTACAAATTTTCTTCAGAATCATAAAAGTCTTTTGATAATATTTTTTTCCTGATGAAAATGATAAAAATCTTCTATAATTATTATTCAGAAACTTATATTTTAAAAATCTTTCCATAAAAGTTATTTCAAATATATATTTTTTAAGTCTTCAAAGACTTCTATATTGAGACAAATTTGAAAAAAGTCTTTGCGTAATTATTATCAGTAACAAATTGTTTTTTATATCTTCAAAGACTTTTTCATTGAGACAAAGTTCAAAAAAGTTTTGGAAAATTTTCAATAACTTTCATATAAGTATAAAATAAGAATAACTTTCATATCAGTACTTCAAAATTCAAGCAAATTTCCAATTTGAAATTGTATGAAAGATTTTTATCGAAGATATAAAAAATAAATTTGTTACTCAAAATAATTAGTTAAAGATATTTTTGAAATTCGTCTCAATGAAAAAGTCTTTGAAGACTTAATTACTCAAAGACTTTTTTCAAATTTGGCTCAATATAAAAGTCTTTGAAGATATAAAATAAAAAGTAAATAAAAGTGGGGAAAATCCAACAGCTTGCACAGAGTCTCAATGGCCGAGTGTGTTTATCCGTTGGGTCATTGCGGCTGAAGTTGGAATGGACTCGGGTTCAATCCCCGGTTCGTCCACTTCCGAAAAGAGTGCTGATGATCGAAAATGGTTTTTCGTGAAATAGCTATACACTCAACCTTCGCTGTAAATAGTTGTTGAATTTTTTTCCACTTACCCCAACGATATAAAATAAAATTTCTCATTCATAATAATTACAAAACGACTTAAAAAAATATCTCAGAAATAACTATTATGTAAAGACTTTTAAAATATGTTTTTTTCAATAATAATTATTTTTTTATTTTTATTTTTTCTCTTATAATAATTAAAACTCTGGTTTTTCCTAATAAAACAAAACAAAAATTGGTATCAAATGAAAAATATCTGCAATTAAGTTTCCTAAAAATACGTTTGAAAATCTGTAACAAAATTTGTTGAAATCAATTTAAAACATTATTAAGAAAAAAAACTATACATTTTTGAAAACTGATTTTTTTGCATTTTCAGAAATTTCAGCAACTTTCCGAGTACCTATACAGTTTTGTTAATTACGCTTATAGCCCAACAAAGTCAAACTTTTAAGCCTAGTACTGAGTTCACCGCCGTGAAATTTCTCCAGCAACATGCATTTATTTTTCCGTGAAATGTTTCAAGAAAAAATTTGTGTCAAATGAGAATAAATGCCAAAACAAAAACTGAGAAAATGTAAAAAAAAAATTTGAAGCATCGCCACAGAACCAACATTCAAATTTTGGCCAATAATAAAATTTTATACAAAATATAAATTCAAATTTCAACAAATGTCACTTTTCACTCGAAAATAAATGGCATTGTACATTTAATTTGGCGTGAAAAAATGTCGCTGGCATTATGTTGCTAGCATGTTGCGCAACATTTTCACGTCAGGAACTCAGTACAACTTTGGCGTGAAATATCTGTGAAATTTCACAAATGTTTCACAACCAGTTTTTTTTTGTATGGATTTTGACAGCAGTTTCACGTGAAACTCGAACTCAGTACTATGCTTTAGCTGTGAAAAATTCCGTTAATTTTTGAAATTTTTTTTCTTTTTGTATGAACGAATATGCCTATATATGAATACCCTATTGTCACTGTTACTTTCTACGTTCCAGTAACGTGAGCAGTGATTTTGTCGGTGTGCTTTTGTCGCTGTCATTTTTCTTAAAAAGGAAAGGTTTGATGATAAAACAGTGATTTTGTCATTTGATATTTTTTTGCGTTCCAGTGATTGTGAGTACTTTTGTCGCTGTTACTTTTACGTGCCAGAGATCTCAGCCAAGTCACTGCAAAGAACAAAATATGAGCTAGTTCGAGGTACTCATTCATCATGCAAATTTATAGGGCTATTCAGGCAACTGTCTTCTCAAAGACAATTATCTTTCAGGACGAAATTTTTTTCCTTTCGTTGTCTTTGGTCTATTTGTCCTACTTAAGGTCTATTAAAATGAAATGGGAGCTACAAAAATATACTAAGTAATAGACTTTATTAAACTCAAAACACTTTCATCATGTTTGCCATACAGAATCATTCATTTTTAACTATGCTTTCAAAAATTTATTCGAATTTCCCTTTTGGTAAATAAGTTAGCATAATGAGGCTCATTAACAACACTATTACTCCAACACAATGAATTAAATTGCGTAAATAAATCCTAGGTAACAAGGGTTTATTATTTCTCACACTTTGCTTTTTCCTCACTAACGTTAACTTAGACCCGTTTCACTTTTGTATTCCTTATCTTTACGTATTTTTAATTAAAACAGCCACTTAATTAAGCTAAAAGTTCAAGCAGCAGCACTTACATCTTCTTCTTCTTCCCACTTCTATTTGCCAATATGTATGCTGCTACTTAAAAAGCGAGTAAATGCAAATACTTGGCTCAGCAGCGCCTAAAACAATGCAAGCAATTTAAATATTTTTTTTTTTTACTTAGTTTCTCACATTAACATTTAAATTGCCAAAATCTCACAGTAAAAGCGAGTCGGCAAATTAAGCCGAGTGCGAGAGTGAAAAATAACATTGAAATGCCGGCCGTTTTGCCGTTTTCACATTTTAGTTTGCATGTTTAGAATGTTGTTTATTGTTTTGTTTAATTTACTGGACATTTATTTTACTTTCCTTTAAACGCCTTTTCGCATACCTACATACATACATATTTAGTACACTTTTTGTGCCCTTTGCCATCGCTTTTTTGTGACACCTGACCTCGCCTCGAGCAACATTTGTTTATTTAACATACACACTTTATAGCTGTTTTTGACTTGCAGTGGCTTAGTTGCCTCAGCTGCATTCTTTTGCGTATTTTACTATGTTGTATTTGCTTTCTTAAGACTTATTTACTACAAGAAGGAAGTGCAGAAAAAAAGTAAAAAGGAAAAAATGGCGTACAAAGTGTCGCAAACGGCTGGCTAGGCAATCGGGTCAAATGCCAACAGTCAGCAATGAGAATAGTGAATTTGCTTGTTGTGTATTTAACTATGTTGTACGTTGTACGTGTTGTACATTAACACCTCCTTTTTGGCAAAGCGGCCCAAATATTTTCATTTGGGCAGTTTTCTGTTTTTATCCAACTCTGCGGCACTGTGGGGCGTTTTGTTGTCTATATTGTCTTTGCTTAAATGGCGATGATGATGGTGATGGTGATGATGATGATGATAATGATGATGATGATGATGGTGATGATGATGATGATGATGATGATGATGATAATGATGATGATAATGATTATGATGATGATGATGATGATGGTGATGATGATGATGATGATGAAGATGATGATGATGATAATGATAATGATGATGATAATGATGATGATAATGATTATGATGATGATAATGATGATCATGATGATGATGATAATAATGATGATGATAATGATGATGATGATGATGATGATGATAATGAAGATGATGATGATGATGATGATGTTGATGATGATGATTATGATTATGATGATGAAGATGATGATGATTTTGATGATGATTATGATGATGATGATGATAATGAAGATGATGATGATGATTTTGATGATGATTATGATGATGATGTTGATGATGATGATGGTGATGATGATGATGATAATGATGATTATGATGATGATGATGATAATGAAGATGATGATGATGATTTTGATGATGATTATGATGATGATGCTGATAATGATGATAATGATAATGATGATGATGATGGTGATGATGATAGATAATGATGATGATGATGATGATGATGATGATGATGGTGATGATGATGCCGTAACGAAGTTGAGAAGCACTAGATAACTTAATTCTATGTACACATGCACCAGAATGTCTGGGGTTATAACGGATCAAGTAAGTGTTCCCAACGCTTGCATAGCCACTTGCTCTTTGTTCTTTAATCCCCTTTTATTTTAATTGCAATTTTCGGAAAATTCCCCCGAAAATTGTGCACTGTGCTGCACTTGCAACATTTTTGCCTTTCGTAGTACAAGCTTGTCTCTGCTGCAATTTTCTTTTAGCTTTTTGATGTACTTGTTTTTGTATGCATTCGTAAATGGAATATTTGTCTAGAATTAATTAATAAAAAGTGCAGTATCAACAAC
The DNA here is from genome assembly GCA_960531455.1 of Urophora cardui. Lineage (NCBI taxonomy): Eukaryota > Metazoa > Arthropoda > Insecta > Diptera > Tephritidae > Urophora > Urophora cardui. Next base: position 122,538,109 of record OY482672.1, read on the forward strand.
CAACAACAACTACAACCAATGCAAGCCATCAGCAATACAATAAAAAAATGCTGCACATTCAGATTAAAAGCAAAGCCGTTTTACCGCTACAGACTCAGTCAGCTGCCTTGAATGTAAGTAAGCGTGAGAACAACAGAAGAGCGGACTTTCATGTTGGACCAATAGCTTATGTACTTATTTACTCGAAAAAAACTAAAGCTGAATTTGACATTTGTATTTTATTTGCTTTTGTTTCCGAAAAATTAATAAATCACCAAGAATGTTCAGCGTGTTTGTCATGCGGTGGCAGCCGTAGTATGTTTGAATGTTGAATTCATTTCCGGAAATGTCAGCAGCTGTTGCCAGATTAGCTTAGACAGACAGTCAGACATACGTAGATATTTTTCAGGCATTAAGCGAATGATTTGAATGCGAGCAATACGCACCAGAGTGGCCAGAGTGAAGTGGCTTACTTTGAAGCTTTTCTCAATTCAATTGCCGAAAATGCTAATAATAAATTTTTGGAGATTACTTAAATGTCAATGCGGTTGCTGTGCTTTGTGGTTGCTTACTTTTATGTATTCAAATAGACGTTTTAAATTAAAAGAATATTGAAGTGTGGCAGTTTTTTGTTTTAAAATTTTGTTGTAAATGTTTTGTTGTTTGCTTCGAATAGATTTAAATTTGCATATCTCTTTGTCTTTATATTTTTGTATGTACGATGATGAATGGACGGAAAAACAAACAACAAAGATGATGTATCCATAAAGAGCAAACAATTCATAGGAAATATTCTCATAGAACATTTTAACGCTAAAAGAGCCGCTTTGTCAAATACTTCTAGGAGAAAAGCAAAAAAAGGTACTAAAGTGTTTTAAGTTAATTCCCAACAATCACATTTTCTATTATAAAGTAACAAATATAATTCCAAGCAAACAAGAATTATTTTGTTTTAAGATATGTATTATTAAATTTTATATTTTCCCTTGACAGCATTTGTGGAAGGTAAACACGCTGTCTGTCGTTAATATCCCACACTACTTTTAGCCTTTTGATCCTTTTCCTGTACCGTACACCTTTATTTCAATAAGCCAATAAATTGCCTTTACAAGCATGTCATATAAAAAACCAAATATTAGCAAGAATTTGCTAAACAATTGTATTTTATGCATATAAGTACACTCCTTAAAGGTATAGGTACCTATACCAATAAACGTTTATATAATAAAAAAAAAACATGACAGCTGTTACAAACAACCTTTACAAAATTTATACAAAAACACATCACACAATTTTGTTTCATACGAATGTAGGCACGTTGAGAAAGGAAGAAAAAAATGGCACACTTGAATGAATGAAGTGGTTGGTTTGGGTGCGCCACGGCGTATGAGTTATGCATAATTGAATGAACTGACAAATTTTGATGCTTCGGTGCGTATATAAATAAATTCATATTTTTATGTAGGTATGATCGGGTAACATCAAGTAATGATGTGTTTTACAAGTCACGTACTATATTTTGATAAAATGATGCTTATTATATTAGATGTGATTACATGCATACATACTTATGCATATAATGCAAAAATAAGAAATATCGACGTGACTTTCTTCTTGGGCTAGCTGTAATTCGCTTGCAGCGTCTCAAAACGCCAAGCTTTAGTCAAAGAGCACCGCAATTTCAGTATTTTGTACCTAAAACTGACTTTGGTTTTCTTGTAAATGATTGTTCATCACACACATTCAACTAAACAATATTTAGCTTGCTTTGAGGTGATTTGGTATATGAGACGACATGGCGTATGAGTAACCCACAGCCAGCACTCGTAGTACATTACTTATATTTTACTTCAAAATAAAATAAACGAAAAACCCCTAATGATTTCACGCGTAAATGACGAAGACATGATCAGTAAATTAATATCAAAACGCGCGTATAGAAAATAATTATGAGTCACAAAAGAAAATTTACCAAATTACTTGATTAATCACGTACAAAGTAAAGCCAAACAAAAAGAAAACGCCAAAACCTTCAACATAATTTGGTTGTATTACAATTTATTTCTGTGTTTTTAATGTTTCTTTACAATGAGCTTTGCTTTTGTTGCTGAAACAGTATCTTTTCGGAATTCTTCTTCTCTCTCTTTGTATGCTTGCCAAGCTTGCTTGCGATGGTTAGCGGGCAATCAAGAATCCGTTGTGCGTGCGCTTACATACGCAATTAGGCATTGATTGTACCCATCGAAAGCTTTTAACCGTTTTTGTGTTCTGAGAATGATGCGTGCGAAACCAGCAATGCCAATGGTTGTAGTTATGGTTCAATGGCATTCGCGAAATCAAAATTCAGCAAAAATTCATACATATTTACACTGTACATACTTAGCGAAAACATACACAAAGGAATTTGGTTGCTTAAAAATACATTCGTTAAGTACAAGGGAAGATTCGAACTCGATAATTCAAAATAAAAAAATCGAATTAGAAAATTCGATGTCGTAAATCCGAAATCGATTATATTCTAAACCGGAAACAAAATCTACACTGAATTCGAAATTGAGATTTCGGAACCGAAAGTTTGATAGCGAAATTTAAATCTAAATCTAAATTAAAATTGATATTAAGATTGAAATCAAAATCGAGGTCGAAAACCAAACCGAAATCACAACTCGAATATCGAAAATTCGAAATTAAAAACTCAAAATCGAGTTGAAAATTCGAAATCGACATCTAAATTGAAAATTTTATATCGAAATTTAATTCAGAAAATTCAAAATCCAATTGCAAATCGAAGCTGGAATCCACATTCAAAACCTGAAATCAGGAACATGGAAGCGAAACCGAAAACTCGACGGCGAAAGTCGAAAACGAAAATTCGGAATCGAAAATCTTACATCGAAATTGAAATAAAAATCAAAATTACGGTTGAAATCAAAAATCTAGATCGAAATCCAAGCCAAAAGCAGAACTCGAATATCGAAAATTCGAAATTAAAAACTAAAAAAAGGAAATTCAGAATCGAAAATTCAACACAAAATTCAAATTCCAAATAAAATTACGAATTGGAAATTCGAAATCGAAATCTTATTTGAAATTTGTAAATGAAATCTATGTAAATCAGAAAATTTAAAATCAAATTGGAAATCGAAATTGGAATGCACATTCAAAACTTGAAATCAAAATACAAGAATCAAAAGCGAAAACTCGGTTCCGAAAACTCGGTACGGAAAGTGGAAATCGAAAATTTGAAATTCGAAGTCAAAGTCGAAACCAAAATCACATTCGAAGTCGCAATCAAAATAGTGCAATCGAATTCGAAATTGAAAACTCAATACGGAAAATGCGAACATGAAAACTATAAATCGAAAATTGAGACTGAAAATGAAATGGAAAATGGAAATACATATGTATAACATCAAAAAATTCGAAATTGAAACTAAATTATTTTTATATACAAATCTTAATTTTTCCTGTTAAACAAACTAACCAAACAACCAAAATCAAAGAATCAAAACCATAAACTTGGTTCCGAAAGTCGAAATCGAAAATTTTAATTTCGAAGTCAAAGTCGAAAACTAAACCGAAAGTCGAAATCAAAATCGCATTCGAAGTCGCAATCTAAATTGTGCAATCGAATTCGATATTGAAAACTCGATATCGAAAATTCGAAATCAAAAACTATAAATCGAAAGTTGAGACTGAAATTGAAATTGCAATCAAAAACGAAAATATAAAATCAAAAATTCGAAATTGAAACTAAATTCCTTTTATCTTAAATTTTAATTTTTCCTGTTGAAGACGAAAGTCGAAACCAAAATCGCATTTGTAGGGGAATTTTAAATCCTGCGATCGAATTCGAATGCGAATTGGAGAAAATTCGAAAAAAAACCAAAATTGGGACTGAAATTGAAATTGCAATCGAAATCGAAAATATAAAATCAAAAATTCGATATCGAAATTGAATTTGAAACTGAATTCCTTTTGTCTCAAAATGTTCATTTCATCCTGTTAAACAAGCTTACCAGCCAGCCCTCGTAGCAGCACTACACAAAGTCTTGCTGAGGATGGCAGTGGTCTGTGGTTGCCTCAACTCGTTGATGGGGGTCAGTGGCGTGGTAAATTACCATGTGGGCGAAAGTACAAGAAATTCTTGATTGCCTCGCTGCTTTTCAGCTTCACCATTTACATATAATTTCATGGCACTTGTATATAAATCATTTACATTTTCGTACATAAAGATAGTATGTAAATTTTAATGGGGTTCATTAAATCATGCAGCATTAATAGGCATTTAATTGACGCACGAAACTTTGCTGTCGTTGCTAACGATCGAAGAGCACCAAACTCAGCATCATCACCACCTTCACCTCCATCTCAAACCCAAAAACACTTATGATTTTGCAAGCATATTGTGCGGTGTGCTTTGTAAGCATGTCTGTGAGTGTGCTGTTTTCGCGTGCACTACTTTTGTGCTTAATTAGCGAAAGCACGCTGATTACAATGAATGATGTCAGGAAGTAAGCTTTTGTAATTTATTGCTACATCATTAATTGTTTCGGTTTTTTGTTTTTACATTAAATTCCGCAATGAATATTAGGGCCTTATTTTGTAAAACGCAACGCGACGCAACGAGTCACCCAGAGTCACTTATTGTCGTGTTCGTATTTTGTATCTCTTTAGGTGACTGAAAGTGACTGTAAGTGACTCGAAGTGAATGTGTTACGTTTTTTTTGGTGAGTATGTTACGTTTTTGGTATTTTATAAAACGCAAAGTGACGAAAACGGTCACTTTAACTGTCAAAAGAGTCACTTCCTTTTGTTCGAGTGAGCATTCGATATAGGTGAATTTGCAACGGCTAAAATTAGCCAATTTAAAAAAAAAAAAACGGGGTATCAATCGACGCGTTTCAATCTCGCGAACCCGAATATGATGCTGAACTAATTTTTTCCTTGATTTAAATAAAACAGTTGTTAATAAAAACGTTTTAACTTTTGTCTTGCTTCTTGCACAAACACGAACACACAAATGCATCTTATTTTTTAACATTGGATAACACGTACATATATTTATATTAACTGCATTACACACACATTTTTTAATATGTTGCATATATGTACATAAATAATATATTTTATTCAAAAAAAAACTAAACAAAACACGTATGTATGTATTTACACACAATGTCAACAAATACTTTTTTTTATTTTTGTAGACTTCCCTCTAAACACTGAAAAATAAATTCTCAAACGTTTGAGAAAATATTGTTTCTAAATTTGAGAATCAGCATATATATAATTTGAAAATAAACATATTTTCAAGTATTCAACAAACATTGTTAATCAATTTTAGAATAACTTACAACACATTCGAAAAAAAACTTGTTTCGCATTTTGTACCATTTCACGAATTTCATCATGTCAAGGTTTCAAGGAACGAAGACATTTTGTATGTTTGCAAGTTTCAATCAGCGTTCGTTGTTTTACGTGAGCAGTCTCTTAACGGTTGAAATGATGGTTGAAAATGATTGTGTATAATAATGATTCTGTATTTCTTACTCTTATTTTATTTGTTTGTTGCTTTTTGTGAAGTTACACAAACTTTATTAAAGCCATAGTTTGTTTCTCACATGTGTGTATGCATATTAAAAAATATATTAATATACTCATGTGACTGTACAAAAGGCACCGGTGAAATTCACCCGCACGGGTAAATGAAAAACATCACATCAGAGAACAAATATGTAATACATACATACATCTATTGATTGCATTCCATTTCGTACTAACTTTGAAATTGATTTCAGAAAATGAAATCTATCAAATTGAGAATCAGCCCAAAATCCCATACTAAAAATGTGCCTTTTTGTTTGAGAACGCTATCAAGAGAAATTTGAGGTGCATTTGATAACTAACGTTTGATATTTGACAATAGGGTTACTTCTCAAATGAACCTCAAATTAAAAATTAAGAAAAATGTTTATTGGGTTGCCAGCTGCCAACTTTTCAGAATTACCTACTCGACAAAATACCTCTATTAATAAAAAAAACGCACTAAAAATTACTAAGGAAACTAAAAAAACATAGGTGGCACATAAGCTACGTAAATCGTTTGACAATCGTCGTGACTACGCAACAGGGTGAACGCGAAAACGTAAAATCTTATATAATACCAACTTTTGGGCGAAGGTGAGCGTGAGTGAGTGTGACTGCGTCGCAAAGAGTCACCGCATTTTGTATAATAAGGGCATTAATTTCGGATATCTACGTTTTTTTTTTCTTCTAAAAGCTCGTGTACTTTATGTTTACATTTTCAACTTATTAAAAAGCTTCAAGGCTTGTTTATTTTAGTGATTGATTTTCAAAGAAATTTAATTGAGAATGTTTATTAGCATTATGCAGAGGCGGATTATCCCTAAGGCAAACTAGGCACTTGCCTAGGGGCGCGTAGTTACAAGGGGCGCGCGAGCTCAGAATTTTTAAACAAATAAAGAAAATAACATAGCGACGATTAAGAATTAAAGCTGATCTATAATAGATCGATAATAGATAAATCGATTATATTGCACAAGCATCGATATATTGTGCAATATTGCGCGTTTGTTGCGTCGTCAGGCTTGCCAGTACTGGCGATTTGTCGCCAAATTGGCGATTTTTTACAAACTTTGGCGACCAATTTATGAAAATTGGCGATGGCGACTTTTTTGGCGATTATCAAAATATTAGATTATATTAATAAAAAAGCAATTACTTTTTCAAGCCTTTTTCTCAAATTTTGAAAGTTTCTTCATACAAATTTTTGTCAAATTACAAAAAATTTGAGAAATAGCAATTGCTTTTTGTTTATTAATACGACCCATTATCTCCACTTTGCCAATAAATCTTACGATATGTAGAGATCTATTGAGAAAATAAATATATACTACATACTCTGGCAACCATTTTCTGCACACTTGAGTGCAAACCAAAATTTTGGTCTGCACACTCGCCTATCCACGATACGACGGTCTGTACAACTTTGACACCCTACGGGACAGTGAGCTTCAGCTGAAACCGCACGTGCTGTTCATCGCTGACATATGTTTTGTGCATCGTCGACAGCACTTTCTTAAGGGCCTTGTGAGAAAAGTGATGCCTGGCTTTGCGTACGTGTGATCTTGCATCACCTTCTCTCTTATGTACTTTGGCTATCTATTCAAAATAGGTTTGTCTCTTTTACTCCAATCACAAGTGATCAAAAACAATAGCACTCTAGTTAGCAGCAGAGTTTATATCTATAAGTTGCGACACTCTCACTTATTTTGTTAATTTATTAAATACTAGCTGTTGCCCACGACTTCGTATGCGTATAATTTCTCTTCTATTTTTCAACTCTGTTGGTAAATAATAAGTACCAGCAAAAAAGACTGGATTTCAACTCTAAGATAATGCCTGCTTTCAACCAGCTCTTCGCGTCCGTGTTTGAACAGCTCGGCAGGTGGTCCGTCTTTTCCAGGAGCTTTATTGTTTTGGACCCGGGGTATAGCTGTCCTCACTTCATCATAGTCGGGTGGTGGAATGTTTTTTCCATCGTCAGGGATTGTGGTATCGGGTTCGACGACTCCCTCGCAATTTATCAATGAGGAGAATTTATCGCTCCATAACATAAGTACACTCTGTCGGTTACCAGGTAGCCATTATTTTATTTCTTATAACAAAATAGCCATATTAAGCATTTTGAGATTAAGAAGGTTCACATTTTATGAGATATCTCCGAAGCCAGTTTAGGTATTGAAATTAATCAAATGGTTTATGGCAGCATTCATAAACACCTTTCATTTGATACCCATATTGTACTAACACATTTTGGTGCACATATTGGCCGATAACTCCGAAACCGGTCGAGATATCGAAACAAATAATACCTTAAACTTTAAGTTGAGCGTCTAGCAATCCAATAAAAAAAGTTTCGTTCAATTCCATTCAGCACTTTTTGAGTGATACGGCCACAAACATACGGACAGACAGACAGACAGACAAAAATTCTAAAAATGGTTGATTTGGATTCTACTGGATTAATAATGCTTCACCCAATCATTTTTTTCTCGATATCTGCAATGTACAGGCATCGACCTGTTACAATTTTATTATATGTAGAGATTAACAAATTATCTAAGCTTTTACATCATCTATATCTACATCTGTGGCCGCTGTGGTGCAGTGGGTAGAGTGCTCGCCTGCTATGCCAGAGGTCTCGGGTTCAAATCACGGTCCGAGCAAAACACCAAAACAATTTTTCTAATAAGTAAAAAAAATCCAATTATTGGGTTTTTTAAGAGCAGCGGTCACCTCTCGGCAGTCGTTGGCATACCCTCCGAGAGTATTTCTGCCATGAAAAAGCTTCTCACAAAAAATGCATTCGCCGTTCGGAGTCGGCATAAAACTGTAGGTCCACCCAATTAGTAGGAAAAACAAAAAAAGGAGCACACCTCGAATTGGGAGAGAAGCTCGGCCATAAAACTCGCCAGAGTTATAATAGCGCCATTGTATTATATTATATTATATTATTATATTATATCTACATCTACACTAATATTATAAAGAGGAAAGATTTTGATTGTTAAGGTGTAAAGCAACTAGGTAGTTAAAATTTATAATATTATGATGGCCATTTATGGTCGGTACAGGGGCGCCGAGAAAGTGGCTGCCTAGGGCGCTCTGGACCTTTAATCCGCCACTGGCATTATGAGAGAATCGTATGAGTTTAGCAATTAGAATGCGCGCTCACTCTCAGCCATGTACCTCTTGCTGACCAACAAAATTAGCCCTATTACGGCTGTCATTGTATGGAGTGCAAATAAAGCGCTTAACCTCAAAATTCATTTGGCTTAAACTAAAAAAAAATTCTTCAATTAAAATTTTATTGCATAGAAAAAAATATGTTGTGTAATTTTGAACAAAATATCTATCTAAAAATTGCTTAATATATCAGATATTCAGTGAATTAAGTTGAACTTAGTGAGCTGCGAAATTTATTTATTTTTTATTTATTTTTCGAAAGCAGAATTAAAAAAAAATCACATTTTACCCACAACAAATTAAATTGGATGTGATTTCATAGTCGCCGCCGATATCTGCATAAAGTTATATTGAGTTATTTACAGTTGAGTGTAGTTTTTTGTTTTTATTTTTGAAGTGGATACTTTGACCATATCACACAAACAAACACACACATACCAACACAAATTCACACACAAACACACTCATCGGCAGCGTTGCATTGCATTGCATGTATTGCATTTTTAATTAAATTACTCAGCGAATGTGAATATTTGCGCCCAAATGGATTTATGCTGTCCTCATGTGTTCACATGAAATTTCCATGAGATTGCATGTATGTAATTGTATGTATGTAAGTGTTTGTGTGGTTATACATACATACATATGTATCACACTGATGAAATTATTTTGCACTTCCACTTTGGTTGGTTTGATAGGTGGGAAAGCAAAGAGAAAAGCACAAAGTAACAAAAAAAAACAACAAAAAAGAATAAAGAAAAAACATAACTAAAGACCGAATCGAATTAATTTTTGCAAAAAAAAATAAAGAAATAATAAAAAAATTATTTAAAAATGAAATAATAAAATATCCATCAAAAAATTAATTTTTTTATAACGAATGGGTAACAAAAAATGCAAAGAAACAAATTTTGTATGCTTAATAAAATATCTTTTTTTATATTATTTAACCTTTTTTTTTAATTTTACAAAACATTTCGACGCCTTTCAAATTCTGATTTAATATTTTTTAACAACTAATTTCTATAATCTCTTATTTTCAATAAAAAAAAATAAAAATTATATGTACATAATTATAAAATAAAAAAAAAATAAAAATTTTTCATTTTTTTATAACGAATGGGTCTTAGTAAGAAAAAAATGCAAAGGAGCAAATTTTGTATGCTTAATAAAATATCTTTTTTTTATATTATTTAATCTTTTTTTAGTTTTACAAAACATTTCAATGCCTTTCAAATTACGTTTTAATATTTTTTTAACGACCAATTTCTATAATCTCTTATTTTGAATATAAAAAAATTAAAAATTATATGTAATCGTAAAATGAAAAAAAAAAAAAAAAATAAATAAATAAAAATATTTCATCGAAAGTCTCAGTAAGAAAAAATTACGAAAAAAACAAATTTTGTATGCTTTCAAAATAAATTTTTTTTAAATTTAAATAAATTTTTTTTTTAATTTACAAAACCTTTTAAAACCTTTAAACTTTTTTTTTATTATTTTTTAAGAACTAATTTCTATAATCTCTTATTTTGAATAAAAAAAATAAAAAATTATATGTAATTGTAAAATAAAAAAAAATAAATAAAAATTTTTCATCGAAAAAGTTATTTTTTTAAAACGAATGGGTCGCAGTAAGAAAAAATTGCAAAGAAACAAATTTTGTATGCTTTCAAAATAAAATTTTTTTTAATTTCGTTTAAATTATTTTTTTTTTTCTATTTTAAAAAACCTTTTAGCACCTTTAAATTTTTTTTTATTATTTTTAAAAACTAATTTCTATAATCTCTTATTTTGAATAAAAAAAAAAATAAAAAATTATATGTAATTGTAAAATGAAAAAAAAAAAAATAAAAATTTTTCATCGAAAAAGTTATTTTTTTAAAACGAATGGGTCGCAGTAAGAAAAAATTGCAAAGAAACAAATTTTGTATACTTTCAAAATAAAAATTTTTTTAATTTCGTTTAAATTATTTTTTTTTTCTATTTTAAATAACATATATTATTTTCCTTTTTGAGCTCCAGGCCACAAATTAAATTAAAAACAATTTTTAATTTTAATTTTTATATTTATTATCGATATTTCGATCTCAGTCTGAGATCATCATCAGGACTGGAAAAACAAACACAATGATTACATTTATATACATATATGTATTGATACATATGCTTGAATATAAACATCATCAGAAAAGCGAAACTTACACAAATCCCTTGTTTTAATCGACTGACTAGAAAATCAACAAAAAATTATGGAATAGGTGACATTGGAAAAATGAACAATGTAAACAAAATTTTTGGAGACATATGTACATATATAAGAAACATGAAAATGTAAGCAATTGAAAATATACCGTAAGGGTAAACAAAAATATACAGGAACAACAACCCTGCAAGAACTGTGCAGGTCATTTGACCGGTCATATGACCGGCAGGCATGACCAAAAGTTTTGGGATATTTCCTATCACATTCTTAAGGGCATCGGTAACTTTTGTGACCGTTTCATTCATCACGTTCCCGTATGTGTATTTTCAAATTCCATTCTATCCTTATCTATCTCATTGGTTTTGAACTTGGCTAGAAACACATACGAGTGCAAATGTGTTGGTAATATTATATTTTTGTAATAGTGTTAGTACTTTCGGTCACACAATTCTAGCAGGGAATACATTGGAATAAGACGAACAGTAAGACGTAAATATATACATATTCATATCACTGCAGCTCTCCTTTGTTGTTGTTGCTTAAGCTTAGTTGAGAAACCAGTTTTGATGGGGATGCGCTCGAAACAAACAAACATGCATTGTTATAATTGTTGTTGTCTAATGACCAAATTTCTATATACATGAGCGCAATTGTCAGTGTCGGACTTAAAGTTCATTCTCTTTGTACTAGGGGTGTTCAAAATGTGTAGCATTTCAAGGGTGTATCGTTTATGATAGTGTTTTTCATTGTCTAAAATTGCTACATTGTCAAAATCTGGATAATGTCCCGTACTGCCGCAATGGTATGACAAGGCTGTCTTGTTGTCCGAAGAATTATTCCTTAGTTGTTTTTAATTTAATTTGTGGCCTGGAGCTCAAAAAGGAAAATAATATATTCGATTACACGGCCAAAAACTTCATAAAAATATTTTAAAAAACCTTTTAACAACTTTAAAATTTTTTTAAAATTATTTTTCAACAACTAATTTCTATAATCTCCTCTTTTGAATACAAAAAAAAAAAATAAAAATTACATATATGTAAAATGAAAAAAAAAAAAAATACAAATTTTTCATCGAAACAAATTTTTTATGCTTAATAAATAATTTTTTTTTATTTCGTTTAATAATATTTTCTCTTTTTAATTTTACAAAACATGTCACGCCTTCACACTTTTTTTAATATTTTTTAACAACTAATTTCTATAATTTTTTTTTGTTTTGAATAAAAAAATTTAAACAAAATGAAATTAACTATTATTTAACGATTAATTAAGATCTAAAAATGTAATAAAAAACTACTCTTTGCGATCCCTGATTGCTACAAATAACGGTCAAAAATAGGTTTTATGAACTCTTTTGTTATTCGCTCTTGCACGCTCAACGCTCAATGAAATTTTCCAACAACTCTCTCAACTAACGGATATTTTACACTAAAAATTTTATTTTTTTTGTTTTTTATGCTGTTTTTTCGCTTTTGCATTACGAAATTAATTTTGTTAACAAAGTTGTCACATTTTTTTTTTTTGTTTTTCTTGCTCTGCAATTCTTCACTCGCTCTCCCCCGTTGCCTATTCACCTCTCTTCTGTTTGACTCGCACAAATTCCCATTTTTACGTATTTGCACAGAAATTTTATTTCATAGTTTTCCATTGTCGAGTTTTGCTTTATTTTGCTGTGCGACTTTGTTGTGTGTGTGTTTTTGCTGTTTTTTCTGTTTTTTTTTTTTATTGTCACTCTGGCAACCCTCTTCAGTGAGGTGCTTACTTTTCGGTGTTGATCAAAACACCAAATTTCGCACTTAGTACTTACTAAAGGGAGCGGATGCGAGAGTTGCGCTGTAGGAATGAGTGCACTGTTTTTGTTTTTAAGTAACGGTTAGTTAGGAGAGAGAAAGAAGCACTTTACGGTTGCGCCACCCTCTTGCTTTTTGTTTATGAGTTCGTCACAATAGTTTAGAGACTTTTTTTTATTGTTCGGCGTGCACTCAATGGACAAAGTTTAAAAATATTTTAACAACATTCGGCTTTTAGTGCAACGGGTATGAAAAAAGGGGTCCTGCATTGAGGCAACGTGAGCCTTGGCTCCCATAGGAATCATTCTTCTTGAATGTATTTTTATATGTATGTGTGCGTGTATGTTGAACGGATGGATTTAAACAAAAGTTGATGAGTGGATACTTATGGCTTGTGTAGATAATATTAGGATTTATGTACATAAACATCACAATATGGCTATAAACACACAACTTTTGAGGTAATTATACTTTGATAAATTTGACAAATTTATTTCGACAAAAAATATATACATATATCAAAATAAAGTTAAAGTATAGATTAGAAGAAAAACAGTTAGATAAATGAGGTAATTAAATGGCTTCCTTTTAAAAACTTTTTTCCAAAACCAACTCGAATTCATGAATTTCCAATTGGAAATGAAGTTAGAATTTATGATTAAAACTAAAATTGAAATTGAAATTCAAACTAAAACTAAATTAAAATTGAAATTAAAATTCAAACTAAAATTAAAATTAAAATCAAAATTGAAATAAAAATTAAAATTAAAGTTAAAGTTAAAATTGAAATTAAACTTAAAATTTAAATTAAAGTTAAAATTGAACTTAAAATTAAAATAAAAATTAAAATTGAAATTGAAATTAAAATTCAAACTAAAATTAAGTTTAAAGTGAAAATAAAAATTAAATTAAAACTAGAATTAAAATTAAACTTAAACTTAAAATCAAAATTGAAATAAAGATAAAGATAAAAATTAAAACTAAAATTAAAATTAAAATGAAAATTGTTTGAATTGAAATTGAAACTAAAATTCAAGATAAAATTTAAATTTAAATTAAATTAAAACTAAATTTAAAATTAAAATCGAAATTAAAATTAAACTTAAAAATAAAATCAAAATTGAAATAAAGATAAAGATAAAAATTAAAACTAAAATTAAAATTAAAATCGAAAGTGAAATAAAAATAATTAAAATTAAATGAAAATTGATATTAAAATTCAAACTAAAATTAAGTTTAAAGTGAAAATTAAAATTAAATTAAAACTAAAATTAAAATTAAAATTAAATCAAAATCAAAATTGAATTAAAAATAAAAATAAAAATTAAAATTAAAATTAAAATTAAAATTAAAATCAAAATCAAAATTGAAAGCAAAATCAAAATCAAAATGAAAGTTTAAATAAAAATTAAAATTAAGATTAAAATTGAAAGTAAAATTAAAATTAAAATTAAAATTAAAGTTATAACTAAAATGAAAATGAAAATTTAAATTAAAATTAAATTTAGAATTAAAATTAAAATTAAATTAAAACTAAAATAAAATTAAAATTGAAATTAAAATGAAATTAAACCTAAAATTAAAATGAAATTAAACCTAAAATTAAAATTAAAATTGAAATTAACACTCAAGCTAAAATTAAAATTAAAATCTAATTTAATTAAAAATTAAAATTATAATTAAAATTAAAATTAAGATTAAAATTAAAATTTATATTAAAGGTGAAATTAAAACGGAAATGAAAATGAAAATAAAAATGGAAAATGGAGTGGGAATTGGAAAAATTTGTACTTACCACATTGTTTGAATTTTTTTAATTAAAAGTTTATCGCAACTTACCTGAAAAAAGAAGAAAAACAACCTAATTAGTAATTCAGTTTCAGACTATAGATTTCCGACAGATTTTTAATGATTAGATAATTAATGCACACATTAGGGTGGCCCTCAAAAGTATGGACACAAATTCTATAGCATATTTCCTCAAACTCACCACCTAGGTAGATGCTACTTAATACATATGTACGGTTGAAGATACCACATAAATAAATTTTGGTCCCGGAGGTAGATAAAGGGTGTCGCACAGGGTTCAAAGCTCAGATAACCATATGGTCAATTTTCTGACTGCTAACGTTACATTCGCATGGAGTTTTTATTTAGTTTATACGAAATAATAACAAAAATGTTAGAAACGTCCAAGGTTCTGCTACTTATGCTATCAGGTAGACCTATACCTTCATTTTAAGAGTAAAATTTGTCTGATGGCTACCATACCGTAAAAGTTATAAGCGCGTGAAACGCACTGCTAACGTTACATCATTTGGAAATGAGATCAAGATACAGATTATATTTGGTTTAATTTCTGCGAACTTGCTGAGACAATCATCCCAATTTTACTTCATGTTATATAGCAAGGATGTCACATGGTCATGGCATACCGCTTTACCAAAATCTTTAGGATTTTTTAACGTAATTTAACATCAAATAAGGCACTGCCTACGTTACACAAAGCACTGCTAACGTTACACGTGCGAAAACTGAGTATCTCTACATATAATAAAATTGTAACCGTTGATCTCTGTACATTGCAGATATACAGAAAATAAAAAAAAAGGAGCCAGAGGAATCCAAATTAACTGTTTTTAAAATTTCTGTCGGACTGACTGTCTGTCTGTCCTTATGTTTGTGCGCGGGTCACTAAAAATTGGAATGATGGAATTGAATGAAACTAGTCAGAGTTATAATAGCGCCATTGTATTATTATTATTATTATAGATGTCTACTTTAAGATTTAAGATATCCCTTATTTCTATAGCTCAACTAGTTTTGGAGTTATCGACCAATATGTGGACCAAGGGTGATCCAAAATTTGTTAGTACAATATGGGTATCAAATAAAAGGTGCTGATGAGTGCTGCAATAAGTAATTCTATTAAATTCAATATCTCGATTGGTTTCGGAGATATCTCCCTATCCCTATCCCTATCTCTCCAAGTTTTCCTACGGAACACACTTCCAGAGATATTCAGCATGAAAGATTAAGTTTGTATGGGTTGTGCCACGCCCCTTTTCCAATAGCTCTCATTTTTTCATCCAGAAAATGATTATTGAAAGTTTCATTCATTTCTATGCAGTCGTTTTTGTGTGACGCGGGCGTTATGGTAAAAAAACACATTTTGGTCACATTTTTCCACACATTGTGGTCAATAACTCGGGAACTGGGTGAGATATCCAAATGAAAGTTGTCCTGAATTTTAAGTTAGGCGTTAAGTGATAAAATGGTGAAGGTTTCATGCAATTCTATTCAGTAGTTTTTGCATGATGCGCGCACAATCATACAGACGTACAGACAGACAAACAGACAGATAGACTTCTAAAAATTGTAGATTTGGGTTCCGCTGGTCCAATAATGTCCTCTCCTATCAGTTTTTCTTGAATATCTTCAATGTACAGACATCGACCTGTTACAATTTTATTATATGTATTATATAGATAAAAAATCACTGCTAACGTTACATATTTAAGCTAACAATGTCTTCCAATCTTTGGAAGTTTAACTTTTTTTAATTGGAACGTGAGATATACGTATAGTATTAAGAAAATATATAAACAAATTAAATTAAAACGTATTTTAACATGTCTTAAAAAAACTTTTTTGGTTTTGCACTGCTAACGTTACATAAGATTTTTGCGGCACATTTACTTTTCACATAACTCCTAGTTGGAACATAACTTTTTTAAAAACTTTACGTGTTATGATATTATAACTAATTTTCTGATAGATAAAACTTGAACGGCTAAATTTAGTCGCAACAAACATGTTATATTTAACTTTTTGTTTACTGAACTACTTCCGACCATATTTTTTTTTAATCACAACGTTTTATAAAAAGAGCGAAAAGTTTAATTTAAAACGACTAAAATTGAATGCCACTGTTTTCAACAGCTACTATAATATGTCATGAACCCCGCAAGACCCCAGTGCTTGCAATATTTGACAAAAAAAAAAAAAAACTACTTGGTTTACTTTCCCAGAAAATCGGCCATATGTGACCCTTGTGCGACACCTTTATCCACCTCCGATTGGGAACAAAATTTTTATTCGGTTTCATTGACCGTACTTTAACCGATTTAGGGAGTTAGACTGAAGAAAATTTTCATTTAAATTTAAGGACCAGCCTAGTATAAATATACTTTTTAAACCTATCTTATTTTCATGTACGATTTTTTCACGGTGGCTAACAAGATTCGTTAAATTCAGAAAATTATAAGATAACAAAGAATGCTAAAAGCCTTTTGGTTCAAAATCACATATGGAAAATTTCAGCTAAGATAAACACGCCATCTTTGACGTTCAAAAAATAAGAGAATTAACTATGTATCTATGTGCATGTCAATTTAGCTTCCAAAACTTGCTGAAAATTAAATTAATTTGAAGCCCTCAAGGCATAAAATAATATTCAACATTTCTATTTGCACAGCTTACTTTGATATTGACAAATCAGGTTCATTATGAGTAACTTTATTTAATTTTGAATAAAATCTGTTTCTTTTCATCTCCTTTTGCTGCCACAGTTTCGCTGATTTCTAAATGATGCCGCTACTGCCAAGTCCGCTACTGTCAATTTTACTCGCTTGCTCTTGCAAACTTTATAATATTTATATTTATTTCGACTTTCCTTTTTATTTGCCAACTTCCTTGCTGTATTTATTTAGTTGCTAAATTTGACATTCAATTGTCATGCTCAAAGAAAGAAGAAGAAATGAAAGCCGCTAGCTGCCACTTCTCACGTCATGCCAAAACTCATCATTTGAACGGCACTCAACGGCAAAATCAATGGACTTGCTTCTGAACTTTTTGTTTGTTTGAAGATGACGTTAATGCCGATCTTCATGATGATGATTATGATGATGAAGATGATGAAGATGATGATGAAGATGATGAGCTGTTGTGTAAATAGTTGTGCTATCATGTTCAGCAGTAGTCTCATGGCGCATAGGTACTTACGTCACACACCAAACAGTCAGTTGAGGGCCAGCGCCTATCAACAACATAAAATGAGATATATTTTTTTGCTACTTCTTTTTTTGTTGTTTTCTTCTTCATTGCCATTGTACAGAATCTATGAATGAAGCCATTTTACAACAAAAACACTTGTCTATGGAGAGCGGCTGGCGGTCCTCCATGGCGTATGAGTGCCGTGATTTTTATGTGCGATTTTGTGATTTGGGATTTCGCGCCTTGATTTTTCTATTGTGATTTTATGTGCCTTGTAATCTTTTATAAAATTTTGCACAGCACTCATCTTTCAATCTTGAGCGTTTTTTTTATTTATTTTCTTTCACCTTATTTTTTTGGTAAACCCGACAGAAATGAGAGCGCGTTTTTCTTTCTTCATAAGAACCGAACAATATTTTTCCAAAATATATATGTACATAGTTAGGGAACGGTCTTGAAATACTACAGAAATTTTCTAAGAAGTATTCCTTAGATACCAATAAACAAAAAGTTCTGATAAGGTTAATCGAATCTCTTAAGATTTTCTGCTCTTGAAACTTACAATAAACTCTCAAAACTTATTTTATTTTCTAAAAAAAATAGCAATAGACTTGAACTGAAATGCAAACAATCAATATTACATTGAATAATGTTCTTATCCAATCTCCCATCTGCGTCAATGGCAGCGCAACTCCCGCCTCTATGCTAATCCACACATTTACATATAATCGAAAGGAACAAAGCAAGACACAAAACTATTTCAAGTGCACTTTCTTGTTAAGGCGGAAACTGTAACACAGAGATGCTTCACTGATTGGCTGTCAAGTCAAGGATGATTTTTCCAACTCAATAAATCTGCTCCGATAAGGACGAAGGGAATTCGATAGAAGACTGAAAGGATGGCTGGCTGACTGGCTAACGATTTCTTTGAAGCCAAAGTTTTTATACGAATCAGCAATGTTCTAAGTTAAGAGGGAGAAAGCAGCAAAAGGCGATACAATTAAGGAGATCAAGTAATTGACCAAGAAAACAACAACAACCAAAAAAAATAAAAACAGCGAAACACCAAAGAATAAAACGAAAAAGAAAACCACGCCAAAGCAAACAGCCCAATCACATTTCAAAGTTAATCAGCTGAATGCGACGAAGTGAAATAAGATAAAATAAATAAAAAAAAGGAAAGACACAAAAAAACAAGTAAAAGCGGTTGTAGGGGAGCTATATGTTATAGTGGTCCGATCTTGACAATTTTCGGTAACCCTGTTTGGGCCCATATGGGTACAAATACTTCAAAATATCACGCCGTTAGCTGTTAAAATGGAGGAGTTCTACACCAAAATGTGTATATCTGAATAATCGGATGTTGTGGAACTATATGTTATAGTGGTCCGATCTTGAAAATTTTCGGTAACCCTGTTTGGGCCCATATGGGTACAAATACTTCAAAATATCACGCCGTTAGCTGTTAAAATGGAGGAGTTCTACACCAAAATGTGTATATCTGAATAATCGGATGTTGTGGAACTATATGTTATAGTGGTCCGATGTTGACAATTTTCGGTAACCTTGTTTGGGCCAAAATGGGCACGTCTACTTCAAAGTTTCATGTCCTTAGCTGTTTAAATGGGGAAGTTATGCACAAATTACATCCAAAAATTTCATGTATATCTGAATAATCGGTTGTTTTCTATATGTTATAGTGGTCCGATTCGGCCGGTTCCGACAAATGATCAGCTGCATATAACAACATACCTGTATTCCGAATTTCATTCAGATATCTCAAAAACTGAGGGACTAGTTTGCGTTCACACAGACGGACGGACGGACAGACGGACAGACGGACAGAAGGTCAGGCGGACAGACGGACATGGCTTAATCGACTCAGCTCGTGATTCTGATCATATCGGTATATATTTTGGTGGGTCCCCCACGCTTCCTTCTGGTACTTTCGACAAAAATTTTTTGGCACTAAGTTATAATACCATTTCATTCTCATGAAAGGTATAAAAACTTAAAATAACATAAGCACGAATGCGGCAGAAGTTGTTGGCAAATGCAAATAAGAAGAAGAAGAGTTGCCACAATGATTTTAAGGTGAAAATTTGCAAAAATAAACTTTCCAATAATTAAATGGCGTGCCTCTGCTGTAAACGTAATTAAATGTAAGCAGTGAAATTTAAATATTGAAGTGACAAGGGGCTCGATGGACAAACAATCGCGGTGGAAGATGAAGCTGGACTTGTGTGGTGAAGTGAAAAGTATAAGAAAAAGCGAGTAAAAACGAGGGAAGTAAAATTCAAAATGAGGACTTTGATGGAAGTGTTAAATAAATAAATAAATATATATATATGTATATACATATATATAAGCATCAAATGTTCTACAGGATTATTCTTTGGTGGCAAATTGTACTCAAAGTCTATATGTTAATAGAGCTTTTTGGCCGGTCGAAAGAAAAGCAAACGAAAAGTTTCTTTTATTGTCCTACGCGTTTCGGCGTTGTCATCGCCTTCCTCAAAGTCTTCTAAGGCAAAGCTTTACGTAATTATTACCTTGGCGCGATTTTCCGCACTCTTTTTAGTGTTGTAAAATAAAAAAAAAAAAAAAAAAAACAATAATAATTCAAACCCCCAACATCAACACTTAATTTCGTTAAACGAAAGCAATTAATAAAATTGATGTTTCAACAACAACAACAAAAAAACACAAAACAAAAAACAATTTAAAAATTTAATGAATTATAGTCGCGCAGCGCAATGAAACCTAAAGTTCCAACACGCTCGCTAACGCGTCCATTGAGATCATTTAAAATTGCGCGATACCCCAAAAAGGGCTTCAGCTAAACAGCAGCAGAGCGGAATGCTTGTTTATGTAGAGCGAATATATAGAATAACAATAAAACAATAATGGCCGAATTTTCACTTTTGTTTAGGCGCAACATCTGACCAAACGCAAAATCGAAAACCGTAAACAAAACACTACAAATTTGTTTGTCCTGTCGCGGCATGCCGTTGGTCGCACGTGAGCCTATTTGCCGCTCGCCATTTAAAATTTGCCACCATTTCAACGCTAAGGGCCTTTTCACATTACTCGGTACGACATCGGATCGACATTTTTTACTCGGTATTTTCAGCTTACCGAAACGATTCCGCGTTGCTGTGTTTTTCACACTTGTGGGAATACTTTCGGTGCGTAATCGGCAGAAAATAGGAAAGCAAACTTCGAAATTTGCAAAACAAAATTTTTAACTTCAACAAATCACTCAATAATAACAATAATGTCTTCTAGCGAAGACGATGACATTATAACTTGCTACATTTATAGCCGAAACGAGTTTTTTACTCACTTTGTTCTTCTTCTTTTAAAACGCCGCAAAAATGTATGCAGTAATTCCTCAAATTTTACTGACCGGTCTTACCGTGTTGCGGTATACCGAAATTAATCCGCTCCGATTTCATGTATGCAACACTAATGTTAAAGTGCCAATTGAAATACATGTGGTCGGTAAGGTTTCGGTATATTTTCGGTAAAAACCAAAAATGTCGATCCGATACCGCATCGAGTAATGTGAAAGCGCTCTAAAGCGTAATTGCCACAAACACAGGCGTGCGTGTATAATTTTTAGACACTTTCAATATACATACATATATTTTTATACTCAGCTGTACTAGTACACAGAGTATTATAGTTTTGATTTCCTAACGGTGGATTGTAACAGAATGAAATAATCGAGATAGATATAGACTTATATATATCAAAATGATCAGGGTGAAAAGAGAAATCGATTCCGTCTGTCCGTCTGTCCGTCTGTGCGCACGATAACTCATGCAAAAATTGAGATATTTTGATGAAATTTGAAATGTAAGTTGGTATCAAGACAGGAACGGATGGTATTGAAAATGGGCGAAATCGGACCATGACCACGCCCACCTCCCCTATATAGTAAAAATCGGAAATTTTGTATCTCAGTCACTAATAGAGCTAGAGTGATAAAATTTCACACACGTATTGAGCTCAGGCCCTTATGAAGAAATATGGTGAAATTTTGGAAAATGGGCGGTGCCACGCCCACTTATTAAGGAGCAAACATTGAAAGTTTTATGAGTCATAACTCAGAAACCGTTGAAGATATATCGATGAAATTTGGTAGGCGTGATATACTTACTTAGGCAAATATTTGGACGAAAAATTGCCAAAATCGGTTGACGACCACGCCCACTTTTATATATGGGTATTATAAAGTGACCTAATAAAAACATTTTAAGCGATATCTCTGTCAAATATAAAGATATATCATTGAAATTTTATGGAAGGTATCCAACTATGGACGTAAAACAAAAAATACAAAAATTTTGGAAAATGGGCGTGGCACCACCTCCTTTTAGAAGCAGGAATATATGAGATTTCTGAGCCCATAACTACACTTTCATACACTTTCACTATTCGTAGTAATACATATTCAAAATTTTAGCGAAATCGGTTGACGACCACGCCCACTTTTATATATGGGTATAATAAAGTGGCCTAATAAAAACATTTTAAGCGATATCTTTGTCAACTATAAAGGTAATTCATTGAAATTTTGTGGCATAAATTCCACAATAGATCGGAAACAAAAAATAGAAAAATTTCGGAAAATGGGCGTGGCACCGCCTTTTTTCAGACAAAGGAATCAACGAGATTTCGGAGCCCATAACTCGACAAATAATTGAGATATTATGACGAAACTTGGTTTATACACTTTTATAACTTGACCACGCCTACTTTTTGGTGACAGGTAACAAGGTCAACGGAAATAATGTCAATTGACCTTATTTCCCACCCGGTTGGGAAATAAGGTCAACGAAAATTTGGAAATAAAATAATTGACCTTATTTCCCAATCCAAATGGAAATAATGTCAACTATGCTTAAAACTTGTTCACTCATGAAAATATTTCCTGAGTTCTTCTGCAAACCCGTTATGAGTACCAGTGGCGGATCCACGGGGGGGGGGGGTTTTGGGGGTTCAAACCCCCCCCTTGTGGTTTATCATAGATCCCAAATTAATGCCTTTATAGATTCTGCGTCCAAATTTCCCAAACTGATCAAGGAAAACTCTATCATTCCAAAAGCAATGGTTGGACCACATAACATCCAAAATATGTACCTACATGCGAAAAAAGTTCATGTAGGTACCTTTGGACGCACGTGCATAAAACCAAATTTGTCAAATGCTATTCGCAAATTGCCAAATCGCAAATTTATTTTCTTTTCTTTCTTATCCCTATTTTTATCGGGATTGTACTGAATTAATTTGGTCAGAAATGTCTGAATCGTTGGAGAAATTGCCTTTTTCAGAGACATTTCGCAATTCTTGTTTAAATTAATCTTTTAAAAATACTTGTATATAAACACAAGAACTTCAATAAAGTAAAAATTCTATTAAAAATATAAATATAACCAAAAAGTACTATATCAGGGCTGGTCGCCTCATAGGCACTCAAAGCACAATTGTTTTTGTTTTGTTCCGAATCATAGGCACATATACATATTTTCACTTCAAATATGAAAATAAAATTTTCTTTGCACTCCCATAAGCACTTAGATATTAAAAAATTTGATATGTAAGTGCCTATGATTCATATTGAATGTGCAGAGCAAAGGCACTTTGTATAGGAGCTCGAGCACTGCCGTAAGAAATCGAAATTTACAATAACAAATGTGTAGTGAAAAAAAAATTCAAAAAATGAAAGCACTGTAAAAAATTTGTATTCAAAAAAAAGGCGAAGATACACAAAAAAATCAGTGCGGAAGCCCAAATAAAATTTTAAAATTTAAAAGCAAATCGCGAGTGCCTTAAACTCAAAATACGTCGCCCCGGGCGTTTCTCAAGTTTTCTACTTCCCGGGAGTGTAAAGTGAACGTCATTGTTTAAGTGCACGCAGCAATTTATTGCAATTTATTAAAATATAAAAGTGAGACTCCGCATAGCGGGAGAATCCAAAAGGAAAAAAAAAAAAAGAAAAACAATAACAAAATAGCAAAACAGCAAAACAAAGCATAATATAAAATACGACTAAAAATTTAGTGCAGGTTGTGGACCGCGCTATATAATTTTAACGCCTAAAAGTAGGCATTAAATCCAAAACAAAAATATACAACATCAAGAGTTGCCTGAGTGCTTAACCCGTAAATACCCACTTAATTTCAAACTAATGCCAAAAAAGAAAAAAAGTAAGTACAAGTAAATAGTATGCCCCCTAATCACACTCCCCCTAAAGAGGGAGGCTCCCAACAACTGCAGCAAGTCCAATTGCAGCAAACCCCGAAATCCCAGGGAGTAACCCAATCAATAGCTCAACCATCACACCAATCCCACACGCCTAGCGTCCCCGTACCAAACATACAACAGCAAATTGAAAGCCTCCAAAGGCAACTTAAAATGCTGTATGCCCAACAACAGCAAGCCCAGAAACCCCAAAATGCGGGAAACTCTACAACTGCTACCCCAACTAACGAATGGAAGAATGTGACCAATTCCAAACGTCAACGCGAAAGCCCAGGTAAAAGTACTGGCACTAAAAAGCAGGCAATGCTTGATCAATACTGGCTTGGAACCTGCCAACCAAATGAAAATGCGAACGAAAACAGATTTGCCTCCCTTGAAGTTGAGGAAACAAACCAACCTACTGAAAAAATATCCAAACCGCCGCCAATATTTATAGACAAAGTTCAAAACTTTCCCCCTCTAATGAGCCTACTACAAGAAGTTGCTCCAAAATCCTATGATCTAAAGCTCACAGGCAAAGATCAAGTAAAAGTTCAAGCATCATCCCTGGATGCCTACAAAACCATCGTATCCCAATTAGAACAGAAGGGTACAGAGTTCTATACTTACAAAACAAAACAAGAACGTAACTTCAAAGTAGTTCTTAGAAACATGCACTACTCAATAAACCCGCAAGAAATTGTCGATTCTTTAAAAGATCTCGGTCACTCAGTCACAAACATCTGGAACATAAAACACAGAGTCACGAAAAAGCCTCTACCCATGTTTATCATTGAGCTCAAACCCGACTCCAACAACAAGGAGATATATCAAATCAAAAACCTCCTGCACTCAAAAATTACTTTCGAGCCCCCACACCCGAAGCGTGAAATACCACAATGCGCCAATTGTCAGCAATATGGCCACACAAAGTCCTACTGCCGGCGAAAATCAGTATGTATAAAATGTGCTGGAAACCACCTCTCCTCTGATTGCAAGCGAAAGACAAGATCTGACGATGTCAAATGCGCTCTATGTGAAGGTAACCATCCAGCAAATTATAAAGGCTGTATGGTATACAAAAACCTCCAAAGCGCCAAATACCCAACTCTGAGGAAAAAAGCTCCTGCACAGCCTCAAGAGAAACCAAAACAGCCAAGTCAAACCCCAATTCAGATTGAAACCCCAATTCAAATTGACCCATACTCAGTCACATATGCTGAAGCAGCAAAGAAAGGCGTAAAACCCCGCTCGAACCCTAATAATGCTATTCCAAATAGTAATGAAACCCACACTCCAACGCAAAACACTAACGAAATGCGAGAAATGATAGACTTACTCAAACAAGTCATGCAACAAATGACAGCAATGATGAGCCTCCTCGTCACCTTCTCGACTAAAAACTGTACATCTTCAACCCGTTAAATATTATTATTTGGAATGCCAACGGCCTATCCAAACACTTACTTGAAGTTAAAGCTCTACTTCAGACCCATGATATAGATATACTCCTCATATCGGAGACCCATTTTACGGACAAAAGCTACTTTGAAGTACCCAACTACAAGTTTTACCACACAAAGCACCCAAGTAACAAAGCTCATGGAGGCTCAGGTATCTTGATACGGAAAAGTATTAAACATTACAGCACGAATTCGTTCCGTACAAATGCTATACAAGCCACAAATGTTGTCATTGAAGACCCGAGTGGCCAGCTTACACTCTCTGCTATCTATAGCCCGCCGAGGCACTCAATAAGCACTGCGGAATATGAAAATTTCTTCAAAACCCTTGGAAATCGATTTCTAGCTGGCGGCGATTACAATGCCAAACACACATTCTGGGGCTCTCGTCTCATTACTCCTAAAGGAAGACAACTATACAATGCCATTAGCAATCTCAATTTAACCCCATTCTCTACTGGAACTCCCACTTATTGGCCAACAGATACAAATAAAATTCCCGATTTAATCGATTTTTGCGTGGTGAAAGGCATGACTTCGTCAGATATAACTTGTAAACCCTGTTTTGAATTCTCTTCCGACCACTCTCCAATCCTGGTAACAATTGATAAAAATTTTACACCCGCAGCGGATAAATGCAGCCTTTACAATCGGAAGACTGACTGGGAATACTTCCGACACATCATCACGTCTAATCTGGACTTAAAATTAGCGTTGAAATCTGCTGAAGATATAGAGGCAGCAGTCGAACATTTTAACAACTGCATCCAACAAGCTGCGTGGAAATCAACTCCCACCCTCACCAGACAAAAAAGGACAAACGTTACCCACAACATAAAAGCTAAGCTCAAAGAAAAGCGACTCGCGAGGAAAAAGTGGCAACAAACACGTCACCCCGACGACAAGAAACGATTGAATGCACTCACCAAAGAACTCAAAAATATCCTCAAAATTGAACACAACAAACAGGTTCAACAATACCTCAGTAATATTGATGCAAAAGCTGCAACTGACTACTCCCTCTGGAAAGCCGCAAGTAAGCTAAAAAGACCGATTCTCTCTAATTCTCCTATACGAATGGAAAATAACGAATGGGCGAAAAGTGATGCAGAGAAAGCAAATACTTTTGCACGCCACCTAAAGTCAGTATTCACCCCACATGATATTGAACCCTCACTAAGCACAACAACAGAAGTGGAAAATACTCTGAGTCACCCCTATCAAATGGACCTCCCCATAAAAAGATTCGCAATATCGGAGGTAAAAACTGTAATATCGAAACTCAACACAAAGAAAGCTCCTGGATACGATATTATTAATGGCAATGTACTAAAGCACTTACCTTACGAAGGCATAAAATTTCTCACCCAACTGTTTAATGCAGTACTAATAACTGGATTTATACCCGCTCAATGGAAAGTCGCTCAGATGAAAATGATTCTGAAACCAGGAAAGCCCCCTGATACGGCAGCGTCTTACAGGCCCATTAGCCTGCTGCCCGTTGTCTCAAAAGTCTTGGAAGTTATTTTCCTTAAAAGACTCCTACCCATAATAGAAGAGCGTAACATTATACCTAATCACCAGTTTGGCTTCAGAAGAGGACACGGAACAATTGAACAAGTACATAGACTTACCGAGAAAATCTACTCTGCCTTTGAGCAAAAAAAATATTGTACAGCTGCTTTTCTAGACATATCCCAAGCTTTTGATCGCGTATGGCACGACGGTCTCCTCTATAAAATAAAAACTACTCTCCCTACAAATTACTTCCTATTTATACAATCTTACCTAAAAAATCGTTACTTTTTCGTCAAGGAAGGAGCAGAGCAGTCTGAGCTTTACGAGAGTTTAGCTGGCGTCCCGCAAGGTAGTGTAATGGGCCCAATACTGTACCTACTTTACACACATGACCTCCCAATAGCAGAAGGAGTCACTATTGGCACTTTTGCCGATGACACTGCCGTACTGGCTGCAGACCTCAACCCAAACGTGGCCTCACTCAAGCTTCAAAGAAGTTTAAATAAAATTACCCATTGGCTGAAAGACTGGCGGATAAAGTCAAATGAATCAAAATCTGTCCAAGTGACGTTTACCACTAGACATAACACTTGCCCACCCGTAAAACTCAACGGCATTGATATACCGCAAAGTGACGTAACAAAGTACCTTGGTATGCACCTCGACAGAAAACTAACATGGAGAACCCACATATTCACCAAACGAAAAGCTCTTGGTATAAAACTGCGGAATCTCTATTGGCTCATGAATCGAAACTCAAAACTATCAATCGACAACAAACTCCTGCTTTACTCAGCCACAATAAAACCCATTTGGACCTATGGCATACAGCTGTGGGGAACTGCAGCAAACTCAAATATAGAAATTCTCCAAAGATTCCAATCGAAAACTCTTAGAATGATTGTAAATGCACCCTACTACGTCACTAACGACCGTCTACATCGTGATCTAAAGATACCTACTATTGCTCAAGAAATCAGAAAGTATGCTAGATCATACAAAACGAGACTACTAGCTCACCCCAACCCCCTCGCTCTAGCCCTGACGGCAAGACCAACTAGTTTCGTACGCCTCAAAAGAAAATCTTTTACAGATCTTTATTGATGGACTACAATAAATGGATGCACTACTGAGAGCAATCCATACATGCCCACCAAGTTTATTAAGTCATTATTAATTACTAATTACTTTTAACGAACCACAAAATTGTTAGATGTATTTTATTTATACAGTTGGCAAAATATATTGGATGCTAAAAAAAAAAAAAAAAAAAAAAAAAAAATTTTCATATAAAAAATAAAAAAAATTTTTATGTATGTGATACTACCATTTGAAAATAAATTCTAAAATAATATTTTATTGGAATTCATGAAAAAATTTAAATGAGCGAAAATATTTTTCAGTGCATATACAAAATTTGTAGATGTATTGAGTTTTGTACTTTCAATACGAGAGCGTTGAGCAGCCCTGGTCTACATCTATTCCAAATTACTTGTTTAATGTAGCCATGGGTAATGGCGCAATTTTTTTGGCGCTGATACAATAACTCCAGCGCCAACCGTGGCGCCAACTCACGGTACTGGCGCAATAACACCTTTAGCGCAATTGTCATGGAATAATCGATAAATAACATTTTTTCGTTTGTTACTGTTTACCATCCCTGTTTTATTTCTTTTGGCGCAATTCTGCTTACATATACGAGGGCACAATTAATTTAAATTTTCATAATCATTTGGAAACATATTCCGTATATTTGTGAAAATATGCTGGAAATTAAGGTCACTTAGATCACTATCAAGCATACATAATTGTGACGGTGTCATACGTATACATATAATATGGTGCTGTTATTGGCGTTGTGGTTGCGCCATTTTACACTAGCGCTATATCGGTGCTGGTGTTAGCGCACGAAATTGAGTCGGTGTTCTATTGCAAAATTGAGTTGGCGCAATATTGAGTTGGCGCTATATTGAGTTGGCGCATTTCCCAAATCGGAGTTAGCGCAATAACGCCAGGGTTGGTGTTAGCGCAATTGCGCCGCGCAGCGCAGTGTTACCCATGCCTATGTTAAATATCTAGTTATACAAAAATTTAAATAAAAATGTATATAAAAACTATGTCTACTTGCCTTATCCTGCGGCATGGCAAAAAAGTAGGAAAATGAAAATTTTGAATTAAAAATCGCGCGAACACCCAACCGGGTGGGAAATAAGGTCAATTGACCTTATTTCCATTGACCTTGTTACCTGTCACCTACTTTTTAACAAAGATATTTCTGGAACATCCTTTGGGAATTTGTAACGTGACATCTTTGTAACTCATAAAGGGATGAAATTTTGCACAAAGAATAATATTCATAAGCTTAGTTGGATGACTGATAAAAATTTAGAAAATGGGCGTGGCTACGCCCACTTTATGCAGCACTCGCTTTATATAAAGTACACCGTGTTTCCATCAAACGCAAACAAAGAATGAAAGCATACAGCTGAGTATCTAATGTTCGATTCCACTCGAACTTAGGCTTCCTTACTTGTTTATACTATTTTTATTTTTACGCCACTTTACCTGCACGTCGCTTATGTTGCCGAAAATGTGGAACTTTTTGGATTCATTTACACTAGGGTGTACCTGTTTTTTTTGTTGTAATTTTTCTGGCAATGGAAATTTTAGTTAGAAATCCTCGGGCCCACAATTAAAATTATAGTAACCTAGAGGTGACCCGTGTGTTTCACACCACGTGCTTTTAAAAATGTTTGCATATTGAGCTAGTCTAAAAAACTACATAGAAAAAATATCATTCTTGACGTCAAATATAGTTTCCTTATTTTCTTTTTCTCCGTAGAGTACGTAATTGTCTCATATGCCCCCAAATCAATTTTCAGTAGCCTAACCCTGCAAATGCAACACTGCAAGTGCGAAAGCTTTCGAAATAGCGCACATAACTGTGGACTAAAATCCGTTTATTGCCTTTTTCATATTAATTAATTGCGATTTCATATCCGAGCTAAAAAGTACATCTGAGCGATCCTCCATCAACTTCCGTAAGTACAATATCGAATTAGCCTATACCAAATTCCTATATGTAATAAATATACGATTTTATAACGTCTAACTCGAGTGTATACTTTCTTTTTATTTCAACTTGGTCTGAACCCCGTTGAAACACTACGAATATTTCAAGAGATTTTCGCTGTAAAAGTTTCAGTTTGTATAGGAGGTGCCCATCCCTGCTTTACCAAGACCTAGCGTTTTTAACCGTGTAATACATAGTTATCTTATATGCCCTCACACCAATTTTCAGTTCCCTACTATAAGTATTTCAAGAGATTTTCGATGTGAAAGTTTGAGTTTATATAGGAGGAAAGTGCCCATCCCTGCTTTACCAACACCCATCGCTTTCATCCTTTGAATACGTAATTATCTCATATGCCCCCACACCAATTTTCAATATCCTACTATTTACAAATATTTCTAGAGATATTCGCTGTGAAAGTTGCAGTTTATATGAGAGGAAAGTGCCCATCCCTGCTTTACCAAGACCTAGATTGTTTATCCGTTGAGTATATAATTATGTGTTATTCCTTCATACAAATTTTCATTATTCTAGTACAAATATTTCAAGAGATATTACGAAAAAAAGGAAAATTTTGTATGGGAGGTGCCCATCACTGCCTTTTAATCAGATTAAAAATATGCCTATAGTAATTACCGGGTGAAAATAACTAGGTGTGCAAAATTTCGTGAGGATCCGTTCAGCGGTTTTCTCGCCAATTGAGTTTAAACACAATTTCCTTTTCACATTTATAATATAAGAAGATAAGTAATCCAGGAAAAGGTTTTTAAACCAGTCCAACAATTCAGCGGCCTTTTACAGCTCGATAATTAATTCGTATATTTTTCCCTTCCTGTATGGCGGTGAGCTCAGCTATTACTCTTTCGAGGACGTCAACCAGCTGGGCTGTGTGCTCCATCTATGCAAGTATTTCTATCGAAACCCGCTAAAGGCAGCAGGAAAGGGAGACCTCCATTATGTTGGGAAGATCATGTGAAGATTCACTCGTCCACACTTGGTATTTCCAGTCGCTCCTGTTCCGTGCTGCCTGGCGCGCTTTATAGGACGCGGCCAAAATCGTCTACATAGATGGTTACGCGCCAATTAAGAAGAAGAAGAATATTTTCACCATTTGGTTAATTTTGAACTGATAGAAATATTCCAGTGGCCGAGAAGATCACTTTCAACTCAAGTTACACAAAACACTTGTGATCGTTCTCAAATCACTAACGAACTTATCCTGAGGTTGTATAGTTCTATATACACATCTCTTCTGTGACTTTTAAATGATTTGAATACATTTCCAGAATGTATCTACTCTGTCTAGTTATTGCGCACACCCTAAATTTACGTCCTAATAATAATAATACAATGGCGCTATTATAACTCTGACGAGTTTTATGGCCGAGCTTCTCTCCCAATTCGAGGTGTGCTCCTTTTTGTTTTTCCTACTAATTGGGTGGACCTACAGTTTTATGCCGGCTCCGAACGGCGAATGCATTTTTTATGAGAACCTTTTTCATGGCAGAAATACACTCGGAGGGTATGCCGCCCACTGCCGAGAGGTGGATTGGATTTTTACTAATTAGAAAAATTTTGTTGGTGTTTGCTCGGACTGGGGTTTGAACCCGAGACCTCTGGTATAGCAGGCGAGCACTCTACCCACTGCACCACAGCGGCCATCGTCCTAGTTAACAGAAAAATCATTCAACCATCACTTCAGCGCATTAGACGAAAATTTTGTTAAGACTCAAATGCACAAAAAAGTGAGAACCGAACACGTTCATAAACGTGTGCGGTGGTTATCTAATAAATTCACAAGCATTTCAATGACCTTTTAAAAAAAAATCATAAAACCAAAACAATTCAATAAACCCGAAAAGAAAAACAGCAAAGTTTTAAGCGGATATAGGAGCAAGTTGTATATACATAAATACCAAGTATACAATAAAGCCGAATAGAAAAATAAACAACGGAAAGTGAAACAAAAAAAATTCCACTTGTTGCACTGCGAAAACGTATATTTTTATTGAGTTTATGTTGAGCGTAGAGAAAATAAACCAATAATTTTCGGACACCTGTGCATGGAAAGGAAAAAAAATTAAATTAAACTAAATTAAAGGCATTCGGATCATACCATTTGTTATACATATGAAAAAGAAGCATACAAATTTGTAGCAAAATTGGGCCATTATATAGCAAACTTAAGAGCTTATCTTCCATACTCACCATCGCCCACTGGCAAAACCTTTTTAGATATGTATTACCAAAAAGTTTTTTGTCGAAGACTCCTTGCTGAAAAAATTAATAGTCCAAAATACCACTTGCTGGTAATAGAGACTTTCATTGGAATTCAAGGCTGTCAATAATTTTGGTAATAACGTTTGTTCCCCAAATGGAGAGAATGTTATCTGACTCCTGCTCCCTAAACTCTCCATTCATTCTCATAGCCCATTTATTTAGTTTAATTTAAAAGTTCGTTCGCTGTTCTATGATTTTCAATATCTGCAGCATTCGCCAATATTTCTCATGCATTAAGTTCTGTTGTTCGACGAACCCTTTTCTAGCAATAGGCTAGAGCATTTACACGACAAACAATATCGCTCTGTAAAATCGGTTCGATCTCAAATTTATAAAGAATAATCCTTCCAAATTGTGACGTATTTGATAAAAATATGAGTAATCGATTTGAAAGTGTAATCCTATTTACGGAAGGATTTTGCAATAAATACTTAATGGACATAATATTTAATAATCAAAATACAATTGAAAAAATTTCGCATAGCCCAGTTTGAAAGTGAACTACTCATATCGTTGGCTTCATGAGCAATTAACAAAAATGCCTATCTAAACTAGTTGCTGGTCCTTGTCTCAAGATATTGTAGTATTAGTATGGTGCTAGGCTTCGCACGGTGCGACCATTTTGCTGCATCCTTTTGCCATTCAATCTCTTAAAATCCACCGTCCAATCTTATTCTACACAAAGCAAATTTCGCTCTCCTTTATTTGCCTTGCCACTTACGACGAACAGCACTAAATGCAGTCTACTCTTAAATCTATGTTTACTGTCATAACCCGCGATCATCATCGTCATCGAGACTCAACAACTTGAAATGTTTCTTTATTTTTTAGCTTCTTCCGACATTCGAGTTCACGTCTTACTTCGCGCGATATTTATGGCACTTTTGTCTTTTTCTTCTTGCTATGTGTTTATATTTTCACTTTTCGTTTTGCCTTTCTTTTAAGCGTTTTTTTCTTTTATCGCTGTCGCGCTGCCTAAGAATTATTCCTTGGACTTCTTACTTTGTACTTGATGATTTTTCGCTTAGCTCTTTTAGGTAACTTTTTTATTGGACTACAAAAAGTTTAGATTTTTTTGCATAACAAAGGCAATGTTAATGCGAAGTTGTAGTGAATTTGGAAAGACGGTAAAATGAATGCTAATGCAATGTCGCCATTAGCTCTAGCTGACCCTCTTTGTGAGCCGTTTTTCTTTTCATTTCGCTCGCATTTCAGTTGCACGACAATTGAATCAGATGACAAAGTAAATTTTTGACAAGTTGCTGTTTGCGGTTCAGAGTTATTTTTAATATAAGAGAAATATCTATTTTGCATGGAAAGTACGCATTTACTTATTCAACTTTGCAACCAACCTTAAGTTGAGCTCTAAGGGTTCCAGTAATTTGTTACAGTTAGTAACTCGAATTAAATAGTTATAGATGTCCCAAACTCCTTATATCCATAAGAAATATTGGGGATTTTCCTATGTTCAATTTTGACAGCAGTTGAGTTGTTGTTGTTTTAGCCAGTTGAGCTATTTGTTTCGATTTCTCTTCCATTTCTGTTTTTTTGCGAACGTGTCCAAATCACTGTTTATGAATATGTCCCTAGATTGTTCTAGAATCTAGATCTGAATAAGTGTCCTCAAACTGGCCTCCTTATTTTCAGTTTATCAGAATTAAAATTTAATGTATTAAAGAGTTATTTTAAAGCTGTACGCAGACATCGATATTGTTCAGCGAATAAAGATCCAGCGGCTGCGTTGGACAGATCATATCGTGAGAATGGATGAAGGCGCTCCGGCCATGAAAGTATTTCTATCGAAATCCGCTGAACGCAGAAGCAAAGAGAGACCTCCACTGCGTTGGGAAGATCAGGTGGAGAGTGATGCTGACTTCCTAGGTATTCCCATGTCGCGCCATGCTGCTCGAAACAAAAACAGCTGGCGCGCTTTATTGGACTCGGACAGGATCGTATAGACAGCTACGTGCCAATTAAGGAGGGAAGGAAGGAATTGTATAGCTTCGTTATTATTAGTTCTGTTTGCAGGTCCCATGAACGACTTTGTTAGGATAAATCAGAGTACGGAAAACTTATGAGATAGTTTGGGTTGGTAAGCGCAGATCTATTGCGCGCATTGGTTAAAATGTTTCTGATGTTTCTCATTTAACCGTGCGGGTCAATTTTGCCTGTGCCTGAACTAAATACAATCCCCACAAGATAAAGAGAAATACAAAACGAGATAACAGCTCAATATTACGGTGTCCAAAAAGGCAGTGTCCTATTTATTTTTCGCAGAATATACAAAAAGGCTTCAAATGCTTCGCTTTTTCTTTACTTCTTCGGTTTCTTGTTCTTCATGTAACTGTAACCGCCTTAATTCCGCCAAGCAAATATAAATCAAAGTCATTAGCATAGAACTAACCATGAGTTCATTGGTATTGTTCTCATTTATGTCGCTTCATTTATCGGCCGACAGGAAATACAACCTGCATGTACTTCTATGTAAATTCGTACTAACTCGCCCTCTAAGCCGGAAACCTTTTTCCATAACTTTAAGGTTTATTCAGCGCGCGCCATTTCATGCACATTGTTATTACTGTTATTGTTGTTTATCTTAGATGTTTTGTTGTTGTTTGTTTTGTTGTTGGGTTTTGTGTTTCATTGAGAATTTTGTACACTTGCTACACAGAGCCAAAAAGTTCACCTATAATCAAAGAGACTGCCATCTAAAAAAGCTATTTGGCCAAGGAGAGCGAGAGGAGACAAAATTGAAGAAATTTTTGCTAGAAAATCTTCTAGATTTTAGCTTGAATTTCTTCTTAAATTTACTGAAAAGGATACCGTCTGAAAACGAGGAGATAACTTCTTATTTATTAATTTTTTATGTCATTTTATCAAAAAAAATTAAATTGTTAGAAGAAATCTGCTTGTTTTTATGAGAAAATGTTTATAAAGCAAATCAATAAGGACATCCTCTAATTTTTACTAGAACCTTTTTGAATTTATTAAAAAGGAAAACTTTTTATTTTTAAAAGAGCCCTTATTAATTAAAATTTTGCTATAAACGTCTTAACGTACGTACATGTATGGATATACTCGTACATACTAGAAATATGCATAACAGTTATTGTATCAGCCACTTTTTTTGTATGTGTGCAATAACATGTTCAAGAAATTAAAAGGGAGAACTTTTTATTTTTAAAAGAGCTCTTATGTGTTTACTCCGTTCGTCAATTTCACTACGGCTTTGCACATTTTTACAATTCTCAAACGATTACTGAAGCACTTGGTATAAAGAGTTTATTATGTCCATCTGCACTTATATGAAATGAAATTTTGCCCTTTGTCTGAATAAGTCCTAGGAAAATACTAGTTGGCTAATTATGTTTCCCGATGAAAATCAAGATTCTCTTCTTAATAATATTAAACAGGGTTTCTTCTTAATTTTACAGGTTATCTGCTAAATTTATGTGAAAAGGTTTCCATATTTATTCTAGGAGTCATCTTCTTAATTTTATATAAGAGGTTTTCATTTTAGTTTTATAGGTTATCCATTAAATTTTACTGAAAATGATTTCATTTAAAATCCACGGGTTATCTTCTTAATAATATTGAAAAGGTTTTCATATTAGTTTTACAGTATATCTACTTAGTTTTATTAAAATGAGATATCCAGTCATAATAAGACGGGCATTTTAGGTGGTCTTTTGGCTCTGTGTAAAAGTGTATAAAGTAAGCCAGCGATTCGTGCCACTGCGGCGTTGTAAAATTGTTCAATTAGAAGGGGTTGTCTTTCAGGCGCATTATTCAGGTCTTAAATATCTATCTGTTGTTAGCAGAAGGTTTTCTCAATGCAGAAAGGCTGTGGTAGTTCTTGACCGAATACAAATCCAGATCGCGTTAGAGCTAAGATACGATTTTTGTTGTCCAACAGCTAGTGGAATTCTCTTAGCAGTAGACGAGATGTTATTGTCTTGGAAGAAATCATAACAAAATTCCTAAGGATTTACAAGACACAAAGAAAATAACTCAAACACATCAAGAGATTTACTAGGCTATTCCGGCCACTGTTTTTCCAAAGACAACTATCTTTCAAAGATAAAAAAAAGGTAGAGTACTCGCCTGCTATACCAGAGCTCTCGGGTTCAAACCGCAGTCCGAGCAAACACCAAAAAAATTTTTTCTAATTAGTAAAAATCCAATAATTGGGTTTTTTAAGAGCAGCGTTCACCTCTCGGCAGTGGGCGGCATGCCCTCCGAGTGTGTATTTCTGCCATGAAAAAGCTTCTCACAAAAAATGCATTCGCCGTTCGGAGCCGGCATAAAACTGTACGTCCACCCAATTAGTAGGAAAAACAAAAGGAGCACACCTCCAATTGGGAGAGAAGCTCAGCCATAAAACTCGTCAGAGTTATAATAGCGCCATTGTATTATTAATATATTAACTATCTTTCAAAAGAAAAATAAAATAAATTGTCTTCTCGAAATATGGTTGTCCTTGGAAAGACAGTGGCCAGGATAGCTCTACTAATCTTCTAGCTACATACACATATATGGTTTTTTAGTTTCTGTAATGATTCTTTGAGGATATTTGAATTTAGAGCTACCCTAACGCTCTGCGGTTTCTATAACTTCTTATAGCTTTTCTTAGCTTCATATAACTTCCGCCATTCCACTGATTGCCATTGCATATTTCTATTAATTTTTCTGCTATTTTATAATTCCGTTATGCAAGTTACTCGCAAGTCAAACAGAGTGGGTTGGTTGAAAGCTTCAAGCGCCACAGTATGTAATTTGAATAGATGGGCCGCGAAAGCCAGCCAGCCCAGCGAACATTTTGTAAAAATAAAATAGCGGCGAAAGCCTTTATGATCTATATATTTTAGTTAGCGGTATATTCTTAGGCGAAGTCCGTCGTAAGTCGCGACATTTGAGTGAGTTGGAAAAGCAACGCAGAACGCAGCGATTTGGTTTGTAATTTATGAGGATAAGGAGGCAGAGCGAAAATGCGGTTTATTTGCCTTTATGAAAATATATTTTCTAACGACAAGCCTTGAGTGCATGAACAATAAAAATCATTTACTTAAAACCACTACTACATAAGTGTGGTACATACGGCTACTGCCAGGACATAGAGGGAACTGCCATCTGTCACTGCTGCTTCTTCAAAGAAATGTATAAATAAATGTATGTATACGCAAAGCTGCCAAGAGGAATAAAGCAAAGCTCCATTGCGCTATTCTTCTCTTCGTTGCCTTGCTTGTTTTCCTCAGCAACTTTCTTCTTCTAATGACATAATGTACGATTACATGCATTTAAATGTGGTTGTTTTTGTTGTTGTTGTTGTTGTTGTTGTTGTTGTTGTTGTTGTTGTTGTTGTTGTTGTTGCCTGTATTATTTGTAAACTGTTGTGCACAGGATTTGTACACTCAGGGAAAAATAGCATTTTAAAATCAAAAATAAAATTTTTGTTTTCATAATGCACGTTTTAAAACAAGCCATTTTTATTTTAACAATGAAAATTTTTAAATTAAAAAAGAAATTTTTGAATTAAGAATGAAAATTTTGAAGTAAAAATGCATTTTCGATTTAAAAAGAAACATACTTAAATTAAAAATGAAAATGAATGCTGATTCAAAAACTCGCTCTTTGTTCAAAATTTTTTTGTGAGAAAATATTTTTTGTGAGAAATCCAAAAAAAAAACAATAATGAGAAACGATTTTTTTAATTTTGTTTTTACAATGATTCATATAATTCATGGATTCTTTTTTAGGAAAAGGGAAGTATAAATATGTAGGTTACTACAATTCAATATAATGTTTAATGTTCCACTATGTGATGACGTTGTATTGAATTTCAGGTTAATGTCATCGTTCGAATCCGGAGGAGAATATATAATAAAGAAGAAAAAGGAGAATAAGGAGGATGAGAAATAAAGATAGCAAACAGTTAAGGCGAAGTAGAAAAGAAGAGGAGAACAAGCGGAGGCTATATTTTTGTAGTTGGGACTCGGATTGAGAGAAGATGAAGAGAATGCCGTTGGATACAATTTCGAATCCGGAAGAGAAAATGATATAGAGAACACTCCATCGTTGTTTCTTTCATAGTGCGTAAAATAAAAATAAACATTTTTAAATTTAAAATGTTTTTTCTTGAGTTAAAAATTTTACAATGAACATTTTTAAAATAAAAATGTTGGTATTTACATCACTTTTAAATGCGTTTTTGCGCATTTTAAGCACGTTTTCATATGTTTTTATAATTTTTTTTCCCTGAGTGTATACTTGAATGTTATGGTGGAAGTGTTTGCTCCTCCTTCAGCTGCAGCTTACTTTGTTAACTCTCTCTCTCTCACAAATTGATTGCATTTTGTTTTGTGTAACTTGTTGAGTATTTTGCTTTGACAGCAAATAACTGTAGGTACAAGTAAATGATTGAAATTTATGTGACAAGAAGAATCGGATGCAAAAGTAGTATATGGGGTAAATACTAAACATTAAATAAAATATTATGTTCTATATATGCACATATTTGAAGAAGAACATATTTGAAGAAGGATAAAGCGGCCTATGGTTCAGGCGGTCTAGATTATTTGATATGTTTTGTATTGAACTATTTCCCCTAATAGGAGATTTAAAAGGCAGCGTTGAGGCTTAGTAAGGTAACAGGGCTATTTAACAAATCCATACAGTAGCTACACAGATGCTTGACCAGCAATCTTTACAGATTTGTAAAAAAAGTGATCGAAGGGTTGGAAGCAGCGAACCTGGCATTCAATAATCCTTTAGACTCCCAGGTTGAGCAATGCTAAAACCGACAACTACTTTTTGATATTGCCTAGAGCACAGACTACAGACTGGCAGCTGACATACCAATAGGCTACTATCTCGATAACATGTCATGCACTTGAAGTGGAGCACGCGCATAGTCACGCGTGTAGTGTGTGTTGAAAGATCCCATTTGTTCGTAGAAAACGTTTCGGATCGGGTTCATATCTACACCACATATTTAAATTAGTGGAAACTGGTATTTTCCAAGCAGTGTATAATTGTCTCCAACGCGTTTTTGGCAACACTAGCGACCATTTTTTGGACTATGTTGGAATCTTTGTGATTTTAGCCAACTTGACCTAACCTAACCTAAATGTTTATTCACTTTTATACGAATTAAATCAATAAAGTATCAAACTCACTTTTGTTCCAATTAAAAGCTCTTATGCGCTTGAAGGTCAATTACTTTTTGGCTTTCAATGCATTAAATTTTTAATAGCTTTTTTATGTCTGTTTTCGCTGAAATAGGTGATTAGAAGATTTCATAAGTTTATGAAAGTTTCTCACTCACTGAAATTACGCTTATTGGATTTTATTTCTAGCTCAAAGAGAAAACAATGATTTTTATAGGAGCATCAAAAAAAAGTTGTTCAAATTCGAAAAAAAACTTTCTGTTTACGCATTGTCCTATTAAATTATAATCAAAATTAAATTATTCAACTTTCAATTCTCATACCCAATCCTCAGCAGCATGAATGAATTTCAAAAAAGTAAGAAAAGAAAAAAATCTTTTCTTCCTTCAGTA
Source organism: Urophora cardui (assembly GCA_960531455.1). NCBI lineage: Eukaryota > Metazoa > Arthropoda > Insecta > Diptera > Tephritidae > Urophora > Urophora cardui. Next base: position 122,577,995 of record OY482672.1, read on the forward strand.
TTCTCTACAAGAGCGACGTATCGTCTCCTCACAGTCCATCCATCGGCGCTGTAGCAAGTGCATTCCGCAAAGTTTTTTTTTGCCATTCGAATTTTAATGTTTATTACGCGCAAAGTTAGTTGCACTGCAAAATTAATTTTGTTTGTCGTTTCCCAAAAAAAAAAAAAAAAAAAAAATGGTGGTGCCACTTGCACTTTTGGACTCTTTATTGAGTTCAGTAGTTCAGTTGAGCTGAGTTGAGTATTGTGCATGCGATTGAGTATTGGTATTGAACCAAAAATTTTGAATGCTGCTCATTTTATTTGCTATTTGCGATTTGATTTGATTTTCATTTCATTTTATACTTTTTTTTATTATGAACTTTGTTATTGCTATTGAAGTCAAACTTATTTTATGCATCAATTGCGAATGCCAATCTAGACAGTTGGATGTGCTCAATGCACGTAAAAAGCGCGGCATTGATGAGCAATTTTTTTTATGAGAATTCTTGTTTTTAATGCATATAATTTTAAATCACAATCACAGAAACAATGCCTTACAATTTTATTAATATTAGTTAGCTAAAAGTTTATGTCACTTAATATTTGGAAATTACTGCTTTAATTCTACTAAACATTAACATTAATTGCAATATTAAGCACTTAAATTGTATGCCTTTCCCACAAAATAGCACTATAATAATAAACTACATATTTTCACTAAAGACTTTCTTCCGCAAAAGCTTTCAACACTACAAAGCTCTTCATTAGTTATAATTTCACTTTAATTGTGCTCGTATTATCACTACTAAAGATCTATTAAATTTTCACAAATTATATTTTATTGCTTATAGTAATTTGCGAAGCAGCAATGGATGAAACTAGCTTGTCATCATCTCCATCATCATTTTATTAGCAACTTCCATAATTAAAGAGAGAGACGATTACGTAAAATGTCATGAGCTTTTCATTAGCTTCATCGCCTCATGGCCTTAACTCATGCTTTCAGAAGTGTTAGCCGTCATTTAATTTGACTTCACTATCTTTAATTAAACATTTAAACAAAAACACACACAGCCAAATACATGCAACCTATTCTCACTTCAACTTTTTGTGCTGTACAAGAAACGTTTATTTGAATTAGCAGGAAAGCCCAATTAAAAAGGTGAACCAAACTTATTTTATTTAACTGGCAAAAAATACAATGATAGTCCTAAAAAGGTAGACAAATGAGCTAGAAGAAGAACAAAGAGAAACCCGAGCCAGCACCGAGCCGAATTATGAAGATTGAAATGGCATCGGTTGGATTGAAAAATTCTGTAGCCTTGGAGAGTTTAAATTATTATTTTTTTTTTCTTGTAATTATCGATATAGATTTTTTTTGGAATTTTTTTGAAATTGAAAAATTATCTTTAATTTTCTTTTGTGGAGTAATTTTAATTAAAAAAAATTCAATAGGTACATATGAGTTTTAAATTTTTTTTGAAGTAATTTGGATTTTTTTCCAAATATGTTCGATAAATATTGATTTTGAATTTTTCTTGTTTTTAAATTTTTTTCCAAAAATTTTCTATAAATATTGGTTTTGAATTTTTTTGTGAAATACTTTTGATTTTTTTCAAAAAAATGTTCTTCGATAAATATTGCTTTTAATTGTTTTTGTAAAGTAATTTTGATTTTTTGTTTTTAATTTTCGATAAGAATTTGTTTTGATTTTTTTGGTGATTTCATTTTATTTTTTGATTTTTTTGTAATTTTTATTTTTTTTTTTCAACAAATTTTCGATAAGAATTGGTTTGGTTTTTTTTGTCATTTTATGTTTTTTTTTTTAATTTTCGATAAATATTGGTTTTGATTTTTTTGTCAAGTAATTTTAATTTTTTTTTAAATGTTCTATAAATATTGCTTTTGATTTTATTGCAGATTTTTTTTTTTCAAAAAATTTTCCATAAATATTAGTTTTGATTTTTTTGTGGTCATTTTATAAATATTGGTTTTATTTTTTTGTTTGTCAAGTACATAATTTTGATTTTTGTTTTTTTTTCAAAAAATTTTCGATAAGTATTGTCTATTTTTTTTTGTAAATGAATTTTAATTTTTTTTTCCAAATAATTTTCGATAAATATCTATTTTAAATTTTTTTGTAGTTTTGATTTTTTTCAAAAAATTCTCGATAAGTATTGTCTTTAATTTTTTTTGTAAATGAATTTAAATTTTTTTTTCAAAAAATTTTCGATAAATATTGATTTTGAATTTTTTATGTAGTTTTTATTTTTTTCAAAAAATTTTCGATAAGTAGTTTTTAATTTTTTTGTAAATGAAATATATTGAAAAATCTTTAAATTATTTATTTTCTATTTCTTTCAAAAATGTTGGATGTCGAACATTTGTTATCAAATTTTTTGGATTTTTGTTCGACAATTTTCGATATCAAAAAATTCTCGATAAGTATTGATCTTAAATTATTTTTGTAAAGGAATTTAGATTTTTTTTTCAAAAAATTTCGATAAATACTCATTTTGATTTTTTTTTGTTGTGAAGTAATTCTGATTTTTTTTTTTTCAAAAAATTTTCTTTGAAAATTGGTTTTGATTTTTTTTTTTTAAATCCGATATTGAGAAATTCCCTTTGAAAATTGGTTTTGACTTTTTTTTTTTTTTTTGAAATCCGATAGATATTGAGAAATCTTTTTAAATTATTTATTTTCTATATCTTTCAAAAATGTTGGATATTGAACAATTGTTTTTAAATTTTTTGGATTTTTGTTCGACAATTTTCTATATCAAAGAACTTGATTTACTTAAATGTGTATTTTTTAGAGCTATTGGGCAGTTTTTTATGTAAGAAAAATTTAAAATAAATTTTTTGGTAGGTGATTTGCTTTTGTTGAGGGTTAATTTGCTTTTATTTTAATTTTTTTTAGAAAATTTTCGACTGGAAAATTCCATTTTTTATGCCCATTTTAAAATCCATTAATTAGTATAGGTTGACAGAGAAACATATGTGTAGATAGTCCACACTTTCCTACCGCCAGCTGGGTATAATTAAAGTGGAACAATGCGATGCCTAAACATACTACACATACACACATTTGTACATAATGCAAAAAGTTGAATCTCATATAAAATGGCTGCCAACATTATTATCAGTCAAAGCTTTTTTCCCCAGCGTACCACAAAAACTTTTTTGCCACCCTCAGCACACGTCCCTCCTGCTCTGGTCGGTCCGCTTTTGTCCAAAACAACATTGTCGCTGTCACGACGGCAAAGTTTCAATGAAGCGTAAATGAACTGTGATTCAGCCGCATTTGCGTTCTCGATTTCATTTCGGTGTACAAAATCACGACAATGCCTCCTTCTCTTATTGTTAGTTAGTCCTGTCGTGGTTGCTTTGTAATCATTTTGGCATTTGAGCCGATGGTATTTCCACAGGTAAGACACGTTAAAGGAAGACTTTTCTAAAATTTATTAGCTCCGTCACTTTTGCTAGCCCCGCCTACTCGCTCTCTCACTCACGCTCACACCTCTAAGGGCTTTCAATCTGCAAATCCTGTAAATGATAGTCGGCGTCGCCCGTATTGGTGTGATTTTTTAACTACATAAATTAAGGAAGCGTAAGGCACGAGCTGAGCTAACAGCTGCTGTAGTCGTGGCGATGGCCAGCCGGTTTGTCAGGTTGACAATGTTGAATTGCCAAAAAGTTTTTCACGTAACTCGTAAAAGATGTGCAGGAAGTTTGAGCAGCGGAAAGTTTTGCAAATGTCTGCGGGCATTTTTGGCTCAATTGCAAATTCATTGCCGTTCACAAATGATCTCGTGTGCCGTATCAATGATAGCCGCCGTTGGTGTTGTTGTTCGATATAAAAAAGCAACTTTGTTTCAACTATTAGCCGAGTCCTTCGTCCAACAACAAAAATTGACTCTTACGTTGCATTAAACTCCATTCTCCTTGTCCCATTTCTCTTCAAGCTCTTACCCCCTTCTCTTTAACATTTTCTTGACTGTCCTTCTCCTTTTCATCATTTGCTTTTCTCTTGCCCTTATTGTTTGTAGCGCATTATCTTTTTTTGCTACATTGTACTAGACGATAGCTTCCTTTCGTCTCACTGGCCTCATTCCCTCTTTAAATTTCTTCTTCGGCCTTCCTTATAAATGCGCTTTAAGTACTGTCCACAACTTTTATTGTTAACTGCAAGCCACGACACTTGGGAAAAGGTGATGTCGGGCAGTGGAGGGTTAATTTCCCGTTGTTCATGTATGTTTGATTTAGCCTATAAACTAAATCTTTAGCAATAAAAAAATTTTCACTCAATAATGACACACATTTAAAGTGTGTGGGTTTGAATGGAATTTCTTTTACTTCTAAAAATTTTACCCTTAAAGCCTACGACTCCCTACAGAAGACATTTGCGCAACGAACTATATGGATTACTTTCTTTTTTTGGGTATGTTAGTGTCTAGCACGAATTTATTATTTTTAATCTTAATTTTTATACTTTGGAATAAGCGGAAAAATCCAATTAGCTCATACAGCGATGGTAGATGTGATAGCTATTTCGAAGAAAAACCACTTTCTTCATCATCAGACATCTTCTCGGGAGCACACCAGGCTTTGAACCTACGCTCCAACCATCAGTAGTCTTTTTTGTTGTTTGCTTTTCCGACAGGGTAGGATTGCGATGTATTGTGGAACGAATTTCCGTCATCCCTTGACAAGGATTTGGATTACCTAGAAAAAATGTTTCAAGTTTAAGCAAACACTAAAGTTAATCTGAAACTTATTCTCCAGGACACCTTCACGCGCTGGCCTAAGTTTTCTGAGCTTACAAAAAAAAGCTAATTACTCAGCCCCGAAAAACACTGAGGAAAATGTATCGCGGTCAGACGTAGTTAACCTCATTTATAAATTTTTTCAATTAAAATGTAATTGAGTATGCCCATGTTCGGCAACGCGGATAAAGAAGCTGCCCGAATGGAAGGTAATGGACCAGGGTCATATCTCTATACTCAGGGTTATCCCAAACCAACTATCTGATTATAGCATACCGAGGAATTCATTCATAAGGAATTATGAAATTGTAATTCCAGATAGAGACCTCTGGGCCAGGGGTCCTCCGGTCTCGAATAATGCTATCCACCTTTACACCGATGGATCTAAGCTTAATGCTAAGGTGGGAGGGGAAGTCTACTCGGCCGACGGGGGCTAAAACTGTCGTTTCGCTTACCGGATCACTGCAGTGTCTTCCAGGCGGCGGTAGCAGCGATACAGGAGGCGACTGAGTCCTTGAAGGCAAGTAGAAACGAATGTAAGGAAGTCTACATTTTCTCAGACAGCCAGGCTGCTCTGAAATCGCTTGGGTCTGTCATATGCAAATCCAGAACATTGGAAAATTGCCTCAGATCTCTAAACGAGATGGCTGAGCAATTTGCCTTACACCTCGTACATAACGTCACTGTAACATAACGGGAAATCAGATGGCGGACAAACTTGCTAGAGAGGGCACATCCGCTCCACTTTCAACGTCGCGGAAAGGTTTAGGTATGCCGCTCGCTACAAGCAAGCTCAAACTCAAGGAGCTATACTGCAATGAAGCTAATAACAGGTGGCATGGTATGAGTATATGCAACTTATGGCCTAACTGGGACGCCAAACGGACGAAGAGTCTATTTGCACTCGGAAGGTCTGAGCTTGCACTAATGATAGGGCTAATAACAGGCCATATTATCCTGGCGAGGCATGCAGAAAGGATGAATGCTCTACATTATGATTACTGTAGGGCGTGTGAAGACGAAGAGGAGCCTGAAACAGTAAAACACCTGCTGTGTGATTGTCCAGCACTAGGAAGGAGGCGAGTAAAACATTTAGGAGCTTACCCATTTAAGGAACTAGGGGATCTAGTTACAATAGAATTTAGGAAAATTCTAAGATTTGTGGAATTCACATGATGGTTCGAGTAGGGGGTCTTCGGATTCACGTAGTATCACAATGGGACCTCAGGGCCTAAGTGTGCTACGAATTATAGCAGCCACGGCAACCTAACCTAACCTATGCCCACGCCTGATGACAGTTTTGCGTTTTTGGGAAAGAGCTCTAGAACCCATCAGGTATTCATAAACATTTTTTTTGCATCTTAGGAGATCAGTCCTCAATATCCTTCCTCTCTCTATTTCTTTCATTCCTTCTTCTTTATGACTGTGTTCTTTCTGAATTCATTTATGTCTTCCTCTTTCCTCCCTTTTTCTGACAATTTTCTTCCTCTCTCTTCCTTTTCTATCCAATTGCTCTTCCCCTGCTTTCTTCTTTGCCTTCCGTCCTCCTTTTAACTCTGTGACTCTACCTTACTACTCTCTTCTTTTTCCTTCATCCTTCTAAAATATTTTTTTCTTCTTACTTCCTTCAATCTTCCTTCATTTTTCATTCTTCCTTTTTGCTATTTGATTCTTCCTTATTCACTCTACCTTCACTGCCTATCTCGCTATACAGACGTAGCACCTAAAATTAAGACCTTCAACTTTAGACCTTTTTTACCAAATCCTTTCCAAACTGCTTGCTTGCCAACTCACACCTGCACATCCGTCTATCAGTTCTTTATGAGCTGATTCTGCAGTTAAGGAAATAGCACATGGGCATAGGCTACAAGACAGTATGTATGTAAGTGAGTGTGTGTGTGTTGTACTTTCGAGCAGATTTTCGTCTGTTCAAAATATAAATCCACTCTGTCTCCCCCTACTCCCACCTCATTATATCTCGTAAATTTGTAGCAACTTGTACACAGACTTTGCAAAAATTGAGTTCTATAATCTCACGCCGAGGATGGGTATACGCAAATTTGACTAACTTAGCAAATTTTTGATACTCAAACACATTTCCTTTTTTTTGCAGCAGCAGCAGCTACGCATTATCCTTGGCAAGGATTCCTTGCGACAAAGTAGAAGGCGTACTTGTATGGACATACATATGTTTGTAAGTATGCACATAAGGGTACGTATAACTTGGTCTATTGGGCGACTTAAAATGCAAAAAAAAAAAAAAGAAATACACAAAGAATATAAGAAGAGAAATAAAATCCAAAATGCTCAGCTCATCTCAGCTTAGTTGAGCTCAATGCAACGACTCATGACACGTTGATAGTCAGCGCACCGTTAGTTGCTTGTAGTTTGGTTTGCATTATCTGTAATATTCTTGCTACAAGTTACTACTAAGTATGCGAAAGCGGGTGTAGTTAAGTAGATATACATACATACATCCCTGTAAAATATCTTGCGATTAGTCTCGAAAGAGATTCGTCCCGGATTACCTCTTTCGGCCCACTCCTCAATTGTACTCGGAAGGGTAAAAATGTAGACTAATTGTTGACAATTGTACTCAAAAGGTTATAAATAGGGCAACAAAAAATATGCCTGAAAAAAATTAAAACATGCCACAAAAAAGACAAAATATGCCAATAAAATATGACATATAAATCAAAAATATGCCCAGAAAATTGCAAAAATGCACAAGACATCGGAAGTGCGTTTCTGTAACGAATTCGGGAAAATTTTCGTTAAATTGACGCCACAGTAATATGTTACATACTTTGTCACCACCTAAAAATATGGTGCGGCGTCTGTTAGAAATAAAAGCAGCTTCCAATACTGCAACGTTCAAAAGAAACTTTTGCTTAGATATATCAAAGTTTTCATGTAAAATTCCGACTATAACATTTGCCACATATCTACCTGCAGAATCTGTAGTTTCATCAACCGCAATCCAAATAAAGTGGTCTTTTAATAGCGATTGTATCTTTTCCATAGTATTGCTATATAGTTGCTTAACATAAGTAGTTCGAAGGCTTGCCTCACATGGTATTTTATGGGAAACCCATTTTTCAAAAAACTGCACTAGATTAATGTTACGTATTTTATATAAGGGTATATCTGCACATACAAATGCTTTACACAAATCCTTTGCGAATTCGACATATGACGGTGTCAAGCTATTCGCTACAAAGCTTTGTGATTGTGGCAAATTTAGAGATCGTTTGAGTTTGATGTGCTTTTCACTCTGCACATGCTGCTTTACAAGAAATGTTTTCTTGAATAATACGGTCTTGCTGCATAACTTGCAAATCAGCACCTCACCGTCAGTTTGAAGATCGGGAAATTCCTTAACGATCTGCTTCAGCTTTCCCGAAATAGTTTGTTTAGATTTTGGCATTATCTGTAAGAATTTGCATATGTACATACATAAATGTATATGTTTTCAATCTTTATTTCAACAAGCACTTACCGTTTCTTAAAATAAGAAAACGCTAGCAAAAAACAAATCCAGAGAATGCAAAAACAACTGAAATTTTTGAAGTGCCGTTATAAAATGAGATTTGCATAAATGTTTCGATAGTTCGATAATTAAATCGAAAGATGTCCAAGGACATGGTTGCATTTTTGCGCACTAATTCTGAAATTTTTTTATAACTTAGCAGAAATAATATGGCCCGGATTCACCAACGTGACTAAAGCTAAAACTAAGTTTTGACTTAAGTTAGCCCAGATTTGGGGCTAATTTACTTTTGGGTTTCACCAACTAGTCTAAGAAAATAGTTTTGCAACCAGCAACCCTGCCAGCTTTTATGGCAAATACTGTTTTTTTTTTGGTTGTTGTATTTGCTTATTTTTTGTCATATTCGCTCTTTTGGTTGTTGAATTTGCTAAAGCGACTTAAATTCTTAGTTTATTTTTAGTCAAGACAAAAGCTGACTAACTTGTGGCTTAGCTCCGTTGCATGGTGAAACTGAAAACTTAAAAAAATCGGCTTACCTAAGTTTAGACCGGTTGGTGAAACCGGGCCTATGATTTTCCTCAAAGATGTAAAATATGACAAAATATGCATTTACAAGTAAAATATTCTGTCATTATTAAAATATGCTAAAATATGCTCTAAAAAATATACGTCAACCACTTGTTTTTCTCTAGAAACAAATTTATAAATTAAAAGTTTTTCAATAGAACGAATCAGAAAAAATATGACATTGCATATATTTGGTTGCCCTAGTTATAAAAGAACTTCGAAATATGCTTTTGTTCAGGTATAAAAGGGCACAACTTCCATTCGATATCCGATTGGCATCACAGTGGAGTAGTCTACCTTCGTACTCGTACAGGTATAAAAGGGTACAATTAGTCTCCCCATAGGACACGCTCAAACAAAAGGTAACACTTCATTCCATATAAAGATACCACAAGTTGTATTAATCGCATGCTCCCTTGCGAGTGATCCCGGACACATCCCGGATTAGTCGCATCATTTTTTTGCTGGGATATATATGTAGGTACCCACATGCATACATACAGTCATACATATGTACTTATGTGTGTATATGTAATCACTGAGTGAACATAATCTTGTTAGACGATAAAGTTTACTGCATGGCAATTTGTCCAACGGTAAAGTTGAAAAAAAAAGAAAAAAATTATAAAAGAACAGTTAAAAAAAGTTGATAAGGACTAAAAAAAATATATAAAACTCCGTTCCTTCGATTGATATAAAGTTTATGCTATAAACTCAGCTGCGGATTTCAATAACAAGCACACGGAAGATTTCGATTATAAATTTTAATTTGGATCTCGATTTTGACTTTGATTTCGCAGCTGGGTATTAAAAAAAGTCACATATAACCAAGAACAATAATCTACATTCGGCAAAGAACTAAAAAAACAAGTAAGAGCGCGGCTGTCTTCGGCCGTACCGAAGATTTCATACCTTTCATGAATGGGGAAATGAAAAGTTACCTATGCACATTAGGGATGGGACTATTCGAATAAAAATTATTCGAATAAAAAATCCTTTTTTGTATCAATTTAAGGCCATAGATTTCAATTAATTTATGATATGTTAATAGAGCTTTTTGGCCGGTCGATGTGAAGTGTATTTTAAATATTTTAAATGTAAGTCATTTTAAATGTCGTCTTAATGTTTTCTAAATTACACTATATGTATGTATTTTATCAAGCAATTTTAATTGTAATTATTTAAATATTAATGTGTTGTGTACTTTTTAATTTTTTACAATTTCAAATAAATTAGACTCCGTGAGGAAGGCGATCACAACGCCGAAACGCGTAGGAGAATAAAAGAAACTTTTCGTTTGCTTTTCTTTCGACCGGCCAAAAAGCTCTATTAACATATAAAAAAATCCTTTTATTCGAAAGGTATTCGAATAGTACTATTCGAATATCACTATTCGAATACCACTATTCTCGAATAGCTATTGTATGTATGTGTGTATGCTTTTGCTTTTGTAAGAGCATACATATGTATGTAGATATACATATATGTACTCTGGCTTGCACCGAGGCAAGTGAAATTCCCAAATTATGCATGTACATACATACTGCTATTCGAATAGTATTATTCGAATAGTGTTATTCGAATAGTGCTATTCGAATTTTTTCCCTCGAATATTTTTATTCGTTTATTCGAATAATATTTATTCGAATAGAATTCGAAAAAAATCCCACTACCAATGCACATAGCCTGATTTAGTTTAATTTATAATTTCAATTCTGTCGGTGTTATAGTGATCCGATCTTGACAATTTTCGGTATCCTTATTTGGGTCCATATGGGTACAAATACTCCAAAGTTTCATGTCCTTAGCTGTAAAAAGGGAGAAGTTATACCCCAAAATGTGTATATCTGAACAATCGGTTGTATGGGAGCTATATGTTATAGTGGTCCGATCTTGACAATTTTCAGCAACCTTATTTGGGTCCATATGGGTACAAATACTCCAAAGTTTCATGTCCTTAGCTGTAAAAAGGGAGAAGTTATACCCCAAAATGTGTATATCTGAACAATCGGTTGTATGGGAGCTATATGTTATAGTGGTCCGATTCGGCCAATTCCGACAAATGATCAATTGAGCATCAACTCGCCCGTATTCCAAATTTCAATCAAATATCTCAAAAACTGAGGGACTAGTTTGCGTTCACACAGACGGACGGACGGACGGACAGACGGACATGGCTTAAACGACTCAGCTCATGATTCTGATTATATCGGTATATATATTGATGGGTCTGTCGCGCCTCCTTCTAGTACTTTCAAGATTTGATTTTCGGCACAAAGTTATAATACCATTTCATTCTCATGAAAGGTATAAAAAATGGACCAGCAGAAATTATGCAATAACAGCGAAGAAGTATATAAAATATAAATTTCTTTACACTCGATTGCAGATGGATTGTGTGCAGTTGTGGTGTTGGTACGCTCGGCACTTGGCTCTGATAACTATCAATATCCAGCATTTAAACTTCAGGCGGCGGCATTGCGGAAGGCAGAGCCACAAATTTTTGCATAATTTATGCGCCAACGGCCGACGAGCGCTTGGCTTACATGGCGGCTTAAAGTTGATATAATAGGAAATAGAAATTTTTAATAGAATTTGCATAATTCCAGCTGGTGCTTCTTCTTCTTCCTAGTAGAGTGTTGAGCGTAAGGAAAATGCTTTTTAATGGATATTTGTAGTTGCAAGGATGAGACGAGTCATATGTATGCATATGTATGTAGACTCTACAGTCCAGACAATGCCCAGCAAAGACAAAATGTATAATAAAGTATCTACTCACACGGTAGGCAGGAAGCGACGATAGGTTGCATGAAAATGTCGAGAAAAAAGGAAAGTGGGGTTGTGTTATGTGATGTTTATAGATGAAACATCCGTTGAAATTAAAATCCGAGCTGCTCCTTTTTCAAGGATATCCACATTTTTTGTTTTTTTTGAAAGGATCAAATATTGAGGAAATCGAAAATTCGCCACCGTCCAAATTTTTCCTATTTCAATACATTATTTGGTCGCTAAGGGATACAAAAAAAGGTATTAAAAAGAAAAAAGGACACCTGTAGTGGAAAAATCCAATGTGAACAGGACCTAAAGGATAACCACTGAAATATAAAATAACACAAAAAGTACCCTTTTTAATTTGCGTATAACTCCTAAAATGTTAACTCTACGTGAAAATTCCTTATTATATGTTTCATTCAGAATAAATAAGGAAATATTTCTTTAATATACAATTTTGATGTACCTGCAGTGCTTAATGTACTTTTGTGCATCTAAAGTGAAAATTTCAAAAAAAGTACGTTTTTTTTATAGTGCTATTTTAAGTTCAAATATTTTTCTAGTTTATGTAAATATTTTAATCTAATGATCCAACTCTCACTCCTACATATCTATACGTTAATACTAAAAAAGAGTTAGAGCTGAGATACGCGCCCGCTGTGCACGGTGGGCGGGAAGCAACAATAGGTTGCATGGGAATATCGTAAAAACGATGGCCCAACGAATATGTGCCTAGCTGTGTGCTGGTACTAATTTTCGTTTAAAAAAAAATGTTGGAGATTTTATTCACGCTTGCTGTGTGTTTATGAAGTATATTAGAATATCATTTTACGTAAGTTTTTAGCCGGCGATCGTTTTTTCGATATTTTCATGCAACCTTTTGTTGCTTACCGCCCACCGTGCACCCCTAGCGCGTATTTCAGCTCTAATTCTTTTTAATATTAACGTATAGATATGTAAGAATGAGAATTGGATCATTAGATTAAAATATTTACATAAACTAGAAAAATATTTGAACTTAAAATAACACCATAAAAAAAGTACTTTTTTTTTGAAATTTTTACTTTAGATGAACCAAAGTGCATTAACCACTGCAGGTACAACAAAATTGTATATCAAAGAAATATTCCCTTATTTATTCTGAATGAAACATATTATAAGGAATTTTCACGTAGAGTTAACATTTTAGGAGTTATACGCAAATTAAAGTGGGTACTTTTTGTGTTATTTTATATTTCAGTGGTTATCCTTTAGGTCCTGTTCACATTGGATTTTTCCACTACAGGTGTCCTTTTTTCTTTTTAATACCTTTTTTTGTATCCCTTAGCGACCAAATAATGTATTGAAATCGGAAAAATTTGGACGGTGGCGAATTTTCGATTTCCTCAATATTTGATCCTTTCAAAAAAAACAAAAAATGTGGATATCCTTGAAAAAGGAGCAGCTCGGATTTTAATTTCAACGGATGTTTCATCTATAAACATCACATAACACAACCCCACTTTCCTTTTTTCTCGACATTTTCATGCAACCTATCGTCGCTTCCTGCCTACCGTGCTCATACAAGCATACATATTCAAATTTATGCAATAATTTTTACAACAATTTCCATTTGTAGTTAAGCACAAGAATTTAAAATCGAATTTGTGGCTTTTTATAGTCAATTTCGTTTTAGTTGAGATTTTAAGTGCTACTAATTATTATTATGCTAGAGAGTTTTTAGATTTTCGGCTTATGTGTTTTACCTTCATACATACATATGTGCATAAATCCTTTGAGCTGAAACTGCAAAGTTTTACAAATTAATGGGAATTTCTGAAAGTTAGAAATAAGTGGGTCAATCCATGATGTATTGTGGAACGATTTTCCAACGTACATGCATACATGCAAATCTATGCAAATGAAGTTGCTGCTGTTCTTACTGACTGAATAAATCAACTAATTGCAGAATTATGGACATTGATCCTTCCATACCTGGGTAATACTGAGTAGTAATTGGACTATTACGTACTTAAATACTTTATATTTTGATCTTGAAGTAATTAGTCCGTACTAAGTACTTTCAGAATATTCAAGTACAAGTACAAGTACAAGTACAAGGAATTGAAAAAGAATTGAAGTTTTAGCAAATACTTCAAAGTAATTGATAAGAATTGAAAGTACTTGAAAAGAATTGAAAAATGTACTTGAATCGATTTTTCATTTCTTTTCAAGTACTTTGAATTACTTACAATCGACGACGGAACGTCAAGTTGAAACCAATATTTAAAAAAAAACTAGAGTGCGCCTACTGTAGAATTTCGACAGTTTTTCTAGATATTTAGGATTAAGATACGTTATATTTTTTCGTATAATTTTATTTATGTTGAATTATTTTTTTTTTTATTTTAAATTAAATTAAACTTAATTATTTATTTATGTTAAATTTCAAAAACATTTTGTTAAATAAACATAATATGGACTACAAGCGACATGTAAAAAATATAAAATATCGTTTATTTTTGTAATTTTTTTTTTAAATATTGGTTTCAAGATCGTAAGTAATTGAAAGTACTTGAAAAGAATAGAAAAATCGATGCAAGTACATTTTTCAATTCTTTTCAAGTACTTTCAATTCTTTTCAATTACTTTTAAGTATTTGCTAAAACTTCAATTCTTTTTCAATTCCTTGTACTTGTACTTGTACTTGAAAATTTGGGAATGCAAGTACCAGTACCAGTACAATTCTTTTAAAATGTACTTGTCACAAGTCGTACTGGTACTTGATATTACCCAGGTCTGGATCCTTCTATGAATGCGAATAGAACCCTTAACTTTACATGTTTCTCTGAAAGTTGTATAAATAGAACTTTCTTCCTCTTTGGAACATTTAGCTGGAGTATTACTACATGGCGGATCAACGGAGCTCGTCCAAGCCTGAAACTGACTGACCAGCATTTATTGATTTACATGATATTGTACATATGTATCTATTGTTCGAGTTCGAATGCAATGGATACGTACAGCCTCCTGCAACCGTCATCGCGCGTGATACGAAACTTAGGCTTCTGTAGACCACTTTTGGACCGATTCGAGTGCAAAGAAAACGTACAGAAGTTCAGTCTGTTTATTTCCAGGGATAGAACGTTCAATAAAGAACATGGGTAAAGGCTTGCGGCTGCAGGTTCAATTAAAGGTAACAACGTGACCACAATGGATGCAGAGCCCGCTGCTCAACCCACGTCCCGATGGACGGTAGACATATGGTAGTACCGGGGGTTCGGTACGCTGACAGTAGGGGGTTTTGAGCAGGTTAGAGTCCCCACACTGACGGGATGAAGGTTTTCGATGCTTCATATAGTATATCTATTGTTTCACAATGGGCTCGAAAATAGTGCTTTCGTAGACCACCTTAACTAGACTGTTCAGCTTGAGCCTCCCCTATTCTTTGCCTATGGCGGACACTAGCAAGCATGTGTCACTAAAGCATAGACCGGCAAAAAAGGCCCGCACGGGGAAATGAGATGCTTCACACACATTGTAATCAATGTAACGTAAATCGGGTTACGCTCACCTGCGCAAACTCACTGCCGTATTACCCATGCACTAAAGTGACTACTGAAACGTTTCTACGCATTTCGTTTCCAGTTTAGCTTCTTGTCCGGAAGGACACCGAGGTATGTATGTACTAGGACGTATTTCACACGCCATAAATCAGGCTGAGCAACAACATTTGGGCTTAACAAAAAATTACAAAATAACTGCCTAAATGAACTCACCTTTCCCAAATTGACGAAACCGTGATCTCTGGCCACCGCTTCTGCCAAACCGCTATCACCATTCGGTATATGCACCGCCCATGTTTGTGTAAAATGCTCCAGGCCTTCACCTTCGCCATTATTTAAGTCTCTCCCACTTAATTCGCTACTCTCACGCTCTCTTCTCCCGCTCTCCTCATAATCAAGTTCATAAGGAAAGGCTGCGAGTGCGCCACCATCGATCGCATTATCGACGAACGTCGCCGCATTACTCGCAGAAATTGCAGCGCTGACAGCCGGCACAGCAACGAAACCGTTATTTGCTGTTGTTGACAACATAAACACTAAAACAATACCAACAGCACTGCTGTGATGCGCACAATTTGTTAAAATCCGTTTTAGTAAATGCGCTAGAATTAATAAAAATGTCAGCGCTGTCGCTGTTTGTGCTCGGCGCTGATGCTGATGCTGATTATAACGTGATTGATATCTTCTACTTTGTTTGGACGACGCAGATGCTGATGATGCTGAAGCTGAAGCTGATATCGACTTATCGTTATTAATTGCATTTTGGCTTACGTGACTACAAAAAGTTGTGTTCACTAAAAAACTATTTATTGTTGCTCTTTTTGTTTTAGTTTTTGTTATTGTAACTATTACTTTTTCACTAAGCAAACATTTTTTCATATCACAATTATGTTGGTTTTGTTGCTTTTCTAGTTGAAATTGATCGCACGGCTGCCGCTTTTCTTCTTCTTCTTGTTTCTCTAACTCTAACTGTTCTTGGCTGCACGAACTCTCCGAACAGCTGTCCTTGGCCATCGGCAGCGCAACATTTTCTTCTCTTGTTCTTGTTGTAAAGTCGCTGCTTTCACTCGCGCTAATCGTGCTCTGGCTCTCGTTCAAGCAACGCACGCTCTCACGCCTACTTTCGCTTGCATTTCGTAGAATTTGCGCATCGTTTGCCGCTAAACTCCATCGTACGGCGTCGTTTTTCATTGTGCGTTGCGTTCTCAGAGCGCAATTATTTGGGGCTGCTATTAATTGGAGAAAGTTGGAATTCTAAACCTCGGAATTGTGAAGATAAGAGTGTTTTTTTTTTGCTAATGAGTTTGTGTTATTCTTGCTCGCGTATGCTTTTGAGGAAGAGTGTTTTGGACCTGCGCATAAAATTTGTTAAGATGAAATTTTGAAGGAAGTTGATCACAGACAGAGGCTTAAGTTAGAGCTTAGCTGCAAAAGAAGAGCGAAATTGGAGTTTGTTTTGAAATTAATTTGGTTTAATAGATTCTTAATTATATTTTGTAGTAAATATGCTTTCGAATTCTAGATATTGCACCCTTAATCATAAAGTGACACAACTCTAAATTCCACAAATTTAATGAGCGCGAAAAAACTTTTTCTTCCAAGAAACTGATATTACAAAGGACACACTAATTGAAAGGTTTTTTTTTTGGCAGTCTCTAGAGATATATTCTTTGTAGCGGTTTGTGAAAAAATCGACTTTAAAAAATTTTGAGTTGTGTCATTTTATGATTTAGGATGCGATACGTAAGTAAACCATTTATCTGTTTATCAAAAATTTGACATCGACATTAAAAAATCAAATAAAATCAATTCAAAAACGAGTAACAATACATACATACATATGAGTAATCCACTTTCAAACAGGGCTATGTGAAATTTTCTCGATTTTGATGGATTGTGTATCAATATTTAAAGGTTTCCATTAATAATTTTATCCAAAATCCTTTTCCGTATGCTGAAAAGTAGCGTTAAATACGAATACACTTTTAAAAGTACGATACTATCTATGATTTTATTTATACACCTTCAAAAGTCTCTATCTGAAAAAGGTTACTCATACGCCTAGGCACACATTTGGGATCCGTACGATAATTCGAAAAAAAAATGTCGAATTGAAAAAAGGCTTATTATACCGAATACATTTTTGACCGAATTAAAAAATGTCGAAATGAGGAAAATTACCGAAAAAGGCCGAAATTTGCATACTTACATTTTTATCACCGCCGCTGAAGGGTGTACTACGCAGAAGGACATCACCGTGGCGGTAGCCACGGTTAGGGCACACGTCCGGACGGATAGCGTAGCCCAGGGTTATTTTTTATAAGCGCGGCCGGAGGCCGCCAACGCAGAAAAATGTTCTGCGCAAAAAAGCACTATGGACCGGGCATAGATATTACTCAGGAAAGAGAATTCTGCCGACTGAGGTTTATTTTTCATTTTTTATTATTGATGTGTAAAATTCGAGCTTCCATAAGTTGGGCTATTTTTTAATGCTATATTAGAAAATTTTCCAAATTTTACATGATTAAAATTCTGTATTTTTTGCTTCGACATTTTATCATTCGACATTATCATACGAGCTTGATGCCGTAGTGGTTTTTTTTTCTAATTTGTGGCTTAATATGAAAAATTCACATAGCGCTGTTTGAAAGTGGACTACTCATATATTTGTTCGTATATATATTTAAGGACATACTGACATCAGGATTGCCAGACAAAGACCACCCACCACCCAAACTGATATGCCATGGAGTAACGTATTTAATTACTGGACTGGTAGGTTGTAAATCATTGAGAAGAGCGGATATGACAGAGAGAAGATGTACATATGAACATACATACATATGTACTTATGTATGTATGCTTTATAACACGCTCAGTAGATTAATTAATGAACGTATGTATGTATGTTCAATTCTAAATTAAATAGGAATCCCTCCAATTTACTCTGCCAAAGCCTTTCGTCATTTGTCATATGACATGTTGTGACAGTTGTGTGTTTTACATGTTTTGACACTTGCCAATTTAGGAATGTCAGTCATATACCTATGTGCAAGTAGGTAGCATAACATACATATTACATACATACTTATGTGGTTAGGTATATACTTATGTATGCACATCTACCTATGCCTACAACTCCTTGACTGACAGCAAGAACGACTAAATAAAGTATGTTCTCGCTATTTTGAACAATTATAATTGTTTAAGCTTTGACGGGAGAGGGAAGGCGAGTTGCGTTTTTTTGGAGGAAATTGGAGTGGGTTTGGCTACGGGGAGGTGTAGCATCTTTTTTTTTGGGAAGAGTGGGGGTGGCTACGGGGAGGTGTAGCATCTTTTATGCGAGTGTGTACATATGTACGTGTGTATGTACATATGTGCATATATTCGATGTATATATGCACATACATACCATATTTACAACCCTTGAATGTATTCAGTTGGGGAGGAGCGTGATTGCGGCTCCAAGGTTGGGCGAGAGTGCCAACCTCTTTTTCGTTTGTGAAAAATCCCGAGTACGATTTGCTCATTCATGCTATATAGCTCGAACAATGCATAAGACGGCTGAGAATTACCGCAGTTTTTCACAGCCGCATGCAAATGCACGAACGAAAGCTATACAGCATAAGTTGCGTAAACAATAATAATTATTTAGCGCAAAGCCTAAACGGAGTAGAAATATTCAAACCAATTAAAAAACGACGCTTCGACTTTTTCTTAACTCTTTTTTATATAAAAAAGTTTATAGAAAAACTATGTAAAAGAGTAAGCCAATGTGATAGCTATTTCGAAGACAATTTCTTTTATTCATAAGTGGGTCCAGCATGGAAAATTATGCCGCAGTTTATATACAGTTCCCTTAAACTTCTTATTCTCATTCTTCTTCTTCTTCTTCTTATTCTTCTTCTTCCTAATTGGCGCGTAGCCCTTTAGACGATTCTGGCCGAGTCCCCTAAACTGGTAACTACTTTAACGGCAGCAGAATGGCTGGACAGCAATAGTTACATTTCCTTAAATAGATTTTCATGTGCATATGTCTTCCTGTGTAATTGCAATGGTTTGCTGCTGTCCTTTGCAGTCGCCAATCATTTTGACAAAAGCCGTCATTAAGTCACATATTTGTTTAGGTAAAGTTATCCAAAGAGAAGTACGTATGTGCATTAGAGTGGTTGGATTTGCAAAGTTAGCTAAAATTTTTATTATTATTATTATTATTATTATTTTTTTTTTTTCAAAATATGCGATTGCCATCAAATTCCAGCCGCAGTAGAAATTTAAAGAAAAATATCGTTGCAAAAATTCTGTAAATGCTAAATCTTCCACCAATAATATCTAAAAAAGGTCGTTGGAGGGTTAAAATGCTCTTGAAAAGTATTCTTCGACAAATTTTATAAAAGAAATTTTTAGACAAGAACTGCATATCACAAATTTAAATCTATGTCAAAAGTTTGTAAATAACAATTTTACTAGGGGTATTCTCAGACAAAATTTTTAAGTCACCAATCTAAAGGTTTTTTAAACTCAGACTCTATTAAAAATTTTTTCAAGTTAAGTGACAAAAATAAAATCTTTTTGAGCTGCCTTTCAACTCAAGCTTTAAGTCTTAGACCACCCTAACGTGGCTGCGACAAGTTTGTGAGTGTGTGTGTGTGTTGTGGAAAGCCATCAATCTATAACAATGAATTACTGGCAATTGCTGGCTAAACTAATATTGGCTCGTCTGCTACCAACTTCAATATTATCTTCCATGTGAGTTTACTTATTCCCACATAGATATTTGCTTAGACTCTTGGTGCAGTTAGTTACAACATTGAGTGCATGCACATAGTTATATACACACATATATATATACATACATATGAACGTACATTTGAATTTAGCCGGGCACTTGTTATATGAAACTGTAATCATTTAAGGCAACCAGTCATACTATTGATCTCATCTCTTTGTGCGTCTGAGTTAAGAACTTGAAATTTTCCTTCTGCAAAATAGAAGTCATTTTGGAATTTCAAAATGCGACTCAAGAGAAATCAGTTAAGCTGTGTATTTAGCATCCCAAATTATTTTTAGTCTCTTTTCAATTTTATTTTCCATTTTATTACCTATCAAGTCACTTAACCGCATTATTTATGCATATCTAGTCACTTTTATTTTTCTATTTTCATTTACACACATAAGTATATAAGTTTATCCATACAGAAGTCGAAAAACTGGCGTCACCATGGCCTGTATTTATGATATATCTGCAATCAATCCATCACTTGGCTTAAGATTTTTTGTTTTTTTCCCCACTTATTAATGTCTTTACATACATACATATGTACATACATATAGGTATATGTCAAGGATGGGCATTTTTGCATTACCATTCAAAGTGCATTACCATTCAATAGTGAATGGTAATGCAAATGTGGCTTGCACTACCATTCAGTAGTGAATGATAATCCAAATGTGGTTTGCACTACCATTCATTGCATTCCCACTACAAGTATGATTTGTGAAAACCTATGATCGTAGTTTAGGTATTTAGTGGCAAATCTATTTAATAACGGGAAGGAAGTTTATGGGATATTCTACACATGAAATAAGGCTTAGAAAGCTGATTGGAAACCAACGCGGCATTGCAATATGTCCTGTGTATATCAATAGGTTTTAAGGTTGTTAATAAATTTCTTTTAAACACGTAGGTAAAAAAATACTTATACTTATACAGTGGCTCACAGAGGTATTTTGCATATGGCATTTGTTGAGAAAATATTGGAAATTCGCCTATTTTTTCGAATTGAATATTTTTGACATGAGCTGATAGCTGATACTACACAAAAACATTAATTAAAAAACATAAACACATTTCATCTTTAATATAAAATTATCAATTTTCTAAGCTAATTCCATGTGTAGAATATCTCACAAACTTCCTTCCCGTTATTAAATAGATTGGCTACTTCATGCCTAAACTACGACCATAGGTTTTCACAAATCATACTTGTAGTGGGAATGCAATGAATGGTAGTGCAAGCCGCATTTGCATTCGCATTCACTACTGAATGGTAGTGCAACCCACATTTGCATTACCATTCACTACTGAATGGTAGTGCAAGCCACATTTGCATTACCATTCACTACTGAATGGTAGTGCAAACCACATTTGCGTTACCATTCACTACTGAATGGTAGTGCAAGCCACATTTGCATTACCATTCACTACTGAATGGTAGTGCAAACCACATTTGCATTACCATTCACTACTGAATGGTAGTGCAAGCCACATTTGCATTACCATTCAATAGTGAATGGTAATGCAAATCAAATTTTCACTACCACTCATCAGTGATTGGAGAATGCAAGGCTGAATGCAATCAAAATTGAATGCACTGTGCCCAACCCTGGTATATGTACACTCATTTTTGCCTATACATACCCTGTAGAGAAAATCTCTAGTTCCGAACTAGGTCGCTTCTAGTGCATTTTTCGCCACTACTAGTGCGAGCTAAATCTCTCTTGCATGTCATCAACTGGCAAATTTAACACGGCGATGTCCTAGTCGGTGTCAATTGTCACTCTCTGCACTACATTTTCGATAGTTCCGAACTAGTTCTAAATTCTACAGTTTATTGCCACGATTTCGATAGTTCTGAACTAGCCACAAGTACCTACAAATTCTAAAGTTTTACATCTGCCGCTTAATTGCAGCCTTTGACACACTTCATGCAAGTGGCGCGATGGCCGACTGGCTAACGCATGTGCCTTTCAATCTGAGCGGCGAGGGTTCAAATTCTGTCGTATGATAGTTTTTTTTAAATTTTTTTTTAACTAATATTTTTTTATTTATTTATTTAATAAAAATTTACAAAAATATTTAAAAAGTAATAAAACAAAAAAAAATCAAAATAAGCCTGAGGGATCGTAAAAGCATAATTAGGGGAACATTTCATTTCATACAAGATGCAAATAGAAAACTCTTTATATAAAACACTTCACTAAACATCTGAGAATTGCAGAAATATACAAAACCGACGGCAATTGAACGAACGAAAAATTTTCATATAATTTTTGTTACTTCGAAATTGCATACAAATCAAAGTGTGTCTTATAATGGTCACTCAATTCACTTCTTCTGAACTGGTGAGCGTCTACCTACAATTGATCTAGTTCCCTTTTGACACCTTAACGCTAGTTAGGAACTAGAAATTTTGCTCACTAGTTATTGAGTTCCCTGCACGGTCACGTCATACATATACTTGTAGATTCATTAAATCATTCCATAACTTACCAAACTCATTTATATGTGGCATACATTTAGGCAGGCACTCCTACACATACATAGAAGGTATAAGCTTTAATAACTTGCTTAACCACCAATAGCCAATCACTCAGATCCTATTTTATGTTATGTGTGTATTCAGGCTTCTTGCTAATCAGCTTTGAGAGTGATGGATGCGTTTTACAAGGCAAAGTTATGCCAACGGACAACGAGTAATAAGAAACAAGCTTTTATGTGGTAACACTGGTCGACAAGTTTTTGTTACAGAAATAAAATTCTACTTTTGTAAAGGATTTCGGTGCGCTGAATCCGAATCTGAAGTCACATTTTCGCTAATACATACAGTTTTTGAGATATTCATGTTTAAAGAGGCCAAAAACGCGATTTTTGTCTATATTCACTCCTGAATATCTTTTAAATTAATTACTTATTTTAAAAACTGATTAAAGCTATTGAAAACGCGGACATTTCTCTTGAAGAAACCTTTTTAATATTTCAGGTATCTTTCTTGTAACTTGCAATATTGCATATTAAGCTTCATTAGTTTTGGAATTTTCACCATACAAAAATAATTAAAAATTTTGAAGCACGCTTTTAGGCAGTTTATTATATTATGGACGTATGTAAGTGGCTTCGTAAAAAAATTGTTCTGTTGAGCAACTACAAAATTTGATTGCGCGTATGACATGCTACAAATGCTGCCGTTGTTTTCGACGACAAATACCTTATTGTGCAAAAAAAAAATTTATTACATTATTTACTACATTATTTTTCGCCCATTTGGGCATGAATATCTAAAAATCTGTACGTATCACAGAAAATCTGACTTCAGATTCGGATTCAGCGCACCGAAATCCTTTAGAAAAGTAGAATTTTATTTCTGTAACAAAAATTTGTTGAAATTTTGTCGACCAGTGTAATTTGCGCCTAGAGGTAGATATTGGTTTATCTCGGAATTGATTAGCATGACAACGGTATAATGGCATTTGTTTGGTTATAGCAATCACTTTGATTGACAGTAAATGGCACAGATTGAATTTTTTCTTGTGTTGAACAAAACGAAAAAAGATAAACATTAATTTTTCTTAGGAAAAGAACAGGGTGTCTGTCATTTGAATGGATTTTTTTATGTATTTATTTTGCATGTTTTTAGGCGCATAAACAAGAAGAATTAGATGTTGATGTATAAATTTTTCTATTTATTTTTTTGGTCGAGTGCTAACTTCAGCTTGTTCTTGTGTTTATGCTAGGGATGTGCGAATTGCTAAAATATATCGATATGTACATATTATATGGATATTTAGAAATATCAATTTATGCCGAATAAAAATATCGATATACCAATATATCGAAATTGCAACCTAATACCATGTCTCCACATAACGTGTTTCGCTCTTTTTTTCTCCATTTTCTCTCTCAATCTTGTTTCGACACGGAAACCAGTGCCGAAACTCGCCAATTTCCATACAAAATTTCTGAGAGCGAGTGAAGATTGAAACACTGTTTCATTCTGAATCATCTTGCCAACCTCGATGATATCGATGTCTTCTCTAATTTTGTATCGAAATCTCACACAGACCAAAACAAAAACGCAAAAATAAGCAAACATACAAACATTTAAGAAGAACAAGAAAGAGAAATGTCAAACTGAATCACGATTAGCCACGTGGAGACGGGTTATTGAGCGAGATGTTTTGCTACATGTTTCTCTGGTGAATCAAGTTATGTGGAGACGGGCTTTAAGGCAGCGATGCGCAGCCTCTTGCCCGCGGGCAACCCAGCTATTTGGGATTCACACGTATACTCACCGATTGTCACTAATACAGACAAATAAAGAGCGTAAAACGAGCGCTTACGATGGGACCAGGCGATCGTCGCTTAGCAAAAAGAATTAATTTGCCTTCGACTGTCATGAAAGCAAGTGGTCGTCGCTTGAAATTCTTTTGCTTTATTTGCAGAAGCCAGACAACAAACAAAACTGTCAAGATTTTGCATATAACATACATACGTATGTATTTGTATACGTACGTTGTTTCATAACTTCGCAAAGCGTGCGCGGCATGACCCTGCTCGCTCAACATCTGCATGCAGACTGATTATTGTTTGTCGTTTTCCACTTTGGCCTACAGTAGGCGCACCAATACACACTAATTTTCGGAGATTGTTTGAATGTGTTTGTGTGCCCATCCCTGCTTTAAGGGATATTTGCCCACTTGTAAAGTACTTAGATTTATTATTCCTCGTATTTTCTAGCAATAGTTATGGGCGTTGTGGGTGATTGCTTGCATTTTTATGTTAAATTTTTAAAAATTTAAACGTTCATTTTTCTTTTTTTTAACTCAGTGATGTTAAGATTGGAATATAGTGTATTTTTTTAAATAATTTTTCATGTAGTTGCCAACTCAGGACAAACTGCTGTCTTAGCATTTAATGTATGTATGTAGAAGTCGTATCTTGATAAATGATTTAAGCTGAGCTGCAACATTTCACAGCTTATAAACTTCATTACCTACTTTCGTAAGCCAAAGACAAAAACAAACACATATGTATGAACATAAATGCATACATACACGTGCAACATCAAACAAATATGCCAGCAGGCTGTCAACTTTTCGAAACTTAAGTTATTCATTATCAAAATTTACTGTCATTGTAACTGTCATTTTGTGCATACAATTGTTGTTGCCATTGTTGCTGTTGTTGCCGTTGCTGCTGATGGCGCTTTTGTGTGGCGTAGTGTGTGTGTGTGTGACTTAATGAAAGCCATACCCTCACGGAAAAAAAAAGTTAGTTGCAAAAATAAATATATTAAAAAGTGATTTATATTCAACTAATTTTAAAATAGCTTTAAACAAATGCAGCGCGGGACAGTTTCTTGTATATGTACATATTTATATGTAAACACATGTTTTCAGATCTAAGTATGCCAAGATTGTTCTTTCCTTTTTTTGGTTACCGTTTTTCAGCTTCACTTCCCACTAAACACTGAAAACGAAATTCTCAAACGGAGAAAATATTGTTTCATATTTATTATTTGAAAATTAAGATAAATTCAATAGTTTTTCAAATATTCTTTATCAACTTGAGAACAATTTGCGATATTTGAGGAAAATTTGCTTCGCATTTTTACCATTTCTTGAATTTCGACATCAAATTAAGTTATTTATATTAAACTACAAGTAAAGTAGTTGAAAAGAAACTCAAGATAAAGTTATTTATTTTAAACTACTAGTAAAGTAGTTGAAAACAAATGCAGGATAGGGCAATTGACTGCTTGCTATGACATCGCCGTGTTAAAAAAGTCAGTTCATTGCAAAGGAAAAAGTCACATTTTCAATTAGTTGTTATTGAAAATAAAGTAGTTTATAAAGTGATTTAAAATTAATTAAATTTCCCACAGGGTAGCAACAAAGTGCTATGAAAGTGCTTATGCAAAGCAAAGAAATCAAAAGCGAAGAAGAATAATAATGCTTCTTCTTTTCTTGACTTTTAGCGCTCTTATGTGACAAATGTAAGTATGTGTGACAAGTAGAAAATATGCATATTTATGTATAAACGTATAAAATATAAACTCTGTCAGCAAAAGTTTACGCTTATTCTGTTATATTTGAAGAAAGTATGTTTACTTTAATATATGGACATATGTATGTATGTACATATGTGTGTATATATATTTATTAGTTAATGTTCGTTTGTCAGTTTTTTATCAAAGACAGTCATCATCAAATGTGACACTCCGCAGGCATCGCAGACTTTTCATGTCAAAGTTTAAAACTACTTAAGTTTGACAATTATTCGCACTTATGTATGGCATGAACACATATGTACAATTGTACATAATATGTTGATATATAATACGTACATAAGTAAACATATTTAAGTGCATACAAAAGCATGTGTGAGAAAATATTAGTAGTTTCCACCGAATAGCGGCCTTAAGCAGCAAAGGCACGAGCGACAAACGGGCAAAGTAAAGCAGAAAAAGGCAAAGGCAGGGTTAAAAGGCATACGAGGGCTGGTCGATATATTTTTAGCATAACAATGAAAATGTGTTGCAAGGTGAAATCTGAAATTTCCATTGGAAAGTCTGACATTTTTTAGCATAATCGTACTCAGAACGTTCTGGCGTACGACCATGTGTTGTTTACAGTGACTTGAAAAATTTAATTTGGCAAAAAAATGGAATTAACTCGTGAACGTTTTCGTGCGATCATTTTTCACAAATTTCGACGTGGATTATCACAAAAAGTGTGCATTGATGAATTTAAATCTTTATATAGCGATGAAGCACCATCCTATGGCACTGTGAAAAATTGGTACAATGAATTCAATGGTGGCCGACGATCGCTCAAATAACAATTCCGTGAAGGTCGTCCAAAAACGGCCGTTGAGCCAGAGAACATTGATGCCGTGCGTGAACTCATAATGCAAGATCGCCATGTGACATACCGTGAGATAGAGACATCCTTGGACATTTCTCCCACAAGCATACATTCGATATTACATAAACACCTGGCCGTAAAAAAGGTTTGTTCTCGTTGGATCCCGCACAATTTGACTGTCGCTCAAAAAAAGGCTCGTGTCGATTGGTGTAAAGAAATGTTGCAAAAATACGATCGCCGTGCTTCAAAAGACGTTTATAAGAACGTCACAGGTGACGAATCATGGATCCATGCGCATGAACCCGAAACACAACAACAATCGACCGTGTGGGTCTTCGAAGATGAGCCAAATCCAACGAAAGTTGTTCGTGGAAGAAGCACTTCGAAGCAAATGGTCGCCTGTTTCTTCGGCAAATCTGGTCATGTGGCGACTGTTCTGCTTGAGCAACGTAGGACGGTCAACAAGAGAAGACGAATCATTGTTTACCACGAAAATGCGAGCTCTCACACATCGGCTCAAACCAACGCCTTTTTGGCGGGCAAAAACGTCGAATTGATGGGTCATCCACCGTACAGCCCTGACTTGATACTAAATGACTTCTTATTATTCCCGCTTATCAAGATAAAAATGCGTGGTCAACGATTTTCGTCGCCAGAAGATGCTGTTCAGCGTTCAAAAACCATGTTTTGGAGGTGCCTCAATCGGAGTGGAAAAAGTGCTTCGACAATTGGATTGAGCGCATGCAAAAGTGTATGTCATGCTGGAGAATACTTTAAAAAACAATAAAACCATTTTTTATGATTAATATTCGCATTTTCATTGTTAGGCTAAAAATATATCGAGCAACCCTCGTATATGTACATACGCACATTCTTTCTAGCTAACACTTGTAGGATGCTATTGATGCTGCTCCCAGTCCAGTTGGTTCTAGTTATCGCAAAGGCTCAGATTTTTACCCGACCAAGCGCTGCTTACGCTGGCGAACACCACCAGTACAGTCAGAATTGGGAAGAACCTCTCCGAGCCGTTCGATACCAAAGCAGGTTTCAGACCTTTGTGTGACTTCTTCAACTTGATGCGGGAAAAGATAATAAGAGCTGTAGAACTTAACCATACAAGAAGCACCTTCTACCACAAGAGTGTGCAACTGCCGGCGTACGCCGATGATATCGAGAGCTAAGAAAATGGGTTTGGCGGTCAACGAGAACAAGACGAAGTATCTCTTGTCATTACACAAAGAAACAGCATGTCTTGGCAGCCACGTCACTGTTGACATCTACAAATTCGGACTTCGTCTATTTGGGAACCAGCATTAACACCAAAAATAATGTCAGCACGAAACTCCAGCGAACAATGTCTCTTGCCAATAAATGCTACTTTGGACTAAGTAGGCAACTGAAAAGCAAAGTCCGCTCTCAACAAACAAAAATCACACTCTACAAGACGCTCATCGTTCCAGTCCTCATGTACGGCGCAGAAGCATGGACAGTATCAAAAGTAGATGAGATGGCGCTTGTAGTATTCGAGAGGAAAGTTCTTCGGAAGATTTATGGACCTTTGTGCGTTGGCGAGGGCGATTATCGACGAAGATTTAACGATGAGCTGTACGAGCTGTATGCAAACATCGACATTGTTCAGCGTATATATATCCAGTGGCTATGCTGGGCAGGTCATGTCGTGTGAATGGATGAAGGTGCTCCGGCCAAGAAAGTATTTCTGTCGAAATCCGCTGAGCGCAGAAGAAAGAGGAGACCTCCACTGTGTTGGGAAGATCAGGTGGACAATGGGTCATATTAATAAAAGCCAAGCATTTGCTTTTGCTTAAGATTTCAGACCTTTTACTCAAATTTTTAAATTTGGTTCATACAAATTATTGTCAAATTTTTAAAATCTTAAGTAAAAGCATTTGCTCGGTTTTTATTAATACGGCCCAATGATGCTGACTCCCTAGATATTCCCAAGTGGCGCCATGCTGCATGAAACGCGCGCTTTATTAGACTCGACCAGAATCATCAAGACGGTTACGTGCCAATTAAGTAAGTAAGCACTCCTTTGTAGGACTTATATCAAAAAAAGATACACACAAAAATGTCTGCCAGATTCCGTTTTTATTATACGGTTCTAAAACGGACCTTGGTTTCCGAACCTAGTTTGGTATTCATATTGTATAAAAAGGGCCTTTTTTCGTATGTTCGCCGCTATGACTTTGAAGTTTCGAAATGCTGACATGAATTATAGAAGCTTTATTTAACGATTTGGCAGACCTCTGCTCTATAAAATATGTACATAAATATGTATATGAAATTGAGTTAGGTAAGCGTTAAAGGACATATTTTAGCGCATGAAAGTATGTATTTAAACCGTAATGCTATGGCCGCTGTATTGTAGTGGGTAGAGTGCTCGCCT
This sequence comes from Urophora cardui, assembly GCA_960531455.1. Taxonomy (NCBI): domain Eukaryota; kingdom Metazoa; phylum Arthropoda; class Insecta; order Diptera; family Tephritidae; genus Urophora; species Urophora cardui. Next base: position 122,607,169 of record OY482672.1, read on the forward strand.
GCCTACCAGAGGTCTCGGGTTCAAGCCCCAGTCCGAGCGAACACCAAAAATTTTTTCTAATTAGTAAAAAGCAATTATTGGGTTTTTGAAAGAAAAAAAAACAGCGGTCTACTCCCGGCAGTGGGCGGCATACCCTCTCAATTTGTAGGAAAAACAAAAGTTAAGGTGCACACCTCGAATTGGGAGAGAAGCTCGGCCATAAAACTCGTCAGAGTTATAAACGCGCCAGTGTATTATTATTAAATCGCAATAGGTTATCTATAGATTTCATAAAATAATACAGATATAATTTATTATGCAAAAACTTTCCATCGAAAACATAACTAAAATGAACAAAAAAAAAAAAGTCAGAGATATCAGAGAAATCATACACATTTTGCCCATTTAAGCATGCCAACAATAGCACCACTTCTATGTAAAAAAATAAACAACAGATGCATTCAATCGATTGAGATAATACAACGCCTACAAACAAAAATATGCCTAGCCTTTTCACAAGAAATTTGCACATCCAAAAAAAAAAAAAAAAAAAACACCACAAAAAAGGAAGAAAACAACGAAAAACTTCTTTTACATTCAGTCAATAAGTCAAATCAAAATATTTTGCATGGTTAACGCCCGCATTTAGGGATGGACGAACAAAACAACACAAAAGAAAGCAAAACAAACAAGTGAAAAGACAAAATAACAAAGATGTATGTATGTATGTATGTATGTCCTACACATGCCCTGCACTAACATCCCGAACGGGTACAAATGTAGATCGATCGCTTTTCTCCAAAGTGGTAAGCTATTTTTTATGAAAAGGTTTAAAAATTATAAATTGTTATATGTAGTAACCTAACCTAACCCTTATTCGATTAGCTTTCATCTTGTAGTCAAATCTTTTAAAAAAATTAAGTATTTTCTCCAAATATTTTAAGTTTTGAGAATGCTTCTGCGAGTGTAAACGACATGTGAGGAATTTTTCAAAATTGTTAGCCAAAGCTAGTTTTTATAACAATCCTTAAAAATTACACTGTAGGTAAATTTTTAACTTTTGAAATATCACAGAGAAACGCCGAAACACGTCAACTTAATTTTTGGCTGTAGAATACGATGGCATTTACAGACAGTCAAAGTTAGCTCTTGTTTTCCAGATATTTAGGAAAGAAGTTTCAGAGCTCTGAAAGTAATTTTTTTTCCGTCTATAAACTTTACTCAGGCTTGGAACCCTTTACTCGCATAAAAATTTTGACAGTTGTCCTTACTTAATTGGGGCATTCTAAATTCAATGCCGCCTTTAGTTTTCCCAAATTATCTCCGGTATTCAAGATAACGGTATTTAATAAAAATAGGTAAAAAAACTTTTTAAGTTAAAAGGTTTTATGTTATACATACATTGCAATGTTTAAGATAAATGTACTAAAAACCAAAAAATAATAAAATAGATACAGTCGTGGGAATTATAAACATTTGCATAGACTAGACTAAAATAAAACCGTGGGGCACGTCAATTGTCTACAATCGTTGATTAAAATGTTTGTTTTGTAATGTTACACTATAATTAGGCAGTTGTTCAACCGACAACGATGGACGTGTGATAAGTAGGGCTAGAATGTGGAAAAAAGCTAGCAAGCTCGATTATAAGCGAGTTTTAGGGTTTCATAGTGGTGAGCGAGTAGTACTTTTATCATATGTTTTGTCGATTAAAGACAAACTACGAGCAGTGAAACGATTCCTCGTGTGAATGTCCAACTATAAACTAGTTGAAACATCTCTTTTATTAACATGGAGTGTATAACTATTGGAATTTCCATGAGCAAGAAAATAGTAAGTATTTTCCTCACCGTCTGCGGGCCAACTGCCTAACGACGAATTAAACGATTCTTCTATCGCACATTAAGTCGATAATTTGTAGACAATTGACGTGCCCCCCGGTTTTATTTTAGTCTAGTCTATGCAAATGTTTATAATTCCCACGACTGTATCTATTTTATTATTTTTTGGTTTTTAGTACATTTATCTTAAACATTGCAATGTATGTATAACATAAAACCTTTTAACTTAAAAAGTTTTTTTACCTATTTTTATTTTCTAGTTTTTAGTTTTTATTTCGCATTCTGTTTAATTCATTTAGTGCTTCATTATTGCAAGGTTTCTTGCCCGTTAGTTTATTGCAGTCCAACGCCTCTATAGCGACCCACGCGCCACCTATCGGAAGTTTTTTTTAGGAAAATATTTCCTTTCAAGGTAGTAATACATGTTCCGAATTTCAGCCAAATCGGACCATAAATGCGATTTTTGTAAATATAGCGACCCACGCGCCACCTAGCGGAATTTTCTTTTAAGAAAATATTTCTTTTCAAGGTAGTAATACATGTTCCGAATTTCAGCCAAATCGGACCATAAATGCGATTTTTGTAAATATAGCGACCCACGCGCCACCTAGCGGAATTTTTTTTTTAAGAAAATATTTCTTTTCAAGGTAGTAATACATGTTCCGAATTTCAGCCAAATAGGACCATAAATGCGATTTTTGTAAATATAGCGACCCACGCGCCACCTATCGGAATTTTTTTTTCATAATATTGCATTGTCATCGGGGTTATACATGCGTGCAAAATTTCAGATTAATCGGTTGACAGGAAGAGGGTGAAATTTGAATTACTAAATTTGACCCAAGAATAAATAATAATAAATAAAACAAACGGGGTGAGCTAAATAAAACCGTTTAAAAAAATTACCATCAATTTGGACTTTTTTGTTAATAACTCAGTCAGTTTATGAGATAGATTGCCAAAACTTTGCATATGACAATATTTTAGTATTACCTTAACTATTTCTGAAAATAATTGAAATCGGATCACTATATCATATAGCTGCCATACAACCGATTTTTCAGATATGGAAATTTTTGGGTATAACTTCGCTATTTAAACAGCTAAGGAAATGCAACTTTGGATAATTTGTACTCGTATTGGTCTTAATCTATTCCCTGAAAATCGTCGAGATCGGGTCACTATAACATATAGCTGCCATACAGCTGATTGTTCAGATATATGGTTTTGCACTTTTATTTTTTTATAACTCCGAAAATAGTCATTCTGGGTGAAAAAGCAACATAAACACTTTCATTCAAAATGAATAGGTGAACAATTTTCTCATATACGAATTCCACGTATCTGCATCAGTTATTGCAGTTTTGTGCAACCAAGTTTGAAATTTCACCATAGGCGTTTATTTCAAGCCCGTTAACACATATATCGTATTAAATGAATTAGATGAACTTTATATCGTCTTACAGAGAATTAAAAGAACTATTACGCAGCTTTTAAATGAAGAAAATATATGCATGTTTGAGGATTTTATACGCATTTGGATAATTTTTTTTGTTAATTTTTCACACAATTTTTCTCCAAATAATGCCTAAAAGTATGCTTCAATAGTTTTCAAACAATAGTTTTGTAGGAAAATTTTACTATAAATGCATATAAAATCCTTAAACATGCATATATTTTCTTCATTTAAAAGCTGCGTAATAGTTCTTTTAATTCTCTGTAAGACGATATAAAGTTCATCTAATTCATTTAATACGATATATGTGTTAACGGGCTTGAAATAAACGCCTATGGTGAAATTTCAAACTTGGTTGCACAAAACGGCAATAACTGATGCAGATACGTGGAATTCGTATATGAGAAAATTGTTCACCTATTCATTTTGAATGAAAGTGTTTATGTTGCTTTTTCACCCAGAAAGACTATTTTCGGAGTTATAAAAAAATAAAAGTGCAAAACCATATATCTGAACAATCAGCTGTATGGCAGCTATATGTTATAGTGACCCGATCTCGACGATTTTCAGGGAATAGATTAAGACCAACACGAGTACAAATTATCCAAAGTTGCATTTCCTTAGCTGTTTAAATAGCGAAGTTATACCCAAAAATTTCCATATCTGAAAAATCGGTTGTATGGCAGCTATATGATATAGTGATCCGATTTCAATTATTTTCAGAAATAGTTAAGGTAATACTAAAATATTGTCATATGCAAAGTTTTGGCAATCTATCTCATAAACTGACTGAGTTATTAACAAAAAAGTCCAAATTGATGGTAATTTTTAAATACCGTTATCTTGAAAACCGGAGATAATTTGGGAAAACTAAAGGCGGCATTGAATTTAGAATGCCCCAATTAAGTAAAAACAACTGTCAAAATTTTTATGCGAGTTAAGGGTTCCAAGCCTGAGTAAAGTTTATAGACGGAAAAAAATTACCTTCAGAGCTCTGAAACTTCTTTCCTAAATATCTCGAAAACAAGAGCTAACTTTGACTTTCTGTAAATGCCATCGTATTCTACAGCCAAAAATTTAGTTGGGGTGTCTCGGCGTTTCGCTGTGATATTTTGACCTCCCTACAGTGTTATAAATGCTCACGCCTATTTAAATAAAAAATATACAATAAGTTTTACTTTTGTAAAAAAGTCTATTCAATAAATTAAATTTTTTTACATAGTCAGTGTACATTGAGTGCATAATTTTAATTGATTTTCAATGGATATTTTTGGTAACATTTTGTTAAAATTATTATTCATCATTGTTATTAAAAGAAATGGTGTTCAATTAGTTTTGCCTATTGTTATAATTTTTTTTTTAATACATTGAATATTTTTGTAAAATTTATACATTTGATTAATCTAGATTTGCACCCATTCGGGATGAAAGCGATTAGTCTACATTTATACCTGTTCTGGAATTATTCGTCTACAATTAGTCTACATTTATGCCCGTTCGGGAACAATTGGCCTACAATTAGTCTACATTTATACCCGTACGGGAACAATCGGGGGCTAATTGTGGACCGATTGTCCCCGGGATTCATCGCACATTTTTTTTGCAAGCTGACTGTTCACTCATGCGGAAATGCAAATGAAAACACTCAAACATACAGACACATAGTAGATTTTTTTTGTAGAGATTTTGCCTTTTTGGGTGATATTCGCAAACAAGACACATTTGCATACACGCAAGCAAATATTAGATGAAGGATGAAGGTTAAAAAAGCTCAACTTCGATAGTTAAGAGTTGAGGTTTTTCTATTTTATTATTAACACGCTTTTATTAGCTTCAATTGAATGTATGTATGTATGTATGTATGTATGTATGTGTGTATGTATGCATGAATGGATGTACGTAATTTCTAGTTGGTGCCTAAATTTATGCAACATATTTACCAATGAGATTAGGTTATAACCACCGCTATATTCCAGCAGATGGCGCGCGTGTATTTATATTTTTAAAATATTTACTTATTTTTATCTGGAAGAAAGCCAGTTTTGTTACAACATCAGTGGAGCACTGGAGTGTATGTGAAAAACCTACCAGTTTAGCCTCTAAACACATTGAAAATGCTCAAAATTTTAAAAAAGGTTCAGCATGTTTTTTCTAGAAAACAGATTGAGTGAAACTGCTTTTGCACAGACTAGAAGACACCATAGATGACTTAACAAGCTTCAGGCAATCTACACTTGTGCACTTGCTGGACCTGGAAGACACTTTTAACAAACCCAATATAGTCTCTGAAGAATTTAATTTAGGTATTTTAACTGGGGAATGAACCAACTTTATATTCATTAAACGTAAATAAAAAAAATAAAAAATTACCTCACACCTATACCGCCCATATTTTCAGTGAACGAGCACGAAATGTCAAATAGGCAAAGCAAAAATTGTGTAGCATACTTTTAAGCGCATTGCCATTACACATTTGAAAAGTAGACAATGTACACTTAACGTGCATTAAATAAATGAAATTGTGCAAAAGTGTGAAACGTTTTGATAGTCAAATGCTTAGAATACTGTTCTCTTTTGTAACAATAAAAAGATAAGTATGCATCTAGTCATTATGCGCTTAAAAATATGCTTACATTGCTGTACACACCTGCGAACACATTTTTCAATGCATTGTAGGCCAATACAAATTTGTCACTTGCTGCTCACGTACGGCAAACAAACAACAATTGGCATAAAAAACAAAAAAAAAAAAAAAACAAAATCCAAAACAAATGCAAACAAGCAATGCCAACTAGCAGCAACAAACAACAAATTTTGCATATTTCTAGGCGCACGCATCCACGCACATTGCAATTGTGTTTTCAGCTCGGGCAAAACAAAGCCTCATTCAAGTGCACAATTTGGTCAACTGGAAATTATTATCTGCACGAAAGCTGCACAAATGCGCCCAAAATGCCAATGCTTCATATTTGGCATGCCAATGTTGCACATTTCACACATTTTCACATACAGACATATTTTCACACATTGTCGTTTTTGTATTTGCTCAGCAGATTGTGAAGAATGCATACATATGTACGTATACCCAATAAACACAACGGATTCACCTCGAATTCGAGACGAATTCGCTTCTCTGATTATATTATCGCGGCGATAGTCCGCGACGATAGATCGGCGAGTCCGAATTCCCAGGCGAGTCACCCTCATTAGCGATTCGCGCATTTTTACATATATTCTCGGATCGTTGGCGATTCGAGATTTATGCCCATTGGCGAATACATTCTAGAAAATCTTCTTCTGCGAATCCACCTCGAATTCGCCACGATATCATCTGAGCTTTTCAATCTCTTGAGTAGAGTTTTAAATGGTAAACTAAAGCCCAACAGGGAATTTCTTCGTGTAAAGCAAGATTTAATAAAATTAATAAATGCTATTGCGATAATTGATTTTTCTCGAGTCCATCTCGAACTCGATACGAGTCCGAAAAATTACATTCACCTCCGCGAACTCTTCTCGAATTCGCCACGATATCATCCTCGCTTTTGTGTTTATTGGGTAGATATATGTTTTAAATGCTGTTCGTGCATCAAATGTTTGTGTACATACATACAAATATAGTTTAATTGGGCGATTGAGTAAAGGCAGTCAAGTGAGCGTGTGAAATGATGATAAATTCGTGTGCAAAATATTTTAGATTATTTGAGCTCACACATGAATTTGTCGGATTTTTCTATCGTTATATCCAACAGGTTTTTTTATCGAGTATTTTAGAGTGTTACCAAAAGGGTTAAAAGAGATATTTGTCTTTTTCTGACATTTGGCAACCCTATACTGGCAATATAGGCAAATTTCATAGAAACATGACACTTTAATATCTATAAATCACAGCGAGAATAAATCATAAATCTACTACTTAATATCCGTGTTAACCCCTTGGATAAATTGGTTTGGGTAATTTATGTATTTGAAGGCCAGATACATATGCAGGAGTTATGTATGTATGTATTTATAACACCACTGTATGTTTCATATGTGGGGAGGGATGCGAGCGAATGGACAGTGCGTGGCGGAAGTAATGTATTGGAGATGAAAAGTTATGTTCAAGCCATAGCTGGGGAATAATGATTAGTAATCCTAATGATTAGTAATCGGACTAGAAACTTTTATTTTGCAGAATAATTGATTAATAAGGATCAGTTGGCTATATTAATCGATTACTAATTGATTAGATTAGAAATAATCAAAAATCGATTGGCGATTAACGACGATTATCATATCTAATCAAACATAATCAAATTATCAAAAACAATCGATTAGATTTCTCTATCAGTTTTGATTAGATTTGATTAGATCAACTATTTTGAAATATTTTTGTAAAAAAAAATAATCTAAAATATTAAAAAATCAAAAAATTTAATGACTAGATTATTTTAATTTTCTAATCGTAATTATTTCTAAATCTAATCGATGTTTCCCATTGTTCAAACATTGTATGCATATTTTTGGGCACATTCTATAACAGATTTTTTCCAGAAAAAAAAAAGTTCAGCGTACGCCCCCATATTATGTGTTTTTCGAAAACATTTCCGTGAAAAGATTCTTTTGGGCGCCGCTAGATGTCGCTAAAATACATTCAAATCTTTGGTATTTATTATCCGATCTCTAAGTTTGATACACCAATGTCTTTGGCCTGAGAGGAAGGTTTCGACTATATAATCGCATTAACCCTACGTGCGCCATTGGGGTTACTAACACCCAGCACTTAGTTTATACCACCTTAATGTAACTCTTAATCTTCTGCAACAGAAGTATTTCGATCGCTTCAGCAGAACCCGATATAAAACATATTCAACATTCCGAGGAATTAAAGTTTTTCGCTTCCTGTGTTCTTTTAGGTTCATTTCACAAAGATTTTTTCTGAAATTTTATGACGAATAATTTTCTAGAACATTTTAACCCTCTATCACCTCCATGAAGGGGTTATTTTGAACCGTGTTTTAGAAATTCAGGAAAAATAGTATTTTTATAGTCGCTAGAGGTCGCTAATCAACAATGCTGTTACTTTTTATACATAAAAGTGAAGTCTATATCTGTATCGCATAATTTGCCAAGAAAATTGATTCCGGCTGTGTGCCAATCGGTAACATTTTTCTCTATGGGAAAATGAGGTAGAAAATTTTACCATGTTGAAAAGAAAACACACAATTTCGCTGTGCCAAACGGAATAGAAAATTTTGACAGTTAAAAAGATAACCTTTTGGGCGAAAACGGACAACGATACAATTTTAAAACGTAAAATGAATATATTTGTTGATGGCAATATTGATGGAAACAGAAGAAATGTATTCATGTAATGATCTGATGTTATTTTGTTTTTAAATATTTGTGTTACTTGTATATGTACTAGTGTCCGACCGAATATTCGGCCAAGCTTCGGTATTCGGCCTATTCGGCTGGTATTTTTTATTCGGCTTCGGCTTCGGCCTTCGGCTGAAAAGGCCGAATAGTCGAGGCCGAATAATAGATGTGTTTAATAACAAAAAAAATTGACTGGATTTTACGAATTTTTGATTTTTTATAAGCGACAGAATATCGTAACTTCCAGTAATATGTTTTTGTTATTGAACAGGCCTAAGATTCCGAACGATAACTTACGCTAATTATTAAATATCGTCACCTTAGTGTGTCGATCAATTCTTTTAAAGTGTCATTAAATCAAACATAGTTTATTACACGAAAAAGTGGTTTATTCACTTATTGGCCATAAAAACAAAGAGATCATAAGTAAAAATTCAATACAGTTTTAAAAAAAAATAGTTTTATGTATGTATAATACTATGTTACAGCAAAAAATAACCGAGAAATTCAAGTACTGCTATTGTTTTATGGTTAGGTTTTTGAGATAATGGTAATTTTGTGTTGTCTTGGTTATCACTTCATTAAAAATTATTTTCGCGGAAGTCGCAGACCATGATTGGCGGAATACAATTTGAGTATACATACACAACTCCAACCAGCTTTTCGACTAACTTAACCTTAGTTGCTGGTCAACTAGGTATACACCGATGCAGATAAACTCTTTTTTTTGCGTACAACATAAAGCTGTTGAACTTTAAGTATTGAATTTTATTTACCTACATAAAAACTGAATTTTTTTATTTTTGTTTACAACTATGTATGTATTTTTGTAAGGTGTTTTGTTTATTCAAAAAACAAAAAAAAAATTGTTATGAAGAGAGCTCGGAAAAATAGGTGAAACCAAGTGCCTAAAAAATGCTACATTTTGTAAATTTTGGTTGTTTTCAGTGGCGGGATTACAATTTAAATATAAAGGGGTAGCATATTGGTATGGTTAAGATTTTATTAGAAAAGTTCTTAATGATGTTACACAAATTTGCAGTTTGAATAAACATACAGTGGTGTGTGATGAAATAAAGCCAAAGAGGGATTTAGTTTCTTTGACATTTTTACTGAAAAAAAGTATGAAGAACACATTTTGTATTTTATATTTTTGTACATCGTCAAGCTTTTTGAAAGCAAAACAAAACTAGCTGTAATGAAAATAAAATTTGGGAAAAGTAAGTAAATTATGGCATAGTTAATGTTCCAATAACTCATAAACAAAAATGCAGAACGGTTTTTACCACGACAGAAATTTGCATTTTTACAGATATGGAATTATGCCGAGTATCCAATTGGAAAATTGTAAACCCTGAAATGGTCATAAGAAAAAATAGGAAAGTTCAAATCAAGTTTTTTTACCTAAAATATGCAAATGTTTAAAGTCAGACCACTACAAATTAAAAAGCTGTATTATATATTCCATTTGCTAATATGCACTTGCCTCATTTTCATTCAAAATATATTTGGTTTGAAACTGTAATTGCTTTTCCTTCACGTGCGAAGATTTTGTCTCAAATTTAAGCGAGTCACTACAAATTTTTAATTTTTTTCTTTATTCTTTATAATTATATATTTATTTAATATACCTTATTTATTATTATTCTTTATTATTATACATATTTATTGTAGCTTTCTTTGCAATTTTTCACGTGCAACCCATAACAAAACTTTAATAATTTATTTTTCTGGCATCCTAGTAAGCAAAAAATCCAATTGCATTCACGGGGGCTTAGACCTGAATGAACCCCACCCTTAAACTTGCCACTGGAATTGCTCACAAACATAGCATAATTTTAGGCGTTTGATTTTCACCTATTATCCGAGCTCTAGTTATGAAATGAAAAAAATCTCATACTTAAGTATATATTTTTCTTATTTTGGTATTCGGCTTCGGCTTCGGTTTTCGGCCGAATAAAGGATTATGCCGAATATTCGGCTACGGCTTCGGCTTCGGCCTAAAATTCCAGATTCGGTCGGACACTAATATGTACATATGTAATTACAAAATGTCAAAATTTTACCTAGCCCATTGAGCTAGGTAAAATTATGACACTAGAATTCACCACGAATACTGCCAAAATTTTACTCCCTTATGTCAAAATTTAATTTTTTCTAGCAATTGGCACACAGCCTCCATGTAGGAAGTAAATATGGATATGTTTCCAGTACAAAGTAGGCAATACATATAAATATTTTGCAATAAAAAATTGACAGAAATGTTGTTTAGTAAAAAGTGGAGATTTAAAATATTTTAAAATAAAAAGTAAACAAAATGTTTACCAATAAAAAACGGAAATCAAAAATATTTTAAATTAAAAAGTATACAACATTTTACCAGTAAAAAATAAAAATATTTTCCAGTAAAAAAAGTTAGTAAAAGGTGGAAATATATATTGTTTCCAGTAAAAAGTGAACATTTAAAATATTTGTCCCACAAAAGAAGACAGAAATTTTCTGCAGTAAAAAAGTAGATTGAAATTTTGTACCGTAAAAAGCGGAAATAAAATATATTTTCAAATAAAAATATACAGCACTTTTTCCAGTAAGAAAAAAATATAGTGAAAAGTGGACATTGAAAATGTTTTCCCAAAAAAGAAGACAAGACACAATTCCAGTAAAAACGTGGACAGAAATTTTTTGTTCAGTAAAAAGTGGACATTAAAAATATTTTCCTATGAAAAGCAGACACAATTTTTCCAGTAAAAAGTAGAGAGAAATGTTTCCAAGTAAAAAGTGGACATACAATTTCTTTCCCAGTGAAGAGTGGATATAGAAAGCTTTTTAAATAAAAAGTAGGCATGCAAATTTTTCTCCACTAAAAATTAAAATTTGAAATTGTGCAAGAAGTTGAGAAAACAATATTATGCACATAAAAAAACTCAGGTGGGGAATACTAAAGCGAAGAGAACTTCCAGGTATTAAAACAATACCATTTCGAAAAAAGCGGAAAAAAATTTGCAAAATTTGCAAAATTGTGTATGTTACTTAATTTAACATTTTAAAACCACATACACACAAAATGTTCTTCTATTTCTTAGTAAAATTTTGGCTGACAACCCCAAAGGCTCACGTAAAAGAACTCATTACAAACTTTTTCGCATAAAATGTAGAGCGCAAATATATGCATATGTATGTATGCACGTGTGAAATTTCGCTAAACTTGAACGCATGTTTATCGCCGAAAAAGCGTTTGACTGCGCTGCTGAGATGTTAAATTTGTGGGCTTTGAGAATACATAAGTGTTACATGCCACAGAAGAAGAAAGACGAAGGAAAAGGGGATAATAATAAGGCATAAGTATGTATGTAAATATGTACGTAGATATATATGTATGTGAATAAAATAACAAAAAAACAAGGACAAAAACTTTGGAAGTACACAAGTAGTGACGGCGTTTTATCAAAGAGCGTATGAGCGAAGAGTGCCAAAGTTACATACCTAAAATATGTGCATACTTATACATATGTAGTAGGCAAGGGTTAAACCCTTATGAAAGTTAATGCATATGCAAGTATAAGTAAATGTAGATACATACATACATATATGTATGTCTGTGTATAGCGAGCACATGTGGTTTGCTTTTAAACCTCTTGCGCAAAAGTTATCAAATGTTTCGAGAAAGATATGCCAAGGGCATAAGTGCCCAAAGTGCGAAAGTGGCAAAAGTGCACCGCCAAAAAAAGGAGGGAATAAATTTGCCATAAAATGCAGTTTAATTAAAAAATATTAACACTTAATTTCTTGATTGTCATGCCCAGAAGCACTGCGCTTCAACAACTGTTAGCACAATCAAAAGTTGTAATAATTTTGGGAAAGAAGTGAATGGCAGTGGAAGTGAGATTTATTAAGAAAACACGTTTTGAAATGCAAAGGAAAATTATAAAATACTAGTCTTTACCCGCGGTCTTGTCCGCACCTACGAAGTCCCCTTTCAACATTCAGTTTGTCGAAGTCCAGTTATCGATAAATTTATCGAAATATATCGAAGTCCAAATGAAACCTGGGGCCATCCTCTTTCGTTTGATACCCATATTGTAGTGTAATTTTAATGTTTTTGGGCAATTACATTTTCACCGATAACTCAGTTATCGTTAAATCTATCGAAACATATCGAAGTCCAAATGAAACCTGGGGCCTCCCCTTTCGTTTGATACCCATATTGTAGGGCAAGTTTAAGGTTTTTGGGCAATTACATTTTCACCGATAACTCAGTTATCGATAAATTTATCGAAATATATCAAAGTCCAATTGAAACCTGGGGCCATCCCCTTTCGTTTGATACCCATATTGTAGGGCAAGTTTAAGGTTTTTGGGCAATCCCATTTTCACCGATAACTCAGTTATCGATTAATTTATCGAAATATATCAAAGTCCAATTGAAACCTGGGGCCATCCCCTTTCGTTTGATACCCATATTGTAGTGTAATTTTAATGCTTTTGGGCAATAACATTTTCACCGATAACTCAGTTATCGATAAATTTATCGAGACAGATCGAAGTCCAAATGAAACCTGGGACCTTCCCCTTTCGTTTGATACCCATATTGTAGGGCAAGTTCAAGGTTTTTGGGCAATCACATTTTCACCGATAACTCAGTTATCGATTAATTTATCGAAACATATCGAAGTCCAAATGAAACCTGGGACCTTCCCCTTTCGTTTGATACCCATATTGTAGGGCAAGTTTAAGGTTTTTGGGCAATTACATTTACACCGATAACTCAGTTTTCGATAAATTTATCGAAATATATCGAAGTCTAATCGAAACCTGGGGCCTTCCCCTTTCGTTTGATACCCATATTGTAGTGTAATTTTAATGCTTTTGGGCAATAACATTTTCACCGATAACTCAGTTATCGATAAATTTATCGAGACAGATCGAAGTCCAAATGAAACCTGGGACCTTCCCCTTTCGTTTGATACCCATATTGTAGGGCAAGTTTAAGGTTTTTGGGCAATTACATTTACACCGATAACTCAGTTTTCGATAAATTTATCGAAATATATCGAAGTCTAATTGAAACCTGGGGCCTTCCCCTTTCGTTTGATACCCATATTGTAGTGTAATTTTAATGCTTTTGGGCAATAACATTTTCACCGATAACTCAGTTATCGATAAATTTATCGAGACAGATCGAAGTCCAAATGAAACCTGGGACCTTCCCCTTTCGTTTGATACCCATATTGTAGTGTAATTTTAATGCTTTTGGGCAATAACATTTTCACCGATAACTCAGTTATCGATAAATTTATCGAGACAGATCGAAGTCCAAATGAAACCTGGGACCTTCCCCTTTCGTTTGATACCCATATTGTAGGGCAAGTTTAAGGTTTTTGGGCAATTACATTTTCACCGATAACTCAGTTATCGATAAATTTATCGAAATATATTGAACTCCAAATTAAACCTAGGGCCTTCCCCTTTCGTTTGATACCCATATTGACCGATCTTTCTATACCTATGTGCGAAATATCATAAGTATAGTTCCAGTACACTCAGATTTATATGGAATAAAAAAATATCGAAAAGTAACGGTCCCTAGCAGGGTCGGAACCCCCAGAGTTAAAAAAAAAAATAGCCTATACTTCCTTCCAAACTATAACCTGTCTGCGTGCCAAATTTCAACAAAATCCGTCTTGCCATTCTCACGTTTTTGAGGAACAAAAGCAAACGTCTGGACATCCAAACATCGCTACATTCACATTTATAATATTAGTAAGATAAGATAAGATAATTTGAAATATTTTTCTTTTGTTGAATTTCATGTTATGGTTTTTTTTTGTTGCATATTTAAGGGCGCATCATAATATACTTAAAAGCGCATAATAAGCACATCTCACACTGAAAAACTGTCATTCAGTGTATGAACACACATACATAAACTCGCCTAAAAGTATACAATGCAAAAATAATGCGTTTATATACAAACATACAGGTGAAACTAATGAAACGTGAAATTTTAAAAAATTTAAAAATTCAAAAAAAAAAAAATTTTTTTTGGTAAATGACAGTTCGTTATCCTGGCGTTCATTTAGGTTTATTACATTTTTTATAAATTTACATAAAATTTTAAATTAAAAAAAAAATTGTTTAAATTGAAAAAAAAAAAATTTGGTGGTTGGACGAAATTAGCACATAAATCTAGCATTCATTCTCGCGTATTGAATTTCAGATCCATTGAAGGCGGGGAGGAGGGGGGATTTAAAAAAACATGAAATTAAAAAAGTTAAAAATTCAAAAAAAACAAAAATGTTTTTTTTTGGTAGATGAAAGTTCGTTTTCATGGCGTTCATTTGGGCTTATTAAATTTTTTATAAATTTGCACCAAATGTGAAATTAAAAAAAAAAAAAAATTTTAAATAAAAAAATAAGAATTGGTGGTTGCACGAAATTAGCACATAAATCTAGCATTAATTTTTGCATATTGAATTTTCGATCCGTTGATGGGGGTCCAGCTTCACGTATTCTAATGTGTGCATTATTGACTGATTTTCTGCGTAACGTCATCATTCACTGACACGCATTACACCGAGAGAAGAGGCAACCTACGGCGGCTCACTTCACACGCAGCATGTGCGGCTCATTCCAACCTCACTCATTCAAAATGAGTTAAGAACCAAACAAAACTCTCACTCTGCGTTCTAGATGAGTGAGAAACACAAAAGGCCACTCATCATCATGCCGTAAGGATGAGATTCTTCACTCACTCACTCATGCTCTGAGTTTTTTCCTACCCTGTTAAAAATATCTCTACCTTCTCATCATTTCTCTTTTGTCTCGCTCTCTGTTCTCTTTATAATATTAATTTCCTGCTGATTAATTATGGAAGAGCAAACAAATCAGTTTTCGTTGAAAAAATGGCAATAAAAAATAGTAATAATTCGCACAATTAAATATTCATTAAAAGCGGCTGCAACATTTGCTGTTCGGTCGATTAATTTCAATTATAATTTTTTTTCTGTAAAAAATGGAAAAAGATAAAAACAATGAAAATAAAAAAGTGCTTATTTCATATTCATATTAAATGCGGAGGGTTTTAAATCCATTCTATTTCCGCTTATGTATATTTTTGCTATACAAATTTCTTTTACTGCAAGAACCAGTACCGCAGTCAGCATCGGCAAAATCATTGTGATAAATGATTATACATCATATATTTGTTTGCTTCCCGAAAACGGTAACCGGTAACTTGACAAGGGATGACGGAAATTCGTTCCACAATACATCGCAATCCTACCCTGTCGGAAAAGCAAACAACAAAAAAGAAAGTAACCGGTACCTTCTCTTCCTGCAAACCGAGTTTTGTACACCAGTCATTGTCATTTTCTAAGTGCAGTTTGCACGTGAGCGCACGTCTGGCAAGAACAACAATCTTATGTCCACAACTCTCCCCATTCTCGTTTTCAAGGACTGTAGTTATTTCGTAAGAAAAAATTCTATACGAGCGAGTTTTGCCAGTTAGCTACTTAGCGCCACAAAAATGGTTCCAACACCACTTAATTCAAAATGTCACTTCCAGGTATGTAAGTGTAAATGAAATGAAACCAATTACCATTTCAGCAACACAAAACGCAACCTAAAACCCAGAGACACTTTACTGCACCCAACAATTTTCCGCTTTCATCACTTCATAACTTCATCAGCCCCCATCCCTAACGCCATTAAATAGCAGACAGAGCGTATCACATTTGCATACGAAAACTGTGAAAAGTAGCGTTGCTGCGACAACACACCCCCTAATGTCGGCTTGTTGAATACGCTATTTCGCCTGAAAGTATGCAAAATAAATGCGCCCGTAAGTATGCTACACTATTTTTTCGCCTCATTACGCTTAATTAGTATTTTATAGCGACGATGCGCTCATAATTTTTGTATAACTCTTATTTATTATTTAATTTGTCATGTGATTTATTTAGCAGTAGCAGATGCAATTATGATATGCAAACGTTTGGCTGCAACAACAAGAGCAACGTATATATGCAAATGTTGCTGCAAAGTAACGTTGTTTTAAATGCAGCTTGCAGTAGCAAAAATTCTATTGGCCCCAATTTGCATACATTTTTGCACTTTGAACGCGACACGCACTAAGCGAAAGCATTTAATATTAAAAAAACACGTACAGTTGTATGCTACATTAAAAGCATTGCCTACATTCAGGCGCAATAGCAAGCATCTGTATGTTGCAACCATGCGCATATGGCATTAAGGTAAGAAACCGATGCTTAAAAGTTGTGCATTTATGCTAATATTTTATGCTAATATTTTATGCTACTTCTAGGTACGCGCCCCTTTTTCTACTTTCTTTTTTAACTCTTATACTTTTATGATTTTGCATACTTTTAGGCAACAACGTTTACAATTACTTATCGTGCGCACAACGCGCTTTCAATTGTTCCATTTCTTTCGCCTTTTTCATTCTCATCACTCACTTTACAATACTAAGACCCTACTCGCGAAAATGAACAGCTCCAGTCCTTCAATCCTTTTGTTTTTTTTTTTTGCTTTCTTCACAGCACCTCTACAAAGCTTGGCGCTGAATTAAAATGCGCCTGGACTATGCGCTTTCGATAGGCACTCGTGGATTTTCATCCATTTCATATTTACATTATGAATTTATGTACATTGTCTGACAGTTGAAAGAAACTCATTCAAAGTCATTCTGTGAGTGGCGAGTGCGTGTGTGTGTGAGAGTGTTTGACGGATCGTTGTGGGCTGTTGGTGGGTTGTTGGTGGGTTGTTGGTGTCTACTCGTCGATTGTTTTGTTTCTGCTTGAGCTGTTCCCTTTTTTTGCTGTTTATCATAAACCATTTTTGTATTCAACATAGGCGACTACAGCGCCGCACAGTGGTTCAGCCGCGGAAAAAATTCATTTTTTTCAATACCTAATTTTCAGATTCTAATGATGTAGTCTTATAAAAAAATGTCTAAATATGAACAATTCATGACTACTTTGCAAAAAGTTGATTTTTTTTTACAAAATAATGGTATCAGAAGTCAGAAAAATTTTATTCAACAAAAACTGCTTGAAATTTTTGCTAACTTTAGCTATAAATTTTCCTTATAACTTATATCTCTATTGTCCCTGTTGTGAGTTTAAAAGAAAATATAGCACTTCCTTGACTAATTAAAGAAAAAATCAGTGCAATCGGTCAAATATTAAAAAAAATATAGGCCAGCAAAAATGGTACTTCATAAATGCTACATTTTCTAACTTCGATGGACAAAAAGTTTGTGTGCTACAGCGTGCTACACTCGCTAACTGTAATAAAATTAAAGTTTGGAATGTCTTCTATCGATTTCTGTTAAAAAATTTTTCCCATATTTTCCCCAATCGATGTAAACTTGATTTAAATGTCGAAAGTCTCATCAAATTTTGATAAAATTGACAAAATGTAGCATGCTTTCTGGCTCATGCGTATATATTAACGTTTACATCTTATGTGACATTTTTTTGTTTACGAATATGAATGCACAGAGAGGATTAGATAAAAATGCAGATTGGTAAATTATACACCTAATTTGTTAGAATCAATGGTAATGCAAACAAAAATAACGATAAACACATTCGTCATAACATTGCGGTTTGCAAACAACAATAGCAACAAACACATTTGTTTAAACATTTTACCACCTTATTATGAGGTATTAGATGAAAAAAAATGTTATCCCGACGAAATTGTAATAACAGAAAAATATGCTGCTGTTAATTTGCAAAGTTTACTTGATCACACAACAAGAAGACTTATTGATACTTTCTCAGCAGAAAAGTTGAACTCCTTATCATGTTCTGAGTTAACCCTTACTAAAAAAATGGGGCTTATGATTTCTAGGCTTATATTTTCTAGGAAAGGTGATAGAATTTCTACCAATACAGATGTTATTAATCGATTACTGGCAAATTCTGGTCATTATATAAAGTCCATAAGACGACAACCCAACAAAAAGTGTGTGGAATTGGATTTTGTTGCCAAGGATATGCTAAATCATTAAACATTTTTCTTATATTTGCTTTTTTTTCTTTCCATATATATATACATTGTTATATTTTAGATTATATGTATTATAAATATAATCATTAAGTACATCAAATTTTTACAAGGGCTCTTTTCAGTTACTGAAAATGTATATCTTGATTTGTTTTTGAATAAAAGGTGTAGGAAAGTGGGCGTGGTTGTTTGCCAATCACGCCTATATTTGGTATTGTCGATATCTTTTATGACAGTAACTTATGCGCCAAGTTTCGTGAAGATATCTTAATTTTTTGAGCTGAAATTAAAATTTTTCTTTAAAAATTTTTACTATAGGTCCAGGGGAGGTACCCCTAGGAAGTGGCCGATTTCAACAATTTTTGGTGCTGTCAGTGGCTTTAATGAGGGTAACCCATGTACCAAGTTTCGTGAAGATATCTTAATTTTTTTTAGCTGAAACTAAAATTTGTATTTAAATCATTTTTTTATAGGTCCAAGGGAGGTACCCCTAGGGGTTGACCGATTTGAACCATTTTTTGAAAATTTCTTAATTAGCTCATATATAACCTCTGTGCAAAATTTCAATGGCCTAGGACCACTCCTTCTATTTTTTTCCGCAAAATGTATGGAGCCGAACCACTGTGCGCCGTTGGAGAAATGTATGAAAAAATGGCTATTGTTTTGTTTGTTGCCTACTTTTGGGCGCTTTTATAAAAGGGTATTGCACCGTAAACATTTGATAGCAGCAAATCTATAGAAGTTTTAAAAACTGTTTTGTTTAAGTCGGCTGCAGTGGAGGAAGTTGAACGAAACATTTCATTGGGTGATTCCCGAATGGGAGCTATGCGGGTAAATTTTTCGATAAACCTCAACAGTGGAAAATGGAAAAGGTTTTTTTAAAAGAAATTTTTTTTATCATATTGAAAATTTGTGATATGTATGTACATTTGAGTAAAAAAAAAGCCTACGACCGTAATTGAAGCGCCTTTCTCTCTTTGGGGTCTGCTGAGTGTGGATCTTGACAGAATGGAGGCACTTAGGTACTGCGCTTTCTATAAACCAGTTGTATCAGTGGTAAAGGACAGAACCGACAAAGAGTTCGTAAGCCTAAGGGTGCCGACAGTCATCAACGAGTTTACCTAACGAATCGAGTACCCGTAAACATAACGAGTTGAACGAATTTCATTGCCGCATGACAACAAAAAAATCAGCTGTTTTCTATTTTGAACAGCCGTGTGAGTGTTGCCGTATTTGAAATAATGGGAAGACACAAAAATTTCTCATGAAATACCCAAACTTAGTACCGATATTTATTATGAATTTAAATTTTTAAATATATTGTTTTCTTTAAGAAAAAAAGCGACGTGGGCGAAATAAAAAAATGCGCGATTTTGTATTCCAAGTTTTGGTAATTATCTAGTTTAGGTGACAACGGTGAAAATTGGTAAATTTTCAAGAAGTGGGGTGTCAATCGACGCGTTTTGATCACATGAACACGAATCCGAAGCAGAACTTAATTTTTTAGCGCAATAAAAAATTGCTAACAAAAGACGGCGGAGTAAAAATGGTTTTCTGAGACGCATTTTGTAATTTTCTCGTTGAAAAGTGAAAAATAAGTAAAAGAAAATACACTTTTTTGGCAATAAATGAAGGACTAACCATACGCAATTTTTATTTCGTGCTTACACAAACAATTTTCTAAAAGCCGCCTTTGTCGCAATTTTGTTTGCCTGTGTGGATTTTATGACGGAAAATATCAGTTGTTCACTACCCACTGGCACGCTGGCCCGTTGGCCCGCTATCCGTTGACCCGTTCAAAAATGGTAAAAAGGTATAATTTTTAAATAAAAATTGCTTTTATTTATCGTAAATTACTCGTTACTTTTCTATTCATTGCCTAATTTCTCATTTATTTAAAAAAATACGCTATCTGTTTATTATGTAGCAGGGATATGAAATAACTGTTATTTCATTCAAACATTTAAATTTTTCAAATATAACATCATTTATGCAAAATTTTTATTTCATCCTGTGCGAAGTTATGCTCCAAAAAACATAAAAGTTATAACTGGATAATATCGATTTTAAGTTTATTTGAAACTAAAATAAACGAATTAAAAATGGTTACATGTGAATTAATAACATATACAGAAATGATAATTATTTTCAATAGGTAAATGAGCTAAACAATGATCTAATAACTCATATTTCGTTTAAGTAAACTTAAGCGGTTTTTTCTATGAACAAAGATATATTCCATTACATTTTACACTCGCATTGATTTCGTTTAATAATACAATGAAAAATACCGTTCAAATGTTTGAGTGGCTAAAAAAGTTCGTTCGCCAACACCGCGTTGAGCAAAAGCAATCAGCTGACACGTTGTTATGGGAAAAATCAAAACTCGTTTGATTTCTTCGATACGGGCGGCTATGGGCGTTTATGTCAGCGTCGGTGAGATTTCGTTTACATGCAACTGCCATAAGATAGATCGTGTCAGCTGACACGGGTATGTGCGGGCGTTGATGACTGTTCGAAGCATAAGAACTTTTTGTTTTACCAATACAACTAAAAAAAAAAGAAAAACAAGTAAGGAAGCCTAAGTTCGAGTGGAATCGAACATTAGATACTCAGCTGTATGCTTTCATTGTTTGTTTGCGTTTGATGAAAACACGGTGTATTTTATATAAAGCAAGTGCTGCACAAAGTGGGCGTAGCCACGCCCATTTTCAACATTTTCATCAGTCATCCAACTAAGCATATGAATATTATTCTTTGTGCAAAATTTCATTCCTTTATGACTTCTAGTTACAAAGATGTCACGTTACAAATTCCCAAAGGGTGTTCCAGAAATATCTTTGTCAAAAAGTAGGCGTGGTCATAAACCGATTTGAATAAATTTTTGCGTGTCTATTAACACTAGTTATAAAAGTGTATAAACCAAGTTTCGTTGTAATATCTCAATTATTTGTCGAGTTATGGGCTCCGAAATTTCGTATATTCCTTTGTCTAAAAAGAGGCGGTGCCACGCCCATTTTCCAAATGTTTCTATTTTTTGTTTCCGGTCTATTGTGGAACTCATGCCACAAAATTTGAATGAATTATCTTTATATTTGACAAAGATATCGCTTAAAATATTTTTATTAGGCCCCTTTATAGTTCCCATATATACAAGTGGGCGTGATCGCCAACCGATTTCGCTAAAATTTTGAACATGTATTACCACAACTAATAAAAGTGTACACACCAAGTTTCGTCATTATATTTAAATTATTTGTCGAGTTATGGGCTCAGAAATCTCGTATATTCCTGCTTCTAAAAAGAGGCGGTGCCACGCCCATTTTCCAAAATTTTTGTGGTTTTCGTTTTATATCCGCAGTTGGACTCTTGCCATAAAATTTCAATGATATACCTTATATTTGACAGAGATATCGCTTAAAATGTTTTTATTAGGCCACTTTATAATACCTGGGCGTCGTCGTAAACCGATTTTGGCAATTTTTCGTCCAAACATTTGCCTAAGTAAGTATATCACGCCTACCAAATTTCATCGATAAATCTTCAACGGTTTCTGAGTTATGACATATAAAACTTTGAATGTTTGGCCCTTAATAAGTGGGCGTGGCACCGCCCATTTTTCAAAATCTCACCAAATTTCTTCATAAGGGCCTGAGCTTCACACGTGGGGGAAATTTTATCACTCTAGCTTTATTAGTGACTGAGATACAAAATTTCCGATTTTTACTATATAGGGGAAGTGGGCGTGGTCATGGTCCGATTTCGCCCATTTTCAATACCATCCGTTCCAGTCTTGATACCAACTTGCATTCCAAATTTCATCAAAATATTTCAATTTTTGCGCGGGTTATCGTCCGTACAGACAGACAGACGGACAGACGGACGGACAGACGGACAGACATGGCTCAATCGATTTCTTTTTTCAACCTGATCAATTTGATATATATAAGTCAAAATCTATCTCGATTATTTTATGGTGTTAAAATCCACCGTTATGTGATTAAAACTATAATACTCTGTGTACTAGTACAGCTGAGTATAAAAAAAGCTGTCCAGCAATTAAGTGCGGGAAAGAATCAATTTGGTCAACTCTAACCAATTTTAGGGTCCATAAACTTCATCAACGTGATTGTGAAAGGAAAAGTAATTGGTAAGATCAAATGGCATCTTTAGTTCTTTGAGGGTTAAAAAAAAGCGAAAAATGAGCTTTTAAGCTTAAAGCGAAGGCGTCTAAATCGGTTAGAAAATATTTGCAACAAAAGGCAAGTTTTAAATTTTTGTTTTTAAACAAGAGCCCAACAGACAAATGGCGCGCCTAAGCATATGCAATGTTTTTCAACAAATCCCGTTTGTATTTTTTTTTTTTTTTTTTTCGTAATAAATGTTTTGTATTTTCCTTGCTTTATGCACAAAAAAGAAAACACCACACTAAAGCGAAAGTAAAAATACTGACAATGAAACAAAAAATATGGCGAGCAAAACACAAAAATTCTTTAGAAAAAACACAAAAAGAAATGCGAGGAAATCAACGGAAATGGAGCATGTTTAAGAGAGGATTTAGGTGGCCCATTGTGAACTTGTGTGGTGGCGGCAAATCTAAGTGCGCGCAGTCTTGCCTTTTTACGTATTTTTTGTTTGTCTTTTTTTCTTCTTGTTTTAACTTTTTTCTGCTTTTTTTTTGTTGCCATGTTACAATTAGCGCTGCTTGGCTATTTCTGCTTCTCTTTCCAAATTTCCTTCTCTTTGTTTTTTTATCTGACATTAGCATTAGCATACGCTGCATACACTGCAAAATATAAAGACGACGACATGACAATCGCTGCTTACAACTTAAGCAGCTTGATGACAGAAATTCTTAGGACAAAACACTTAAGCCGCATTCCATCAGTGGGCCGGAGCGCTATAATTCCTACGCCAAAATCAAGTAAAATAAAAACAATAAGCGCAAATAGGCGAATCCTGAGAATGTTCTATTCAGTATTCTTGTCTTTATTTTTAATGACAGCGCAGTATTTGTATCGAGGAGGCTGAAGCCGCACACCCACCACAAGCTGCGGGGTGCAATAAGTTAAAGAGGGCTTAGCCATGAAATGCGGCAAGCAAAAAGAAAAGTGAAGTAAAAAATTATTAAATTGAAAGAAAAGAAGTTGGCGTATGAAGAAGGTTACTTTACGCGACATTCATTTAGTTCATTATGAAATACATTGTCTCAAAGCAAGTGTTTGTAGTGTGAGAGCTTTAATGGAACCGGGTGACAAGTACAAGGGAACAATGAATATATTATATGGCCTGCTAATGACCGCATGAAGCATTGTACTCAATGGAGAGATCCAGAAACTATACTGGGAAGACCGCAGAAAATCATATAAACAGACTGATCAAAAACAGAATATGGTAATGGACCCGGCTCGCAACTGGAGGCCGACTTGAGGTGTCATTATGCTTTACATACAATGGCGATTGGTACAACGGCGATTGGCTCAATTGATAATTGGTGAGAGGTGGCCTGGACACCAAATTTTTATCTCCAGTGACAGCCAGGCTGCTAAAGGCACTGGAATCTGCGCGAACCTCTTCAAGAAAATTTCCCGAATGTAACTTGAAGCTTGGCTCCGTAGCAAAATGGAATAAACTTCAACTTATGCGGGTACACGGACACTGTGGTGTTCCAAATAATAAACTGGCCGCTGTATTGGCAAATTGCGGATCAACGGAACAACCAACTGGACCGCTACCAATTTTAGCGGACACTGTGAAGTACGTAAGGCACTACATGAGGAAATTCACGGTAGACGCTGGAACCCTACAGATTCATGTAAAATTACAAAGTTGCTTTCTGAAAAGGCCCAACAGGGAGGTAGCAAACTTCCTCGTCAAGCAAAGAAAGAGCAGGATTTTGGGGCCCTTAAGGGGGTTGATTACAGAGGACATAATACATGGTGACAGCATATGACCGCCATAGGCATCATCGAGTGCTCTGATTATGCCTATCTTGTCTGGAGGCGGACGACGACGGCACAGTGCATTTTCTCTGCGCCTGTCTGGCCTACGCTAGACTAAGATTGCGCATGCTTGAGTCAGATGTATTGAGAGTGACAGATGCACATTCTCTACCATTCGACATAATTCTCAGATTTATTAAAGAAAGAATTTGGGAAATTTGCAGGGGTACTCTTACATTTATTAAAGAATCTGCGAAGTTTGCAGAGGAACTCTCAGTTTTTTTTAAAGAATCTGGAAAGTTTGCAGAGGAACTCTGATTCCACTATCCATTTTTTCTGAAGGCCTTAAGTACAATCGGTAAATATGCGTGAGTGCTTGGAAAAGACATAGTTAGCTTTTCCCGGCCGGCCAGTTCCATTCCAAGCATTGTAGTTCTGATAATATCTTTCCTACTCTTTACTCGGTTTGGTTTGAGCTGGTCTGGTTTTCTTTAATTTTTTGGTTTCTGATCTCGTTTTGTGTTTACCTTTGCCTTTTTTCCTTATTTCTTCTGTGACTCTATAGAGTCATATGTTTTTCGCTTTTCAATTTCCTTATTTATATTCTCCGATTTCTGTCATCCGTTTAGACTTTCTGCTCTTCGTTGTTTAAGCCTACGCTTTTCTATTTCATCTGTTCTTTTCTTCTGTGTTCTGTTTTCTGGCTTCCAGGGTCTGGCTTCTATTTACTACTATTTTTCATCTTTGTTTTCCTGTTCCACGTTTTAGCTGCTGGTTTCTGAATTCTGATCCACTTTATTTGATCACGAATCTTTGATCTGTAAACTCTAGCATCCACTTTTCTCAAACAGCTTTTCCGTAGTATGGGCAATGAATTACATTGACATGAATATAACTCTACCATGAATATAACTCTATCGAGTTTTCGAACTGTACCTACGCCTTAATTTCCTTCCTACCAATTGGGTGGACTTACAACTTTATACCGGCTCCTAACAGCATATAAAACTGGAAGCTGAAATTGCTCTTCTAATTTTCTCTTACTAAATAAATGCTGATATTTT
This sequence comes from Urophora cardui, assembly GCA_960531455.1. NCBI lineage: Eukaryota > Metazoa > Arthropoda > Insecta > Diptera > Tephritidae > Urophora > Urophora cardui. The sequence goes on from OY482672.1 coordinate 122,632,841, forward strand.
TGCATTATTTATTACATTACTCAAATTTCCCAGTACCTCATCGCTAGATTAGTATTTTGTAAACAGTTTGTACCTAACTGAACTTAAATAATGATCTTTAACTATGGAATTTAATCTCGATGCTTTTTATTATGGTGTGAAAATTATGAGTTTATGATGATGTATGCTTAATCAGAAAAATAAAAGAAATATTAATACCAGAAGTTTAAATTAAACTAAAAGAAATTAGAACACATTTTACTGCATAATAGCATGTGCAAAGAAGTGAGTCAATATGAAAGAGGGGAAATGTGAGGCAAACCGAGTTCATAAAGGATCTACTGCCACAATTCTAACTAAGAATGATGTGTCACAAAAAAGAAATAAAAAAATATGGATATAAAATATTTTTGTCACTAATGTGAACATTTCTAAATAAAAGGACATCAAATATATGCAATGTGTGCTTGTTCGCTGCCGCAGGCCTAACATGTTTTTCTACGAGTTCTTTCAGTTGCTTTCAATGCGGTTGCATATTATATTAGATATGACTTGCTCATTAAATTTCCATTTAATTTGTGTAATGGAAAAATGGTAAATAAGGATAATGTAATAAAAAATTGGAGGTTTTAATGGTGCAAAGCACTATCTCTTGCGGATTTTATTTACTTTTGGCAAATTATGTTAGCTGAAAGAATTTTAAAGGCGCGTTTCCCAAGTTGAGTTAGGATGGAGACTATTATATTAGCACATTTGGGTATACATAGATGTATCGAACGTATGCAGGGTAGAAAGAAACTCAAGAGTATGAGTGAGTGAGTAAGAAATCTCCAGGGTAGGAAGAAACTCCGAGTCTGTGTGAGTGAGTGAGGAAACTCCTCCTCACGGCGTGCTGTGGAGTGGCCGTTTGCGTTTCACACTCCTCTAGAACGCGGAGTGAGTATTTTTTTTTTGTTTCTCCGCTCCTTTGGTTGGAGTGAGTTTCGAAGGAGCCGCTCACACTGTGTGTGCGGTTGGAGTGAGGTTCGAAGGAGCCGCTCACGCTGTGTGTGGAGTGAGCCGCCGTAGGTTTCCTCTTCTCACGGTGTAATGTGTGGGAGCGTGTGAGTGAGGAATGCCCCTGCAAACAAGCCGAGTACTCCATGCACGCGTGTATAGAGTACTCGCTATGGACCAACCGAGTACTCCTCAACCTGCCACATTTCATATAAAAAATATGGTCCATTTAACATGGCGATGTCCTAGGCAGGGATCACATACTCCGATTTCCGCATGACACCCGAGTAATCCAAGGAGTACCTACATAGGAGTAATCCATGGAGTACCTACATGGGAGTAATTCATGGGGTAGGTACTAAAATTTATGAAATTTAATTATCTCTGAACAGATTTGAACTACTGTCAATTGAATTTGATTATTAGCATTACATACATATATAAGTAAGCCTTTCTTTAATAAAAATAAAATAATAAAATTTTTCTAGCGCAATCACCAACATGTGTCGCGTTCAATGTCTTTTTATTACTAAATCGTGCACGTTGAAACGAGCATGCATATGTACATACATGCATACATACACATACAAATGTACGCACTTGCTTCGTCGTTATCGCGATATACATACATACATTCGGTTTTCGTAGCAATGTTCGGCTAACTATGAGCCGATGCAGATAAACGATCACTTTGAAAGTACTCCTACCTACCACAAAATGGATCATATAACCCTATGATTTTTACAGGGGCGTAATGACGCTGCATAAAAATGCATACATACATATGTATGTTGCAGTGTGCAATTTAGTGCTATGGTTTTTCTGCTAAATAGCATGTATGCTTGTTTTTTGCCTTTTTTTCGTATTTATGCCCGTTTCAGGCGATTGAGTAGGTATGTAAAATCCATCTTTCTACCTATACTTGTTTTTTGTTGTTTTTCATCTGTGTACATGTGTAGATACATATGTAAATATGTATTTAATTCACCAGATGCAATTACGAATACATATTTACATATGTACGTATATAGGTAGGTAGGTAAAAGGAAAATTATTTTCAAGAATGTGCATTATTCGTTGTACATATATATGTAGGAACCTACCTACTTGTTTAGTTTTTATTTATTATGCGATTAACGCAAAAAACTATTTATTCGTCATTAGAATCATATTTTTTTTTGCATAAACGAAATATTTATTACTTCATAATAGAAATCATAACTCACAGTATATGTATATCTGTGTTCGTATGGAACAGTAGCTTAAGTGTACTTAAGGAAAAATTGAGTCAGTTTGGAAAAATCAGAAGTAATGCATCCCAGAGAGTACATTCCGCATTTTTTTTTTTAACTCTTTCTTAGGCCTTCAACCAACTTCAGTCTCAATGATTTTACTCATGTAATAATATTGTGCGGGAAACTGCACTTTAAAATTTTCCTTTCGACATAAGCTACTGTTCGATATGAACACAGATATGTATGTATGTACATACATATTTCTTAACTATTCTTAACACTTAGGTACTTAATCAAAATAAGAAACTTTGCCGAGAATATCATTATTTAGCTTAACAATCAATATATTATTCAAGGTTTCTTTTGAAAGCCTCGTGCGCAGTTTTGTTAAAATTGTAGCCAGAGCACTAAACGCCCTCTCAACAGACACTTGAGTCGATGGAACCGCTAATACTACTTGAATCAGGTTTCCTAAGTACTGATCATTTAATAAACGGGATTTCCAGTAACTCAGAATATCTACTTCACAAGGAACTCTTTGAGCATATACCAGATTCTCCAACTTTTGCTTTAAGTTTACTTGCAAAGTTTCTGTTGCACAATGACTGCTTAATAACGTGTCCAGCTTGTTGTTTAGCTTGCAGAATGAGCTGTGCACACTGTAGACGATAAACAAATTTGTAGCATTTATGCAGCTGCTCACTACACACTACAGCATCGTTGCCGCTGGGGCCACTAAAGTGGCAATTTGAACCTTTTTAAGAGCCAGGCCACCGGAACCCAACTTTTTGAAAATATGCAATATAGTATGAACCTTTTTAAAAATTCGGGCCACTTTTGGTCCTTTTTTACTTTCAAAACTATAATGTAATAAATATTTTTTAGTTTTTTTCTTAAATATAAAAAAACCTCTTTGTTACTTTTCCCGAAAGATTTATTTAATAGTAAAAATTTTTAGAATGCAAGAAAATTGTTTGAATAAACCGAAATAGAAGAGTTTTGGCGTGGGGAATATGAAAATAATTTAAATGAGATGTTGTTGCAAATATATTAACGCTGCCACATAGCAGTGCATCAGTGCATTCACTATTTAAGACCAAGGTTACAAACCGCTTGCAAAATTGATACGCGTAATTCAATGATCTCAGCGCTCAATTTAACTAATGAAAATAGATTCTTGGGTACCGGAAAAAAACTTGGTAGTAAATTATCTGAGAACTAAATTTTAAAAACATTAAATCATAACTTGAATTCAATATATGTTTGCTCTAGTTTTACTTGGTTTTAGTAAAACACTGTTCCTTAACCTGTGAATTGCTTTAAGCATTAAATAAACCACAAAAATATATAAAAATGTGTTTCTAGCTAAAAAAAATTTGCGGGGCACTTTTTGATATTTTTTAGCGGCAACACTGCACTACAGACGTTTGGCTGCTTCATCGCCAAGCTGTGAGGCCTCGCTCATCCTCACTCACTCCGGAGTAAAATATGGAGGCGCAGCGGAGGAGAGCCAACGCTTCATTTTTGCCTCCTATTGGCAGCTCACTCTGTTGCGACTCATGCGGAGCGCTCACGCTATTGTGTGGCCTCCGTTGTTTACACACTCACAGGATCCTCATGAGTGCGGCATGTGTGAGTGTGGAGGCAAAATGAGGCAAATCCGAACCCTGGAAATCTCATCCTAATGGCATGATGATGAGTGGCCGTTTGCGTTTCTCACTCGTCTAGAACGCAGGGTGAGTTTGGTTGGTTTCTCCACTCATTTTGAATGAGTGATGTAGGAATGAGCCGCTCAGCGTTGCCACTTTGGTTATTTTTAACCAAAATTGGTAATTTTTTTTCTCTAAAACCGATTTTGGTAATTTGGTAATTTTTTTCCCGGTTTGGTAATTTTTCCAAGACGGGCTAATACACCATTATATGAGAGGTACCAATCCACCTTGTTCGATATCGAAAATTTTTACACATTTAGTATATACTAATTCCCTTTTTTTCAATGCTCTAACACAAATAGTTCAAGAGATATACAACGTGAAAATCTCAGTTTTCGAAGGAAGAATCACCCTTTCATATGATATATATGCATTTTATTCCGACACGATGACATTAATTGACCCGTCAGCATGAATACTTTTCCGTCAATCCGGCTCCGTTTAACTGACACATACTTCAATTTCATATATTTCTTACGGAAAAGTTGAAGTACTGAATGTGCCGATCGTCATTCAAATTCATGTAATTTTACTCTGTTGTTTGTTAAATGGATTGACGGAAAAGTATTCATTATGACGGCCCTATAAGACCTTCATTTTGGTACGACCAAAAATATTGTTGAGTATTAATATATAGATGACAAACTAAACTACTTGGAACATATATGTATAAGGGATAACCAAATAGAGTAGGATGACATCCTAAAGATAAAAAAAAAATATATAAATTTATTAATTAAGTACTGCAATTTTCAGCTTTTTTACAATCTTATAAGAAAAATTGTGGTGTTAAAAATTTTTTGGTAGGTTATACCTAAATATATTTCGATGATCACCACATCTCTTCTTCAGACTACTTTTTTCTGGGCGTCCGCCGAGATTCGAACCTCGGATATTTCAGTTGGTAAGCTAATGGCATAAACATTAGGCTACAGCCACCATGCATTTTGCATGGATTTGCCGACGTTTTCGACGTTTGTCACCAGTATGCTGGTGGGGTTGTGTGGTTTTGTAACCGTAGCTTTCCAAAAAAATGTATAACTTTTGAAGTAAGTAAGTTAGTGGCTGTGGTGTAGTGGGTAGAGTACTCGCCTGCTATACCAGAGGTCTCGCGTTCTAACCGCAGTCCGGACAAACACCAAACAAATTTTTCTAATTAATTAAAATAGCGGTCACCTCTCGGCAGTGGAAGGCATAGCCTCCGAGTGTATTTCTGCCATGAACTAGCTTTTCACAAAAAATGCATTCGCCGTTCGGAGCCGGAATAAAACTGTAGGTCCACCCAATTTGTAGGAAAAAATAAAAGTTAAGAAGCACGCCTCGAATTTGGAGAGAAGTTCGACCAGAGTTATAAACGCGCCAGTGTATTATTGTTATAACTTAGTTAAAGGGTTTGATATATAAAATGCGATATTTATGTACTATAATGAAAACTCGTAGTCAGAGTGTGATTTTTATTATTTATAAAGAAAATGGTAATTTTTTGGTATTTTTTTTTTTTTAATTTTTGGTAAATTTTTTATTTTGGCTGTGGCAACACTGGAGCCGCTCACGCTGCGTGTGAGATGAGCCGCCGTAGGTTTCCTCTTCTCTCGGTGTAATGCGTGTGAACTTGTGAGTGAGTGATGACATTGCGCAAGAAAATCAGTCAATAATGCATACATTAGAATACGTGAAGCTGGACCCCCATCAAGGGATCGAAAATTCAATATGCAAAAATGAATTATGGATTTATGTGCTAATTACGTCCAACAACCAAATTTTTTTTTAATTTAAAAAAAAATTTAATTTCAAATTTGCGGTAAATTTATAAAAAATTTAATAAGCCTAAACGAACGCCATGATAACAAACTGTCATTTGCCCAAAAGAATTTTTTTGTTTTTTTGAAATTTTAAAACTTTTTTTAAATTTCACGTTTTTTTGAAAAATCACCCCCTCTCCTCTCCCCTTCAATGGATCTGAAATTCAATAAGAAATAATGAATGCTAGATTTATGTGCTATTTTCGTCCTACCACCAAATTTTTTTCTCCAATTTAAAAAAAAATTTTTTAATTTCAAATTTGAGTTAAATTTATATAAAATTCAATGTCTAAATGAACGCCAAGGTAACGAACTGTCATTTACCAAAAATAATTTTTTTTTGGTTTTTGAATTTTAAGACTTTTTTTTAATTACTTCATACCAAACACTACAGACGTTTGGCTGCCTCATCGCCAAGCTATCTGGCCTCGCTCACATTCCTCACTCACTCACAGTAGCATATGAGGGCGCAGTTGAGGAGAGGCAGCGCTGCTGGCTTGCTTCCTCTTGGCTGCGCACTCTGCTGCCACTCATGCAGAGCGCTCGCGCTAATGGGTGGCCTCTGTTGTTTGCACACTCAGAGTATACTCATTCAGCTGCAATCTCATGAGTGAGGCATGTGTGAGTGAGGAGCCAAAATGAGGCAAATACGAATCCTGATCGTATGTGACTTGCCACTTATAACATTAGACGGGGAAAACGGAATGAATCATATAAATATGTGGAGGTATGATTAACCCCAAAATTGATGGAAAATTTACACAAAGAAACTCTAGGAAAACATGTTTGAGTACAGCAATCAAGTTAAATGAAGTTGCTAAAAAGCATCGAGATTAAACAGAAAGAAAGTTTGTAAGGAAACAGCAACGTATACATCAACAAATCAAAGACAAAGAAAAAAAAAAGAACACAAGTTAAAAGTAGGAAGCAAAAGTTCAATGAAAGCGGAAATAAACAAAGGAGGAATGTGTGTGTGTGTGTTTGTGCAGAAAGAAAGACGAACCAAGTGCAAGCAACTAATTGAAGAAAAAGTTGGGTAAAAAGGCGCAAATGAGCGTATAACAAGCGAAATGGCAACTAATGATGATGAAAAATCAGTGATGGTGACGATGGGGAGATCGTATCAAAAGGGAAATAATGCGCAAAAGAGTATGTGTTTATTTGTGGAAAGCGAAGGGAATTTCTACTCGCTGCTGTTTATGCTGGCACAATGATGAAAAATGACAACAATGTTATTTGTGGCTCATTTTGGACTTTTGCTAAATAACTGTCGATGAGCTCTGCGACAGTTGACGTAGTGCTAATGTCACATGTTTCAACAGATGCGATGTTTTCAAGTTTCTTTGCAATTAATTGAGCAATTGGTTAGATGATGTTGAAGCGCTTTCTATGTACGCACAATGTTTGAGTTGTTTCAAAGAGGGGAGTTTGGAATACTTGGAATAAATTAACTACAACAGACCAGAACTATTACTTGTTCGGTTAGGTTAGGTTGGCCAAGATATAATGATCCCTCACAAAGACCACAAATGGTCCTTATAGGCGAATTCTGTAACTCCGTCTCATCTCAAGTCACTAAATTTGAGACATGAGACATTTTTAGTGACTTGAGCCGATTTTGGTATTCAGCAACCGGCAGTCACTAAAAATTTCACCAAATACTGTGGTGAAAATGTACTGAGACTGTTTGAGATAACAAAAAAATTTAACGAATACTCACTAATCGATTACATACGAAAATAGATTTTGGAAATGAATTTATGAGCAATATATTGCATTAAAAAAATAAAGCGTATCATTTCTACTTATCACTTATAAAAATAGTTATGAATATAATATTTTATAAGTGTTTTACCTGAACCGATTCGCAAAAAAATCATGTAACGTAAAACATTGAAATATCGATAAATGTCGTATCTCATCACCATTTACACTTGATGAAAAATGGCGGAAAAAAGTAAGTTAGCAAAACCCGAAAAATTTTATTATTTTGCTAATTTCATACAGATAAGCTTGTTTTATTACAGAAAATAGCAAGCGAACAAGCAAAGAGCAAACAAATTGTAAGTTTTTATAAGTTTTTATATATTCTGTCACCTCCTCGCCACCACGTCACTAATTAGTGATGTATTTTTTGAGACTTGAGACGTGAGCTCGCTTACAGAATACCAAACTGTCTCAAAATCAATCTCACCACGAAAAAGTCTCCAAAAGTCTCTATTAGTGACTAGAGATTGCTTACAGAATTCCGGTATTAGTGTTGCCAACATGGTATTGGAGGCGTTATACGAAATGCGTGGAATGAAAGACTTCGCAAGCTTTAGTATTTTGTGTATTTTCTGATCCGCAATGTCTTCTAGGGACGGATAGTGTGCGGGACCTAGGCAGTTAAGGCGGAGTCTGCCAAAATCTGGACATTGGCATAGAAGGTGTTCCAGAGTGCCAACAGCATCGGGTTCGTTGCATGTCGTGCACGCCTGACTTTGCACCAGTCACATTTTGAATGCATGAGATGGCGTGAGACAGTGCACTGTTAGTATACCGACCGCCAGTTTGCAGTCTACTCTAGGAAGTGTGAGTAGATAGTCTGCAGTTTTTATGTTGTATGACCGAAGCATGACAGGTTGACAAGGTCTTCCACTGGGAATCGCCTGTACGTATCATTGCCTGATCTATTTGAGATTTATGGTAATTCAGAGAGGGGAAGATGTTTTCCACATTAACTTGTGCTAGCGCCAGCTTTGGCTAATTCGTCCGCTCTATCATTTCCCTCGATTCTCTGGTATCCGGGTACCCAGTAGATAGTAACGCGTCTATCCGCGCAGAGTTCCTGTAACTTGGCTCTGCACTGATACACTTAGAGCTGGTCGTCGCTGCCGCAGTTCCTTTGATTGCCGCCTGTCTGTCGATGAAAATATTTATACGAGAGTTTGAGGACGTTAGTTCAGCTGCCAGTTCCGCTGCCTTTGAAGCAGCGTAAACATCAGTCTGAAAGATACTGCAGTAGTCCGAAAATTGTTGTATCCCAAGCTTCGTAGAAAATACTGCAGCTCCCACCCTTGCGTCCATCTTTGATCCGTCTGTAAATAATTAAGTTGAACGTATGGCGATTGGTTAGTAATCCTTTCTTCCATCCGTTCTGTTCTATGAATACCCGTGGTCCGCTGTTGAGGTCGGTTTTGGGAGTATTACAACTTGTTACTTTCCTAATATTCGCTTCAAATTTAATTCCAAGTTTACTGGTGTCATACAAAACAATAATAACGAACGAAATAAGCAGTCGAAAAATGCCAAGATGAATCCTTTGAACAACACAATTCACTAACGCAGGGCCGTGCGCAGGAATTAGCCTTGGGGGGGGCGTTTTAATTTTGGTTTGCATTCGCATACATTTTTCGCTAAGATAAACATATTTGCTGAAACAGATATCCAGACCCATACACCATAAATTTAAATGTTCTCTAACTTTTCTGAAACTCATTATGATTCATCAAAACCTAGTTAACCAGGTCCTGAATAGTACACGGAAAGAATTTTTTACTAGAATCAGTGCCGAGACAAGAAAAATTAGACTTGATTTTGAACTTAGAAAATAATTTCTTAATATCAAGAAAATCCAAGAAAATTGGATTTTAAATAAATAAGTAAAAAATTTTCTTGCTTCAAGTGAAATTGGATTTTAAATAAATGAGAAATAATTTACTTAGGGTAAGTGTTTTTTTCTTGTTTTTTGAAATAAATTAAGAAATTATTTTTTTGTTGCAAGTAAAACTTTTCTTATACGAGCTTAAGTAAGTAATGCGAGAGACACACATCGTAGTATAGTAATAATATTTTGATCTATACCACATATGTGTCACCCTCATATTGTAGTTTAATTGAAAATTTTCATAGCATAGCCAAATCATAATATTGATATTCTAATATTCATACCACATGTTTGTCTGAGGCATAAGAAAATATTAAATATTAAATTAAGCAAATATTTTCTAAAAATATTAAAAACGTAAAAAATAAGGAAAATGAAAACTAATCATGAGGGATTAGAAAACCATAATTAGTCAACTAGTATTTTCCTAGGACTTGTTTATTGAAATGACAACATTTTATTTAATATAAATGAAGATGCAAATAGTGAACTCCTTATACCAAATTCTTCACTAACAATCTGAGAATTGCAAAAATATTCAGAAATATGCAAAGCGGATGGCAAATGAAAAAAAAATACATGTAACTTTGGAAATGCAAATTCAGCAAGAAAAGTTTTACTTCGCTCCAGAAAACGTTTTCTTATTCATTTTACATTTTTTTTTCGCTGTATTTTGTTGTTCCAATTCGTCGAAACACAATTTTCTTAAATTCTTCTTGATATTAGCAAAAAGATTTTCTTCATTTAAGTAAATTTAAGAAAAGATGTTCTTATTTATTTAAACATTTTTTTTCAACATTTTTTTTTCTATAGATTTTGTTAGTGTTCTTGAATAAGAAAATAATTGCCTCATTTTTGGAAAACTCAATTTCTTATTTCCAGTAATAATTAAGTCAATTTTTCTTATTTCCCTAAAAATTTTCTAAATTGAGTTTAAGAAAACATTTTTCTTGATTCAAGTATACAAATTTCTTTCCGTGTACTGTTTACAGTACTTGTTAATTGAAACTGCTCACTGTTTTCACAAAATGAAAATTTTTTGTTATCAGTACAATTTTTTTAAAAATGCCAAGCGAACATATGCTACACAACTTTGTAATTTCGGAAAGCTCCAAGTGCAATTCAAAGTGCCGAACTTATGTATTGGCCAACCTTTTTTTTTGCAACTTTTACCAATTCTTCTTTCGTAAAATTATTGTAACTAATATTGTCAAAAATTATGAGTCAAAATTCAATGCAAAATTTATAAACTGTATTTTGAAAATTTTTGCATAATCACTGCAACTTAGATTTGGTCATGGGGGGGGGGGGTTTAACCCCCAAAACCCCCCCGTGCGCACGGCCCATCACGGAAAGGACTATGAATAAAAATGCTTGAAAATCATGAAAAACTACGAGTATAAAATAAAAAATAGTACTACTTCTTCGACAATCCTGATATCCGTTTGTTTGGTAGTATTTTGTAAAAGCAATAACAGCATACCCATGGGTCAGAACTCCTCTTATGCCTGAATATGAGGTACCTTAGCCTTAAATGTGCGGGCATTATTCTTGTATGTTTGTAACTATGTATGTAACGTTATTGTGTTGCTGTTGCACAATATTTTCATCAAAATACCTTAAGTAAACTTCGCTATAGATTTGCCCTATCTCAGCTTTAACTTGCAAGTTAAGTGCAAATTTGCTGGCAGTGGGTGTCTCTATGTGAACTGTTCAGACCTTAAAACCAACTTTTTGATGTAGAAACATATTTGCTGTTGCTACGAGTAATCTCGAAAAAAAAAACGCGTAAACCGTAAACAATCTTTGTGTTAGTGCGCTGCTGTCTCCGTGTGAATCGCTTGGCACATGTACTTACAAATGCTTGCATGCAAAGCCGCACGAATGCAAATATCAACAACAACAGCAACGAAGCAAAGTTGTTGTTGTTGTTGTTTTCTGCAAAAATGCGACAAATAGACAAAATAAAAAGGACCAACATGTTTGAACATGTATGCAAATGTATGGATAGGCATATTTTCTGAGCAATATTGGTATCAAATGAAAGGTTTTGAGTAGGACTTCGATATGAAGCTGTTTTAATTGTGACCACTAGGCCGGCTCTCCAGATATGGGTGAAAACGTGGTCTCGGATGACCGCAGAATATTTCTGAGCAATATTGGTATCAAAAGAAAGGTGTTGAGCAGGGCTTTCACATAGAGCTCTATTAATTATGAGTCCTAGATTGGGTCCCGATCCAATATCAAAAATCAAAAACCAAAACAACAAAATAGTAGCAGTGGCAATGACAGCAAAAAATTATAAAAACGATAGCCGCATTTTATTCCGTATAAAACCAGGGAAAAAAGGAATAAGGAAAAGGGAATAAAAATCTGATTTCGAAACTGTTTACACATCAATTTTGTGAAATAAATGAAATGAAAAAATTAAATGAAAGGTTCATGAGTACTCGTTACTCACGCTTTCATTTTTGTTTTTTGTCTACTTGTTTGTCGCATAACATTGCTACGTCTACTTTTTACTCAGCAACAATGTTTTATTCAGGGATTGCAAATAATCGTTATTTTTTAAATTTTTACTAAAAAACTCATACTGAAGGAGAAATGCTAAACGCAAAAGAAGTACACGGATGTAATCACCGTAACGCAGACTACCTCTAGGTGCATTAACTTTTATTTTTTCGATTTAAAAAAAAAATTGATTTTTCATCATTATTTTCTGAGTTTTATTTTCTTGAGTAAAACTCAAAAAATAACTTTTATTTTCTGATCGAAAAATAAAACTCAAAAAATAAGTTTTATTTTCTGAGCAGAAAATAAAACTCAGAAAATAACTTTTATTTTCTGAGGGAAAAATAAAACTCAAAAAATAACTTTTATTTCCTGAGGGAAAAATAAAACTCAAAAAATAACTTTTATTTTGTGATCGAAAAATAAAACTCAAAAAATGACTTATTTTCTGATCGAAAAATAAAACTCAAAAAATATGTTTTATTTTCTGAGCAGAAAATAAAACTCAGAAAATAACTTCTATTTTCTGAGGGAAAAATAAAACTCAAAAAATAACTTTAATTTTGTGAGCAGAAAATAAAACTCAGAAAATAATGATTAAAAATCAACATCTTGGATATAATTCATAACCGTTACAGTCCCTGCTTTTATTTATTTTCAACCTCGTTTTATGTCTACATTTTTCTGATTCATATTTCTATATACATATGTACATATGTCCAAATTTGGTCTGTCGAATTTTTACTGAACAATATTTCATCTATTCTATTTCTTACTTCTCAAAAATAGTATGTCTACTTATCACTGAGTAACATTTTATTACCTACTTTTTACTTGCTAATACCGCTCCGTCTACTTTCCACTGAGAAAAAACTTATTGAATAGTCTTCTTGTCAACATTATTATGACTAAATATTTTTTGCTGAGTAACATTTTATTGTCTACCTTTTTGCTTACCAATATTACTGTGTCTGCTTTCCACTGAAAAGCATTTCATTAACCGCTTTTTACTTGTCAATATTACTATGTCTACTTCTTACCGCGCAATATTGCTATGCTTTCCTTTCCACTAAAGGAATTTTGTCCACTACTTTTCGGTTGCTTGTCTTTTCCGACAGGGCTGGAATATGATGTATTGTGGAACGATATTCCGTCAAGTTTGGTTTGGAGATGGACTTATGCAAAATAAGCTCAGAACGAAAACAAAAACACTGAAGATGGCGCATATTAGCCGAAACCGGTTTGTCTCCAAACGAAACTTGACAAGCGATGACAGAAAATCGTTCCGCAATACATCGAATTTTGTGCAGTTCATACAGCGTAATCTTTTCCACATTACAGTTCCGTAACGCAATCCGTATCCCATAACTTCTACACCGCAGTTTAATCCGCAACTGGGTGTCAATGCAATAAGTATTTGCCGGCACTTGACCTCACTTACCTCCTTAACCAGAAACCTTTTTAGTACCTTCAAATGCATTTGCTTCGACTTACCTTTTGTACATTGAAGTTACGCAGGAAATGAGCTGAAGTTCTAAAGGAATCTTGCTAACTATTAGCGCTGTGCGAGCGTATGTTGTATTGTTTGTTCGTTTGTGCTTTTATGTGTGTGTGCGCATGTTCAGCTGTACCTAGATTACTTTGAGCCGAATGTTTATGATACAAATGAATTTTTCTTCCTCTTCGCCCTTCGCTGCTCGCTCTGAAGTTAGCTTTAACTTTAGCTATCCATCCGTTCGCCCATCTATTTCATTTCAATCCACTGGCGCTGGCGCTTTGTGTTCAATGCTCAATGTTCTTTGTTATTTCAAAAGTGCACTTTTCACGTTTGTTCACCTTAAATTGTTGTTGTTGTTGTTTCTTTTGCGCTTTTATCGCTACATTATATTGTACGTACATATGTACGCCTCAAATAAGAAAGAAACTTTATTTGCTAGTCAACGTAAGCATGTATACATATATGTCAGTATGAATCAGGAAAATTCCTGAGATCCTTTACGAGCCTTTACGTGGATACAAAAGAAGTTAAACGCCGAAATTTATTATATGTGCATATGTATGAAAATTTTGTTTGGTTTTTAAAGGAAGCTTGTGTAACTATTTATTAGCCTTTGTGTGTGCGTTTGTGCGTGCATATTTATGTTTCTTCACGAAAAAAGGATCTGCAAAGAGAAACAAGAATAAAGCGAGAGATGTCGGTAATGAGTAGATAAATACAGACATGCAAACATATTTAGGTGATTCACAAAGGGAAATATTATAAAAGACTTCCGAAACCCTATGAAGAAGTAAACAAAAACAGATGATCAAATACGACGACCCAAAAATATATCGTGCAGAGTTGTATTTATTTAGTACACATATAGCATAGAATGCAACCACAAAATATGACTTATGACGATATGACGCAATATGACAAGTTGTGAATCCCCTAAATAAATATTAGGTAAAATTTTCTGTATTTACTTATTAAAAATTTTCTCGCTACTAAAATTTTTAAATTGCCATTAACCTTTGATTGGCCGTAAATGTCAGTGGGTTCGTACGCTGAACTACATAGATATTATATGTATATATGTGCATAAGTGTGTGTGTGGAAAATGTTATTAAGTTTACACCCGAAGTAAAAAAAAATGAAATTGGAACTTTTATTTAATACGATGGTAAAGTTTAAAACTAAGAAATTTCAAAAAAAAAAAACTTAAAAAAAAATAAATCAAGGAGTATGTGAATACATATATCATTTTCAGTTCAAATGAAACATTTTTCAAGTCAAGTGAAACATTTTTCAACTCAAGCGAAACTCTTTAAGTCAAGTGAAACCTTTTTCAATTTAATTGAAACCTTTTTAAATTGAACTGAAGCCATTTTCAATTGAAATTAAACCTTTTTCAATGGAAATGATATTGAAAAAAGTTTCATATCAATTGAAAAAGGTTTCAATTCAATTGAAGAAGGTTTCAATTGACTTGAAAAAGGTTTCAATTAAATTGAAGAAGGTTTCACTTGACTTGAAGAGTTTCGCTTGACTTGAAAAAGGTTTAATTTGACCTGAGAATGCTATCTATTATATAAAAATGGATGTGTGTGTGTGTTCTTTATGGACTCCCAAAGTAATCAACCGATCTTTATGAAATTTTCACAGTAGATTCGTATGGTATTAGCGCACATAATAGGGTATATAGAATTTCGAAAAAGTGGGAACTTCCCGGAATATAGGCCCAAATGTGGACCCAGAGTGACCCAGCAAGTGTTTGAGCAATATGGGTATCAAATGAAAGGTGCTGAGCAGGCCTTCAACATAGAGTTATTTTCATTGCGATGCCTAGGCCGGGTCCCCAAATATGGGTCAAAACGTGGCCCCGGATGACCCTCGAATGTTTCTAAGCGATATTGGTATCAAATGAAAGGTGTCGAGCAAGGCTTCAACATACAGATATTTTCATTGTTATTTTTTGAGTCGGTTTCCCAGAGATGGTTCAAGTAGTGGGCCCGGATGGTGATGGATGGTCCCGGTAAAGGTAAAGGTAAAGGTAAAGGTAAAGGTAAAGGTAAAGGTAAAGGTAAAGGTAAAGGTAAAGGTAAAGGTAAAGGTAAAGGTAAAGGTAAAAGTAAAGGTAAAGGTAAAGGGAGAGACCCATTTATAACATAAAAGCTTTTGTTTGTCGCTGCGAAGCGGGACGGGTATTTTCTAGTATAAATTAAATATAAAAATATTGATGTTAAATATGCAGTTTTGAAAGATTTAAGAACCGAAATTTGGCTTGGGGTTTACCATCTTTTTTTTAAACTAGAATAAATTAATTATTGAAATAGAACATAAAATCAAATGAGTATGATCATCTAGATATTAGATTTAAGGTTTTCCTGTGGTCCGAAGAGGCTAAACTTTGAAAAAGGGTTGCCACCTAACTTTAAATCAAAATAAATTATACAATATATTTAGTATATATATAAATGTAGGCTATTTTAGGTCGACATATGTCATTGAGTAGAGAAGAGGAAGAGAAGGAGACGAACAGAAACAGAAAAGGAAGAGAAGGAGAGGAGCAGGAATAGGAAAGGAAGAGTAAGAGAAAGAGGGAGAGGAAAAGGTAGATGGAGGAGTATAAGAGAGGGAGAGGAAGAAGGAAAGGGAGAAGGAAAAGGAAAGGGAAAGGGAGAAGGAGGAGAAAATAATTTCAGATGAACTGCAATAATAGCATTTGACTGAAAATGTAAGTTAACATTTTGTTCAGAAAAAAAAATTAAGAGGGAAAATATTAGGATTGTTTTTTTTTGGCTCTTCGCTGCCCGCTTATTCTGGATTCTGCTCTCTTGGCTGACAGTTTCCATACAAAATGTTAGAGACTTTAAGAGACCTTTAGAGAGTATGCCAGCTACTCATTAAACTGATCTTTACTGATTATGCCAATTTTTTCTATTGTGAATAAGTGAAATGGTTTCAAATTTTTGTCAATAGATGTCTCCCTATCTTCGAATTTAGCGCAATACCGTTCGTTAGAAAATGTTTTCCAATTCCGTACCAAAAAACGTATATTGTACAATATACGATCTTTGTACGTACTTTAACGAACGGTGTTAGGTTGAGTCTTGGCTAGATTAGAAGATAGGGGAGACATCTATCGATAAAAAATTTTAAGAAATTTCATCAAATAAACACACCTTTTTTCCAATTCCTTTACTTTACCGATCGGCCGTATAATTTTCACTTGTTTTTATACCAGTGGTTGTTTTTTGCAAGTCTCTAACTCTTGCCCAAACGAATACGGCTATTATAAATACAGTATTTACTGAAATATTTCCATCTAAGATATGTATATGTTTACAATGTAAATTTTACATATGTATATTGTACGAGTAATTCTTTAATAAACACGCTTACACTGAAACAAAATTCTAGCGACTTTCCTTATTTCGAACATGCGTTCCAATACATTACTTTCTTTGTTTTGATAGTTTTTTCAAAAATGTGTAAAAAACCATGGTATAAGTATACCAGGTAAAACAAACGTCAAGTTTTCGTCGCCATATTAACCACCTGACAATTAAGCAGATTATGACATTTCGTGCTGCCATACTCAATGATAAAAATCCTCCATTAATGGTATTTTTTACTGCTTTGTTTTAAAAATAATTTGTAACCATGGTATTCATAGTAACGAATTTTTTCAATTTGAATTGAAAGAAATTTTTTCAATTTGAAAAAATTACACATCCTGCAGTAAATTTGTTTCACTGCTGAATGATCATTTATGTTTCTTCTGAGTACAATTTTTATTATTATTATTATTTTTTTTTTTTGAAAAAAGCAAACCATTTATATGAAAAATTCAGCAGTCTTTATTTGAAAATACTCACTGATGCCTCCTCAGTCATAGGTGAATTTCATCAGTGATTCATAAAAGATTCATTTCGCATTTTTACTTCGCGGAATATCAGTTTAGCCGTACTACAAAGTAGCCCCTTTCCGGTATTCTCGGTGAGTTTTTAATTTAGTTTAGTAGTTACGATCACTTAATTTAGACTTTGTGATCACTCTGGTATATAGTTTGGGGAGGTTTTGGAGATTGATCTATTATAATTCCATATCGTCGCATAAAGTGTAATACCGCGTATCCGCTACCACCCAAATTTTACAGGTAGTAAAAACTGTTTTAATTCAAAACGGTTCGGAATTTTGCAAACCCACATCCAAACCAAGGTAGATTTTTGGATTATATTCTTAATCCAAATATCATTTTGGCGAAAAACAGTTATATGTGCAGTTATTGGTTTACTTATGTATTTATAAGCGGTTTTGCGTCTTTTATTTTGTTCAATAGTGACGTATAGGCGGTTTTGCAGGCGTACATAAAAACTTTTCTTCAATAAAGCAAAGTTATAATCCATTTCGTGTTTATGAAAGTATAATCAACTTTAGTACATTACAGTACAGTTATAAAGCAATAACACCTATTATTCGCGGTATTGGTTCGAAAAATTTCCTTAAAAAAAGCGGTTTTGAAACTGTGTCATTATTTGGAATTGCGTTGTGTGAATCTCAAAATTGTTGCATGAATGGATGGGGACGGACGCCAGGAATGTATATTTGATGAAATCTCATTTTTGGCAAAAATGTCACGCGGTTTTGCACTTTCAACGACGATATGTATGTACACCACCATACCAAGTGAGCATTTCAGTCTATATATGTATGTATGTACATATGTCCAATCCAATTACGAAAATATATGTACCCTAGATTTTAACAATATGAGTTGCTTATTTCCGCGGTGCAATAATACCAAATATGGCTGCAAAGACGGTGATATAAAATTTTTCCAATTTCCGACTATACCCTTTATTCGCGGAGAGTGGATGAAGATTTGTGGAGTGAGCGAAGAGGAGCTACCGGAAGTTCTATAAATCTGCTCACTAGTGCCCTTTCTATTTCTGTCCTTTGATTCCTGAAATACCCAAACTTTCACACAAAAATCTACGCATTCAAAAAATAAAAGTCTGGCATCGCTATACTCCAAAACTGACATAAGATCAAACTTCAAAAATCTGCTTTTTAATCAAAAAGACAGCGTCAAAATGACAATGCACATACCTGTATTTTTTATACCATGGTAAAAAACATTCAAACAAATTCGTTGCTATGGTGATTCGTTTGAGAATTCAACTTATCAAAATAAAGGAAATCAAACCTTCAAAACAAGGGCAAGTTATGAAATGGCGCTTAAGAAAATTTTCCTTATTTTGATGTATGAATAAAGTATATGAAAGCATGGGAACGCATTTTTGATGTCTAACCAACTTTACTTTATAATGCCTATAACACATATTTTAGAGAAAATTTACTCAAAACAATGAAAATAGTGTAGGAAATAGGCAAGCTTTTTGGGTCAACCATATTTTTTTCTTAGTGTTTTTATATATTTTTTGTTTGCTTTAGCTTTGTAAGAAATATATTTTGGGCAATAGGCACAACGTCTGTCCTGTGCGCTACTAAAATACTAAAATAAATGGAAATATTTATAAAAGAAATATTTATTTTATATTAAATTACTTTATTTAATTCTAATTTAAAAAAATAAATAATTTTATTCAATTAAATTCTATCTTTCGAACTTTTTATGTTTAATACAACGCTTACAACGCTTGTTGGCATATCCTTAAATAGCTAGATACTCCTACGTAAATACAAACAATGCAGCAGAAACTCAATTTGTATTGTAAAATTAACCTTTACATGCAGTAAACTTCATTATTTTTAAATTTTTTTCTTCCTTTGCTATCGTTTGAGAGTAAATTTTTACACTTGATTGCATTTTTTGTGGCGCATCGGAAAAACTTGGCATACTAATATATGTACGTACATACTCGTGTGTGTAAATATGTGCGTATGTATGCATATTTGCACGTACTGCTACTAAGTTACATACAAATATGTAAATCTGCATTTGCTTTAAAAAAAAAACTTCAGTTAATTGCTTTTATATAAAAATATTTTTCATTAGCGTTGGCTTTTGTAGTGGTAAGTACAATTTGTTAAGGTCGATTGTAGTTCGCTTTGTTGGGTGCAAAAATGGTTCTTTGAGCTGCAGTTGATGCAATTGTTAATGACAGCGTTTTTTAGCTTTTAAGGGTAAAGTTTTTTCTTCTATTATGTTTAATAATCTAAGTTTATTTTGTACTTTTTAGGTTGGTGCCTTTTAAGTAACTTTCGCAAGTGTAGATAATATGCATAGAAATGTGTGTATGTATATCTGTATGTATTCACGTAAATAGATATGTTTTTTAAACTATCAAAATAAGAAAAAAAAAATACCTAGAAGTCAGGTGTCGAGCAAAGTTTATGCAAGCGGAAATCAAAATATGAGCGCAGGAAAAAGTTTTGTGAAAATATAAATTTGCTCATGAAGATGAGAAGAGGACAAAAACGAAAGTGTATAACGAAAAGTTGGAAAAGAAAGAGTTGCAGAATACTTTTAAATATGATTATTCATCATATGTACATACAAAAACATTTGTTTTTTCAACATCCATAATACTTAAGAGGTCGACTTTTGGTTTTAATATTATTTGATTCAAAATTGCTAAGATATAGTAGTAATAATTAAATAGTTGGAGCAAAATCCTTTTCAACATAACCACATGATTGGTAGTTGGTTTTTTTGGTAACATCGCAAAAGGACATATCTGCTGTAATGAGATTCTATAAGTGAGATTTAAAATAAATAAGTTCTGAGAAGGACCCTTTGCACGGCTTATTTGTTAATTTAGATTCTAAACTTTAAAACCATTTTTTCAGTGTAAAATTAAGCTTACTATAAATTTAATTTTTTTTCAGTCTAATTTAACATTAATTTAGACTAATCAATCAATTTGGAAGGGATAAATATTAATTTACCAGTTCAAAAAAAAAAAAATCATTTCAGTAACTGAAAACTGATCACTGCACCGTCTATCAGGCTGAGCTGATAGCCATATGGGAAGCAGCACGTCGCCTGACAGATCTGCCAAACATAAATTCTATCAAGATCTTCTCTGACAGCCAAGCTACCATAAAATCCTTACAGAGTAGCAACGCTATATCTGTAGTTGCAATGAAATGTAGGGAGTCTTTGAACAAACTAGCCGAAAGGTGCGACCTGAACGTCATTTGGGTTCCAGGCCATAGCAACGTTCGGGGCAACTGCATTGCGGATGAGTTGGCAAGGGAGGGCACAAGCTTGCAGGATATCACATCTGCGACATGGGCTGGCCCCCCGCTTAACTCATGCAAGCACTGGTTGAGATCTCGCTCCATTGAACAGGCTAACGCTAGATGGGACAGGGAGTCAACTTGTGTGATTTCTAGGCAAATCTGGCCTAGACTGGATGAGGCTAGGTCTGTATCGGTGCTGCATCTGAATCGGCTCTCTATAGGTCCGCTGGTGGGACTTCTAACAGGCCATTGTCTTATGGGCACTCACGCCTCTCGCATGGGCCTATATAAAAACGACTTCTGCCGCAGCTGTAGGGACGTGGAGGAAATAGAGAGTGTTGAGCACTATCTATGCCACTGCCCCGCACTGTCGCTATCCAGGTACCGCTTCCTCCATAAACACTTTTTCGAGTGCCTGGCGGAGATGGAAAATGCAAGGACACTAGATTTTCTGCGCTTCATGAAACAAACGCGCTGGTTTAGCTTCACGGGCATCTAATCTTATCATACTTTCGAATCTAATTTTTCCGGAAAGGTTTGTAAACAGGGATAAGGAAGCTAGGGCTCCCGTGTGGTATCACAATGGGCCACCTCGGCCTAAGTGTGTCCCCGCTTTCATGAATTGCGGAGACAGCCACCTCAACCTAACCTAACCTAACCTAACTGAAAAATTATATTTTCTCATAAACATTTTTTTGTTTTTTTTTCAAAACTAACTACTAACTAAATTTGCGCCTAACATTTACCTCCTATAAGACCCAAAGAAAAGAAAAGAAAGCAACAAAACCGTACTTGACTGCACTTGGTACACTTTGCTAGCTTCTCATGTGGAAGGCTGCACTTTATTTAATTCATATTCTATTTTCTCTTATTTTAAAGGAAGATACATACATATACATATCTGATACACATAATGAATTTAATTATTGCTAGAAAGTACCTGCCCGGCTTCGCAGCGACAACAAATGTTTCGTTTGTTTCCCTCTGCCTTTCCTTTTCCTTACCCATACCTTTCCCCCCACATCCCTTTCGCTTTTCTTTCCCTTTCCCCTTACCTTTCATTTTCGTTCCCTTAATCCTTATTTGCTTTCCCTTTTCCCTTTCCCTTTCTCTATTGCTCTCTTCTACATCTCCCTATTCATTTTCTCTCCTAGTCTTTCTCCCTATCTTACTTCCTTTTCCTCTCCCAACCCCTTTCGATTCCTTTTCCCACTCCGTTTTCTGTCCCATTTCCATTTCACATTCCCGTTTCCCTTTGTCCACTATTTCCCTTTCTACTTTCCATTTCCTAAGGAACCGGATTGGGCATTACATCGAAAAGAGATTTATATAGAAGCCCTGATATTTGCCTTTGATTCGATACCAATGTCGCAAAAAAAAAAAACATTACAAGGTTATCCCGGTCCACGTTTCAACTTCTATCTGGCAAGCTGGACTAGGCATCGCGATGATGTAAAAAGCCCAATGCCGGAACCCTGCTCAATGTCTTTAATTTGATACCAGTATTGCTCAAATACTTGCTGAGTCTCTCTGGGTTCACATTTGGGCCTGTATTCCGAGAAGCTTCCAATTTTCGAAAAATCTATATACCCTACTATTTGTACTAATATCACATTATTGCCAATCATTATATACTTTCTGGCTGCTTATAGGGCAACGCCGTAATAGATGGCAATCCCATTCTACTTTTTTCCACTTGAAAATTGTTTAGAACTTCAATATATAGTATGTGTAGCACACCCTAGTGATGGGCGAGTCCGAGATGTTTAGACAATCGAGAGAATCGCCATCGTTGCAAAATCACAATCGAGTCAAAAGTTGACTCGCTCCTCGACTTCACAATCGAGATGTTTTTGCGATTGTTCCGAGTCGGCGAGTCGGAGGTTGTTTCGATGATAACTGGACTACACAAGCGAGATGTTTTTGTGATTGTTCCGAGTCGGCGGGCCGGCTGTTGTCTTGATATGTTTTAGTTGATAAAATAAACTGAATGAGTATTGTTGATGAAGAAAGTAGGATTTTTAATGGAAGTGAGGCAAATACATAAATAAATGAACCAAATTGAAAAATATGCTATACATAGACGCTGTATTTTTGCAATCACAACCAAAGAGTGTCGTGCATAATAATAATTAATTATTTAAACATTAATTATTTATCTGAAGTGAAACGCTTACGAAACAAATCGTCGCTCCGGAAGAAGAAAGACGCATGTCAGTAATTTGTCGACGAAGATAGACGCATTAAAAAAAAATCGACGAACAGAGACGCATTATAAAATATTTCGACGAAAAAAGACGCATTAGTATTATTAACTGTGAAGAAAGACGCATTAGCATTAATATTGACAAAGAAAAATAAAAAATCGAATACGTCTTTCTTTCCTAAAAAATATTTAAATGCGTCTTTCTTTATAGTAAAAAAAAATAAAGCGTCTTTCGTCGTTATCAAAAAAAAAAAGTCTTTCTTTCGAAAAATATTTTTAATGCGTCTTTCTTTGAAAGAAAAAAAGTTTGCGTCTTTCTTCCTCAACAAAACAGTTTGCGTCTTTTTTCTTCTATAGCGACGAAATGAATCTTACGAGCAGCAGAAAGGCAATTGATTTGTACCACTCAACAACAAATGTTATGTATTTTTTGCAGCGAGTCCGAGATGTTGTAGGGTTGCATTGAAAACGAGAGGAAGCGTTGGCGAGTCCGAGATGTTTTAGCGATTATTTTGACTGACGGCCATTTACGACTTGACTCGTATACGAATGAAAACCATCGAGAGCATTCGAGATGTTTCAACAATCGAGAGAATCGAATAAAACATCTCGGACTCGCCCATCACTAGCACAAACTAACAACAATCCATTTTAACATAAATACATGCATATACATATCGCACCCTAAATCATAAAGTTACACAACTCAAAATATTTGGAAATCGGTACACAGAAGACACCTCTATAGACTGCCAAAAAAACTTTTCAATCGGGGTATTTTTTTTAACGAAAAATAACTAATATACGTGGCCTTTACCATATGATTGCTTGTAAAGAAAGAAGTTTTTTGGCTCTCCTAAACATTTTTGAATTTTGAATCGCACTTTATAATTTAGGGTGCGATATGTACGTAGATATAGATAGATTTCATGGGAATCCAATGCAATAAAAACTTATCTAAACACTAATCTCAAAGCCATCATTTATATACGCACTCAACAGCAGCGAAAAAACATTTGAATGGCAAATTAAATTAATTAACAAAAGCAACCGCTTGTGCGCATGCGTACGCATCTAAAAACGAGCTCCCTTTGAAAGTCTCCCTTAACTCAGCGATGCGTGCTTGTTGGACATTAATTAAAATCGAAAAAAAGAAACACCCTGAAACAGTTCCACCACAGCATAGCAGTTAGCAGTTCTTTTTACAATTACAAATTGAAACAAATGCAGCAATTGCATAATTTAGAGACGCTCTGCACTGTGTGGCGCGCAGCTAAAAATGTGTGCAATTGCCACAAAAACACTCACAAGATATTCATTCATTCATTCATTTAGCTGCAATTGCTGCAACGCTCCGTTAATGCTGCAAGACTTATAGCCCAGTTAGTCTAGAACGTGTGGTCCGCTCGCTGACGCAAACGCCCGTATGCAATTTTTAGGATTTTTTGAGCCCGTAGCAATCAGCTGTTTTACTCACACATATTTACATATATATAAAGTTTGTTTACATTTTGGCAGGGTTGCCATTTAATCATTTTTGAGCAAACAAGATTTTTACTAATCTTCAAAGTGTTATGCGGATTACTCTTTAATACACAACTGTGCATTATTTGCCAAATGATAAGAAAATACTAATTTAATCGTTTTTAAAGTTTGTCGTTGACGACTTTTTTTTTTATTAATTTAGTTACTTTTTTACTGCTTAGTTGGTAATTAAAACACATTTTTCTTGTAATTTTGTTGCTGCCCAATATATTTCCATCACACCTTGGTGATAGTTATCAAGGGCTACAACATAAAATAACAAAAAACACAGTCAGAACATTAAATTTACAATTGAAAATCCATAAAAAAAATTATGTTGGGAAGCAACAAGATTCTCACAAAAATCTGTGTTTAATTAAGAAATCTGTACTGAGTTTCTGTAACTCATATCTTTTCTAGTATAAATAGTTGGTGACAAAGTGTGGATCGTATTAGTGTGACATCACTTTAATTGATTTTGTTACAGAAACTCAGATTTATTGTGGCAATTTAAAACTTTTTAATGTAGAAAAATTGCAGAAGAAGACCACCAAGAGTTATCAATTAAGAAAATACCGCCACCATTGTGGATAAATACAATTTTTGCTTTAATTTTCAGTAATATCTTCATTTATTAGGAGTGTTCATTATCTCAAAATTTTTACATATTTTTACGAATAGTTACAAATTTATGTTCAATAACTCAAAAAATTCGCAAAAGGGAGCCAAATTGAGAGAGTAAGACCTCGAGAGAGTTGATAAACGCTGCAAGTAAAATTTTCACTTGCAACTACTAGCAGCTTAAAAAAAAAATTGAAGTGTCCAAAATATATGATCACAAAAATTTCAATTGGAAATATACAAACATTTTAAACGCAAATTTCTAATTGTGTACTAAATAAGTTAGCGCAAAAACGAATCTTGATGATGTTGTGGAATAGCCAAAGTAGAATTTTGTTTTCCTAATTCAGTTATTTCCATTCATTTCCAATTTCAAAAATTTCAATTACAACCTAACCTAAAAATCAAATTGTCAAAACAGCGTATCAGCTGTTTTCTTGCGAATGTTTACGATTTTGTGTTCAATTACTTTGGTTGATAATTTTCTCTTTTTCTCGTTTTTACTCTTAATTTGACATTGACGCTCTTTTTGCAAGTACTTGCAAGTAAAGTTGTTGAACAAAGCTATTATCTTGTTATTAATTTATATATATATATTTACATTTTGTTTGGGATTTAAAAAAAATTTATAAACGTTTTCTTTCCTTTCTTTTTAAAAATTAAAGTAATAATAAATGTTTCGTTTAAGTAGACATACTATTTTTTCCATGTGAACACATATATGTATATTCGATAACATTTTACAATCTTGTTGAGTTAGTTGTATAATGCTGTGAAAATTACTGTTTAAATATTTAATAACTAAAAATGTTCAACTGGCAACCCTTCTACCTTGCAACCATGCGAGCGATCAGCTGCCACGTTTTTACGTAAAAAATCAAAATGATTTTGATTTCTGCGGTACGGGCTTCTGCGTCGTACGTCGTTGAATAATCGGTTACATACAAATCCCATTAAATAGGTTGGATCAGCTGACACGGTACACGGGTTTACGTCCTCGACTAACTGGGCTATTAGAAAATTAACGAACTGCTGCTGCTGCTGATTCACTTAAGTTTACGTGAGTATGTACGAGTATATATGTATGTATGATGTGCAACCGTGCGTCACGCAAAAACTGCATTTTTCACTGTTGCACTCGCGTAGGGCATTTTTCAAAGGACAGCGCCAGCAACGGCGAAAAAAAAGTAAACGAAAACAAAATACAAACAAAATATGTTACAATTAACAAACAGCACTTAAGGCACAGGAAAAAAACACTTTCAAGTTTCAATTGGTCGCAGCAATGTGCGGTCTTTGGGTCTTTCGTTTTATGAGAGCGCGGAAATTAATTTCATTCGGCGAAGTTTTTTGTTTTACATCACGTTTTTTGTTGTTGCACTTCCAAAACGGTACATTTTTAATGACCGGTTGTGATTTTGCTTTAGTGTTTTTTGTAGAATCAGTGGCCTACCTCTCTCTGACTACACCTTTTCCAGTTTAAGTTCAGAAAGTTACAATTGAAGTTCAGAAAATTACAATTGAAGTTCAGAATTTCCAATTGAAGTTCAGAAAATTACAATTGAAGTTCAGAATTTCCAATTGAAGTTCAGAAAGTTACAATTGAATTTCAGAAAATTACAATTGAAGTTCAGAATTTCCAAATGAACTTCCATTGTAATTTTCTGAACTTCAATTGTAACTTTCTGAACTTCAATTGTAACTTTCTGAACTTCAATTGTAATTTTCTGAACTTCAATTTTAACTTTCTGAACTTTAATTGGAAATTCTGAACTTCAATTGTAACTTTCTGAACTTAAACTGGAAAAGGTGTAGTGCTCACTTTTCGGCATCCGGTTTCTCTTCGGCCTTGTCTAGGTTTAATTTCTCCATCCAGTTTGCTTCTTAATACTTCTTTGTTTCGTCCTTTTGTCTTCTTCCTATTTTTGTATTTCTTCTCTATATATGTTGTTCGCATTATTTTCTTAGGCTTAGTTCTATCTTATCTTTTTCTTTGTCTCGTCTCTGTTTTGTGTTTTGTCTCTGTCTCATCACAGTTTGGTCCACATATTTCATAGTCCTATTTTCTCAATCTTCTTTGTGTTTTGTATTCATCTGTTCCCCATTTTGTCGAAACAAATTTAAGACTTTAAAAAAGTGCACTCGATGAGGATGTGTTGTGCCGAGTAGTCAGAGTTGGACCAATGATCACTTGAGTAATTCGAGAAGCGACTTGATTTTGCTCAATATTTGCTCGCCTTGGAAATGATTGAGAATTTCATTGAAAGTAACAACTGGGTATAGAAACTTCATTATTTTTTCTTTTAATTTTACTACATATTAACCATGAATGATTTTATATGCTTCCTGCTGCTACTGATATTCAGCTGATGCTGGATACATACACACTTTTCTACTTACATATGCACATACACATACCTACAACCCAATAAACACAGACGCGAGGATGATATCGCGGCGAATTCGAGGAGAGTTCGCGAAAATCAAATTTTCGCGATATTAATTTTTTCAATTTTTTTAAAGTTGTTTTGCACTAATATAATCATTATACTTAGTTCTGAAATTTTACATTTATACCTGAACTCGAAAAGCTTTTGTTATTCATGAAAGTTAAACTTTCTTTATAATAAAAGCGTGTTAAAAATATTTTAAGTGCTTTGTATTATTTTATACGGATTTAACCCATTGCCAGTAAACCAAACTCTGAACTTTTAATTTTTCGAAACGCCACCCAATAAACACAAAAGCGAGGATGATATCGTGGCGAATTCGAGAAGAATTCGCGGAGGTGAATTTAATTTTTCGGACTCGTATCGAGTTCGAGATGGACTCGAGAAAAATCAATTATCGCAATAGCATTTATTAATTTTATTAAATCTTGCTTTACACGAAGAAATTCCCTGTTGGGCTTTAATTTACTCAAGAGATTGAAAAGCTCAGATGATATCGTGGCGAATTCGAGGTGGATTCGCAGAAGATTTTTTTCTAGAATGTATTCGCCAATGGGCATAAATCTCGAATCGCCAACGATCCGAGAATATAAAAATGCGCGAATCGCTAATGAGGGGTGACTCGCCTGGAAATTCTGATTCGCCGATCTATCGTCGCGAACTATCGCCGCGATAATATAATCAGACAAGCGAATTCGTCTCGAATTCGAGGCGAATCCGTTGTGTTTATTGGGCATTTATAAAAAAATCTCGAATCATTAATGAACAAATTTTCGAATGGCCAACGATCAGAGAAATTAAAAATTCTCGAATCGCTAATGATAAAAAATTCGAATCGCCAGCGATCCGAGAATGAACAAGTTCTCGAATCACTAGTGATAGGTGACATGCCTACGAATTCGGATTCGCCGATCTAGCGTCGCGAACTATTGCCGCGATAATATAATCAGAGAAAGCGAATGCGACGCGAATTCGAGGCGAATCCGTTGTGTTTATTGGGAATGAATACATATGCATGTATGAATATATGTATATATGTATGTTTTACAATGTACTTAACTTTGTTTGCTTTTTTACTGTAATACTTACAACAAATTAATTTTATGTGTATATAGTGCTTATGTATACTATATACATATATAAGTTAAGCACACATTTTTAATTGGCGTTAAAATTAAGTTTATAGTGAATTTTTTCCAAAAAAAATTTACTTTATTTTAAAAATATTATTATTAAGATTTTTTTGGCCAACAATTTTTCTATATTTTTTTATAAAATTTAAAACACAATTTTTAAAAATTTAATAAATTAATTTAATTTACTTATTTAATCTTTAACAGTTTTGAAATCTAGCCAGTTAGCAGCATTTGTTTTGCTTGGCGTTAAATGTCGTTTACAAACAATAAATTTCATGTTGCACAAAAGTATCTAAACAAAGATGTTGTCAAACAATTAATAAGAAAGATTCGTTTAGCAGAACTGAAATTTCCATGGATTAAAATGAGTTTTAGGAAATACTAGCACATATTCACGCTCGTAGTGGTAGCTGCTTGTTGTCTTGTCTATACAAAAGAAACAACTTTCTTATTTTTTAAAACTATTTTCTCTTACAAAAACACTCACATTTAAATATTTTGCAAATTTGTACCTTCTGCAGCTTTGATATTGAAAGAAAAAACTAAAAATTGTGGCTCAGCAAAAGCAATATACATATTCAAGCATATGCGAGAGCATGTTGCTGGCAACATGTTGCTAGAGCGTTGTTTGCATTTCTCCCGCGTATAATTCAATTAACATCTTTCAGAATTCAAAAAAATTTAAACAAAAATTCTGTATAACTAATTTTAATAGCTACTGTTTTGTATTATGCATCTATGTATGTATATATGTGGGTATGTATGTACGTAAAAATTTAAGCGTCAGTCAGTCTTTTCAAGTGTGTTAATCTGTTTGTTGTGGGTGCGTATGAAATGCGTGACAAGCCAATAATATTTCATGTGGTAAGCAAATGAATTTGTCAACGCACTGCTGGATATGTCAACGTTGTCGTGGACGTCATCATAAGCATCAGCGTCATCGTCGTGGGCGTCATGGTTGTCATCCGTAGCCATCGCGCTATTATGCTCAGCTGTTACAGTGCGCGGTTTATTTGCTATTTATTAAGGTTTATTTTTACTGTTATTCTTGTTAATGTGTTTATTGAAGCTCTTATTTTGGTTTTTTTATTGTTGTTGCTGCTTTTCGCATCTGTCATGGCTGCATACATTATTGGCTTTTGATGGTCAATTGCTGTTTTGCAAACGGTTTATACGCACATATATGTAGACATTTTATTGTCCTTTACTGCCTCTTACTGTTATTTCACACGCTATTCGTGTTGACGTCGCTATTGACATATCTGTTTTTTTTTTTATTTTTTTATTTTTACTAAGGGCTTGTGTACTAATTCTTTTTGTAATTATGGCAAAAGCAGCATCGTCATTTGTCACAAAGCCAAATAAAATAGACTTTAAGAAAATTTTTATACTTTCGAGATATTAAGCATCATTCAAAAGGCATTAAATATCAACTTTTTTGTAGTGGATAACGAATGTATTGTGAGTGTGGAAATGGGATGTATGTACGAGGGCTGCTCGATATATTTTTAGCCTAACAATGAAAAAGTGTTGCCAAGTGAAATCTGAAATTCCATTGGAAAGTCCGACATTTTTTAGCATAATCGTACTCAGAACGTTTTGGCGTGCGACCATCATTTGTGTTGTTTACAGTGACTTGAAAAATTTAATTTGGCAAAAAAAAAATGGAATTAACTCGTGAACATTTTCGTGCGATAATTTTTAACAAATTTCGACGTGGATTATCACGACAAGAGTGCATTGATGAATTTAAATCTTTATATGGCGATGAAGCACCATCCTATGGCACTGTGAAAAATTGGTATAATGAATTCAATGGTGGCCGACGCTCGCTGAAATACCAATTCCGTGAAGGTCGTCCTAAAACGGCCGTTGAGCCAGAGAACATTGATGCGGTGCGTGAACTCATAATGCAAGATCGTCATGTGACATACCGTGAGATAGAGACATCCTTGGACATTTCTCCCACAAGCATACATTCGATATTGCATAAACACCTGGCCGTAAAAAAGGTTTGTTCTCGTTGGATCCCGCACAATTTGACTGTCGCTCAAAAAAAGGCTCGTGTCGATTGGTGTAAAGAAATGTTGCAAAAATACGATCGCCGTGCTTCAAAAGACGTTTATAAGATCGTCACAGGTGACGAATCATGGATCTATGCGCATGAACCCGAAACACAACAAAAATCGACCGTGTGGGTCTTCGCAGATGAGCCAAATCCAACGAAAGTTGTTCGTGGAATAAGCACTTCGAAGCAAATGTTCGCCTGTTTCTTCGGCAAATCTGGTCATATGGCGACTGTTCTGCTTGAGCAACGGAAGACGGTCAATTCTGACTGGTACACCACGATTTGTTTGCCTGAAGTCTTCGGAGAAATTCGAAAAACGTACAAGAGAAGACGAATCATTGGTCACCATGACAATGCGAGCTCTCACACATCGGCTCATACCAACGCCTTTTTGGGCGGCAAAAACGTCGAATTGATGGGCCATCCGCCGTACAGCCCTGACTTGGCACCCAATGACTTCTTATTATTCCCGCTCATCAAGAAGAAATGCGTGGTAAACGATTTTCGTCGCCAGAAGATGCTGTTCAGCGTTCAAAAACCATGTTTTGGAGGTGTCTCAATCGGAGTGGAAAAAGTGCTTCGACAATTGGATTGATGCAAAAGTGTATAAGTCATGCTGGAGAATACTTTAAAAAACAATAAAACCATTTTTGATGATTAATATTCGCATTTTCATTATTAGGCTAAAAATATATCGAGCAACCCTCATATGTATGACAGACAGATGATATGAAATTCTATATACCACGATTCCCAATAAAAGCCAACAAAATAACAACTCTCATCATTGTCTTGAACGGACTTCGTATATCGTCCCACCAAGTTTGCTAACTCTAACAGACATTTAGCAGCAGAGCTTTCTCTTGTAGACTGTGCAGATGCCCCAAATGCCAAGTTAGTGCATAAACAAGCGAAACTTTCCTCCTAGCGATGGACGACACGCATTCATATCTACATATGTATAAATGTACATACATATACCCTGCAGCGAAAGTAACAAGTTGCAAACTAGAATTATACCAGTTTGCAGGGTACAGTCAACTACTTGCCCGACTGTAAATTTCCCATGTAAACATCTGATATTTTTCGGGTGTTAATGTCCTATGAAATGGCAATTGTCTTCCTCTGCATAAACTCATACCAGTTAAATACCAGTTTGTATGGGTCAGAAAAATACTGGTAGCATCTACATGAGCAAATACCAGTTTAGGTATGCAAAAAAAAAAAAAAAATAAATTTTGAAGTCCACTTATTTCACATGTAATTCATTATATTCATTCATTCAATAAAAATAAATATTGCTTAGATATACATAGGTGGCAGTTCAGTTTTATAAGCAAAAACAAAACGTAAGATACATATTCAGTAATTAAAAAACAAAAACAGACACATGGTATAAAAATTCAGGCACTCGGGAATCTTAAAAATATTTCTTAAATTAAATAACTAATAAGGTACCATTTCAATTTAAAAAATAAAAACCTAAGCAACATATTCAGTAATTAAAAAAAAAATCATTTTATAAAAATTCAGGCACTCTGTTTTTTAAATTCCTTTGCTTTTTTTTTGAAAATACTCCTTTTTGTTCAATTGCAATGCTTTTCCTAGCTGGACTTCATCAAATCTCTTTATACTGGATAAAATAAACTGGTATGATGCTGCCCTTTGGATACCAGTTGATAAACTAGTATTTTGATCAACTGCATTTAACTGGTATAATACTAGACAAAATAAACTGGTATGGTATTGTCATACTAATACCAGTTAATATAATACAATTTTGCTGCAGGGTATATACATACATAGGTGCATCAACATACATTCATACATATGTATCTATTAGCAGAAAGATATATCATTATAATAGCATTTCCCTTGCATTTAAAATGAATTGTTGCATTGAAATTGTTGCAGTTAAATTGATTAATTAAAACTTTGTTCCAGCTAAACGCAGAAATAAGAAGCAACATAAACCAGATATGTATGTACATATGCATATTGCTTTAGCGCGGCATAACTCAACGCTAAATACTAAATACGTGGGTATGTTTGTAATTTATCTCACTTCCTCGCCGGCCATTACAATGACGATGGTCAACAGACAGAGCGGCGGCGGTGGCCAGCTTTGCGCGTATTAAAACGGAAACTTAGAGTTAAGTATACCCTGTAAAAAAGTGTGCGACGAGTCTCTAAAAAGATTTGTCCGGGAGCGCTCTCTTTCGGGTACAATTAGTCTACAATTGTTCCCAATTGTACCCGAACGGGTACATATGTATACTAATTGTAGACGAATTGTACCCGAAAGGGTATCAAACGGGTACAATTAGTCGCACAAATGGATGTGTCGCATTTGCTACCTGTTCGGGTACAAAACGGGTACAATTGTACGCTTTTGCTACCCGTTCGGGTACAAACTGGGTACAATTAGTCTCTTCATAGGACATGCTCAAACAAAAGAGAACACTTCAACCCATATAAAGAGATACAAATGGGTAGTAATCGGATGCTCCCTTGCGAGTTGTCCCGGATGTATCCCGGAGTGATCGCATTTTTTGCAGGGTATATACTTTACATACATTTGTGCATACAAATGTGAGTATGTGTTCAGAATATATGTACAGATTGATTTACCTTTGCCCTTTGTTGGCGCTAAGCTTCCTTCGAGATACAATTGATTTATGGAAAACACACATGTACATGTTCTTGTTCTTATTGTTGTTGTCAACATTGGCGTGTTACATAAATAAATTATTATGCTTTAAATTCCCCACCTGATTATGATGAATTAACACATTCCACCAAGCTAAGCGCATGCAAATGAATTGACTCGCCATTAATTAAGGAACAATCGCATTGAATGCGATGAGAATTTATGCGAAAGTTTAGCAAGATCTGTATTATTGCTATAATTGTCTCTAAACTGGGACTTATGTGTGGGGGAATCACAAAATAGCCGAAATCAACTGACACAGACATCGTTCAGCGAGTAAGGGCGCAGCGGCTGCGATGGGCAGGTCATGTGAGAATGGATGAAGGTGCTTTGGCGCAGAAAGTACCTACTTCTATCGAAACCCGCTAAAGGCAGAAGAACAGGGAGATCTCCACTGCGTTGAGAAGATCAGGTGGAGACCGACTCGTCCTCCCTTGGTATTTCCAATTTGCACCAGGCAGCACGAAACAGAAACGACTGGCGCGCTTTATTGGAGTCGGCCAAAATCGTCTAGACGGTTACGCGCCAAAATAAGAAGAAATGGAGAAGATGATGAAGAAGAAGAAGACGACGAAGGAGGAGAAGAAGAAGAAGACGACGAAGGAGGAGAAGAAGATGACGAAGAAGAAGAAGAAGAAGAATAAGGAAAAAAAGAAGAGGAGGAATACTGTCAGCCAATTCATGCTAGAGTATTAAATAACCGGTCAATCTCTGGATGTCCACTGTGTCTTTGGACTTTGCTTAATTTTAAGTCCATATTTATTTTTTTTATGAAGTGTCTTGCAAACCAGATAACCATCGTAAATAAGAGATAATATAATAATATAATAATACAGTGGCGCTATTATAACTCTGAGTTTTATGGCCGAGCTTCTCTCCCAATTCGAGGTGTGCTCCTTTTTGTTTTTCCTACTAATTGGGTGGACCTACAGTTTTATGCCGGCTCCGAACGGCGAATGCATTTTTTGTGAGAAGCTTTTTCATGGCAGAAATACTCTCGGAGGGTATGCCGCCCACTGCCGAGAGGTGACCGCTGCTCTTAAAAAACCCAATAATTGGATTTTTACTAATTAGAAAAATTTGTTTGGCTCGGACCGTGGTTTGAACCCGAGACCTCTGGCATAGCAGGCGAGCACTCTACCCACTGCACCACAGCGGCCACACAAATAAGAGAACTATAGCTAAAAGCTTACGACAGACATTCGTTATGACAGTCAGATTCCAAATTTGTAGAAGCTAAGCAATCTAAATTTGCCTTCTAAGTACATATTAGAAACATTCAGCGGAACAAGGGTGGATGCTTAATCTAATCTCTGAAATGGATCCTTATACGTTGCAAGCTCCAGAAACATAATAAGTTTTCAACGGAAATCGCTTTTGGCATTATACCACACGCTGTTTGTGAAACAAACAATCTGAGAAAATGTAACGAAAAACTCCCAGTCAAGATAAAATGCAATAATACGAGGGGTGCTCGATATATTTTTAGCTTAATAATGAAAATGCGAATATTAATCATCAAAAATGGTTTTATTGTTTTTCAAAGTATTCTCCAGCATGATTTATACACTTTTGCATACGCTCAAGCCAATTGTCGAACCACTTTTTCCACTCCGATTGAGACACCTCCAAAACATGGTTTTTGAACGCTGAACAGCATCTTCTGGCGACGAAAATCGTTGACCACGCATTTTTTTCTTGATGTGCGGGAATAAAAAGAAGTCATTGGGTGCCAAGTCAGGGCTGTACGGCGGATGGCCCATCAATTCGACGTTTTTGCCGCCCAAAAAGGCGTTGGTTTGAGCCGATGTGTGAGAGCTCGCATTGTCATGGTGACCAATGATTCGTCTTCTCTTGTACGTTTTTCGAATTTCTCCGAAGACTTCAGGCAAACAAATTGTGGTGTACCAGTCAGAATTGACCGTCTTCCGTTGCTCAAGCAGAACAGTCGCCACGTGACCAGATTTGCCGAAGAAACAGGCGACCATTTGCTTCGAAGTGCTTCTTCCACGAACAACTTTCGTTGGATTTGGCTCATCTTCGAAGACCCACACGGTCGATTTTTGTTGTGTTTCGGGTTCATGCGCATAGATCCATGATTCGTCACCTGTGACGATCTTATAAACGTCTTTTGAAGCACCGCGATCGTATTTTTGCAACATTTCTTTGCACCAATCGACACGAGCCTTTTTTTGAGCGACAGTCAAATTGTGCGGGATCCAACGAGAACAAACCTTTTTTACGGCCAGGTGTTTATGCAATATCGAATGTATGCTTGTGGGAGAAATGTCCAAGGATGTCTCTATCTCACGGTATGTCACATGACGATCTTGCATTATGAGTTCACGCACGGCATCAATGTTCTCTGGCTCAACGGCCGTTTTTGGACGACCTTCACGGAATTGGTCTATGAGCGAGCGTCGGCCACCATTGAATTCATTATACCAATTTTTCACAGTGCCATAGGATGGTGCTTCATCGCCATATAAAGATTTAAATTCATCAATGCACACTTTTTGTGATAATCCACGTCGAAATTTGTTAAAAATTATCGCATGAAAACGTTCACGAGTTAATTCCATTTTTTTGCCAAATTAAATTTTTCAAGTCACTGTAAACAACACATGGTCGTACGCCAGAACGTTATGAGTACGATTATGCTAAAAAATGTCAGACTTTCCAATGGAAATTTCAGATTTCACCTGGCATCACTTTTTCATTATTAGGCTAAAAATATATAGAGCACCCCTTGTATAAGTATAAGTTTAATACTTTTATTCCCCATTCGTTTTGAAGTTTCTATAGTTAACTAGTCACATTTCGCAATGTTCACCTGCACTTATAAGTATAATGGAAAAGGAAAAGTTAAAGCACACCATTAACACACCTTTACATTCTCTGGCCACGCTAAACAAATTATCATGCTTCTTCCCAACTTAAATTACACCCAATTAAGTAGTAAACGAAAAACAAGCAAACGGAAAGGGAAGCACTTAACAGACAAATATTACTTGGAACAAAATTTTTCGGCGTAAAAATTCACACGACAAAAATGACGCCCCAAACAATTCAACTCAGCGAACATGCGATGATTTCAATAAATATAAACACGTAAACAATAATGGCAAAAAACGCAACAGGTAAATAAAAAGAAATACAATATTGAGGGGGAAATACATAACAGTCAAATGTATGGGTGGTCTATCAGCTATTTCCCTTAAGTAATTAACAAGCAAACAATTGACGCTAAGTGCGTGTTCACAACTACGTAGTTAAGCAGCAAAATATTCTCACAACAATAAAAAAATCACAATTTTACGGCGTAATAAATAAGTTAACGGTAGTTGGGGAAAGAGTTGTCGACACACACGAGGCAAAGAACACCGAAAGCAACACCGACAATTAAAATTTAGTCCTGGTTGGGGGATAATAATACACGACTTATAGTGGGCAAGAAAATTAGGCAATGAAGTGAAACAAAATAAAAACGGAAATATTCTGCCACTTATAGCAGGTGTCAATTTTACTAATCGCTTTATTTTAATAACTGTTTTATGTTAATTCTAGTTTTTTATATTAATTCCAGTTTCTTATGTAAATTCAAGGCCAAATAATATCGAGTTGTTGTTAGTGCCCTGTAAATACTTAACATCACTCATACGCCATGTAGCATTTTATTCAACAGACGATGCTGGCACTTAACTGATTGTTGCCCTACACAGTTCAGCGCGATTAATTTAGTACCTTTTGCTTTGTGGGAGATTTTGAATGATACAAAAAACGCGACACACCATTGTTTTATGCTAAGAAATCCCCGAAAGCGTAAGCTTGGCGTTCTTAAAGGAAACAAAATCAAACAAAACATCTGCATCAATGCATTATATAAGAGACAAATTTGTGGCTGCCACACCTTTTAGTAATTCGAACAAATTTGCATATACATACATATATGTATGTACACTAGGCCGTCTCGCCTTATAGGGACGCAAAAATAAAGTTCGCCATACGCCCCCGCATATGATGTCTTTTTGGAAAACATTTCCGGAAAAGTTTTTTTATTATTTTTTTGGACGCCGCTAGATGTCGCTAAATTTTATTTTTCTCATATCCTCGGTATTTATAGTCCGATCTCTAAGTTTAATACACCAATGTCTTTGGCTTGAAAGGACGCTGTATACTATGGAATATTATTAACCCTGTGTGCGTCATTGGGGTCACTACCACCTAGTACTTCGTTTATTCCACCCTAATGCAATTTTTTATGCCTGCTAGTGATGGGCGAGTCCGAGATGTTTAGACAATCGAGAGAATCGCCATCGTTGCAAAATCACAATCGAGTCAAAAGTTGACTCGCTCCTCGACTACACAATCGAGATGTTTTTGCGATTGTTCCGAGTCGGCGAGTCGGAGGTTGTTTCGATGACATCTCGACTACACAAGCGAGATGTTTTTGCGATTGTTCCGAGTCGGCGAGTCGTAGGTTGTTTCGATGACATCTCGACTACACAAGCGAGATGTTTTTGCGATTGTTCCGAGTCGGCGGGCCGGCTGTTGTTTTGATGATATGTTTTAGTTGATAAAATAAACTGAATGAGGTTTGTTGATAAAGAAAGTAGGATTTTTAATGGAAGTGAGGCAAATACATAAATAAATTAACCAAATTGAAAAATATGCTATACATAGACGCTGCATTATTGCAATCACAACTAAACAGTGTCGTGCATAATAATAATAATTAATTATTTAAACATTAATAAATTTTCTGAAGTGAGACGCTTATGAAACAAATGAATTTTACGAGTACCAACAACGGCAATAGATTTGTACCACTCTGTATGTTTTGTAAAGCAATTTTAATATTCAAGCGGCAACAACAATTATTATGTATTTTTTGCAGCGAGTCCGAGATGTTGTAGGGTTGCTTTGAAAACGAGAGGAATCGTTGGCGAGTCCGAGATGTTTTAGCGATTGTTTCGACTGACGGCCATTTACGACTTGACTCGAATACGAATGAAAACCATCGAGAGCATTCGAGATGTTTCAACAATCGAGAGAATCGAATAAAACATCTCGGACTCGCCCATCACTAATGCCTGCATGTTAAACATAGTCTAAAATCATTAATCTCTTGCAAAAGAAGTATTTCGATAGCTTGAACAGAACCCGAAATAAAACACGTTCAACATTCAGTGGAATATATGTTATTCGCTTCCTTTGGTCTTTTAGGTCCATTTTGCAAAGATTTCTTCTGAGGAGACCCCTACTGAAATTTTATGGCGAATAATTTTCTAGAACATTTTAACCCTCTAGCACCGCCAATAAAGGTTATTTTGACCCCCTTTTTAGAAAATCCGGACAAATAGTATTTTTAAGGTCGCTAGAGGGTTAAAATGTTCTACATAATTATTTGGCATAAAATTTTCCTAGGGGTCTCCTCAGAAAATTTTTCTGTAAAATTAACCTAAAAGACCAAAGTAACCGAAAAACCTATATTCCTCGGAATGTTGAACGTGTTTATTTCGGGTTCTGCTTAAGCTATCGAAATACTTATTTTGCAAAAGATTAATAATTTTTGACTACGTTTAACAACCAGACATAAAAAAGGTACATTAGGGTGGTATAAGCTAAGTACTGGGTAGTAGTGACCCCAATGGCGCACATTGGTTTAATAATATTCCATAGTACAAGCCGCCCTTTAAAGCCAAAGACATTAATGGATTAAACTTAGAGATTGGACTATAAATACCGAAGATATGAGAAAAATAAATTTTAGCGACATCTAGCGGCGTCCAAAAAAAAAATTAAAAATTTTTCCGGAAATGTTTTCCAAAAAGACATCATATGCGGGGGTGTACGGCGAACTTTATTTTTTGCGATACGGTCCAATGTACACTGTTATAAATATTGGAATATTTTTTAAACTTTAATTTGGTTTGAAAGGAATTTAAAACTTTTTTTGGGTTAAATTTTGAACATTCATGAGTTTCAAAGTTTCTTATTCTTTTTTGGTTTAAAATTCAAACTTACAAAAGTTTAAATATTTCTAAGTATGCTTTGGAATATATTTCATACTTTTTTGATTTAAATCTTACACTTTTTCTCATTTAAACTTAAGGTTTAAATTTTAAACTTTCATTGGTCGTAAGATTTTATTTCAACGAAAAAATTTTAATTTTTGATTTGAAATTGCAACTTGATTTTTCGAAAAATGAACAATATAAAAAGCTCGTTTATAGATATTAGACAATTTGAATGAACGACTGCGTGGCCTTGTTTGAATGGTGAAACAAACAAAATAATTATGGAAACAGATAAAATGAACAAGGAAGAAAGGGAGAAAAAGGGGATAGGAAAAATATACAATATGGTAAAGGATTAAGGGGATGTTGGGGGAGAAAAGGAGAAAAAGAGGATAGGAAAGAAGATACAATAGCGAAAAGCATGAAGAGGATTTGAGAGCAGACATTTTTTTTAATTTAAACTAAAAAAAGGTTTAAATTTTAAACTTTTGCAAGTCTTAAAATAAATCTTAATTTAGAATAAAATCCAAACGTTAAAAGTTTAAAAATCTTTTAAACTTTTCAAAGTTTAAATTTTAAAAATTCTTCGGTCGCACAGTGCTTCGTCCCATAGGCAAAATTAAGATAAAATAAACTGCGTAATTTATTCAAGTAATATATATTTTTGTGAAGCTAACATATCATCTGGAATAAATGTATAAATAGAATTTATAATCTCATGTTTTGTTGCCAATAGAGGTCGCTAAAATCAGTACAATTTTGAGGCAAAACTGTTTTAAGGTAATACGATTTTTAGTGTGTTCATTTTAAATCGCATTACTCTGAAACTTGCCACATTTGCTTACCATTATATGCCCAAATAGCTGAAATAACTTTTGATAAATAATTTATTTCAGAAAGGTGACTAATTCCATCGAAAAAATTTGCGACTTTTTTTATTGGAGTTCAAAAAATTACTAAAGTTTGGTGGAGTCAAACAAAAAATTAAGAAAGAACGCCTATTTTTTATTTGCGAATTTGGTTAACTTTGAAGTGGTCTAGTAGAATCTGTAAACAAATTGCACTGTTTTTTGCCGGAAATGTAGAAATTGTACAATTTTGTAAAGCCATATTTTCAAAATTTTAGAAAACTCTACAGAACCTTATATATATGGTATGGAAAAAATTTATCAAAATTAATATATGGAACTATTTTTTTCTCATGCTATAGGAAATTAGCCTAATTAGGATAAAATATACAGTTTTTATAAATATGTGACAAATACTGTCAAAAAAACGTACATGTAATACTAACTTTTTTAGGTGAGACACAAAAAATTTTACAAAGTTTGACAAAATTAAAAAAAAAAAAGAAAAAACGACTATTTTTTATTTTAATTTTCGATTCTATGCTAGGAGGTTTTGCTACCAAAAAAGAAAAAGGTTCAAAAATTATACCGGAAATCGCCAATTTAGTACTTTATTTAACACCCCAAAAATTTTATTTTTTACATGGAAAAATTTTATAATAAAAAATTGTTTCTATGTTAACTCTAATATAATTGCGCTTTTAAAAGTTACAATTTGATATGTGCGAAAATTATATTGACAGTTTGCAATAAAATAGTGCATTAAACTATAACAACCAACATATTTTCTGAACAAATTTAAAAGTAATTTTCTTTAGAACCATTTTTTGCAATAACTAACGGGAGTAGTCCATCCTTGATTCTAAAAGGATAATTATATATGTTATAGCTCGTTTTAATGTATTGTGAGTACATGTTAATCTAAAAATTACTTTTTGTAAAAAAGGATATATGGGAGGTATGTGTGTATCACCAACGCCGTCGGCGGCACCGAAATGCCGAAAGCCACGGCGCCGAACTCATCGAAAATGGCATGAGCAACCCCGACGGTTCGAAGTTCAGTGTAGCCAAATATGTGAACTGTGTTCGAATCAATGTTGCCAAGTACTGATGCGAAATTCAAGACAGGTAGGCGCAGCGGCGAATTCAGAAACTACTTTTTTTATTTAGAAAGGTACAGTGTAATGTCAAAATCAAAGCAAATCCACACTATGGCCATCAGGAATGGGCGAGTCCCAAGCGAATACAGATTTTAACCAAGGCGAAACATTATTTTGACATTAAACTATACCAATTACAATATTAAAGTTCTGAATTCACGTATGCGCCTACCTTTCTAAATCTGGCTGGCGGAATTGAGCGGGATTTTCTGACGTTTTTTATCTTTTTAATAAAAGCAAATACATCGTTAGTTTATTTTACTAAAAACTATTTATTTAAATAATAAAATAATGGATTCTATTGCGAAAGCAGCTATATTAGTGGAGGAAGAAGAGCAAAGGAATCTGATAAACGAGAGGAAGTTTTTAAGGGATCATAGCAATCCTTTTACTTTAAGTAAACAAGCGTAAATTTAATTAGAGGCTGAAAATAAAAATAGTAGTCTTAATTTTGCGTGAAATAAACCTTTACCTTGTCCTTTTTTCTGTTTTTCGTAGAATTATTTTGAAAGCAAATTGTATACAAAAACAGGGGAAAATTTCAATAACAATGTACCCGGCACGGGAATTTTTCGTTTCTTTTTTTGGCGATAGATCACTAAAATGCAATCGAAATCTTGCGGAAACTTATAATTCATTAATAACACAGTATTTTTGCGTAGAGCACCCTTATGCACTGCGCCGCGCTTTGAAAAGTAACCCTCAGCCGACAGAACTCCCTTTCTGGAGTTAGATTTGGAGAGATTTACAGTAATTTTGCGTAGTCGGGAGTGTTATAACTAGTAAAATTATCATTCGCAGAAATTTTCCTGAAGGATTCATTGAAACATTCTTAGTGGTTTGAAAATAAATATGGCGGGCGCATTATACTGAAGCCGACCTTCCACCACCTGCAATATTTATTTGAATGCGTCTTTATTGAGACGAAAGTTTTTACTGAAATGGTAAATTGTTGGTAATACACATTCATAATTTGCTTATTTGTTTTTTTATAGTAGTCAAACAATAGTTATCAACTTCAGAAAATGCATTATTATTCTTTGGTGAAAATATATTTTAATTTCCAAAACCTACATACACACGTATTTAAATCACTGTTTTTATCATTATTTCACAATTTTTTCTCTGAAGTTTTTCTTTGCATATAACAGCAATTCAATCTCGGTGGAAAATGCAATGGACCCACACCGTGTTTGTGGCTTCTCGCGGCCGGTTGATTAATATATTTACATATATTCACACTCACTAACACTTATTACAACTTCATACATGCATTTACACAATTTACTTAAACTTTTATTGTAATTTTTTGATATTTTGTTAATATCGCCGCAACCAAATACTTGCGGCAAATTTCGGCACGAAAAACTGTCAAAATGTTCGTTCATTCGGTGTTCATAATGCCGATTTACCGAACTTCGAAAGATTCGGCGCGCCGTCGGTTGTCATAATGCCGATTTGCCGAAAACATCATTTCGGTACCGCCGACGGTGTTGGTGATAGTGGCAGTAGTCATGTCCTTGCATCGAATTAGTCAAAACTTCGTTTTTTTCTTATATCTAGTATTTTATGTCTGTACACAAAATTTCATTGTTCTGCGATTATTCCCCTAATTTTGCCGATTCACTATATGGAGACGAAGCACTGTGGATCGTGTCCTATATATCGACCCAAAAATTTTAAAATTTATACCAAAATGTATTTCAGTGTATGTGGCGGCCTGTTTCAAAGATCAAATCATCATTCCAATTAGTTATAGCTAAGAAAGAGTTTTGCTGAAAACTCCAAATCAATTTTTTTTTTTACTAGTTGACATCTCTGCCTTTCTTTTATATTTATTACAACCAACTCAATATGCTTGCAATGAAAACTGTAACGAACGCAAACTGCCAGCTATTACATATTGCTTTAAGCGTTTTCGTATATTTCAAAATTAATTTACTTTACCATCACCAACAGTTTCCGAGTTATGTACAAACAAACACAGTTTACGAGCGCTTTACCGGTTAAGGTCAATATTTGATTAGATTACATTTCTAAATATGTACCTAAATTCATATGAATTCACCCCTCTGTGCCAGCGCGTTTTGTCCGCAGTTCGCAAATTCATCATTACTTGCTCATGTCGATAAGGATTTAATTTCCTCTCCATGCCAAATTCTGTTAGCAAATCAATGAAATTCGATTATAACGCATACAGAAATACTTGCAAACAGACAAACATACATACATACACAGTGGCGCACACAGAAAAATATTTTGGGGGGGGGTTTTCAATATCGAACGGAAAATTATTTAAAAAAAATTAAAACTCGTCCAGACAATTTTTACTTAAATTGATGTTTGGGGAGTGGACCTACGTATGCACACATTAAACAAAGGCACCTTCTAAATCTCAATTCATTGCATTTTCTCTGTATTTAAACTAAAACTAACAAGTAAGGAAGCCTAAGTTCGAGTGGAATCGAACATTAGATACTCAGCTGTATTCTTTCATTGTTTGTTTGCGTTTGTTCGATTAGGGTGTATTTTATATGAATCGAGTGCCGCATAAAGTGGGCGCAGCCACGCCCATTTTCAAAATTTTTATCAATCATCCAACTAAGCATATACATAAATATTATTGTTAGTGCAAAATTTCATTCCTTTATGACTTCTAGTTACAAAGATGTCACGTTACAAATTCCCAAAGGGTGTTCCAGAAATATCTTTGTTAAAAAGTAGGCGTGGTCATAAACCGATTTCGTAAAATTTTTGAGCATATATTACCACAAGTTATTAGCCATGGGTAATGGCGCAATTTTTTTGGCGCTGATACAATAACGCCAGCGCCAACCGTGGCGCCAACTCACGGTACTGGCGCAATAACACCTTTAGCGCAATTGTCATCGAGTAATCGATAAATAACATTTTTTCGCTTGTTATGCCTCAGACACACATGTGGTAGAAATATTATAATATCAATACTATGATTTGGCTTTACTATGAAAATTTTCAATTAAACTACAATATGAGAGTGACACATATGTGGTATAGATCTCAATATTTCTACTATACTACGATGTGTGTCCCTAGCATTACTGTTTACCATCCCCGTTTTATTTCTTTTGGCGCAATTCTGCTTACATATACGAGGGCACAATTAATTTTAATTTTCATAATCATTTGGAAAAATATTCCGTATATATGTAAAAATATGCTGGAAATTAGAGTCACTTAGATCACTATCAAGCACACATAATTGTGACGTTGTCATACGTATACATATACTATGCTGCTGTTATTGGCGTTGTGGTTGCGCCATTTTACACTAGCGCTATATTGGAGCTGGT
The DNA here is from genome assembly GCA_960531455.1 of Urophora cardui. Taxonomy (NCBI): domain Eukaryota; kingdom Metazoa; phylum Arthropoda; class Insecta; order Diptera; family Tephritidae; genus Urophora; species Urophora cardui. Next base: position 122,677,495 of record OY482672.1, read on the forward strand.
GTTAGCGCACGAAATTGAGTCAGTGTTATATTGCAATAGCGCATCATTGAGTTGGCGCTATACTGAGTTGGCGCTACATTGAGTTGGCGCTATATTGAGTTGGCGCTATATTGAGTTGGCGCTATATTGAGTTGGCGCATTTCCCAGCGCAGTGTTACCCATGCCTACAAGTTATTAAAGTGTAAAAACTGATTTTCATCATAACATCTTAATTATTTGTAGAGTTATGGGTTCCGAAATCTCGTAGATTCCTTTGTCTGAAAAGAGGCAGTGCCACGCCCATTTCCCAACATTTTTCTATTTTTTGTTTTATGTCTATAGTTGGATTCATGGCACAAAATTTCAATGACATATCTTTATATTTGACAAAGATATCGATTAAAATATACATATTTATTAGGCACATTAATAGTTCCCATATATAAATTTGGGCGTGGTCGTCAATCGATTTTGGCATTTTTTCGTCCAAACATTTTCCTAAGTAAGTAAATTACGCGTACCAAATTTCGTCGATATATCTGCTACGGTTTCTGAGTTATGACCTATATAGGAAAAGTGGGCGTGGTCATGGTCCGATTTCGCCCATTTTCAATACCAACCGTCCCAGTCTCGATACCAACTTAAATTTCAAATTTCATCAAAATATCTCAATTTTTGCGCGAGTTAGAGTGTTTACAAACGGACGGACAGACGGACGGACGGACATGGCTCAATCGATTTCCCTTTTCACCCTGATCATTTGATATATATAAGTCTATATCTATGTCGATTATTTCATTCTGTTAAAATCCACGGTTATGTGATTAAAACTTTAATACTCTGTGTACTAGTACAGCTGAGTATAACAAACCTCAGCTAATATCCACAGCATGCTTTTAGGGAAATGTCTCCACACTGCTTGTTTATAAACATAATCAGTAGTTGTTGACAAACATTCGCAATGTACATAAACGAATATTCATAGATTTTACAACATGTATTTACACAAATATTTGTGCATGTACCAGCTTTTATAAAATTATTTTTTTATGGTGCTGTCAAATTTGGGGGGGGGGGGAGATTTAACCCCAAAACCCCCCCCCCCCTTGTGTGCGCCAATGTACATACACAACTACAGATATACATTTGTTTGCATGGCATTTTAAAGTTAACTGAATTCCTAATACTACAAACATGCATACACGCATGGTAGAAAAATAGAAGGTAAAATCACTTATTGACGTAGGCAGCCATCTTAGCCATTTGACTTTTATTGAATTTATGACATTTCATTGAAATCATGCTACCAGAGTAAACAGCAGCAAATGTTTTTTTGGGCCGAAATCTGAAGTTTGTGAAAATAAATTAATTTATTTTCAAAAAAGCTATTGCTTCAAAAGCTGTGTGATTTGTGCAAAATTAATAAATAAACAAATTTACTTTCATACGGGTAATTTGTGAAAAAAAGATTTGAAAAATGACCTGCCTCTTCAGGGGATGCGAAAATACCGTGCACTTTTGCAAAGGCTCAGCGGTGAAGTTTTCTAGGTTTCCAGAAATTCCGTTTATAAGGAATCAATGGCTTCAAGCGTGCCAAATAGAGGAAGTTGATCTTCCAAAGCACCCGTTGATGTGCTCAATGCATTTCGGTGCTAGCGATATTAGTAGCACAAACAACAAAACGTTATTATCGAAACTAGAGTGCTGCCTACTGTCGAAACTCGACAGTTTTTCTAGAAGTTTTCTTATGACTAAGGTGCAACTATAGTTTTTGTATAATTGTTTGTTGTTATTGTCACTTTTACTATTTTGTTGTTGTTCCCGTTGATGCTGCTCCTTTTGTTGTTACTTTCACTGCTACTATTTTGCTGTTGTTGTTGTTGTTGTTGTCGTTAATCGTTAATCGTTTTCATAATTCTTTTACCTACTTCTTTCTTTCTATTTTTGCTCTTTTCTTTCCTTAATTTCTTTCCTACTTATTCTTTCTTATCCTTCTTATTACTTGACCTTATGTTTTTGTTGTAGTGCTTTTGCTAACTTTTTACGTTTCTACTTCTTTGAAACTATACACCACATCCAGCCAAACATGTTCAGAATTGCATGGTAAGTTTGGTGAAAACGCACAAAGTGAGCTACATATGCTTGCGCATTGAGACAGCTCTGGTGTGTGCAAAAGCATGCAACAACAACCACACGGCAATTTTCCAACGACGATTGTGGACGCATTTTCCAACCAATTTTCATGAAAATCGGCGCAGTTCTATTTGAGAGCAATACCTTTCTAATGGTGTGCTTAGTTTTAAAATCGGTTCAGTAGTTTCGACGGAGAAGAAGGAACAAAATTTATGTTAGCGTATTAATAATATAGATATGCAGTGTCAAGTTATAATGTGAAAACAAAGTATGGACGCAATGATTAAAATGTGCATAAATCTTAATAAAATATGTATTTTTTAGAGTGCAATTAGTGGGTATCAAAGAATTTGGACATAGAACGTGTGAGGAATAGCATCAAAATTATTCGTTTGTAAATTGTTTATCTGAGGGAAGCTTATACAAGCCAAACTCAACTTTTATAAATATTTTGGAACATTCGGTCTTCGCAAAGTTTAATAAAGAAAACTTATGTATACAAAAACATTATTTGGAAAATTTAGTACAAAATTCTAAATTTAATTGTGATATAAAAATTGTTAAACGGTTTTTCCTAGGCAGAACATTTTTCCGTATACGGCACTTAAATAGAAAGAAAAGAAAAAAAAAAGATTACAAAAACAAAAAAATTAAAAAAATTCTGAATTCTACATTTCTGTTCCACCAAATTTTTGCTTGTATTGTACTCCTTCTCTTCCCTTTCTGTAAGATAGAAGTGAAAAAGAACGAGCAAAATGTAAACAAAAAATTTGTTCGGACATAACGATGACTCCAGCCTTACTTCTTTGTTAAATGCTCTGTCTGCTGTATTGCGTAAGGCTTTGTATTAAATATTCGAGCCAAATACTTCCCGCCTTTCACATCCCTTTTAATAATATATGACTTTCTTTGATAATTTCTGAGCTTTCTTCAACTAAAACTAAAACTAGCAAAATTTTCTTTAAAAATCTCCATTTTTATATTTGTCCAATATGGCAACCTCACACATAATGTTTACAAAAAAGATACTTCAGAAAAATTCAATAGCCGTCAAAAAGCTTTTAGTGAAATTACTTCTGAATTTTTATACCATGCATACACGCATATATCGCTTTGTTATAGTTAACGTTTTGCAGCTGACAGTATGGTCCCAAAGGCTTGTTCTTTCATTCCGTCCTTTTATGAAATCTCTTTAAAAGTACCTTTATTTTCAACCGCATATATTACATACTTCAATCGCGCGAAAGCCATATCTTGTTTAGCCGAAGTAGGTTCAAATTGAGAACAGACGCAGCGTGTGTGAGAGAGAGAGAGAGAGAGAGAGAGAGAGAGAGAGATAGAGAGATAGAGAGGGAGGATAGAGAGGGAGAGATAATGGAGATATAGCGAGAAGATATCTTAGAGAATAAGAGGTTAAAATAAAACAGCAAAAGAAATGCTTGAAGCACCTTTACTTTTGGATTCAGTTTAGTTACCGATTTTCCAGGAACTGACTGCCCTTATTTCCAATTATTTCGATCTCATTGAAGGGTTACTGCTAAACTTTCACTAACTCATCACATCAAACACTTTTTTGATTGCTGACCAACAGCATTATCTTCTCATTTAGCTATTTCCCTTTTAAAAACGCAACTCGAATCGCATGAAAATTAATATAAATCATACTGCTCGTGGACTCATCATGGCGCGTAGTGTTCAAGTGGATCAGTCCTCTTTTCATATGTTTAAGTACTTCGTGTTTGCACTAACTCATACCACACTTTCCCTTTTTTAAGCATTTCAACTGTTTTTCTTTCACTTGAACGTTTGTCAGCATGTCAGTCCACTCATTCCATTTTATATTTTATTTTTTTGTGACTTCCGCTTTCGTCATTCAGAATTACATAAATAGATTTAGATAAATTTTCTTCATCATCAATTTGTTGGCCATAAAATCCTGCCATCGTGGTCCTTCGTTCTTGCAGACTATCACGCATTTGTAACTTTATTACATTCACATTAGTATATGTATAGTATAGTAGTAGTATATTTACAAATGTAATGTGTCTGTTTTCAGTTAGTTATATTTTATCTTGAAACTACTTATGTACATATATTATATGGTATCAATTGTCTATTGATTTGGAAACAAAAAGGGGTTTCATATGTATACAAAATAGCGTTATATACTTTTGAGAATTTGACTCTCATTTCGCACGTTTTATTCAATAGGGATTTAACTCGAAAACATTCTTTTTGGGAAAACGCAAACAAACTTTTATAATTTCAAATAGTTTCCTTCTACGGCTAACTACAAGATCACTTCTATTTCCGCCATTTTTATCTTTTTGAGTATTTTATAAGACCAAACTCAAAGGCATGACCCAGTAATATATGGCAAAATCGCAGAAATCGAAAATTTCGTGTTAAATCCTTATAGAATAAAACGTGCGATTTGTTGGAATCATGTAACTTAAATGTCTAACAATGAAAACATGGTGGAAGGTGTAGTTTTAATGAGACATATGTTTCCTTACAGGTGGGGGTCACTGCCTCAGTTACAGTGAGAGATCCAGACCAGTTTCGAAAACGTTAGTAGGTTTTTCTCGTGTTACCTTTAGGGAGTTTTGATGTTTCTGAGTTGGCATTGGTCTTATCATGTTCTCTTGACTTAGATTGGCCCAAAATGGTCCTCTTTTCAAAGCGAAATTCCCTTGTTTGGGCTGAAATCTTGTCACAGTTGAAATATTTTACAAAAATTCCTATAATCTCGATACATCAAAACCATTTATTCGTTGATTGATTTTTATTCAATAGCTACAAATCGGCATGTCTGGCGAAACAGCTGGACATTGATAAAGCAGACAAATTGGCAGACACACAGGAGCTTAGCTGGTTACATACATAAGTTTCTACGAAACAATCATACACAATATATACATGTGTATGTATGTACTATATACATTTTTATGTATGTATATACATACCACAAATACATTTTGTATATACTCGTATACCGATTATCGAAAACACATTCAAGTGCAATCAAGTGAATTGGAACAACGATTACAATAGATTTGACATTCGGTACTCTAAACATAAAAGGTTCATATATTATATTTACATACATATACATACGTATATCGTCGGTGATACTGCAATACGTTCCACGTCACTTTTCACTTCTTCCTGAATACACCTAAATAACCTTTTTACAGTGTTGTCAATCACATAGAATTTGCTTTTATATATAACTTCGCTTTTATATATACTATAAAAATGTAAAAAACACCGCGAAAAGTGAAAATATATATAGTTTTTTCTCCTTCCTCAAAAATTTAGTCACGGCGACATGGCACGTTTTGCAGTATCACCGACGATATACTACATATGTATGTATACTTCCAGTTCAGCCTTTTTATCTCGCCTTTGCTGCCTCCTTCCTTAAATCTGTTATCTATCACTTTGTCGCTGTGACAGCTTTCAATTAGCGATCCACAGGCATTCATTGTTGGCGGTTGCCATTGATTGTTACACATCAGCGATTGATGAATGTGATTTTCTATTGCTGTTCATGTTCATCTTTGCTATTTTAGTCTTAAAAAGTACTAATTTTTTTTCTTTAAACCAAGATTTGTGGTTCAAATTCAAAATTGAAATTCCTATTAATGTCAAGATTCGACTCTTTCTTTACTCCCGAAATAAATTAAAATTAAAATTGTATAATAATTTAAAATAGAGATATTTGGTCGAGAGGTTCACTAGGCTATGGAATAGTTCACTCTACTTTTACCATATCGATGATTAAATTAACTAAGCAGTCGAGTGGAAAGAGGAGTCTCTTCAGCGTAACCGGGACTCAAATTGAAAGGGCAGATGTATTGGATTATCAAACTGATCTTTATCAAATTCAACTCCAATTAACCATGTAATAGTGTGGCAAAACTCTTAACAAGAGATATTAAAAAATTCTTCGCCACTGGGTATGAGCACCAGGGCAATGAGGCACTCAACGTTCGCACAAAATACAGGGATTTAAACATTCCATTACGTTACCTTTTAAGAGTGTGCCAAAGGCAACTGAGTAGTGATAGTAATCAAAACTAATGTACCCCATAAAAGAAACCCAAGATAATCAAAGGGTTAGAGCCCGTTTCTTGGCTAAAAAGATAAGCTGCCAACTTTATACTAGTCCAATAATTAATAGAATGGACGAGAGGAACCTCTGATTTTCACTTTGAGTGAAAAAATGGAATGTAATATTTTAAGCTGAGCCTAGAAAAACTCCATGTGATATCACAAAATGGACCTATTCGAGCCCAATCGAACCTATTAACATTCATTGCTATGTTTACTATGTATTATTGTTAAAAATCTTCTTTTAATATTTTGACTGCTTGTAAACATTTAAGGTCTACATTTAAACACACACACTTAAAGTTTATTTCCCTCATATAACTTTTCATTGCTTTTCAACAGCAAATCTCGCATTTAACAACGCCCAGCTTTTCGCCCACAATTCCATTACATTAAATGAACTGTAAGCGGTAAGAATGTATACATTGGTATGTATATGTACATATATGTATATGTACATACATACATATATCTATAAACACATGTATCAAAAATATATTGCCATTTCCACACCCAATAAAACAAGGCCAAGCGACAATTCGACAATTTTTCACACATTTACCGTTAAGTAGATTAAATTTCATTGCCATTGCTGTGGCAAGGAAGGAAGCGGCCAAAAAAATACGAAATAAAATCGAAAGGCGTAGTAAAAGAAAAAGGAAGAAAGGAGTATAGGATAGAGAAGATGAAAGCGACAAGTAAATGCAGAAACAAGAAAACCGAGAAGCCGAAAGAGCAGAGCGGAATGCGTGTGTACACGTGCCATTGAGCGGCTTACTTACTTACTTACTTACGAGGATTGTTTGATAAGTCCGCGACTTTTTGAATAAGAAATAATTTTATCGGCGAGGATGTATTTTATTTTTCAACATAATCTCCTTTTAGCTCGATACATTTAGTCCAGCGTTTTTCCAATATTTTTATTCCGTCCAAAGAATAGGACTCTCAAGGCTCTCAAAATAGGCATTTCCTTCTGTGATGACCTCTTCATTTGACACAAATCTCTTATCAACCAGCCGTTTCTTCAGGTTTGGAAACATAAAATATACGGAGAGGGCTAAATCTGGAGAATATGGTAGGTGAGGTAGCAGTTCGTAGCCCAATTTATGAATTTCTTTCATCGTGACTACACACGTGTGCGGTCGTGCATAGTCATAATGAAACAGAATTTTTTTCTTGTCAATTGTGGTCGTTTTTGCTTTAAATAAAGTTCGAAGCTGCCCAAAAGCTCTGAGTAATATTCGCCGGTAATGGTCTTTGCCGAATAAAGATCCAGCGGCTGCGTTGGGCGGGTCATGTCGTGAGAATGGACGAAGGCGCTCCGGCCAAGAAAGCATTTCTATCGAAACCCGCTGAACGCAAAAGAAAAGGGAGACCTCCACTCCGTTGGGAAAATCAGGTGGACAGCGATGCTGCCTCCCTAGGTGTTCCCAAGTGGCGCCATGCTGCACGAAACAGAAGCAATTGGCGCGCGCTGTTGGACTCGGCCAGAATCGTCTAGACGGTTAAGCGCCAATCAAGAAGAAGAAGAATTGTCTTTGCCTTTTACAAGATAATCTATGTAAAGAGACTTCGTGCATCCCAAAAACTTTGGCCATAATCTTATTAGCCGACAGAACCAATTCGGGCTTCTTTGGAGCACGTACACCTCGAGAAACCGATGATTTTGATTGATACTTGGTTTCTGGTGTGTTGTGATGGATCCAAGTTTCACCTACGGTGCCAAAACGGTGCAAAAATTCGCTCGGATTGCGTCAAACACTCCTTTGAAGTTCTTACCCGATTACACTTATTATCGAGTGTAAGCAATCGCGATAGCCATCGCGCCGATAGCTTTATCATGTCTAAATATTCATGTAAGACGTGATGAATTCGCTCAGTTGAGATGCTTGTGGTCTCAGCTAATTCGCGCACTTTCATTCTCCGATGGTCCAGTGTCATTCCATGGATATTATGGACGATTTCTGACGTAACTACTTCTTTGGAACGACCTGAACGTTCGGTATCACTTGTGATATTACGACAACAACGGTAAACCATTTTTTAACCATTGAAAATGATGGAGCAGAGTCCACGTAAGTAGTATTTATCAAGCCTTTCCCTGGTTTCCTTCGTGGTTTTTTTACGAAAAAAATAATGTTTTATCAGCACACGAAATTCACTTTTTTCCATTTTTTTTTAACACGAGATTCTCGGTTTTAAATATCTATCTGTAGAATACAAACTAAATTGCATAGGTTGCTCAAATTTGTACAATAGTGTTTCAAGAGATGGTAGTTGACGTGGGCAGTGTTGAATTTAAAATTACTGATAGCCAAGTTTAAAAAGTAGCGGACTTATCAAACAACCCTCGTAGGTATGGGCGTACATATTTATTCGTTTGTAAAATGTTCTCAGCGTTAAGTGTTCACAGTAGGGATTCCAATCCCGGGATACCGGGACCCCGGGATCCCGGCCTTTTTGACATCCCGGAAATCCCGGGATCGCTAGAATTTCATCCCGGGATTTTCGGGATAAAATAAAGAGAGAACATTCCCCTATTAAATTGTATTTTATATAATTTTTTTGGTCTCAGATCTATATACTAATATCGTTTCCTATTCTGAACGAAAATGTTGCATTATTACATGGCAGCATTATCAACATGTGCCCTGTGCCCTATGAAAATGGTGCATTTTTCATGTGGTAAATGAAACAAAAGTAATGCAACCCTTTACTTGTGCTAAAAAGGGAAATTCTCAATGCTGTGAAAAATTCCGTCGATTTTGGAAGTTTTTTCCTGTCGGGTGTTTGACTTATACTCGTATGTACGTGACACCGTTCCAATTAAAATTTTCGAAAAGCCAATGAAAATTTTCAAAAAGTTGAATGTTGCATATTATTATATTAAAATTGCATACTCAAAAATCTTCTAGAAAAATGTAGCTTTAGAATTCTTAGCCCCTTTTTGTGATAAGTATTTCCTTGACTTTGAAAAATTTAAAATACCAAAAATACTGCCTAAAAAGTTAACAATAATCGCTGATAAATATCTCGGATACTTTCGAGCATCACCTACATTATCCAAGATAAAATTATATATAAAACACAAAAAGAAAATTATTGTAGGTACATATGAAAACCCCTGTATCTAGTAGTGAAGTGTGGCTTTGTGCGACGTAATTTTTTGTCGACAGAATACTAATTGTACCAGATATCACATCCAAGGGTTAATTTGACTGAATCTGACAAAGCAACATAACAAAATCAATTTTGAACATGAAAAAGAGTCAAATTTTTTTTTTAAATATCCCAACTTTAAAAGCTTAAAACTATAAACTTAGGATTATTGAAAATCAGGGATAGTACCTGGATGACCGAGCTTTTCTCGGGCTGCCATTTTTTCGCAGGTCCTCGCAAGCGAAATAAAAAGTTAAAATAAACAAATTAGTGGAAAAATTAAAATTTTCAGAAGTTTGCGCCCGAGACCCCTTGTATACTAAATTTCATGAAAATTGTTGAAGCCATTATTGAGATCCAGAACTAAGGTAATTCCGACTCGCTTGGCCGTGATACCTCTACCTCTTCATGTCCTTCTCCCTCATCTTTTCTTTTTCTTTTCTCTTTATCTTTCATCTCCGTTTCCTTTTCCCTTTCCTTTCCCTTTCGCTCTCCCTAACCCCTCGTTTTCTCTCACCCTCCTATTCGTTCTCCATTCCCCTCTCCCATTCTATATTGGTTTCCTCTCCCTTCTCCCTTTCCCATTCCATTCGACTTTCTTTTTTCTTTTCATGTTCCCTTTACTTAGGGAACCAGGTTCAGCATTATATCGAAGAGATCTCTATATTGAAGCCATGATTCCCAATTTTCGGAGTCATCTATGTTCAAGTCCCCATTAAGAACTTTCATTTGATACCCATATCGCTCAGAGATATTCGAGGGTCATCCGGGTCCACGTTTCGATCCATTTCTGGGGACCGGCCTAGGCACTACAATTAAAACAGTTCTATGTTGAAGTCCTCCTCAAAACCTTTCATTTGATACTAATATATCTCAGAGACATTCGAGGCTCATTCGGGTCCACGTTTTGACCCATATCTGGGGACCCGGCCTAGGCATCACAATTGAAAGAGTTCTATGTTGAAGTCCTCATCAAGACCTTTCATTTGATACCCATATCGCTCAGAGATATTCGAGGGTCATCCGGGTCCACGTTTCGACCCATATCTGGGGTCCCGGCCTAGGCACCGCAATTAAAATAGTTCTATGTTGAAGTCCTCATCAAGATCTTTAATTTGATAACCATATCGCTCAGAAACATTCGAGGCTCATCCGGGTCCACGTTTTGACCCATATATCTGGACCCGGCCTAGGCACCATAATTAAAAGAGCTCTATGTTGAAGTCCTCATCAAGACCTTTCATTTGATACCCATATCGCTCAGAGACATTCGAGGCTCATCCGGGTCCACGTTTTGACCCATATCTCTGGACCCGGCCTAGGCATCACAATTATAAGAGTTCTATGTTGAAGTCCTCATCAATACCTTTCATTTGATACCCATATCGCTCAGAGACATTCGAGGGTCATCCGGGTCCACGTTTTGACCCATATCTCGGGACCCGGGATAAAAGTTAGAAAAAAAATTATATTTTTCGAGAGTTCACCTCCGAAGCTCTCTGCATACCAAATTTCATGAAAATCGTTGGAGCCGTTTTCGAGATCCTGATTATATATATATATATATATATATATATACAAGAATTGCTCGTTTAAAGGTATTAGATTATTGAAAAGTGTTAATAATTACTTGAAGATTTAGGATCCATCACGATTACTTAATTGAAACGCTTTAAATAATAAATATTCACGTTGAAACTAGCACTCAAAAATATATAAAAAAAAATTAAAATATTAACTTTAGATATGCTAAGTTTCGACCATATGGGAGTAAATGTAGAGTATGGGGTCGGGAAAAAAGCGATAAATTATTGTTCCCCAGTCTATTTCCACTATGTGGGTATGTTTTTTTCTCTAATTGTAACAACTTAACAAAATTCAATTTTGGTCGCATAAAACTTGAAAATCTACCTATGTGCGATCTAATGTACACGTGTCCTCAATAGCTTCATATACTGCTATTATTGATATCACATATCCACTTTTGGTATTGCTATACTTAAATATCTTTTTTTCCACTGCTCCAAATTTTTTGTCCACCTTTTTACTGACCACTTCTTTAACTGTCTACTTTACTGATACATATCAAAGTATAAGTTTTAGTGTTAGCTTTTCATATTTAAATAGGCATAGTTATCTGCGATCTCAGTAGGTAAAGGGATCCAAGTCTTGTGTTTCATATAATATATATAGTGGAGTAAAGCAGCCTTTTTTCTCCTCTTCATCCAACTATAAACGCCCTAATAAAAGACGCCGCAGTCACACAAAAATTACACTAATTTATAAACACAAGCACCGTATCCAAAAAACTCAAGCTCCCCGCAGCACAAACTGTTAAGTACAAAATACCCTTTCGGGAAATTCAAAAGCACTCGTCGGTATCAAATTACGACCACAAAATAGCCAAAAATAATTTTGTTTGTTGCATCAATTACAATGCTCACCCTCATTGTTTACATGTCCATATGCAAATACAACAGGTTAATATTGCATAGAGGGTGAGTTGGATGTAGCAACAGGACAAGCCCTTTGAGGTAGGTCTGTGTATATACATACATACATATGTGGAACAACAAGGGGTAACAAGCATTATAACAACAACAACAACCAATAATAACAAATTTTAGCTTTGAATTTGAAATGCCAACTGTTGATGCAGTATTTTGTACCACCGGCAGCGCCAAAAAGTCAAACAAACCACTTACACAATCTTCCTTCCCCTTACAATGTACACCCAAACCCTTGCAGAAGAGCTGCAACACACTGCACTTGTATGTACATACCCAGAAGGGATGGGGTTGGCGAGTTCGAGCGCTTTCGCTGCACACATTTGCATTCAAATTAGTTTAATTGAGCTCTAACGTGTTGCAAATAAGCCAACAATTAACAACAACAACATTGTAACTGTAAATACTCCACAACACTCCATTGGTGGTCCAGCGTGTGCGCAGAGACATGAGTTTCGTGTTGAATTATATGTCAGTCAATTGGATTCACCTCTCCCCCTTCTACAAAAGTTGGCGCCCCATGAGGCATCAAAAACAAAACAGCTTGTACAAATGAAATGGGGGTGTGTTTGTGCTAAGTTATCATGTGAAATTATTCATAGCCTTGGAGTGGCTTGTTGGAGTTTGAAAAACATGTGTTGGGTTGGTAAATAATGCGCGATTACACTCAAGTGTTTGCCACACCCTTTGAAATGCATGCGGTACACCTGCTACTCCTGTGGTATACATACTCGTAAATGATTTGAAATGGAAATTTTCAGAAAGTCATGGGAGTGCATTTAATTGATGAAATTATGTTATTCTGAAGTGCAAAGTGTACGCTTAATCGAATCAAGTGACCGCGATGTTTCATAAATATGACGACTTAGTGGTTGGAGGGCGTGATGGAATTACAGGGATTAACTCAATAAGTGATTTACATGATCAAGAGAAAAGAGGAAAATTTTATTAAAACGGAACTAAAATGGAAATTGAAATGTGAATGGCAATTGAAATTAAATTTAAAATAGAAATTAAAATGGAATTCAAAATTAAAATTAAAAAAATTTCGAAATTCGGAATAGAAATTGAAATTAAAATTGAACTTCAAATAGAAATAGAAATTAAAATTAAAATTAAAACTAAAATTAAAATAAAAATTAAAGTTAAAATATCTAAAAATTAACTTTTGCTTTTTGGTCGTTTTTATTTTGATAACTACTTTATTATTGAGCTCTCACGACCATTTTTTTTTTTTTGTTTTTTTTTTAAGGAAAAATTCTACCAAACAAGTAAAAATTAAATTTAAATTAAATTAAATTAAAACTGAATTTCAAATTCAAATGCAAATTTACATTCACATTCAAATTCAAATTCAAATTCAAATTCAAATTCAAATTCAAATTAAAATTCAAATTCAAATTCAAATTCAAATTCAAATTCAAATTCAAATTCAAATTCAAATTCAAATTCAAATTCGAATTCAAATTCAAATTCAAATTCAAATTCAAATTCAAATTCAAATTCAAATTCAAATTCAAATTCAAATTCAAATTCAAATTCAAATTCAAATTCAAATTAGAATTAAAATTAAAATTAAAATTAAATTAAAATTAAAATTAAAATTAAAATTAAAATTAAAATTAAAATTAAAATTAAAATTAAAATTAAAATTAAAATTAAAATTAAAATTAAAATTAAAATTAAAATTAAAATTAAAATTAAAATTAAAATTAAAATTAAAATTAAAATTAAAATTAAAATTAAAATTAACATTAAAATTAAAATTGAAATTAAAAGTAAAATTAAAATTAAAATTAAAATTAACATTAAAATTAAAATTGAAATTAAAAGTAAAATTAAAATTAAAATTAAAATTAAAATTAAAATTAACATTAAAATTAAAATTGAAGTTAAAAGTAAAATTAAAATTAAAATTGAATTTCGAAATTTGAAATTGAAATTGAAATTAAAATTAAAATTGAAGTTAAAAGTAAAATTAAAATTGAATTTCGAAATTTGAAAAAAAATTAAGAAATTAACTTGAAATAGGAATTGAAATTAAAATTGAAGCTTAGATTGAAATTTAAATTGAAATTGTACTTGAAATTGAAATAGAAATTAAAATTGAAGTTTAAATTAAAATTAAAATTGAAATTGAAATTCGAATTTCGAAAATTGAACTTGAAATAGAAATTGAAATTGAAATTGAAAATGAAATCGAAATCGAAATTGAAATTGAAAATGAAATTGAAATCGAAATAGAAAATGAAATTGAAATTGAAATCAAAATTGAAAATGAAATTGAAATTGAAAATGAAAATGAAATTGAAATTGAAGTCAAAATTGGAAATGAAATTGAAATTGAAAATGAAATTGAAGTCAAAATTGGAAATGAAATTGAAATTAAAATTAAAACTGAAACTGAAAACAAGATTCAAAAATAGAAATTGAAATTGAAAATAAAATTAGAATTGAAATTAAATTGATATCGAAATTGCAATGGAAATTTAAATTGAAATAGAAAATGAAATTGAAATTGAAAGTGAGATTGAATTGAAATTTAAAGTGAAACTGAAATTAAAATTTTAAACTTAAGTTGGAATTGAAATCGAATTTTTGCAAATTAATAACGTCTCCTCTAATTGCTATAACTGTACATAATGATAAAACTATTTTTTGTAGGGTTCCTAAATAACTGGCAACACCCGATTAAAATTTTAAAAATTAATTTAATATCAACATTGGCAACTCATTTCGCTTAAGGGTTACAATTTTCAGCCTAAAGAAAGCATACGAATGCAAAAGCAAAAGCAAAATTTTATTAGAAAAAAATGTTTGGGTAAATATGTACATATATATATACTCTGAAAAAAAACGTACAAAGACTTTTGCAGTTAAATTAACAACTTTCCGCAGTTGAAATGTGCCCAACAACGCTCCGTTGTTGTTTTAAAGATGCGAGCGTTTTTGATTTAAATACTTTTCGTATTTAAGTTAACAACGGAAACTGTTGAATGAAATACTTTTACATTTAAGTTAACAGTGTTTGCTTTTGAATTAACAGCAAAATTTTTTAGTCCAAAAGCGAGCACCGTTGATTTAAATACTTTTCGTATTTAAGCTAACAATTTTTGCTTTTGAACTAACAGCAAAAGTTTTTGGTCCAAAAACGGGCACCATTGAAGCAAATACTTACGCTTTTAAGTTAAACAATAGTAATTTTTTTTTTTAATATAATAGATATTATTTTATTTTATTTTTTTTATATAATATATGTTTACATAGTAATATTAATACTAAGGCCCGGTTTCACCAAACAAGTGATGGTCATTTGATACATCATTTGCACAACGCGATTGATGAAAAGAGACACGGACACAAAGGGTTTTATCACATTTTTCACACCGTCCATATAAAAATTATGGAAACTTGTAGGCAGTGTGTGACAGAATTATCCATCAATCGTGCGCCTCAAATGATATATCAAGTGACTATCACTATCTGCAGGGCTTTTTACACAAACACAAACACATAAACCCAACTTATTTTTTTTATTATTTCATAACACATTCTTTATTATGTATTGTGGAACGATTTTCCGTCATCCCTTGTCAAGTTTGGTCGGAAAACAAGCAACCAAAAAGTCATTCTTTATTGTTTGCCGACCGCCACATTTGTAGGTTTGCGGAATTTTATCCTGTCGGCGATGAGTTCTTTTTTATTTAATATTTCGTCGATGTCGTGGGAGTGCATCATTGCAAGCAGTTCAATATTTTTAATACCGCATTCATTGAACTGCATCAATGCACCTGTACATAACTCCCACGACAAGAATAACTTCATTATTTTCTCATCGCCGACAAGTTTTACCTGCAGATTTGGCTCGTTCGATTGCTCGCTATCGGAAAAACGGGATAATCAAACATATTTAATCTGAAAATACAAAATAAATTTTTCAATGTATATGTATATGTATGTACATATAATTTTAATATATTATAATAATATATAAATAATATCATTATTGTGACTTACCTTTATTTGTAATTAGATATTGCATATATGTACATGTATATATTTTTCCCGAAAATTTAAATTAATTTAACGAGTTTGAAAAAAAACCAATTTTCTATTTTTTATTTACTTCAAGATTTCAACAGCAAGGGAGTTTTTGAATCAAAAACGCCCGTCTTTGAATTAACTATGGAAAGTTGTTGAATCAAAAACTTTGCGGTTAAAACAAATACTTTTGCTGTTGAATCAAAGACGGAGATTCAACAGCGGAAAGTTGTTGAGTTAACTACGGGTATTTTTTTCAAAGTATACATATGTATGTACTATGTAGATTTGGTGAGCAATTACTGATATTCCCAACGCGAAATAGCGAAGCCCACAATGTAATCAAATCAGTCAAAGCATTTAGCGATGACAATCGATACCATTATTAGTAATGGCCTGCCGCTTCCATGGCATCCCTCACGGAAAAAAAAAGTTAGTTGCAAAAATAAATATATTAAAAAGTGATTTATATTCAACTAATTTAAAAGTAGCTTTAAACAAATGCAGCGCGGGACAGTTTCTTGTATATGTACATATTTATATGTAAACATGTTTTCAGATCTAAGTATGCCAAGATTGTTTTTTCCTTTTTTTGGTTACCGTTTTTCAGCTTCACTTCCCATTAAACACTGAAAACGAAATTCTCAAACGGAGAAAATATTGTTTCATATTTATCATTTGAAAATTAAGATAAATTCAATTGTTTCTCAAATATTGTTTATCAACTTGAGAACAATTTGCGAAATTTGAGGAAAATTTGCTTCGCATTTTTACCATTTCTTGAATATCGACATCAAATGCAGGATTAAGTTATTTATATTAAACTACAAGTAAAGTAGTTGAAAAGAAACTCAAGATAAAGTTATTTATTTTAAACTACTAGTAAAGTAGTTGAAAACAAATGCAGGATAGGTCAATTGACTGCTTGCTAGGACATCGCCGTGTTAAAAAAGTCAGTTCATTGCAAAGGAAAAAGTCACATTTTCAATTAGTTGTTATTGAAAATAAAGTAGTTTATAAAGTGATTTAAAATTAATTAAATTTCCCACAGGGATATGTGAATAGATGACACACATTTGTTTTTCTGAGTCCTTTTTTGCCGCTCAAAAACTTAATTTTTAATTTCAAATTCGTTTGCTTTTAGCCCGCATTTTCAATGGGTAGACGATGATGTTGCTGCAACATTGTTGCTATTGCTGCACTGATGATTACCCGTACATATATTGCTGGCATTGCATTGTTGGATGCACGTTTGATTGAATTAACACAACAACAAATTGAAATGTGTGTTTGAAAAGAGAAAGCACAAAAAAGGCCAAGTAAAGAAGTTAAAATACAACAAAAAGCAAAAAGTGGCAATCAACAAGCAAAAACTTTTTGCAATTCATTTCGGCGCTTTTTCAGCATTTTCAAGGAACATCAGCACTGGATTATTGAATGCTACCGAATGGTATAAATTTGATGACAACAAATAATAGCAATAACAACAACTAAAGTAATTGATGTGATGCACTGCACACACACACACAACTACAAACGATTGGCGATTTTCAAATATAACAAAATACCTACCAGCATTTAGTTGGTTGCTAGCAAACTCTGCCAATGAATCGTGTATTAGTAAAAGGTGACGCAAAAGTGAAAACAGGAAAGGGATTTTAAAAACATTCAAAGAAAGAAGAAAATTCAGTCGAATAATGTTTGTCTTTTTTTTTGTTTTTGATAAAGAAAAATTCGAAGATCGTGGCTTTTGGTTTATTGCATTAAAATTTTCATACTACATCGAAGTGTGGAAGACTCTGATTGAAAAAGATCACTTGGTCCTTTCCAAATAATAAATTTCCAGCATTTCAGCAAGACTACTAACATTTTTCCACACCTTGTACAACACTAAGCTCTCGCAGCACTTGTTTGTACTTTGATATTTGCTTTGTACCGGCAGCTTTGGTTTGGTTCAGCCGCCTCCGGTTGCCGACAGCGAACGTTAAGAGGATTTGAGAATTTGGTGTGGATAAAATTGTGATAGCCGTTGACAAATGATGGTTATACAGCAACAATAACAATAACAAAAAAGTGAAAAAAATGAGCAACATAACAGTAACAAGAGAACAACCAACAAATGGCTTAGAGTAATTGAAGAAAGCTTTGTTGAATTCTCAAGCTACAACGAGTCGATTAATGTCGAAATACTTGGTTTTCAATTTATTTGAACTAATGAATGAGACATGCCTTCTAATAAAAAGAATTGCCGTATTTGTATGAACATATATATATTATACTAGCAAATACCCGTTGCTTCGCAATGAGGAATAATAGTCAAGTCAAGTCAATTCAAATCAATTCAAGTCAAGTCAAGTCAAGTCAAGTCAGGTCAATTCAATTCAATTCAAGTCAAGTCAAGTCAAGTCAAGTCAAGTCAAATCAAGTCTAGTCTAGTCAGGTCAAGTCAAGTCAAGTCAAGTCAAGTCAAGTCAAGTCAAGTCAAGTCAAGTCAAGTCAAGTCAGGTCAAGTCAAGTCAAGTCGAGTCAAATCAAGTCAAATCAAGTCAAGTCAAGTCAGGTCAAGTCAAGTCAAGTCACGTCAAGTCAAGTCAAGTCAAGTCAAGCCTATTCAAGCCAAGTTAATTTAAGTTAAGTTAAGTTATTCCGGGGTTATCTGGGTCCACCTGATGACCTTGTCTAGTTTAGGAATCATTATGAATAGAACTCCATGTAAAAGCCTTGTTCAAAACCTTTCATTTCATACCAATATTGCTCCGAAACATTCCGGGTTAATCCGGGGTCACAATTTGACACATATTTGGGGACCCGGCCCAGGCATCACAAATAACATAGTTCTACGTCGAAGTCCTCATCAAGACCTTTCATTTGGTAGCAATATCGCTCAGAAATAATCGAGGGTCATCCGGTCCACCTGTTGACCCTTATCTGAAGAGTCGGCCTAGGCACCACTATTAAAATAGCTCTATATTGAAGTCCAGATCAAGACCTTTCATTCGATACCAATATCGCTCAGACACATCCCGACGTCATCCAGATCCACCTTCTGACTCATATCAGGAGACCCGGCATGGAATCACAATGAAAATAGGTATGTGTTAAAGTCCTGCTCAATACGTTTAATTTTATACCAATATCGTTCAAAAACATTCTGGAGTAATCTGGGTCCACATTCTTACCCAGACTGGATGTCTAGGCATCACAATGAAAATAACTCTATGTTGAAGTCCTGCTCAACGTCTTTCATTTGATACCAGTATGGCACGTGTAGGTGCAGGCGTTCTTGAGTTATAGCATAGTATGCATGTGTAAACAGGTTTTTGATTGCCACCGAGACGAACAACAAACCGTGCAAAAACAAACATATGAGTCGCCTACGCTGCGCTGCCTGGCACGACTGCGACGCCTCCACGACCAAACGAACCTGTCTATGCTTGCGCTTTTTTGAGTTTTTCGAAATTTAAAACCGGGAAAAAGGTATTAAAGTCTCAGAAATGCACAAAAAAAAGAAAATGGTTGTCGAGAATTTACCATTTATGACATTTTAAAAAAAGAATTATTAAAATCGGTCCAGTACTTTTTGAGTTATCGCGTTACATACATTTTCCATACAATCAATTTTATATAATTAGTATAGATTAGTATAGATAGTATAGATATAGATTAGTATAGATCTCTATCTAACACTGCTGAAATTCATCGTTGCAAGCGAAGCAAGAAAGCTTTTTAGCCGCTGCAATTCGACAAAAGATTCTGAAGAGCAGAACTGCGTAGTTGCAATTCTCATTACCTCTTTGCTGCTTGTAAGTATTTTCGAGTAACTTTCTAAACATTCCGAGAATTACCGAAAAGCTCAAACCGAAGTTTTTTACTATTTTAATTAATAAAAAAAGAGCAGAAAAAGCAATTAAGTCAAACAAGTTTTCAAATTAGTGCATTAGTTAATGAGAGTAGTTATTCCACTTTTAATTTACCCTGAATTGCTGGCATATTTTTGTTAAAATAAAAAAAAACAAGTAAGGAAGCCTAAGTTCGAGTGGAATCGAACATTAGATACTCAGCTGTATGCTTTCATTGTTTGTTTGCGTTTGATGGAAACACGGTGTACTTTATATAAAGCGAGTGCCGCATAAAGTGGGCGTAGCCACGCCCATTTTCAACATTTTTATCAGTCATCCAACTAAGCATATGAATATTATTCTTTGTGCAAAATTTCATTCCTTTTTGACTTCTAGTTACAAAGATGTCACGTTACAAATTCCTAAAGGGTGTTCCAGAAATATCTTTGTTAAAAAGTAGGCGTGGTCATAAACCGATTTCAATAAATTTCTGTGTGTCTATTAACACAAGTTATAAAAGTATATAAATCAAGTTTTGTCATAATATCTCAATTATTTGTCGAGTTAAAGGCTAAGAAATCTCGTATAATCCTGCTTCTAAAAAGAGGCGGTGCCACGCCCATTTTCCAAAATTTTTCTATTTTTTTCCAGTCTATTGTGGAACTCATGCCACAAAATTTCAATGAATTATCTTTATATTTGACAAAGATATCGCTTAAAATGCTTTTATTAGGTCACTTTATAATACCCATATATAAAAGTGGGCGTGGTCGTCAACCGATTTTGGCAATTTTTCGTCCAAACATTTGCCTAAGTAAGTATATCACGCCTACCAAATTTCATCGATATATCTTCAATGGTTTCTGAGTTATGACATATAAAACTTTCAAGGTTTGACCCTTAATAAGTGGGCGTGGCACCGCCCATTTTCCAAAATTTCACCATATTTCTTCATAAGGGCCTGAGCTCAATACGTGTGTAAAATTTTATCACTCTAGCTCTATTAGTGACTGAGATACAAAATTTCCGATTTTTACCATATAGGGGAGGTGGGCGTGGTCATGGTCCGATTTCGCCCATTTTCAATACCATCCGTTCCTGTCTTGATACCAACTTACATTTCAAATTTCATCAAAATATCTCAATTTTTGCGCGAGTTATCGTGCTCACAGACGGACAGACGGACGGACATGGCTCAATCGATTTCTCTTTTCACCCTGATCATTTAGATATATATAAGTCTATATCTATCTCGATTATTTCATTCTGTTACAATCCGCCGTTATGTGATTAAAACTATAACTAGCCGGACCCGTGCGCATCTTGCGCAAAAAATAACAAAACATACGTGGCGCCAGTCGGTATGGTTTGTGCTGTCACGCCCATTTTAAAGAACTTATTATTTCTTTGGTTGGTGGACCTTATGGAACTTTCAATGTATTACCTAGATATAAGTTTGACAAAGATATCGCATAAAATGTTTTTATTATTCCTATATAGGTATGTGCAATATATTTTTATATACTTTATATATATTTTTATGTGCGTATGTGGTTCTTGCCGACTTGGGTAATTTTTTTCCACACGTTTGCCCTGGCTTAATCGATTTATCTGCTACAGTTCCTGAGTTTTGACTTATAAATCTTTGAAAATTTGCTCCTCTTGGCCCATTTTTCAAAATTTCGGCACGTGTCCTCATAACTGCATAACGTAATTTCATCACTCGGGCCTTATTAGTGATTGAATTATCATGTTTTACGTGCTTTTCGAAATACACACATATGCCTTATTTTCAACCCCAACTTTCTCTGTTCCCATTAGAATCTGTGTACCAAATTTCATTAAAATATTTCTATTTTTGCGCAAGTTAGAGTGTATACGGCCGGACGGACGGACATGGTTCAATCATTTTTTTCATCCTGATCGTTTTGATATACTCTTATATATTAAGGTGGAGTGAAAATTTTTTTTTGGAAATTCAATTTGTTCCAAAGCCAGAACGGCACCTTTCTAGCCCAGTAATAAGCCTTTAAAATTTTATTGACCTACTCGCATGTTTAGAGGTGCCCTCAGCCCCAAAAAAGTTGAAAAAAATAGCACGATCTGGTACAAATGTGAAATTTCTACAATTATGAAATAAAGAAAACCAAGTATGAGGATTGATAAACAGGCTAAGTTTAGTATAAAAGTGAATTTTTTTTTGGAAACAACAACAACAACAAAAGTTATTAAAGGTCAAAGTTTATATTATGTATTTTTTAAATTGCAATTACTTAAAAACTACTGAACCGATTTCAAATATTTTTATACCATTCGATAGGTATTTTGAATCCCTTTAGTTTGATATACATTTTATGTGGGTTCCATAACACTCCCCGCTGCGGGGGTAAACCCCCCTTTTACCCCCCTTACTTACCACGCCCAATAAAACACCGTGTCGCATGCATAGCTAATTAATACCTTTAAAACGATGCCTTATTTATTAATTTTGGTAAATTATGTGAGCAGAAAAAGGGATATTTATAAAACACCAATTAGAAATAATATATATGATGATACTCTGTGTACTAGTACAGCTGAGTATAAAAAATACAAAATGCGACAAAAACAATTGTTAGTTAGTTCAATAATTGTTCTTACTTCGTGAAAATGGTAAATTCAATACTAGTGGTTAGATTGCATACGAGGGTGTGTCGCTAAATCAAAGTAAATAATAATAGCGATATTGGAATGCCGCGAATAAACACTGGCAGAGTACGACTACCACTGCCTGAATGTGGTATTTAATTTTGACGAATGCTTCAACTAATGATAGATCTGAAAACATTTTATATGTTAGACGAAATTTGTTACTACCTTATATTATTCTCCATAGCAAATAAGGCCATCGTATTCCGTATTGCATAGGGACTTTTTGCAGGGCGTAATTGCACAAACATACACACACAGACACACACACACACACATAGATACATACATACATAACCTACAGGGAACTCAATAACTAGTGGGCAAAATTTCTAGTTCCGAACTAGCGAAAATTTGTCAAAAAGGAACTAGCTCCATTGTAGTTAGACTCTCACCAGTTCAGAAGAAGTGAATTGAGTGACCATTATAAGACACACTGTGATTTGTAAGCAATTTCGAAGTGACAAAAATTCTATGAAAATTTTTCGTTCGTTCAATTGCCGTCGGCTTTGTATATTTCTGCAATTCTCAGATGTTTAGCGAAGCATTTTATATAAAGAGTTTTCTATTTGCATCCTAACTTGTATGAAATGTAATGTTCCCCTAATTATGCTTTTACGATCCCTCAGGCTTATTTTGAATTTTTTTTTTATTTTATTGCTTTTTAAATATTTTTGTAAATTTTTATTAAATAAATAAATAAAAAAAAAATAAAAAAAATGATCATCCGCCTCGACACCAACAGGATTCGAACCCGCGTCCCTCAGATTGAAAGTCACATGCGTTAGCCAGTCGGCCATCGCACCACTTGCATGAAGTGTGTCAAATGCTGCACTTAAGCGGCAGGTGTAAAACTATAGAATTTGTAGGTACTTGTGGCTAGTTCAGAACTATCGAAATTGTGCCAATAAACGAACTAGTGTAAACTGTAGAATTTAGTACTAGTTCGGAACTATCGAAAATGTAGTGCAGAGAGTGACAATTAACACCGCCTAGGACATGGCCGTGGCACTAGTAGTGGCGAAAAATGCACTAGAAGTGATATAGTTCTGAACTAGGGATTTTCCCTACAGGGATCCTATATATTTTCCACATGTGCAAAATTATTGACGTTTGTAAATAGTTTTATATGTTTTATTTTTTACTTTTTCCCTTTTTCCTTTATTTTCTTTGTGTGTATGCACATTTGCGTGTTCATCTGCATGCCTGACTGAATCGTTTGAGTGCACAGCAATTGATATTGAAAGTTTATGCGATGGCAAAAAAAAACTGCAAAAACTATTTTGCTTGACGTTGCAAGTTTTACGAATGCATACGTTAATTATATGAGTACATACACTTTCGTTGGCATATTTATTTGAATTTGGGAAAGTACACACTTTTAAATGAATGTCGGAGCATACATACATACACACAAACATCCAAATGTACCCGCATGCATTAACACAATCAAATATTTGAAGGCAGCAAATAGTTTGCATGTCTTTTTATACTCAGCTGTACTAGTACACAGAGTATTATAGTTTTGATTTCCTAACGGTGGATTGTAACAGATTGAAATAATCGAGATAGATATAGACTTATATATATCAAAATGATCAGGGTGAAAAGAGAAATCGATTGAGCCATGTCCGTCCGTCTGTCTGTCTGTCCGTCTGTGAGCACGATAACTCGCGCAAAAATTGAGATATTTTGATGAAATTTGAAATGTAAGTTGGTATCAAGACAGGAACGGATGGTATTGAAAACGGGCGAAATCGGACCATGACCACGCCCACCTCCCCTATGTAGTAAAAATCGGAAATTTTGTATCTCAGTCACTAATAGAGCTAGAGTGATAAAATTTCACACACGTATTGAGCTCAGGCCCTTATGAAGAAATATGGTGAAATTTTGGAAAATGGGCGGTGCCACGCCCACTTATTAAGGGGCAAACATTGAAAGTTTTATAAGTCATAACTCAGAAACCGTTGAAGATATATCGATGATATACTTACTTAGCCAAATGTTTTGACGAAAAATTGCCAAAATCGGTTGACGACTACGCCCACTTTTATATATGGGTATTATAAAGTGACCTAATAAAAACATTTTAAGCGATATCTCTGTCAAATATAAAGATATATCATTGAAGTTTTATGGAAGGTGTCCAACTATGGACATATAACAAAAAATACAAAAATTTTGGAAAATGGGTGTGGCACCGCCTCCTTTTAGAAGCAGGAATATACGAGATTTCTGAGCCCATAACTCGACAAATAATAGATATATTATGGCGAAACTTGGTGTATACACTTTCACTACTTGTAGTAATACATGTTCAAAATTTTAGCGAAATCGGTTG
Source organism: Urophora cardui (assembly GCA_960531455.1). Classification (NCBI taxonomy): domain Eukaryota; kingdom Metazoa; phylum Arthropoda; class Insecta; order Diptera; family Tephritidae; genus Urophora; species Urophora cardui. Next base: position 122,702,301 of record OY482672.1, read on the forward strand.
ACGACCACGCCCACTTTTATATATGGGTATTATAAAATGACCTAATAAAAACATTTTAAGCGATATCTTTGTCAAATGTAAAGATAATTCATTGAAATTTTGTGACATGAGTTCCACAATAGACCGGAAACATAAAATAGACAAATTTTGGAAAATGGGCGTGGCACCGCCTCCTTTTGGACAAAGGGATATACGAGATTTCTTAGCATTTAACTCGACAAATAATTGAGATGACGAAACTTGGTTTATACACTTTTATAACTTGTGTTAATAGACACGCAAAAATTTATTGAAATCGGTTTATGACCACGCCTACTTTTTAACGAAGATATTTCTGGAACACCCTTTGGGAATTTGTAACGTGACATCTTTGTAACTGGAAGTCATAAAGGAATTAAATTTTGCACAAAGAATAATATTTATATGCTTAGTTGGATGACTGATAAAAATTTAGAAAATGGGCGTGGCTACGCCCACTTTATGCAGCACTCGCTTTATATAAAGTACCTACACCGTGTTTCCATCAAACGCAAACAAACAATGAAAGCATACAGCTGAGTATCTAATGTTCGATTCCACTCGAACTTAGGCTTCCTTACTTGTTTTATTTAATTTTCCACTGCCTACATTTTACACATTTCATACAGTTTTTATCAGAATATATGTACATACCTAAGACATAGTTAGTGATGTATGCATATCAAATGCGGAAGCGCAATTTCGAAGTGAAATTCGATCACTTGCATAATTTGCTGGAAACAGTGATGAGAACTCATTTGTTGCCAATTGAAAATATTAAATTCTAAAATGATAGGTAAAATAAGCAAGCTGTGGGAAAGCTAAACGGGGAAAGATTTGTTGGCAGAAAACTACCAAGAGGTTTGAAAATGAAAACGGAATTGAAATTAAATTCGAAATTTAAAGTAAAATTTAAATTGAAAGTCAAATGGAAATAGAAATTGAAACTGAATTGATTCGAAATTTGAAACTGAAATTGAAAATTTGAAACTGAAATTGAAATTGAACTTGAAATTTGAAATTCGAAATCCGAAATTAAAATTCGAAATTTTTTAATTGAAATTGAAGTTGAAATTGAAATAAAAATTCGAAAGTGAAATTGAAATTCGAAATTTTAAATTGAAATTGAAATTTAAATTTGAAATTGAATTTGAAATTGAAACGAATTTAAAAATTTGAAATTGAAAATAAAATTGACATTCAAATTAAAAATTTTAATTTGAAATTGAAATTCAAAATTTGAAAATAAAATAGACATTGAAATTTTTGAAATTCGAAATTTGGAATTGAAATTAAAAATCTGAAATTGAAAATTGACATTGAAATTGGATATTTGAAGTTCATATTCAAAATTTGAATTTGAAATTTAAATTTCAAAAATTTAAATTGAAAATAAAATTGACATCGAAATTGAAATTCGAAATTTAAAATTGAAATTCGAAATTTGAAATTGAAAATAAAATTGATATTGAAATTTAAATTTAAATTGAAATCGAAATGTGAAATTGATATTAGAAATTGAAATTCGAAATTAAAAATTTGAAATTGAAAATAAAATTGACATTTAAATTGAAATTGAACTTCAAATTCGAAATCCAAAACCCGAAATTAAAATTCGAATTTTTAAATTGAAATTGAAATAAAAATTCGAAAGTGAAATTGTAATTCAAAATTCGAAATTTTAAATTGAAACTGAAATTTAAATTTGAAATTGAAAACAAAATTGACATTGAAATCCAAAATTTCAATTTGAAATTGAAATTCAAAATTTGAAATCTTAATTTGAAAATTGACATGGAAATTGGATATTTGAAGTTCATATTCAAAATTTGAATTTGAAATTTAAATTTCAAAATTTTAAATTGAAAATAAAATTGATATTGAAATTTAAATTTAAATCGAAATGTGAAATTGATATTCGAAATTGAAATTCGAAATTAAAAATTTGAAATTGAAAATAAAATTTACATTGAATTTTCTTAAATTCAAAATTTGGAATTGAGATTAAAAATCTGGAATTGAAAATTGACATTGAAATTGAAATTGAACTTGAAATTCGAAATCCGAAACCCGAAATTAAAATTCGAAATTTTAAATTGAAATTGAAATAAAAATTCGAAAGTGAAATTGTAATCCAAAATTCGAAATTTTAAATTGAAACTGAAATTTAAATTTGAAATCGAAAACAAAATTGACATTAAAATCCAAAATTTCAATTTGAAATTGAAATTCAAAATTTGAAATCTAAATTTGAAAATTGACACTGAAATTAGAAATTTGAAATTCAAATTCAAAATTTGAATTTGAAATTGAAATTTCAAAATTTTAAATTGAAATCGAAAAGAAATTTAAATTAAATTGAAATTCGAAATTTGAGATTGAAATTTGAAATAGATATTCGAAATTGAAATTCTTAAAAATTTTAAATTGAAAATAAAAATGACAATTAATTTTTTTAAATTCGAAATTTGGAATTGAGATTAAAAATCTAAAATTGAACATTGAAATTGCAAATTTGAAATTCAAATTCAAAATTTGAATTTGAAATTTCAAAATTTTAAAATGAAAATAAAAATGACATTGAAATTCGAAATTTGAAATGGAAAATAAAATTGATATTGAAATTGAAATTTAAATTGAAATCGAAAAGAAATTGAAATTTGAAATTAAAATTGAAATTTGAAATTGAAATTCGAAATTCGAGATTGAAATTCGTAGTTTGAGATTGAAATTTTAAATGGATATTCGAAGTTAAAAATTTGAAATTGAAAATAAAATTGACATTGAATTTTTTTAAATTCGAAATTTGGAATTGAGATTAAAAATCTGGAATTGAAAATTGACATTGAAATTGGAAATTTTAAATTTAAAATTGAAAATAAAGTTGATATTGATATTGAAATTTAGATTGAAATAGAAAAGAAATTGAAATTCGAAATTTGAAATTGAAATTGAAATTTGAAATGGGAATTCGAAATTTGAAATTGAAATTCGAAATTGGAAATAAAATTTGAAATTGAAATGTGAAATTGAAATTCAAAATTGAAAATAAAATATTGAAATTCAGAATTTTAAATTCGAAATTTGAAATTGTAAATTAAATTCAAAATTTGAATTCGAATTTGAAATTGAAATTTAAATTAAAATTAAAATTCAAATTGAGATTTTAATTTGAAATTTAAATGGAAATTGAGATTGAAACTGAAATTGGAATTTTAAGTTGAAATGGAAATTGAGATTGAAATTTTAAGTTGAAATTAAAATCAAAAATTTAAATTTAAATTAATATTGAAATTGAAATTAAAATAAAAAATTTAAATTTAAATTGAAATTGAAATAGAAATAGAAATTGAAATTGCAATTTAAATCTCAATCGAATATCAAATTCGAATGCGAAATCGATAATAGGAATTGTGTAAATGGAGAACGAATTGAAATACTCACCATACTTTTTTCTACAACATGATTTGCAAGAGAAACTCACCTGGAAAAAAGAGATAGATATAATAAGAAGGTTATTACATATTGCATTAAATGTGTTGCAAATAATTTACTTAATTTAAAAGTATAAAAGTGAATATCGGGTTTTAAAGCCAATATCTTCCAATTAGTTTGTTGGCATATTTAAATAATTTAGAACCGATTCAATTTGCTACTCTTTCTCTTTTTGAGAACTCTTTTCTTTTTTCATAATATTGTATACAGTAGTCTAAACGCAGCTTTGTTTATATTTGCCTCCTTTTATCGCGTCTAATCAAGAAAGAACAAAGCCATTTGAAGCCAATTCAGAATGCTTTTCCAAAAGCTACAATTTGCTATCGCTAGAAAAGCACGCAACTCAAAGACAATAAGGAGCACACGCACACACACACACAAACGCATCACAGTCAAAATTCACCTCGAAGACTCACACCATGAAAAGCCACACTCTTTTAGTGCGAAGAGATAACTAATGATGATAGAAGCGTTGACAGCAAATGGCATTCATGAACAACAACAACAACTAAGAAGATAACGCAATTGCAACAACAAAATTTCCAAGAGCGAAAGACATTAACGATGATGAGAATGTTTTCGTTAAATACAATGATTATAATGACAACAACAACAGTAAAAATGAGTAGAATGGCTGAATGAATGAGTGAATTGAAGAAAGAATGAAGAAGCAACGGCAGGACTAACTACGCGACCCGTGTCCTGGCCATTTCACCCACTGCTCCTGCTGGTGATGCTGCTGGATGCGGCTGTCAGCAGGCAGTGACAATCAAAGTTGAAGAGCAACATGCTGGACGAAACATTAAAAACCACCAGGCAGCTGATGATGATGACGTCTTGTTTTTTTTTTTTTGTTACGTGCGGTTAAAGCTTGGCAGCCACGCCGCGAATGGACTTGTGTTGAAATGCATTGGTGCAACCGCCACGCGCAATTGTGTAACATTCATTAACGCAACTGCAAGCGCACAAGGCTGCCAACAGCAATTGAGTGCTGTTCGAACAGAAGAATGGCGTGAATGCTGTGAAAGAAGCCGGTGAGAAGCTGTGCTGCGCACAGTGGCCAAATATGGAAAGACTAGTCGCTTTTTCCAGTAAAGACTTAGTGGACATATGGAAAATATTTTGGAGTAAAAAGTAGATGAAACAGCTTTTCACAGTAAAAAATAGACCTGGAAATTTTTGCTCAGTAAAATGTAAATAGGGAAATTTTTACTCAGTAAAAAGTAGACATAGAAGCGTGTACTCAGTAAAAAATAGATATGGAAGTTTTGCTCAGTAAAAAGTAGACATGAAAATTTTTACTGACTAAAAAGTAGATAGACAAATTTTTCATCAGTAAAAAGTAAACAGGGAAATTTTTACTCAGTAAAAAGCAGACATGTAAATTTTCTCTGAGTAAAAAGTAGACAGAGAATGAAATTTTTAATCTGTAAAAAGTAGACATGGAAGTTTTTATTTATTTATTTATTTATTTATTCAGTCTATGATATAAATCTTACAGACTATACAAAATTAAATATTTAAAAACACATTACATGATAATTTAACAATAACAAAAATTCTTCTAGACTAGAATAAGACCTTACAAATTGAAGATTTAAAAACATTTCTCGATAATGAAAAATCAATATCCAGTCTCTTAGAAATATTATTGAACCCTACAAGGGCACGATATATAGGGGCAAAATTTAGATAATTGGTCCTAGCAGGCGCAGTATAAAAAATTAAATTAGAACGAAGTGTTCTTTGAGGAACATCAAATGTGACTAGTTCAAGAAGATCTGGGCAATCTATACGACCTACGATAACATCATAAATGAACATAAATAAATGTAATTGCCTTCTATTTTCTAAAGTAAGAAGGTTAACTAATTTGCAACGTGAAATATAGGAAGGAATCGGATCAGAAAAATGTAGTGAATTAAGAGCAAATTTGATGAATTTTCTTTGTAGTCGCTCGATTCTATGAGAGTGATTCATATAAATGGGATTCCAGACTATAGATGCATATTCAATTTTTGAGCGAACTAAACAATTATAAAGGGTAATTCTAGTATATGGATCCTTGAAGTCCTTAGCGTACCTTATCAGAAAAGCTAGATTGCGGTAAGCTTTCGGAAGTACATAACAGATATGATTCACAAACGTGAAATTCCGATCAAAAACTACACAAAGATCTATAAATTCACTGTGGTAAGTTCAAACGTTGAGATGCTATACTTTGCGCTAATACTATTGAGGGATTTTGATACGGTCATATGAAAACATTTACTGATGTTGAGAGAAAGTGAATTCTGAGTACACCAATTAACAAGCCTGTTTAGATCATCCTGTAGTGATATAGCGTCACCCATACATTTGACTCTACGGAACAACTTAAGATCATCCGCATATAATAGAAAATTTGAGTTTTGAAAGCAATTTCCAATATCATTTATAAACAAAACAAACAGTAAAGGACCAAGAATACTACCCTGAGGAACACCGGACGTAGCAACAAACTGAGTGGACCTACAACTACCTAATTCTACGAACAAAAATCTATTAGACAAATAGGACTTTAACCAACACAAAAACGAAGAATGAAAGCCGAAAGCCATAAAAAGTAGACAAGAAAATTTTTGCTCAGTAAAATGTACTTAGAAATTTTTACTCAGTAAAAAGTAGGCAAGAAAATTTTTGCTCAGTAAAATGTAGTCATAGAGATTTTACTCAGTAGAAAGTAAACAGGGAAAATTTTTTTCAGTAAAAAATAGACATGGAAATTTATTCTCAGTAAAAAGTAGACATGGAAATTTTTTCTCAGTAAAAAGTAGACAGGGAAATTTTTTCTCAGTAAAAAGTAGACAGGGAAATGTTTAATCAGTAAAAAGTAGACATGGAGATTTTACTCTGTAAGAAGTAAACAGGGAAATTTTACTCAGCAAAAATAGACATGTAAATCTTCTCTGAGTAAAAAGTAGACAGAAAAGGAAATTTATAATATGTAAAAAGTAGACATGGAAGTTTTTATTCAGTAAAAAGTAGACAAGAAAATTTTTGCTCAGTAAAATGTACTTAGAAATTTTTACTCAGTATAAAGTAGACAAGAAAATTTTTGCTCAGTAAAAAGTAAATAGGGAAATTTTTACTCAGTAAAAAGTAGACATGGAGATTTTACTCAGTAGAAAGTAAACAGGGAAAATTTTTTTCAGTAAAAAATAGACATGGAAATTTATTCTCAGTAAGAAGTAGACATGGAAATTTTTTCTCAGTAAAAAGTAGACAGGGAAATGTTTAATCAGTAAAAAGTAGACATGGAGATTTTACTCAGTAAGAAGTAAACAGGGAAATTTTACTCAGCAAAAAGTAGACATGTAAATTTTCTCAGTAAAAAGTAGACAAGGAAGGAAATTTTTAATCAGTAAAAAGAAGACATGGAAGGTTTTGCTCAGTAAAAATTTTTGCTCAGTAAAATGTAGACTTAGAAATTTTTACGCAGTAAAAGGAAGACAAGAAAATGTTTGCTCAGTAAAAAGTAGACGGGGAAATTTTTACTCAGTAAAAGTAGACAGGGAAATTTTTAATCAGTAAAAAGTAGACATGGTAATTTTCGCCCAGTAAAAAGTAGACAGGGAAATTTTTACTCAGTAAAAGTAGACAGGGAAATTTTTGATCAGTAAAAAGTAGACATGCAAATTTTTACTCAATAAAACATGGAAATTTCTGCTCAGCAAAAAAGGACACACTGTTGCATTAGGAAAGCTCCAAATTCAAGAAGTCTTTATACGAAATTATTCCAAATGAGCTTAAATTGGTTCTATAATTGTATCGATACTGAGAATAAAATAGTTTTTAACTGCACACGGTAGGCAGGAAGCGACGATAGGTTGCATGAAAATGTCGAGAAAAAAGGAAAGTGGGGTTGTGTTATGTGATGTTTATAGATGGAACATCCGTTGAAATTAAAATCCGAGCTGCTCCTTTTTCAAGGATATCCACATTTTTTGTTTTTTTTGAAAGGATCAAATATTGAGAAAATCGAAAATTCGCCACCGTCCAAATTTTTCCGATTTCAATACATTATTTGGTCGCTAAGGGATACAAAAAAAGGTATTAAAAAGAAAAATGGACACCTGTAGTGGAAAAATCCAATGTGAACAGGACCTAAAGGATAACCACTGAAATATAAAATAACACAAAAAGTACCCACTTTAATTTGCGTATAACTCCTAACATGTTAACTCTACGTGAAAATTCCTTATAATATGTTTCATTCAGAATAAATAAAGGAATATTTCTTTGATATACAATTTTGATGTACCTGCAGTGGTTAATGCACTTTGGTCCATCTAAAGTGAAAATTTCAAAAAAAGTACGTTTTTTTTATGGTGCTATTTTAAGTTCAAATATTTTTCTAGTTTATGTAAATATTTTAATCTAATGATCCAATTCTCATTCTTACATATCTATACGTTAATATTAAAAAGAATTAGAGCTGAAATACGCGCTAGCTGTGCACGGTGGGCGGTAAGCAACAATAGGTTGCATGAAAATATCGAAAAAACGATCGCCGGCTAAACACTTACGTAAAATGATATTCTAATATACTTCATAAACACACAGCAAGCGTGAATAAAATCTCCAACATTTTTCTTAAACGAAAATTAGTACCAGCACACAGCTAGGCACATATTCGTTGGGCCATCGTTTTTACGATATTCCCATGCAACCTATTGTTGCTTCCCGCCCACCGTGCACAGCTAGCGCGTATCTCAGCTCTAACTCTTTTTTAGTATTAACGTAGAGATATGTAGGAATGAGAGTTGGATCATTAGATTAAAATATTTACATAAACTAGAAAAATATTTGAACTTAAAGTAGCACCATAAAAAAACGTACTTTTTTTGAAATTTTCACTTTAGATGCACAAAAGTACATTAAGCACTGCAGGTACATCAAAATTGTATATTAAAGAAATATTTCTTTATTTATTCTGAATGAAACATATAATAAGAAATTTTCACGTAGAGTTAACATTTTAGGAGTTATACGCAAATTAAAGTGGGTACTTTTTGTGTTATTTTATATTTCAGTGGTTATCCTTTAGGTCCTGTTCACATTGGATTTTTCCACTACAGGTGTCCTGTTTTCTTTTTAATACCTTTTTTTGTATCCCTTAGCGACCAAATAATGTATTGAAATCGGAAAAATTTGGACGGTGGCGAATATTCGATTTCCTCAATATTTGATCCTTTCAAAAAAAACAAAAAATGTGGATATCCTTGAAAAAGGAGCAGCTCGGATTTTAATTTCAACGGATGTTTCATCTATAAACATCACATAACACAACCCCACTTTCCTTTTTTCTCGACATTTTCATGCAACCTATCGTCGCTTCCTGCCTACCGTGTGCATACTTTCAAATTATTTACAAAGTTCCGAAAGCTCCCAAAAAACAATTTTAGCTCATTTAACCAACCCATAAAACACCAAGCTTTACCAAGAAAATCGATGAAGCGAGAAACTGAGCGCCCAGCTTGGACTAGACGGTTGATTGCCAACTTGTCAATGGCATGGTTATACTCGAACGACCACGCAACCAACTGAATCCACTTTAAATAATGGAGAAGGAATGACTGAGCAGAGGCAACAATGAGAAATCAGAAGTAACGTTTAAGTATAAGCAAACAAAAATGCATACCTGACAACAACAACAAATATGTAATACAATCAAGCGCAGAAAGTGAGTACAAAAATGAGATTGTGGTTGTGTGATGGGTAAGTAAGGTGTGAGCGACAAATTAAAAGTGACAAATTTATTAAGGACAAAAGTTAATGAGAAACGTTAAGTTGGAATGAGTTGGGCGGAGGCGCAGAGTGGCAGAAGCGACAAACGGCAGGCGAGATGGTTGAGTGGCGGGCTGGCAATAGTGATAATGGTGCTAATAGCTTCAATGGAAGAGGTCATGCAGCGCTGCTATAATAATCGGAACTCGGTAGAGAGGCCACAACCATTTACATAGATATACATACATATTTATAAAATGGCTTCATATCATTATACATACATATTTATAGATATGTATGCTTTTGCTTATGTAAATGAAATCTCACAAATTTGTAACTAAAATTAATAAGGTCATTTTACTGCCATCGAGAGCTGACTTTAATCTTGCAAGTCGCTCAATGCAACCGCGTAAGCAGTAAATGCTTGATAACGCGAACGACACGGCTGCCTTATATACATACATATGTACATATTTTAAATTCAATTGGATTAATAGAATTGAGAGTGCAGAAGATGATGATAGCATGATACAAAAGGAAATCTTAATTGAAAATGGAGCAAGTTTAATTATTGTGCTTCAATGAGCGCCAATAATGAGTTGCGCTTATTGAATCGGTTTCTCATAAGCGATGGGGATTTGTGAAGGCTTAGTTATGTGTGATCGAATGCTGTGGTCAGCAATTAAAGGTAAAATTGATAAGCGGATCTAACGTGGTGAGAAGTAATGAATTCTTTTGAGGAAGTAAAATGAATTACACGGTCACCGTTTAATGGTGGTAAGCGTTTTGGTAATGGGAAAAGTAATGAACGTGAAAATAGTAATCATAATATAAATGTCAGAGGTAAAGATAATGATAACAATTTCAAATGATTGTTTTTTTTTTCAGAGTTGTTTGTCGACCTTTAAAGGTTACATATCATATTAACTACACAAACTGTACTGTACGGGCCGTCGCACAATGGGTGATTGCGGCCAAAAATAAATTCAAAATTAAAGCATGAGTAAAACCATTTTTTTAAATAGAGATCGACAAATGTGTCAAATTGTAAGGAAAAAGCTTATATAAAAATTTTTGAGTCTCTTTTCGTTTAGCCGTACAGGGTGCCCGAAGTTGATCAAAAAATAGGTTATTTTATTTCTGAATGAACACGCCGCATACAAAATGCTCTATCTCATTTAACTGTTAACGCACGAACTCAGGTAATACATCATTACATAGATAATCATCTTCTCTTTCGGAAATTATAACCTAGTTGTAAATAACGTTCATTATTGAATTTATATGAATTTTCAAATATTGATAAAAAAATGTCGATGAGAAAAAAAATTTGCTCGACTTTGAATAAAAAAATAAAAAAAAAAACAAAAAATATGACCTCCTCAAATTTTTTTTATGCTTTGGAACAATATCTTCTTAATCAAACTGCATTTTCATTTTAAAAATCCACTTGCTCCATTCGCTTTTATAATTTTTTTCCCATTTGCCTAAAGCTCCGTTTTTGTAAACGCATTAATTATGTTAGTTTTGACATTATGAAAAACGTTTATATTTAGGCGACTAATCGAATATTTCTTTATCGTCTTGCAGTAAATGGTGCATGCTTTCAAATAATGAGGTAATTTTTTTTTATCAGCGTTAATTTATGTATATCTTTGGCAGCTTTTTCTTTTGAAATATAAAAAAATGTGTAAAAATTTTAAAGTTTTAAAATTAAATTAAAAAAAAAAAAAACAAAATATATGACCTCTTAAATTTTTTAATATTTGATAGCCCTAAATGTCTTTTATAAACAGGTGAAAAAATCGTAAAAATCCGTTTACTCCATTTTGTTTTATGAACTTTTTTATGGAAGATATTTTTTAAGTTTTCGTGCATTTTTCCCATAGAAACGCCCAGAAGTATGCTTCAAAAAGTTTTCATTTTTTCTTGTATGGGGAATATTTGTCAATTTAATGAAACTTAAATATAGATATTTCCAATTCTAATTAAGATATTCGAAGAAACTAAATGCTGTTTTCAAGGGTAATGATTGTGCTTTCAACTGGTTTAACCCTAATCACCGAATTTTGAAAAGTTACGTAAAACCGAAAGTGAGACTCTGAGGCTCACCTATGGGGAAATTTTGAAACACATTATTTTGGTATTTGTTTTTTACTTTTATTTATGCAGTAATGAATGCAGAAGCAATTTTATACATTCTTATAACGGTTAATGACAATTTTTTTAGTATATAAAGATAAAAAAGGTAATTTCATAAAATAGGGGATATTAATGAACTGCAATTTTCACACATTTTTGTAGTTGTTGAATGTTCATTATAAATGGTATTATTACATCTGTTATAAATTTGTTTTCGTGCACACAATGAGAAAAACTAAGAATCAAATGAATATGAATAAATATTTCATATGATCGCCTCTAATATATATTTTCCGCGATCAAATTTAAAAGTTTTAAAACGCAACGTTCGTGGTGAAATTACTGACGCATAAAAGCAGACGATCGTTCGTTTCCCTATCTGAACGCATCTTTTCCGTAATTTAGAATCTCAGTAAACAGAAAATGATAAGATTTTAATGGTTTTGATATTGCTCACTTTACCGTTCTCCATAATTTTATGACATCATATGATCTAAAGATCTATGGTGAAATACGACGAATTCACCAAAATCCGGGGGAAGTATGGTGAGTTAACAATGCAAAAACCTCACTGGATAAACCTTGTAAACAACGGATTCAAAATTTAGTTGAATTCTAGAAATGTAAGCTTATTACGATAAAGATACTTAAGGTGAGTCTTTGAGGCTCACTTTCGGTTTTTCGTTACAATTTTATACGATTGCAAAAAAAATGGTTAAAATAAATAAATAGCCCAAAGATCAACATTATTTCATAATTTATGAACACAAGTGGAGGAATACCCAAAATTTCAAGCAAAAAGCTTTTTTGGTTTACGAATTATTCGCTTTTAAACTTTAAAGTGAGACTGAGAGGCTCACTTTAGAGGATTAGGGTTAATCGAATTTGAGTGGAAAATAATTACATAAAAGATATTAAGCAGGGAATAGAGCCAAAAAACTAGAGTGCTGCCTACTGTCGAAATTCGACAGTTTTCTAGATGTTTTCTTATGCAACTATAGTTTTTGTATAATTGTTTGTTGTTATTGTCACTGTTACTATTTTATTATTGTTCCTGTTGATGCTGCTCCTTTTGTTGCTAATGTCACCGCTACTATTTTGTTGTTGTTGTTGGTATTGTTGTCGTTACTTGTCTTCACAATTCTCCTACATATGAACTTCTATCTATCTATTTCTGCTCTTTTCTTTCCTAAATTTCTTTCCTACTTATTCTTTCTTATTCTTTCTTATCATTCTTATTACTTGACTTTAATTTAAAAACGGTGAAGTGCTTTACCCGTTTTCCAAAATGCATTTGATTTATATTTCAAAAATGTATACACTAATCAAAATGGAGCATTTTAGCTATAATAGTTAGGAAAATGCTGAAATTTCAAAAATACCGTTATATGGGAGATGGGCGTATTTGTGGGTAGATTTTGTTCAAATTTTCACAGTTTACTAATTTCAACCAAAAAAGCTTGAGTTCCGAGTTTAAAGTTTCTAGCTCAATTATTACTATTTTTGGCCGCGTTTGTATGGAGGTGCCCCTACTGTGCGTCGCTCATTTAATAATAATAATAATAATAATAACCCACGCCCTCCAATCCCGCCCGACCGCACGAGAGGCGCACCCGTATGACGTACGGATATTTTTTATTTACATAAAATGCCGAGGTGTTGAGTGGCAGGAGTTTGTTAAGCGTCGAGATCTTAAACTGCTCAGCTACAGAGAAATAAAATCATCAGCTGAGTATAGTACAATTGAAGTTAGTCTTGAGAATTATAAAAGAATAATCGCTACTATGTGTTAAGATAAGACAGTATTTTTTCCCTTATAATGAAAAGTGAGTCCGAAATATCTAAAAAGCTGGAATAGGAATTAAAGCTCTTACATAAACCCCGGAAAGGTTCATTTAATTCAAAGTTTGATTTACACTGCTTTAAGTAGATAGGGTTGAAGTGTCTTGTTGAACGAGAAGGAATGTTAAAGTTTATTTCAGCTAGCAAGAAAGGAGAAAGAATTAAGCCATTCAAGAGCTTAACGATAAATATTACCCCTAACATTTCTCGTCGACTTGCAAGAGTCGGAAGATTAAGGAGTTTTAAACGGCTAGTATACGGTGGAAGATTGTAACCACAATCCCAAGGCAAATTTCTTAAAGCAAAAAGCAAAAACTGTTTTTGGACTGACTCTAAGCGATCAGAGTGAATCTGATAGTATGGATTCCAAACTATGGAACCATATTCCAATATAGGTCTTACTAAAGTTGTAAAGAGTGTTTTAGTTATGTATGGGTCGCTGAATTCCTTTGACCAACGTTTTACAAACGCTAAGACACCTCTTGCCTTATTTGCTGTAGCATTAATATGAATGTTAAAACTAAGTTTGCAGTCCATTATTACACCTAAATCCACAAACTCATTTACTTGTTCGAGGCCAAAGCCATTTATTGCATAAGAAGCTGGCTGTACGGTTTTCCGGGAAAAGCGCATGAATTTACATTTATTGAGGTTAAGTGGCATTAAGTTAGTGTCACACCAAGAAACTAAGGAATTTAAATCTTCCTGAAGCAAAGTTCTATCATCAAATGAAGAGATTGATCTAAAAAGCTTTACGTCGTCCGCATACAATGAAATTTTTGAGTGTTTAATTGTAGTAGTTATATCGTTAATAAATAGCAAAAACAGAATCGGGCCAAGGTGACTGCCTTGATGAACTCCTGAAGTAACATTAATAATAGACGAGTAAGCATTTTTGAAAATCACCCTTTGTGTTCTATTTAAAAGATATGAAGATATCCATTGCAAGAGGTTGGGCTGAAAGCCAAGAAGATCAAGTTTAAGAATCAGCAAGGAGTGATTGACTTTATCAAATGCTTTGCTGAAGTCCGTGTATATAACATCAGTGGGTAAGTTTTGAGAAAATCCATTAGAAATACTAGTGGTAAACTCCAGTAGGTTTGTGACCGTTGATTTACCCTTACAGAACCCGTGTTGTGAATCACAAATTAATGAGGACGTTGAATGAGACAATCTATTGGTAACTATTGCTTCAAATAATTTAGGAATAGCCGAAATATTTGCTATACCTCGATAATTTTCTATGGAGGACCTACTCCCGCTTTTATGAAGGGGGATAATGAATGACTCTTTCCATAGCATAGGGAAAATGCCTTGTTCCAAGGAACTATTGAATAATGCAGTTAGTGGTTTAAACAGGTTTATGGCACATTTTTTTAGAAAGCATGTTGGTATCTGGTCAGGACCATAACTAAATGACTCTTTTAATGATAGTAAGGCTGACAACACGTCCTCTGCAGATATATATGGTTTGTAAATTGATGTATTAGGAGATAATCGATATGGATAGTTACGAAATGGAAGTTCTTCTATGTTGGAATAATTATGTTTGAAAAATTGTGCAAAAAGATTGGAAATTTCTTGACTATCACTTGAAGTGTTGTCTTGATATCTCATAGCAGACGGAAACCCATTAACTTTTCTCTTGGAGTTTACGAAACTGTAAAACGATTTTGGATTACGAATAAAATTAGACTTAATTTTACGTATATAGGCTCTATAGCAATTTTTATTTAACACAAAGTATTGGCGTCTAAGCTCAGCATACTTTAAGTAGTCGGCATGCAAGCCCGATTTCTTGTATGATTTGAAAAATCGGGATTTCTTATTTTTTAAAGTTTTAAGCTCTTTTGTGAACCAAGGTTGTATTGGCTCACTGTACTCACGAACACGTTTAGGCACAAGTTTTTCAAATAGGCAATGAATAATTTTATTAAAAAGTAAAACGTTTTGCTCGACATCGTTATTGAATTTTGGCCATGTTAAACTAGCTAACTCATGATTAAGTTTTTTAAAGTTGGCCTTGGAAAAATTATAATATGTACTTGTGTTAGCTGAACTAGAAATGCAGCCATTAATATTGTTTACAATTTCGTATGTAATCTCTAGAGAAGGGTGGTATAAGTCCTCCGGTAGAACAAGAGGGTCACAGCGGTGAAGGACATACTTAGAGCTATCATCTACAAAAACTAAGTCTAAGATTTTCCCGTACGCATTCTGAAATATGTTCACCTGGTTGAGGGAAAGATCGGCAATCTGATCGAAAAAGCTATTCATGTCCGATCTCGATGAGTTCGGAATAATATTCTCCTCTGAAACGCTCCAAGAAATGCACGGAAGATTAAAATCGCCTAACACAAGCATAGAGTCAGAGGAGTTCATCAGCGCGTGTACATCTTTAAGCACAGATGCTAATTCCATATACACGCTTATATTGCAGGCTGGCGGGATATAGCAAGCAAATAAATAAATCCAATCCTTTCCTTGCTTAATTCGAATGCAAATCGACTCCACACCACCAATATTAGGTGTACTGACCACCTCAGAATGTAATGAGGACTTTACAGCAAACAAGACACCACCGCCGATTCTGTTTACGCGATCATTTCTATACACCTGATAATGGTTACAAAAGATTTCAGAATCGAAAACATGAGGCTTAAGCCATGTTTCGGTAAAAGAAATTACATTATAGACGCAGTCAATCGTTTTTAAATAAAAATCACTTAATTTGGTGTTCAGGCCCCTGACATTTTGATAGAAAATATTTAATGCGGAATTTAAGGTTATACTCAGTTTTTTGAAGCAGTACGAGAAATTTTCGCCGTATTGTGACCATGTATTTTAGGCCTGTTTTCAAACTCGCGAACAAAAGCACCAGGTGGCCAAAATGAACTGTTCAGTAAAGTTTGATAATCTTGAGGAGATACATCAATTTTAAAAGAAGAAATGTCTCTTGTGTATGAAAAGTTGAATTTTTTGATAAAAATATTTCCAGTAGAGATTTTGGACGAAATATAGCCCTTTAGATCATCCGCGGTTGTGTCTTTATCAAACCTAGATACGAATATTGATTTCTTCGGAGGAACGACAACCAACTTATTAACAATTGGTTCAGTCGTTTCGGGCATAGTTGATTGTACCGTAATACTTTCGAGAGGTGCATTAGAAGACCTAGAATTAGAAGATGAGTCCTTTGTAGAACAAGACCCCACAGTATGCGGATTCGGTGAAGCTAAGTCAATAAGTTCCTCCTGTGGTTGTACAGGATTTAACTGAAGATTTTTCAACATTGGCACATTACGTGGTCCAGAAGTGGAATCACCCGTCGTACCAAGTAAAGAAGGTAAAGATGCCGATGATGAAGAAGAGAGTTCTAGGCATTTAAATGAATTAAACAGATTTTCGTAGTGCTTGAATTTTTCAGTCAAAGAAAGTAGCTCTTTTCCTATCTCAGAGAAACCACTTCTCGTTTGGCTGAAAAGTTTAGAAAGATCTACTTCGGTCGACCTACAATTCACGCATGACCAACGCAAGCCCTTTCTGTCATTAATCAAATCCAGCATTCTGCCTGTTATGCCTGCACATTTTATATGAGCTAACCCATCACACAGCCAACAAGACACGAAACGCTCGGACTCACTTTTAACAGAACAGTTTTTATATATGCAAGACATATTTAGAGTATAAAATTATATTACAGATAATAAAAAGTAAGCAATCAGAGAAATTAAATAAGTGTCAAAACGAATGATAGAACCGAAAGGGTTAATAGATGCGAACAGTTTGAAAGACTGTAAAGTTAGTAAGTTAGTGACAGTTTGGAAAGTAGTGTAGTGTATATGACAGTGAGCAGTTTGAGATGCACAGCAAGACGCTTAAAAAGCAGACGCAAACAGCTGTGACAAGAGAAAGAGAATATAAAAATGAAAATGAAAAAGTGCAAAATAAAGAACGCAAAAAACACAAAAACAATTTATGTTAAAAAGATTAGCCACACAACTGCAACAACAATATGCAAAATGACTCGGCAATCACACTTGAAATTTTAAATTGAAAATATTCAATAAATAATTAACCAAAATCTGTTTAACTTTATTGCTTCTGTAGTGCACTAAATTAATCACTTTTTCGCAAAGAACTTTTAAATTAAAGTACAGATAACTCATACGCCATGGCATACATATAGAATTGTCATATCTGTCACTGTATTTTCTACTTTCTTTTTTCAAAAGCCACACTTGCAAATAGTGAAAATAATAAACGAAATACCTTTGCAGAAAACAGCATCAAATTTTACTTTCTAATTAAAATAAATGAAGCAAAATCATAGCAAAATTGTTGTTTAAAAAAAATTAACCTTTTCATGCAAATACCAAATGAATTTTGCGGCGCTTGCAATTCTGACAAGCGTTGATACTACATTTTATTGATATCAGATGACGCTGAATTATAAAAAAAGTATAAATATAATATTAGCTAGAGCCAAATAAATATACCGGTATTAATGTTATTACTGAAATTGGGTTAAGTAAATGTTACATGCATATGCTTTTGAAATGCCCAAGGCCACTCAATTAAATTAAAACATTTAAGGGTTTTTGTGTTGTTTTTTACATTGAATAAAAATAAATTTGTGTGTTTTTGTATGTTGCTGCTTAAAAATGAGAAAAAACTAATTTACAAAACACAAAATTTTAGTACGTGTTTGTTAGCATGCAAACCCGTCGAACACAGTCTTCAACTGTAGAGAATTTGTGGAGACTAAATCAGATAACTACTTTAAATCTATAACCATTATTAATCGAGAGTGAAGATAGTAAATTATACTAGAACTTGATTGTAAACTTATTAGAAGAAGTGTCAAATCTCAATGTCTACGAAAAATTGTCATTAGAATCTCATTAGAGAACTATTTAACTACATAAGGCTTCTACATTAGATTTCGATTTTAGAACTATGCCCCTTTTTGTTTGAGAACGCTGTGATTATCCACTGTTTCTTGAGTCGTTCTCTAAAGTTAAAGGTTTTAGTTGGAAAAGATTTAAATGTAGGATTTCATATTAACGCCATTTACCTAAAAAATATGTATGTATATAAAATACCTTTTTCGTAGCACTAAACCAAATCAAGTCAGAATTGAAGGAATTTGATGGGGTTCAGAATGGGGACCTGGAGGGATTTTGTCTTGGATAATAGACATAAAGAGTAATGTACGTAAGTACATAGGGAGATTGGCGGCGAATGCGGAAAGCTGTGGATGCAGAAAATAGAGAAAATATGAAAAAATTAATAGAGAAACATAATCGCAAGATTGTAGAAAGCCAAATATCAACCATTTTTCACATACATAAAGGCACTGCCAAACGATGCAATGAAAGTGCTTTCCGAAAGTGTCAAATCATTGAAAGAACTTTCATGAGTATCCAAACGACGCAATGAAAGTGTTTTCAGAAAGCACTTTTTACCTCCACTTTCCGAAAACTTTCATTACTTTTCGTTTGTCCACACGGTGAAAGGGAAATGATTTTTTGAAAGTACTTTCTGGCAGCTGTAAAATTAAATTCAAACAGCTGTGAGAGCAAGACAGATGTAGGAGAGCAAACAGCTTGTTGTGTGACTCACACAGTGTGATGCTAGCCACACACCTTGCAATTTTTTATACAACTTGAGCAAGTTGCGCTGGGGCTGTTGTATGAAGTTGTGTATCGGTTGTACGAAAAATCAAAAAGTTTTGATTTTTTGGCAAGTTGTACAACTTGGTTGCATCGTTTGGGGGCATGTTGTTCAACATTTCATTTTATGAGAATTCTTGAAGTGAACACATCAAATTAAAATAAGTAAAAATAAGCGAATTCAACACAAAAAACATAAATATTTTTAGAATAAATAACGCAAAATGGAAAGCTTGTAGGAACCACTTTTTGTAATATTTTTTCCTACGAGCGCAATATTATCCTATTCCATGTTCACTCAAAGTAATTTTTTACAAAATTAGATTGTACAACATGGTTGTACAATAAATTGCACCGTATGTAGGCAAACAGTCCAACTCGATTGCAACCGAGTTGGGTCAACGGTCGCACCGTGTATGGCTACGGTAAGAGCAAACAGCTGTGCGTGGAATGGTGATGGTGGAGACTTTTGTGTTTTTTGTGTTGATATGAAAAATATAACGTGATAATTAATTATTTTAATAATTGTATTTTGTTTATACATATGTATTTTTATAAAGAAAACATTTACATGCAGGTTCGATCATTTAGACAACACTCGTATCAGCTAGCAACTTTCAGAAAGTAAAACACTTTCAAATGTAACAATTGCAAGTGAAAAGTATTTCTGAAAAGTATTTTTCTCGCAGCTAGACGATGAAAGTTTTTCGTAAGAAAGTAATTGCTGAAATTTCGGAAAACACTTTAAGAAAGTACTTTTTTGGTGGCTACTCGAGAAAATTTTACTTTTTCACTTTCTGAAAGCACTTTCATTGCATCGTCTGGCAGGAGCTTAATTATAATCAACTGCAAGTATTTGATGGAATAAATTCTGCCAAAAACTTATTTTACTACATATTTGATAATTACGCATAACTAAATTTGAATACAATCAACTAATACGCTAAATAAATTAAATTTTGCTTCATTTTAATTTGAAAGAAAAAATTAGAAAATTTTAAAATTTATTAGCTCTATGAACTACAGACATATGTACATACATACATTTGTACAAACATATGTATGTACATACATTAGATAGGGTCGAAAAAAAATGTTGTAAAAGTCCGCCCCTAAATTTGAAGCTTATGTTGAGAGGGTTAAGGGACACACAAAAAAATTTTTTTTTGACCCCGCGAAATACCGCCGAAATTGTTTTTTTCATGTAACTTTGTTATTTATCATCAGATTTTTAAAATTTATACGTCATTAGTTTCGTATTTTGAAGCTCTCCACTTCCTTCTAATGTCCTTTTGAGCTCTGAAGTCGTGTTCACATAGTTGGGTCAGCTAACTTATTTGTATGTCCATGAATTTTCCTCTCTGTATTGCCAAATGAAAGTGCTTCAAAATTCATGACAATGTTGCCTTGAAACGGTTTTACTAAATTAATAAACAAAGAAGTTACGCCACAAAGAAGTTATTTAACGTAGATATTATTTAACTATTTTTTTTAAGCAATTCAGTATATGTAAAGTTGTAAAAGTCCGACCATACATTTGACGCTTATATTGAGAGGATTAAAGAAAAAAATTTTATTTTTTTTTCTGATCCCGCGAAATACCGCCGAAATAGTTTTTTTATTGTAACTTTGTTATTTGACTTCAGAGCTCAAAAGGACATTAGAAGGAAATGTGGAGCTTCGAAATACGAAAATAATGACGTATAAATTTTAAAAATCGGATGTTAAATAACAAAGTTACAAGAAAAAAACCATTTCGGAGGAATTTCGCGGGATCAGAAAAAAAAATAAAAATTTTTTCTTTAATCCTCTCAATATAAGCGTCAAATGTATGGTCGGACTTTTACAACTTTACATATATTGAATTGCTTAAAAAAATAAATTAAATAATAGCTACGTTAAATATTCGTAGTGACGTAACTTCTTTGTTTATTAATTTAGTAAAACCCTTTAAAGGCAACATTGTCATGAATTTTGAAGCACTTTCATTTGGCAAAACAAAAAGGATAATTCATGGACATACAAATAAGTTAGCTGACCCAACTATGTGAAAACGACTTCAGAGCTCAAAAGAGCATTAGAAGGAAGTGTAGAGCTGCAAAATACGAAAATAATGACGTGTCAATTTTAAAAATCGGATGAAAAATAACAAAGTTACAATAAAAAACGATTTCGGCGGTATTTCGCGGGATCAAAAAAAAAATTTTTTTTGAGTCCCTTAACCCTCTCAACATAAGCTTCAAATTTAGGGGCGGACTTTTACAACTTTTTTTTTCGTATGGGGACCAACCCTATCTAATGTACATATGTAGGTATTAAAAAATTAATTGAAATATTGCCTTTAATGGCATGAACTAAATTTGAAAAAATTTTATACAGAAAAATTTTCAATGCTCACCACAAACTATACAATAAATAAATAAAGGACATGCATAAACTGCAACAGCAATGCATATTACAAATTAAAAATTACAAAATTACATTCTGATTGTTTTAAATATATGTATGTATGTACCAAGAATGGGCATTTTTGCATTACCATTCAATAGTGAATGGTAATGCAAATGTGGCTGGCACTACCATTCATTGCATTCCCACTACAAGTATGATTTGTGGAAACCTATGATCGTAGTTTAGGTATTAAGTGGCCAATCTATTTAATAACGAGAAGGAAGTTTATGGGATATTCTACACATGGAATAAGGCTTAGAAAACTGATTGGAAACCAACGCGGCATTGCAATATGTCCTGTGTATATCAATAGGTTTTAAGGTTGTTAATAAATTTCTTTTAAACACGTAGGTAAAAAAATACTTATACTTATACAGTGGCTCACACAGGTATTTTGCATATGGCATTTGTTGAGAAAATATTGGAAATTCGCCTATTTTTTCGAATTCATTTGAAAATTTTGACATGATCTGATAGCTGAAGCTTCATACTACACAAAAACATTAATTAAAAAACATAAACACATTTCATCTTTAATATAAAATTATCAATTTTCTAAGCTAATTCCATGTGTAGAATATCTCACAAACTTCCTTCCCGTTATTAAATAGATTGGCTACTTCATGCCT
The DNA here is from genome assembly GCA_960531455.1 of Urophora cardui. Classification (NCBI taxonomy): domain Eukaryota; kingdom Metazoa; phylum Arthropoda; class Insecta; order Diptera; family Tephritidae; genus Urophora; species Urophora cardui. The sequence continues at coordinate 122,724,322 of OY482672.1, forward strand.
AAACTACGATCATAAATAGGTTTTCACAAATCACACTTGTAGTGGGAATGCAATGAATGGTAGTGCAAGCCACATTTGCATTCGCATTCACTACTGAATGGTAGTGCAAGGCACATTTGCATTACCATTCAATAGTGAATGGTAATGCAAATCAAATTTTCACTACCACTCATCAGTGATTGGAGAATGCAAGGCTGAATGAAATCAAAATTGAATGCACTGTGCCCAACCCTGGTATGTACATATCAAAAAATTGAATTCCATGTAAACAAAAACCTCGTAAACAAATCATAACACCTTTCCTTTTTTGTTTTTGTTTTGTTTGTTTTTCAAGCATATCTGCTTATAGAAATGCTCTAAATTATTGAACGCTGCCTCGCTTTTTCACTATAAACTTTCATTTCAATTACAAAACAAACCATCACCGAGCGCTTGTTTGTTGACTGCATGATAATCCAAAAACAAGCAAAAATTATAATAAACAAAAAAAAAAACAATTCAACAAATAAACTACATAAATAAAGCCTACAATTAGCAGCTACGAATTTTGTGCTGTACAAAACCACAGCCAACCAACCAACCAAATAACCAAAATTTTATTAATCACCAAGCGTGCGGATATCATTCATAATCATATTGTTTATTTATTGGGCTAGCTACAGAATTATGTAAATAAAGTGAAGTAATTTTAATTTTGGATTTTAATTTAATTTATTTTATTTATTTAGTTCTGTTTTCCAATTCATTTAATCGCCATATCATTTGTAAATATTGTAGCATACTTTTGGGCAATTTGCTATGCGTGAAATTATTGAAATTCATTTATAATTAAGCGCTTGCAATTACAGTACATCGACGATACGAGTATGTGCTGCTGTTTAAGCATTTGAGCGCAAATATTAATTTTTGTAAATGAAAAATTATTTTTGTAATGGCGAATGATTCTGATTCATTAGCTAGTAAATTTGGGGAAAATTAGCGCACTAGTTCTACGCTGTCAAATCAATTATTTTTTGACAGTTTATATGTATGTATGTAGATCAGTGTTTGATTTTCCTATGCACGCGTGCGGGAGCTTTTTATAGCTTTCACACCGACAGCCTCACACCGACAAGTGAAAGCACTTTGCAAATTTCTATGCAGTCAGCATTGAGCTATTGAGTTAGCAGGTTGTGTTGCTCGACCAGTCTCTGAGTGCTTGTAAATGATTGTGTGTTGGGTGTGGTTTTTTATTTGGATTTTTTACGTACTATTTTTTATTAGGAATCATGATTTTGCAGTTCGTCTCATATTTTTTTATTTTTATTTTTTTTTGTGGTTTTTTGTGAAGTTAATAATAAAAATACTATCCATTTGCAATTTAGAAATTGTAGTTTTCGCCAACGATTGAGTTTCTTTTGGGTGTAGCCAAGAGCTTTCGTGCTTTTAACACATGCACAATGTTTGAAATATTAGTGTGATAATCCCTGATGTAGATACATATTTTAATATTATTATACAGCTTAATATGTAATTTTTATAAAAACATCGAGCTTTTCACTTTGAAGTGAGCTAATCAGCTGTGGCCGCTGTGGTGCAGTGGGTAGAGTGCTCGCCTGCTATGCCAGAGGTCTCGGGTTCAAACCACGGTCCGAGCCAAACAAATTTTTCTAATTAGTAAAAATCCAATTATTGGGTTTTTTAAGAGCAGCGGTCACCTCTCGGCAGTGGGCGGCATACCCTCCGAGAGTATTTCTGCCATGAAAAAGCTTCTCACAAAAAATGCATTCGCCGTTCGGAGCCGGCATAAAACTGTAGGTCCACCCAATTAGTAGGAAAAACAAAAAGGAGCACACCTCGAATTGGGAGAGAAGCTCGGCCATAAAACTCGTCAGAGTTATAATAGCGCCATTGTATTATTATTATTATAATCAGCTGATTTCTTACTGACAGCAGGAAAGCTTTTGTCTGAGAGCAAATGATGATTAATAGGAAAGAAGTTATAATAGAAAAACCCCATTCAAGTGCTCAAGGCTTTATTAACCCCAGAATTAATTACAACACATGTTTTTGATTACAAAAAAAAGTAAGCATTCAATTTAAGTTCCTACGAAAGAAGCAGCATTGATTTCCAAATTATTTGAGGTTTCTACCAACAAAAAAAATTTCATAACTTTTTGGCTAGTATTTTCTTTGTAAATATAATAAATAATATTAAATTTACTTTAATACACGTGTATGTATGTGCGTACCGTAGTTGCACACACAATTGCTTTTCAACAAAATAATGCAATCTATGCGGTTTTATTTCTATAAAAGTCAACCACAAGAGCCACAAAATATGTGTACATAGTTACAAATGTTTTTTGAGCCAAAGTAAATGTCAAATGTTGTGAAGTATTAGATTTCAATTATAATTTGTTGTGGTGAAGTATTTTCATGCAAACACAATCAATTAAAAACAAGTAAATAATTTTTTTAGCCTTAAATGAAAATTACACAGTTCAACAGCATTTTTGGGAGCTGATTCCCACTAGGCGCATTTGTAAGGTTATGCGAGTTTTATTCATGCCAGGATACTTGCTTCTGTTAGATATACCGCAGGTACTGCTAAAGTATGTTGAACGGCACGTACAAATTGAGCACAGATCATTTCTTCACTGACTAAAGTAGGAGTTAAGAAGAGTAAACCGAAACAGAAAAGGTTTATACGAATGAAGTACATAACAAAGTGAGGTGGTAGGCAGCTGTATATTCAGCACAATTCATGCTGAATACCTAACGAAAATATAATAATGACTATATGAATAAAGCATGCGGTTTGGAATGAAAGCTTGAAGCTTTCACTTCATTGCCTTTTTTTTACTATACAAAGTCATTAATGCGAAGGCGGCCATCGCCGTGCGATAGTCATGGGGCATATTTAGTCATGGAAGTTGTTATCTCCCCTAAAGTAAATGTAAGGTGGAAGGTATTGATGATTTCAGTACGTAGTACCTTTGGGCCTACTGGGTTGATTTTCAAACAATTCTGTATGATCCACATACGACGTTTTTTTAGACAAATTGGAGGTGTTTCTTTTCTTCATTTTTTTGACCATTTAACCATTCAACCCATCTAGGACATGTAATGTAGAAAGGAACATTATTTTTCAAGGCTTTTGATAGTCTTAAGGCATTCACACGCTCACTAGACCGCGCTCCCTACTCGCTCCTTTCCAAACTGAGTAACTATCTTCTTAGCGCTTTTCGATATTTATGGTTCAGGCAAAGGATCGCCGGTATCACAATCATCGCTACCATCAGTAAAGATGTGAGTCACATGTGGATCCGACCTCTTACGTTTCTCTAAATCTGAATTTTCTAAAAAATACCTATATACTCCACTAGCAAATTTCTACAATCAGTTATTGGCAAAACCTTCAAATAATGACGAAATTTGGCATTATATTTTAACTGGCTTCTTGCGTAAATTTTTATGTATTTATAATAATCCTTCAATATTGTTATTACAACATTTCTCCTTTTTTTCGTTTTTTAAGTTCTGTGCAAAAATCGGGCAAAACATTAAACGTGTATTAATGCCTAAATATTTTCCTGTACACTTTTTTTCTATTTAGTTTGTGTTTTTGCTTTTTGTTTTTGTTTTTTTTTTGTTTTTGTTTTTTTTTTACTCCATTCACCTCATTTTTTGCTTACCCTTTTTTATTGCGCTCAACCAATATTTGGCAGCCAAAAAGGCCATTGGTTGGTTGGGGTCCTTTTGGCTGTTTGGCTGCTTGGCATCTGTTTTGGATGCCTCGTGTCCTTTCGCTTTTATTTATGACAGCCACACCAACCTATTGCTTATCTGCATTTTTATTACCTTTATCCGATTCTCCTTTTTTTGGTTTTATTTTTTGTTTGATTTCTTTTCAGGTTTGTCTGCAATTGGCTTAGCCATTTTGCCGCAATTGCAATATTGCAAACAAGCATTTTTATACTCAGCTGTACTAGTACACAGAGTATTATAGTTTTAATCACATAACGGTGGATTGTAACAGAATGAAATAATCGAGATAGATATAGACTTATATATATCAAAATGATCAGGGTGAAAAGAGAAATCGATTGAGCCATGTCCGTCCGTCCGTCCGTCTCTCCGTCCGTCCGTCTCTCCGTCCGTCCGTCCGTCCGTCTGTCCGTCCGTCTGTAAACACTCTAACTCGTGCAAAAATTGAGATATTTCGATGAAATTTGAAATGCAAGTTGGTATCGAGACTGGGACGGTTGGTATTGAAAATGGGCGAAATCGGACCACGACCACGCCCACTTTTACTATATAGAAAAAATCGGAAATTTGGTATCTCAGTCACTAATATAGCTGGAGCGATGAAATTTTGCCCACGTGTTGAGCTCAGCCCCTAGGAAGAAATTTTATGAAATTTTGGAAAATGGGCGGTGCCACGCCCACTTATTAAGGGTCAAACCTTTAAAGTTTTATATGTCATAACTCAGAAACCATTAAAGATATATCGATCAAATTTGGTACGCGTGATATACTTACTTAGGCAAACGTTTGGACGGAAAATAGTTAAAATCGGTTGACGGCCACGCCCACTTTTATATATGTATATTATAAAGTGACCTAATAAAAACATTTTAAGCCATATCTCTGTCAAATATAAAGATATATCATTGAAATTTTGTCGCATGAGTACAACTATGGACATAAAACAAAAAACACAAAAATTTTGGAAAATGGGCGGTGCCACGCCCACTTATTAAGGGGCAAACATTGAAAGTTTTATGAGTCATAACTCAGAAACCGTTAAAGATATATCGATGAAATTCGGTACGCGCGATATATGTACTTAGGCAAATGTTTGGACGAAAAATTTCCAAAATCGGTTGACGACCACGCCCACTTTTATATATGGGTCTTATAAAGTGACCTAATAAAAACATTTTAAGCGATATCTCTGTCAAATATAAAGGTATATCATTGAAATTTTATAGCAGGAGTCTAACTACGAACATAAGACAAAAACCGTAAAAATTTAGGAAAATGGGCGTGGCACCGCCTCTTTTTAGAGGCTGGAATATACGAGATTTCTTAGCCTATAACTCGACAAATAATTTATATATAATGACGAAACTTGGTGTGTACACTTTTATTACTTGTAGTAATACATGTTCAAAATTTTAGAGAAACCGGTTGACGGCCACGCCCACTTTCTATATATGGGTATTATAAAGCGACCTAATAAAAACATTTTAAGCGATATCTTTGTCAAATGTAAAGATAATTCATTGAAATTTTGTGGTATGATTTCTACAATAGACCGGAAATAAAAAATAGAAAAATTTTGGAAAATGGGCGTGGCACCGCCTCCTTTTAGACAAAGGAATCTACGAGATTTCGGAGCCCATAACTCGACAAATAATTGAGATATTATGATGAAACTTGGTTTATACACTTTTATAACTTGTATTAATAGACACGCAAAAATTTACTGAAATCGGTTTATGACCACGCCTACGTTTTAGCAAGGATATTTCTGGAACACGCTTTGGAAATTTGTAACGTGACATCTTTGTAACTGGAAGTCATAAAGGAATGAAATTTTGCACAAAGAATAATATTCATATGCTTAGTTGGATGACTGAAAAAATTTTGAAAATGGGCGTGGCTACGCCCACTTTATGCAGCACTTGCTTTATATAAAATCCATCAAACGCAAACAAACAATGAAAACATACAGCTGAGTATCTAATGTTCGATTCCACTCGAACTCAGGCTTCCTTACTTGTTTTATATTTATTTCATACACCTTTTTTACTAGAATCCTGTTTTTTATTATTGCTGGTTTTTTTTTGCAATTGATGGCCAAAGACAACAACAACGGCAACAGTTTTTCCATTGGCTCACCGCAATATAATATTAAGTTTTATATATAGTTAGGTAACGGTTCGCATGTGTTTGTTGTGGTATTAGAGAACGAACTTAACGTAAAAAATGCATTGTAAATAAGGTTTTCGATACACTAGGCACTGCAGAGTTACTTTACTTTTTAATGGAGTCTTAAAAGTTGAAGAACACGTAAAGCTAAAACAGATATTTAGCCTAGCATCATGCAACAAACTTCATTTAGACGAAATCTCTTTAAAATTAATGGCAGAATAATAAAATTCTGACCTAAAAGTTTGCAATATTTTTGATGAACTATTTTTTTGCATTGACTAAATGACAAAGCCTGTTTGAATAGCTTGTAAAAATGTTACTTAGTAACTAATTTACTACTTTATACTGAAATTCCTCTGACAAATAAGCTGTTTTCGTATGTTTTGAACTTCTTTTTTTAAATGCTTCCAGCTCAAATCTTCTAGAAGATTACCAATCAGATAATTTCACTGTGTATTTAAGACAAAAACCCACTAAAATGACAGCAGCAAAAATTATAAGCAAATATCAGTTGTCGCCAAAAAGTATGCAATATTTTTTCACAAGCATTTTGTTATATTGTGAATGAACACAACCATGAATTAACTAAATCAATTAAATAATATTATTTTTTATGTGCAGATGCATTTGTTTTTATTTTGTTTTATTATATTTTATTTCATTTTATTATTTTATTTCATTTCATTTTATTTTATTTTACTTTTATTTTACTTTTATTTTATTTTAGTTTTATTTTATTTTATTTTATTTTATTTTATTTTATTTTATTTCATTTAATTTTTTTTTTTCATTTTATTTTACTTTTATTTTATTTTATTTTATCTTATTTTATTTTACTTTTATTTTATTTTATTTTATTTTCTTTTATTTTATTTTATTATATTTTATTTTATTTTATTTTATTTTATTTTATTTTATTTTAGTTTTATTCTATTGTATTTTCATTTACTTATATTTTATGTTATTTTAATTTATTTTATTTTATTTTATTTTAGTTTTATTTTACTCTTATTTTACTTTATTTTATTTCATTTTATTTTACGTTATTTTATTTTATTTTTATTTTGTTTTCTTTTACTTTTATTTTATTGTATTTTTAATTTTACTTTTATATTTTATTTTATTTTATTTTAGTTTTGTTTTATTTTTTTTAATTATTTTATTTTATTTTACTTTTATTTTACTTTTATTTTATTTTATTTTACTTTTATTTTACTTTATTTTATTTGATTTTATTTTATTTTATTTTATTTTATTTTATTTTGTTTTATTTTATCTTATTTTATTTTATTTTAGTTTTATTTTATTTTCATTTACTTTTATTTTATTTTATTTTATTTTATTTTATTTTAGTTTTATTTTACTGTTATATTTTATTTTATTTTATTTTATTTTATTTTATTTTATTGTATTTTATTTTATTTTATTTTATTTTATTTTATTTTATTTTTATTTTAGTTTTGTTTTATTTTATTTTATTTTATTTTATTTTATTTTATTTTATTTTATTTTAAATTAATTATTTTATTTTATTTTACTTATATTTTATTTTTATTATACTTTATTTTATTTTACTTTATTTTATTTTATTTTATTTCATTTTATTTTATTTTATTTTATTTTATTTTATTTTATTTTTATTTTATATTCTTTTACTTTTATTTTATTTTATGTTATTTTATTTTATTTTTAAATTTAGTTTTATTTTACTTTTATATTTTATTTTATTTTATTTTAGGTTTGTTTTATTTTATTTTAATTATTTTATTTTATTTTACTTTATTTTATTTTATTTTATTTTATTTTACTTTTATTATACTTTTATTTTATTTTATTTTACTTTTATTTTATTTTATTTTATTTTATTTTACTTTTATTTTATTTTATTTTATTTTATTTTATTTTATTTTATTTTATTTTATTTTTATTTTATTTGAGTTTTATTTTATTTCATTTTTTTTTTTTATTTTATTGCTCTTAAAAGTTTGGATATTCTAATCATAAATTCGGACCGACAACTTTTTATTGCCGGCCCTAGACTTGTCTATGTTGGTATCTATGTACTGCTGTCTGCCTTTCTACGATTGCAAACCACACATTTCTAACACTCTTTTTTTAGACCGCTACTATTTGAATTGAATTGGCTTTTGCAGCCAATTTTGTGGCTTATTGCAATCACTCGTTTGGCCTTTTTCGAACTCAAATAAAAAATGTATGTATGTAGCTAAATAAATATGTTTGTATGCATATATGCATATACATATGTATATAGCAATTTTTTCTATATAAATATATTTGACGGCATTTTATTAGCTCTTTCTGTTGTTTGCCCTCACAACTTTTTGGCATTTCATTTGCAGCACAAACAGCAAATGGTTATTTTTACTGCAAAGAAAAAAACATTAAAAAGTATTTTTCTCATGCAAAATAATTTTAAGATTGGTTTAATTTAAAAGCTCGCAAAAACTGCTTTGACCTCTTTTCCAATCGAAAGTGTGTGTGTTTGGCACATCACCAGAAAAGTGAGGTTCCAAAAAGAGAAAGAAGACATTTTCCAACAACTAGGAAACTTCATTGTAGATATTTCCCTTTTCGTTATGTATGAAGACCATTCTCGAAGGGAAATTTTTAATAACAGAGTGAGACAGAAATATGTTGCCTTTTCGCCGGTTACTATAGTAACACATGTATCTCCGTCATTGTAACATTGTGCATGTGTTAAAAGCACAAAAACTCTTGGCTACACCCAAAAGAAACTGAATCATTGTCGAAAACTAAAATTTTTAAATTGAAAATGAATAATATTTTTATTATTAACTTCACAAAAAACTACAAACAAAGAAAAATAAAATAAAAAAATATGAGGCGAAATGCAAAATAATGATTCCTAATAAAAATATTACGTAAAAAAATCCAAATAAAAAAACCACCCCCAACACACAATCATTTACAAAAATTGAGAGACTGCTCGAGCAACACAACCTGCTAACTCAATAGCTCAATGCTGACACTGAACAGAAAGTTGCAAAATTTCTGCGCGTGAACGAAGTGCTTTGTCTTGTCGGTGTGAGGCTGACGGTGTGAAAGCTATAAAAAGCTCTCCCACGCGTAGATAGGAAATGCAAATCATTGATCTTAGTCTTTATCGAAAAGAGTTTGAATCTTTTCCAATAAAATACATATGAACATTGGAAACCTAAAAATGATTAGAAGATCGATCTCAATACGATTTAATACCCAGTAGTGCCAAATAAGGCATTTAAAGTTGAAATTAAATCAAAACATCAATGAATGCGAATCACTTCTCACTCAGCTTTTGAACCCTGGTCAGTGCATGCCCAAATTTATGCAACTCTGATTCTTTACTTATTTGCAATTCGAATTGCCAATTGCCACAGCGAAATATAATATTTGTTGTGGTTAAAGAAATGCCAATAAACCGCGGCAGTAATGGCAGTGGCAGTGGCGGGCAAGTTGCGGCTCAGCGTGTCAATATTTGCTACATTCATTTGACTTTAGCTTCGGCTTCGCTTTTGCCGCTCAAGCGGCTCAACGGTTGTTTGGTGGTTTATTTATTCGATTGGTGGTGGCACTATTTGTGGTGAATTATTGATGATTTAAACAGCTACATTTACGTATGCGAATATTGACCTCGGTTTGATCTCTTGTCAGTTGAGGATTATTTACGCTTAAACGCTACCAAGTACATAAACAATTAAATTTTTCATAGATTGACCTTTTTATTCGATTTTCGTTAAGAGAAATATAGTATTTCTTACTTTAAGAACGTCTTACAAACAAATTTTTCAATTTTATCTGGTCGCATTTAGAGTAAAATAAAAACGTAAATCCAATACTCATTGTATTCGCCATTATTTATTAGAAAATGAGCTTCGATATCCCATATAAATAATGAGCTGCTAATGATTTCATAACTAATCTCAGTATGGTTTACCAACTTTCATATTCTGTGTCTACATCTGCCCTGGCTCTCTGAATTGCAAATACTAATCTAATTTTCGAATCGTTCTAGCAACATAATTCACTTTAATTGCACATTATCCTGGCGTTATTCTAGTTTCCTGAATTTTTCCATTTTCATTTTCTTTAGCGACCTTCGTCACTTTTTACTTTTTACTTAATTCTTTGCTTCCCTTCGAAACTTTGCTCATTTCCGCTTTCGACTGCGATTTACCTGCCAACGCAGCCTGCGCACTTTAGCAGCGATAATCACGCGTTTCTATCTGGTTACATTGCATCATCAGCGCTGCTCATTAAAATGTGCAAAAATTCATTGATTTCAATTAAGTCATAAATACGAAGGAAGGACGGAAGGAAGAAAGCTCACAAGAAGCGCAAGTGGCGACAGGTTTGATAAGGACAGTGAGAGGAAGAGCAGATAGAAAAGAAAGAAAAGATATAGCGGATATAGAAGAGGACAGAAAAACATAGTTTTACAATCTCAACTCAAAAGCTTCTCGAAAGCTCGTAGAGCTTAACACCACTGCCCAAGGGGGCCCGATAACAATCTGGACTTTGCTTTTTTGCCCTTTGATGTACCAAGTGCTTCGCCGAGTTAGCAATCATCGAACAAAAATGTTTGAACCCATAATGAGTAGTAGCCATACTCGCTAACTGGTCGATAAAAATTTCCCTCTGCTCGCTATCATTCACATATAAATTTGGCAGAGGGAAATTTATAGGCAGCAGAGAAATTGTGAATCGAAAGCGGCTTTTATTTATATTTGCCATTTTCGTTGCCAGCAAAGTTGGCGCGCATAATTTAATTACTCTCGGTTTTGACTTTGCCGCATTTGCGCTGTAGCCAACGTAGCAAATTCTGCGATTTATATTTCATACCTCCAACAGAGTGCATTAATGCGGTTGGCAATATTTTTGATTTGATTCCAGTTTTGTATTGAAATTTTTTTTTTATTATAATTTCTGCCACTTCTTCAAATTTCCTTTTCTCCACTGCGCGACTTTCCTTTTCGCGCTCATGCTCATGCTAATTTATTTTAATCATAACTTTTAAGCTAATAATCAGCAGAGGTTAACCGCGTTGGTTGGATAACGTTTCGGCTGCGGCTACGGCTACGAATTGCTTGATTTGAACCAATTGACGCGGTGGAAAGTAAAGCTGTTGGTTGGCAACACTTTTTTCATGGCTTAAATACATTAGCAAACAGTTTTTTCTATGAGGGAAAATTAAGAATTATTAAAAGTTTGTTTGCGAATGAAATGATTTGTTACACTGTCAAACTGTGTCACATTGTTCTACTGGTATATTGTAATATTATTATATTGTAATATTGTCATATTGTTATGTTGTTCTATCGTTATACTGTTATACTTTTATAGAGTTATACTGTTATATTGTTATATTGTTCTATTGTTATACTGTTATATTGTTATATTGTCATGGTGTTAGTGTTATATTGTTATATTGTTGTATTGTTATATTGTTATATTGTTTTATTGTTATACTGTTATATTGTTTAATTGTTATATTGTTGTATTTTTATATTGTTTTATTGTTATACTGTTATACTGTTATATTGTTATATTGTCATATTGTCATATCGTTATATTGTTATATTGTTTTGTTGTTATACTGTTATATTGTTGTATTGTTATATTGTTTTTTGTTATACTGTTCTATTGTTTTATTGTTGTATTGTTTTGTTATACTGTTATATTGTTATATTGTCATATCGTTATATTGTTCTACTGTTATATTGTTTTATTGTTATATTGTTGTATTGTTATATTGTTATACTGTTATATTGTGATATTGTTGTATTGTTATATTGTTCTTCTGTTATACTGTTATATTGTTATACCGTTATATTGTTGTATTATTATATTACTTTATTGTTATACTGTTATATTGTTATATCGTTATATTTTTATATTAGTGTATTGTCATATTGTTATGCTGTTATATTGTTATATTGTCATATCGTTATATTTTTATTATTTTATTGTATTGTCATATTGTTATACTGTTATATTGTCATATCGTTATATTTTTACATTATTGTATTGTCATATTGTCATATTGTTATACTGTTATATTGTTATATTGTGATATCGTTATATTGTTATACATTGTTATATTTTTGTAACGTTATATTACTATACAGTTATACTTTTAGACTTTCTTTGCTCTCGCTAATTCCGAGTTGTGTTCAAGAGTATGAGCTTCGCATTTAACTTGGGAATCTTTTGCAGAAACGTTTTTCTATAATTTTTCTCTCACTAAGACAATGTCTTCCTATTACTTTGCAATATTATATTTATGGTTTTTTGTATTTCCGCTCTTTGTTGCCCTTGTTTCCCACTTACTCCCGCAAGCAAAATCATGTTCTCCTAATGGAATAAAAAAACAACATTTTCATATCTCTTATTTTATCTGAGCGCAAGTGATGATGCGCCACTCTAAACTTTTTTTTCGTTTCTTTTGCAGTTTTTATACGTGTCGCTGTTTTTTATCTACATAATGATGGCATGTACTGTTTCTCTGTGTTCATTTATCTTCTTCAGCCGTGAACGTAACCGTGGAACAATCCTACGAAGCGCCCTGTACTGACCAGAACTCCACAGCAGCGCCGACTTCCGTTTGTGCTTGTTGTGGTTAAAAGCGGAAAAAACGTGTTCCCCGCAAAATAAAGCAAAACAAAATACAAAAAAAAAGCGTTGCGCTAATCTCAGCGGTGGCTCTGTTCTGACTGTCCCTAATACTGTTATAAATAGCCTTTCCGGCACAAGCGGTTATAGTAAGTGAGGTACGTACTTTGTTGTTGATTTTTTGTGTTTTTTTATACATATGCACATACATAAGTGATTTTGCTTTGCACAGTTTTTCTTGTAAGTACTTGCTAATTTTTTTCATTTCCGTTTCAATATCGGATGGATCTCTGGTATTTTTATACCTGGTTGAGCGTAGTGTTTAGTGAGAATGAGAAGGAAGGCATCTGTAGCTAATTAATATGGGTTGGTTGGTCGGTTTGAGTTGCGACTTCAATTGGTGTCGAATCGCCGTTTTGATAACACGACTCGTGACTAAATAACCAGAAGAGAGTAAAATAGAATATCAATTCGGAAACCAGGGCAAGTTCTTTCTAGGCAGGACGAAGACGCGCGCATAGCACCAATAGCTCAATGTACCGCAGTTAAGCGGGTAATGTCTCTTCTGTTCATCTTTAGCATGGCTGTGGAACGTATTTCATTTTATGAAGGGCACAGACCTCTGCAGACCCTGCTGATCCGCAACCGCTTTCATCTGGTTTTGGCCTGCTCGAACCAGTGCCGAGAGTTTTGGCCCTTGATGAAACCCAGGGGCGCAGGACGGTCTTGCGCGATATGCCAAATCACAGCTGGCTACAATTTTCAATACTCTAAACGTATTCGGTTTCTCGTGCATTTTAAAATTTTCTTTTTTTCTGACATGTGCGACAACTATCATCATCATACTCTTTTTTTTTATAAAAAAAAACATCACCCAAATTTCAAGTGTTATTTACTGCATTTACCCGATTTTCGCGCAACTTCTGACACTCCCGCGCCAACTTTTGGCAACTAAACTAACTGCACTTTTGGCTCAATGAACAAAAAAACACAAACACACTAAACATTTTGTGCACAGCAATTTCGCAGAAAAAGTCCTGTGGAATGTCGTGTGCAACGCTGTTTTAAATAAATCATAACTTTATTTACACACATTTTATATTTTTTTGGTTTTTATTTTTGTTGTTGGCGGTATTTCATTTAACTGCTCGCTGTGTACAACACGTACTAATAATGTGTTGAGCTAGATAAAAATTAAAATAATAATAATAACAACAAGGACAGCAGAAAAACAAAAAAAGAGGTTGAAATTAAAAAAAAAAAGTTAATTATGTAAATGTGGCAACAATGCGCGTAATATGCAGAAATAAAGTTAAGTGAATAGTGGGGTATACTTTTTTTAGGTTGTCAAGGTTCCCAAAAAGATAACTATTTTCTTTAATTAAAAAAAAAATTAAAAAATTAGTTGAAATTTGCAGCAATTCTCGATAACCACTAAATGGAATAACACGAAAATTTTCGCACTTATTTAATAATAATACCCAACGGTTTACCCTCCATATCCCGCCCGACCGAGGCGAGGGGCGCCAATCCGCCTGACGCACGGATATGTGTTTTTTTTTTGAGGCGAGTCTGATTTGTCAAACGGGCTGGAGTGATTATTAAAGTCATGGCATAAGCGGCGGAATGGTTCATTTAATTCGAAATTTGTTTTGCAAGGATCACTTAGATGCTTAAGTCCAGTGATTAATTTAACCATAAAAACTATACCAAGCATCTCTCTACGACTAGAAAGTGAAGGCAAATTAATGATAACTTTTTGGTTGCTTGTTTTTCCGACAGGGTAGGAATTTGATGTATTGTGGAAAGATTTTCCGTCATCCCTTGTCAAGTTTGGTTTGGAGACAAACCGGAACGTTCAGAACGAAAGAAGACACTGAAGATGGCGCATATTAGCCGAAACCGGTTTGTCTCCAAACCAAACTTGACAAGGGATGACGGAAAATCTTTCCTCAATACCGCAAATTAATGAGTTTTAAAGGAGAAGTGTAAGGTGGAAGAATGTAATCTGAGTCCCAACGAAAGTTACGCAAAGCAAAATGCAGGAACTGCTTTTGGACAGATTCTATTTTATCTGAAAAACACTGGTAGTGGGGATTCCAAATAATAGATGCGTATTCCAAGATAGGTCTAACTAAGCCTATAAATAGAGCTTTTGTGACGTAAGGATCGTTCAACTCTTTAGACCATCGCTTTATAAATGCAAAGACAGCTTTAGTTTTGTTGACAGTGGAGTTTATATGGAGGTTAAAGGTGAGTTTGGAGTCCATTGTGACGCCGAGATCGATAAAATTAGTTACCTGTTCTAGATTATGCTGTGATATTTTATAAGAAGCTGGTTGTACTGTTATTCGAGAAAAGCACATAACTTTACATTTTTTTAAGTTTAGCGGCATGCAGTTTGCTTTACACCAATGAACAAGGTTGTTAAGATCTGCTTGTAAGAAAGATCTTCCAGCAGAAAACCCATGTTGAGATGGCGATATTGATGAGGAAATAGAGTACTTCAGATAATTAACAATGATCGCCTCAAATAATTTTGGAACCGCTGACAGCTTGGCTATGCTCGATAATTTTCAATAGAAGACCTACTGCCATTTTTGTGTAGGGGTATTATAAAAGATTCTTTCCAAACTAATGGGAAAACACCTTTTTTAGAGATAAGTTAAATAAGGCTGTTAGGGGCTTGTAAATATTTTCAGCACACTTTTTAAGAAAACAAGCAATCAGCTAAGTGTAATGCAGCGAACAGTTTTAACAACAACAAACAAGTGCAAACAGCTGTGAATAAGAAATGACAAATAAATAAGCAAAACAAAATAAATCAAAATGTGCACAAACAAAAACAATAAGTAATTAATAAAGTATATGAAAAAAGATCAGAAACAACAATAACAATAAATATGAGACGATGACTCGGCACATAAAATTAAAATCATAAATAATGATCAAAAATCAAATAAATTTCAAAATCACTTATTTCTAGTGGTGCACAGTAATATTTACTAATGGCGTTTTTGATTCTGGCATAAAATGTTACCCTTTAATATCTCAATTATGAAATTACGTAACCTGTCTTCGTTTTAAATGGCTGGTTTTGTAGATGATGATGCCCTCTGACCAGAGATCAGCAGCGGTGCACCGCATTTTCTAAAGCACCGCAAAAATACTTATTTTTTGAGTGGCTCAAAAAATAAGTACCCAGAAAAAAAATTCACCGCCACCGCATTGATTGAAAACCTAAATGATATTGCGGTATGTAGTGTTGTTTACACCGCATACCGCAAACACCGCATAACGCAAACACCGTATACCGCAAACACCGCATATCGCAAACACCGCATATCGCAAACACCGCAATCACCGCAAACACCGCATTTGTTTATTTGTATGCTATTCAGTGTTGCCGGAAATTTTTCACACACTGCAAAGGTATAGGCAATTGAAAATTCATTTGTACATAAATACATAGATATGAGTTACTGATTATAAGATATACAGCAAATTTATTCTCAATTATTTTTTTTTATTTTTGTGTGCTTTGTTTTTTGTGGAAGTTTTTTTAATAATAAAATATTTTTCAATAATGAAATAATCAAAAACTCATTTTTGAAATCCAATACGACTAATAGGGCCATCAGAATGAATACTCTTCTGTCAAACTAGCAATCCGTTTAATTGACAACATAGTTGAATTAAATGTATTTAAATGACGATCGACACATTCAGTACTTCAGCTTTGCCGTAAAAAGACATCTAATTCAACTATGTTTCTCAGTTAAACGAATTGCTAGATTGACGGAAAAGTGTTCATTCCGACGGGCGCATAATAAAATGTATAAAAATAAACATTTGTATTGTTTTTGCTCCAATAAAATGACAAAAACTTCGGTTTCAATCAATGTATCGTAGCCAATTTTATCGATTGTGAAAATTGAATGAATGCCTCGTTGGAAAATAAAGAATTATTTCACAGACAAACAAAAATGTGTAAACAAAACTTATAGTTGTATGTGTATTACTAAGAAACCATAAATGTGATTCAAGGATTTTAGGAAAAAACTCTATTTCATGTAAATAGGACATATTTTTATTTTGAAATTCATTAGTCAAATTATTTGCAATGTAAACAAACTCTAAATTTTAAGTGGCACTTTCAATGAAAAAATTAAAAAAAAAAACCAATCCTGAGAGTTTTCCTATATAGGTATTCTTTGGTTAAAATCAAATTGTAATTAGTAGTATTTTTCATCAGAAATCCATAAGACGGTAAAAATTACAAACAAAAAATCGTACTGGCAACATTGTAAATATCTCTATTTGGGAAATGCGGTGTTTGCGGTATGCGGTGTTTGCGATATGCGGTGTTTGCGGTATACGGTGTTTACGATATGCGGTGTTTGCGGTGTTGTGATATCCATACTACCGCATACCGGAATTGATCAAGAAAATGCGGTACGGTGTTTATTATGATCGCATATTTTGCGGTTGCGGTCATACTCCCACCGCATTTTTTATGAGTATACTCTAAATCACAAAAAATGTATCGCATGCTGATCTCTGCCTCTGACTAAGCTAGAGGTCAATATTCGCTGAAATTACCACACAAGCTTACAATATGGCTAAGAAAATCAAGCAGGGCAACATTTTTTCCAGAAACGAAAACGGCATAATTTTTCAATCACTTCAATTAACTTAGGCTTGAATTAATTTAAAGAAATTTAACAATAAATTAAGAGCAAAAAATAAAGGTTATGGTAAAGGGAAAGTGAATGGGATAAGGAAATGAAAAAGGGAAGGGGCAATGAAAACGAAAATGAAAGGGAAAGAAGGGGGAAAGAAAAGGAAAAAGATGGGGAAGATAATAGTAGAGGGGGAGTCTCATAATAACATAAAAACATTTTTCGTCGCTGCAACGGGTATTTGCTTGTATCTAATAATACAACTCAAGTCTAATAACCAAGGCTTAGAAAATACTTTAAAAAATTAACAAAACAATGCAACTTACAAACATGTATTAGGTACCGAAAATACAAGTGCTGTCACTTTATGCGCCAGCCATTAGCAAAACGGTCATTCCAAATTGATTTATGTATAATATATTTTTTAATGTGCTCTTTATCCTCTTATGTGTCTCTATTTTTTTATATTATTGTTTTTTTTTTTTTTTTTGCTTTAAAACAATATTTTATTTTTATATTTGTTTGCTTTTTTTCTTTGCCAATTCACGTTATCAAAAACTTTCTGCTGTCACGTTGAAATAAATATGCCCTAACATATTTTATTATGCTTAACTGTTTATCATAAAACTCAACCAAAGTAAAGCTTACTTACACAAACAAAAAAAAACATTTGTTGTTGTTGCTGTTGTTATTTTTATTTACTATGTTTTGTTGCTCTCATGCCTGATCGCTGCGCACATTAAAGCGTCAAAAATAAAGCAAAGGGCCGATAATATAATAAAGATAAGCTCACTTGGGCACGTGCTAAACGTGCTTGTCCAACGGAGTGAATATCCGTCAACGCTCCTAAAAGTATGCAATAAATTTTGCAGTAAATTTGAAATTCTTCTTAGATAAAATCAAACTTTTTAAGTTCATAAAAAAAGCTGTGACGCTGCTGCTGCTCATTATTTTTGGCCCAAAGGCATGCACTTGCATTTGCGTTGATGTGCTGAATTTTAAAATGGCCTGAGCGCCAAAAAGTATGCAAACACGTTAATAAAGTGTTAGTGAAGTTATAAAGTAAAGTGAAGTTAAGATTCTTTTTCTTGCATATAATTTATGTTTACGTTACAAAGTGTTGTAAATAAAAGAACCAAAAGAGAAAAAAAAAAGAAATAGTTTCGCGCAACATTAATTTATTTTTTGAACTGCTTTTTCACAGCTGTCTAGCGGTTTGGAGTCGGTAAGGGCAAGCCTGAACAGCTAGCTGGAAATGACTAGCCTCATAGTCGAACGTAGGCCAAATCTTTACAGAAATCCTTAAGCAATTTGTGTTAGAATAAGCCGTTTTCCATTTCCTAGAGATACTCTACGCCCAAATATAAATAAATAATGTATTCTAGTTATATGTGAAATAATATTTCCGCTCTCATTTCCTTAAACTCAAATATTTACAAGGAATATTTTGCTTTTCTTTAATTCCTTTCGCTTTTTTCCGACCACCTGTCGTCAGATTTTTGTTTACTGATGTTTGATTTTTCGTCAAAACAAAGTCTGTCACCAACCACATGTGTATGGTATTTGTACTTATTTATGTATGTAGATATTAAATTAAGACAAGTAAACACATATCAACAAACATTTTGCTGAAGGCATTTCAACAGCGAATACTTAACACAAAAGCAAAGGCAGAAGTGCAAGTGAATGTAAAGGAAGAAACAAGCCAGCAAGTTGTAAAAAAAATCTTGGAAATCGCGCAATTTTAAATTTTATTCACAGCACTTGCTCGGTTCATACGTATGCCTTTATGTAGTATGAGAAATTACAAGCCAAACATCATACTGGCTTAAAACATACCTTAAGGCGCATGGAAAAATAAAGGGAAAACGTAAATGAAAATGAAAGTGCTTTGTCCGTATTTAAATATTTTACCTTTAAAGTTATAATAAACAAAAACTTAATGCAAATACATAATTTTTTAAATTATTCGTGACATTAAACTTTGTAATCTACTTTTAGGCATAGCGCAGTAAAATGGTTTTTGTGCTTGTTTTTGTCAAAATTACAACAAAGCATGTACAAAAAAAGTTAACATTTTCTTTTACATTATATTACGTGTCCATTAACATTAAAACATTGAAAAAATTTTATGATTTCTGAAAGCTTTAGTAGGTACTAGTCGGTAAAGAGCATAAAAATATGTGAGTGTTATATGCAAATTACTGC
This sequence comes from Urophora cardui, assembly GCA_960531455.1. Taxonomy (NCBI): domain Eukaryota; kingdom Metazoa; phylum Arthropoda; class Insecta; order Diptera; family Tephritidae; genus Urophora; species Urophora cardui. Next base: position 122,743,764 of record OY482672.1, read on the forward strand.
ACATTTAGGCCGTTGAACAGACATAAAATACAAAAGATAATACACATAGACAAATGACATTTTTTATTTACGAGTTTCTTTAAAATATTTATGAGTGTATTTTTGGGAAAAATAAAAATGCTAGTAGCACAAGCAAAACCGAGAAATTTGAATGGAATATCTATGTCATTATTAAATTTTTAATTTGCATGCTTTTAGGCGCTTTGCAATGGTTGTATTTATTACAGGATGGCATTTTTAAGATAAATATCATGTTATTAATGGAAAATTTTGCATATTATTATAGGGATAATAAAAAATATACATAAGTAAATAAGTGGAAAAGGTTGGAGGAATGAAATGGATTCAAGAAGAAGGTTTATGGAAGCAGTCGAATATTAATTTCTGAATACAAAGAATTTTGATTTCGAATGCATGAGTTGTAAGTGATGAGCCGTTATTAGAAATTATTAGTTCAATAAATTCTACCGCTTTGCTCCAGTTGGCCTCCACTTGCTTCAGGTCTGGGTTATTTTCGGGTTTATATCTCACAAGTGTTTTCTCATTAATACGGTTTTGCCATTAAGACGGTTTTCCCATTATCATTAAAAAAAAAAAGCATGTTGCCACTTTTCTAATGATAATTACTTTTTTTTTTTTGATTTAGACAACAAACTTCTCAAATAATTCCTTAGTTCCTTCTTGATGTCCATTGGTCCGGTGTTGTATCTTTATAAAGACCACACTAAAGTGATAAGGTACCCCTATATTTATCTTCCCTCTTCCCCTTTGGGATATTTGAAAAATAGGTACTTTGACAATAAGTGCTGAGAAAATTGTTTTCGCTTAGATATAGAACAGTTTTTGGAGCAAAGTTGGTTCGCCTAGAAGTATGCAGCATAAAGGTATATTATGTAACGTCAGTGATACGTTCCATGTCACCTTTCATAAATAACGTATTCACTCTTTTGCCAATCACATATGTATGTAGATTTTGCCTTTTGCACTCGTAACTTCCCTTTTATATATACTAGTACAAGAATGTAAAAAACCTTGCGAACAGTCGATATATGGGACATTCCATTGTGACTCCTGGGACATTTGACTCCAGAGCTTATTCAACTTTGAATTATAAAACTGACATTGGGACTTAAATTGCTATGAAATATATTTACCGACATGGATAAATATCTAGTACAACAAATACATTAAAAGAATTGGCTAAATAATAATAAATAGCTTTGTAACTACTCAGTAAATGAGTGTGACTCCTGGGACACCGAAAAATCCCTTTGTTGCTCCTTTATGAGCACGAATACGAATTTTAGTTCAACTATCACCTACAATTTGTATATGGTCGAAAAAACATACTGCATAGTACCATATTCTATACAAATATTTTATATATTCAAATTCAATTAACTATTTTCAATATTTAAAATTTTGACTCCTGGGACAAGTGCGAAATATGTAATATACTAGATTATTGAAATCAGTTTTATTATTGTTTTAGCCCTTTTTGACCAAGTTATTCATAAATCTCTCCCAGCAGATTTGAAACCAAGCCAAATAAATGAAAAAAATAAAGTGAATGCAAAATAATACTTATATTTACTTCAAAGTTCTGATTAAATATTTATTTAAAACAAGTCGAATTCAACATCAATAGAAACAATTATTTAAAACTATATAATAAAATCTAAAAACATTTCAAAATTTCGTTTCAGAATCTTCTATTTTAAGTACAGGTTTGCCCTAATACATTAGAGTTCAGAATCGTGTGACTCCTGGAACATATTTCAAAAAAGTCTAGAAACCACAGTATGACCCTATTAACTTAAAAAATGTATTTAGACGGTGAACAGGCTTTTAATCCTTAATTTCATAAATATCTGGTTTCATAGGCTCATACCTGAGGTTACCAGACCAATTTTTATGCCTTTTCGTGTGACTCGTGGGACACCCTATATGAATCAATTATATATATAGATATACACAAAAATCACATATTTTTTTTTATTTTTAGTGATGCAATTATTTAAATTTTTCTCTGCTTTACTTGAATGACTTGTAATTTTTTTTTACAAATGAAAATATAGCTAATATAGCAATGCAAACATGACCAAACTTTTTCCGCAAAATATTTAGGTGTGAAGTCAAAGTTCTATGGACAAAAATTTTGGGTTTTTACAGATATTTCTATATTTCTGTTACCAGATTAGGAAAGTGTACACATTTAGTTACAGGTAACTGAATAAATAGGAATGATTAGTAGCATTTTAAATTTTATGTCGTTTTCCTCTTTTGGCTGGAATGTCACGACAACAGAGCATGGTTTGCAGTATCACCGACGATAAGCTCTCTTTTATTCACAGAAGGCACGCATATTTGATGTTTTGTTTTGTATGGCTCTCCGCTGCCAGACAGTGAACTACATACAATGAAATTCTAGCACAATTCAATTTGCCAGCCGAAGCAAATAATGGCTTTGTTGAAATTTTGATTAAAAATTATTTTCTTTTATACATTTTTTTCTTTAATTTACATATTAGCATAAAAAGATATAAACATACACACATATATGTATGTTTGCATTAAAATATTATTTGGCAACATAAAATATTCATATATGTATATGTTTTGAATATTGCTTTCAATATACCTTTAATAGATTTTCGTGCGTTTTATGTACACATTAATACTCATTTATGTACACGGAAATGCGCTGAAAATGTCATATGCAAACACATGCATATTTATGCACATTTATGTGTACATGTATACGAGAAAACATATGTATGTAAGTATAATACATACATATATGTAGGTATATATGTATATATTGTGTAAACTTTATTACCACTTCCCTGCAGCGAAATTAACCAGTTGCAAACTAGAATTATACCAGTTTGCAGGGTACAATCAACTACTTGCCCGACTGTAAATTTCCCGTGTAAACATCTGGTATTTTTCGTGTGTTAATGTCCTACGAAATGGCAATTGTCTTCCTCTGCATCAGCTCATACCAGTTAAATACCAGTCGAACACATACCCAAAATAAGTTAGTTCACACCCTGCAAAAAAATGTGCGATTAATACCGAAAGATATTTGTCCCGGATTGATCTCTTTCGAGAACAATCGGTCCACAATTAGTCCCCGATAGTTCCCGTACGGGTATAAATGTAGACTAATTGTAGACCACTTGTTCCCGAACGGGTATAAATGTAGATTAATCGCTTTCATCCCGAACGGGTATAAATGTAGATTAATCGCTTTCATTCCGAACGGGTACAAATCTAGATTCCTTAAATGTAGAAATTTTACAAAAATATGCAATGTATTTAAAAATTGTAGAACAACCGGTAAAACGAGTTGAGCACCCTTTGTTTTAATAACAATGACAATAACAAAATGTTGCCTAAAATATTCTATGAAAAAATCCTTTACATTACGCTCATATAATGCATACTCAAAACTTACAATTTTTTTATTTATTTATTGAGATTTTTTTTGTCAAAAGTAAAACATTATATAATCTTTATTTAAATATGCATGAACATTTACAATTTTTTAAAGATTGTTATTAAGAATTGCCGTGGCTAACAACTTGGAAAAATCTACATTTTTACCAGTTCGTGCTGAAAGCGATTGATCTAAATTTGTACTCGTAGGGGATGAAAGCGATTAATCTACATTTGTACCCGTTCGGGATGTTAGTGATTAATCTACATTGGTACCCGTTCGGGTATACAAGTTGAACAATTAGTCTCTTCATAGGACATGCTCGAACAAATGCGATCAATTCACTCCATATAAAGGGATTTAAAATTGTATTAGTCGCATGCTCCCTTGCGATTGATCCCGGACACGTCCCGGATTAATCGCATTTTTTGCAGGGCATATACAGTTGAAGTGCAGCTTTTGACATGCTCAACACAAGTGGTGCGATGGCGCGTTGGTAGGGCGTCTGGCTTCGAATCGACCAGGTTGCGAGTTCGAATCTCGTCGGAGTCAAATGACTAAACTTTTTTTTTTAATTTAATTTTTTTTTTTATAAAAATGTAAAAAAATATTTAATAAGTAAAATAAATAAATAAAAATGAAAAACCTGTGGGATCGGAATTTTCCTAGGACTTATTCAGACAAAGGGCAACATTTCATTTCATATAAATGAAGATGAACATAATAAACTGCTTCACTAATCGTTTGAGAATTGTAGAAATATATAAAGCCGTAGTGAAATCGACTTACGGAGGAAACACATCCAATTTGTCTTTTGCATGCCAGCTGAACAACTAATATAAAGCAAACTGGTATGTTTTTTCCGTCTCCTACCAGTTGAACAACTAGTTTACTTGCATACCAGTTAACGTTTTCGCTGCAGGGTTGCTGCAGACACGCGCACATACATGTATACATTGATTCACCACCCTAATGTGCATGCATTTGAATGTATGTACGTATTAACGCTCTTTCATGGCGCTCAACAAAGTACAGGTGCACCTGGGCGTATGTGGAACGCAACACTTGAGCGTATAATTGAAGTGCTTATTTAGTGTTGCTATCCCTGTAGGGAATATCTCTAGTTCCGAACTAGGTCGCTTCTAGTGCATTTTTCGACACTACTAGTGCGAGCTAAATCTCTTTTCCATGTTATCAACTGGCGATGTTCTAGGCGGTGTCAATTGTCACCCTCTGCACTACATTTTCGATAGTTCCGAACTAGTATTAAATTCTACAGTTTACACTAGTTCGTTTATTGGCACAATTTCGATAGTTCTGAACTAGCTACAAGTACCTACAAATTCTACAGTTTTACATCCGCAGCTTAAGTGCAGCCTTTGACACACTTCGATCAAGTGGTGCGATGGCCGACTGGCTAACGCATGTGCCTTTCAATCTGAGGTGCGCGGGTTCGAATCCTGTCGGTGTCAAGGTGGATGATCATTTTTTTTTTTAATTTTTTTTACTAATATTTTTTTATTTATTTATTTTATAAAAATTTACAATAATAATTAAAAAGTAATAAAATAAAAAAAGATTCAAAATAAGCATGAGGGATCGGAAAAGCATAATTAGGGGAACATTTCATTTCATATAAGTTAAGATGCAAATAGAAAATTCTTTATCTATACAAAACGCTTCACTAAACGTCTGAGAATTGCAGAAATATACAAAGCCGACGGCTATTGAACGAAGAAAAATGTTCATAGAATTTTTGTCACTTTGAAATTGCATACAAATCAAAGTCTGTCTTATAATGGTCACTCAATTCACTCCTTCTGGTGAGGGTCTAACTACAATTGATCTAGTTCCCTTTTGACACCTTAACGCTAGCTCGGAACTAGAAATTTTGCTCACTAGTTGTTGAGTTCCCTGCAGGGTATAATACAGACTTATATACACACACACACATAAATCATGCTGCAAGTGCACATGTGTGGTTCCCTGCAAAAATTATTGGACTACTTGCTACATTTGTGCCAAAGTCAACTAGCGACAAGCTTGTCAGATGTATTTAATCATTGGGCTAGTGCAATGCAGCTACACTATCGTTTTTTGCTACGATCATTTTTCGATCGTTTTTTCACGATCATTGTTCGTTTTAACGATCGCCCTACAGAGTCAGAACAGACTAGCCCAAAACTAGAAACATTTGAATTGGTCCAATTAACATTGCGATGTCCTAGGAGAGGACTAGCCCCTCCATGCCTGTATTACAGCTAAAAGGAGCCAGAGAAAGTTAGCTTATTAACTAGTCTGATGCAATCGAGAGCGGACCACTGGCCTGTCTCCTGATCGCATTAAACTAGTTTACAAACTAGCCACAGCAAACCAATTTAGAAACCACCTATGAGCATATGCAATTTTCATATGTAATTTTCTTATTGTTAAATTATTTTATTTTAATAACTACTTCATTCTTGAGCTCTCATGCCCAACAATTTCATACAAAAAAAAGTCTGTAAAAAATGTAAGTAACTCCCGCCCCCTTAAAGTGCCCAAAATTTTTTTTTGCTAATAGTTACTAATGGAATGCCCAACAACATCATACAAAACCGCCACCCGACCGTGGTCCAGAACATAAAAATTGCGAATAATGTTTGCAAAAAAATTATTTGCAAAAATAAGAAATGCAGTTTGGTAGGAGATATCATCTTTTATATATATATCAAAATTTAGCAAAAGCGGTTTGACCAATCGTGAGAAAATCCGCAAAAACTGAGGAACTTCGAAAAGTGTTGATAGCTATAACTTTGAAAATAACTCGAATTTCGAAAAATTTTTTAAATACGTATTTTTATGAAAACTGGGCCAAACGTATTTTTTTTGTTGTTGTTGTGAACTATAAAAAAAGTTTCAGAAAGATAGTACAACTTCGAAAAAAAAGTGGCCCACTTCAGAAAATTCAACTCTTCTACCAAAAATATTAATTTTTCACACCATTTTTTTTTTTCATGAGAGCTCAAGACGGAAGTAGTTAGAAAATAAAAACGATAAAAAAAACCAAAATTATTTTATTTTAATTTTGTAATACTTATCCTAAACCATTGTCTTAATGCCTTTCATACGTACATACATATGTATATCTAAGAGAAATTAGTAATTTAAGGAATATTTTAATTTGAAATAAATAACAGTTTGGTAGTGATCCTGTTCGAGGACATCGCAATGTTAATTGGATCAATTTTTTTATATGAAATGTGGCAGTTTTGGCACTACTTTATTGCCACAAGCGACTGGTTTATGCATGCGTGTATGGATTAGTTTCGTTTTCGGCAGGGTTATTCAACACATTCACATATGCATTGCATTGAGTGGGCGTGTTTTGTATGTATATGTGAGCGCGTTTATGTGTACGATAAACAGGGCGTAAAATCGAGTTTCCCTGTGCCATTTCGACATTGAATTGATGTTAGAAGTGTTGCCACTAAGTGGCAACTTATGAACTTAAGAAAAATAATGAATAACACACAGACTTACTTTGACATAGGCACACATATTTGCGCTTAAAGTTAATGGCTTTTAACTTGCTGAATGTATGTACATATACATATTTTGTATTTAAAGTTTTATTGCTTAGTTTTAATTAGTTACTAATAAACCCTCATCATGGTAGAAGTTGTGTTGTTCCATCAAGCTTGTAAATTTGTTGAATTTTCTTGCATTTCCTGATCAAAGTATGTGTGTACATTCAAAGCTTTGAAAACTCTATTTATATACATACTAGCAAATACCCGTCCCATCGCTGCGACAAATCACACTATGCCACTCCGTTCCCTATTGGTCTCTCTACCTCTCTGCATTTCTCGGTCGATCTATTTCTTCCTCCCCCTATACTACTCTCTCTCCCTCTTCCGTCAACAACTTTCCATGGCCAGCCGGGTCCACCAATCGGTGTACATCATGATTACTACTATATTTTGATAAAAATATTTCTAACAAATTTTTCGAGCAATTCCGGTTCACGTTTGGGCCTCAATACCGGAAACCGATTGAGATATCCGTATAGCGTTAAATATATATGGAAACCTTGAGCAGCATCTTGAATTTGATGTCAATATTGCGCAGGGATATTGGGGTCATCCGGGGCCACGCTTTTGTCTCTATCTGGAGAACCGACTGAAAAATTGGAATGGAATGAACTCTGTATTGAAGCTCTAATTGATATCTTTAATTTGATACCGATATTGCTGAAAAATATTTCGGAAGCATCTGGGTCCATATATTGGCCTATATCTCGGGAAGGGGTTGAGATACCAGAATTAAATGTGGTCATAATTTTAATCTGATCGGTCAGGTAGTTTCGGTGTGCATAAGGAGCAAACAAACAAACAAACAAACTTTCATTCTTATATACATATATAGATTATTGCCTACTGAAGAATTTACCGAATTCGAATATTGCTAAAATTTTGAAAAAAAGAGTATTGAAAAACGGTTTTCAAAAATTTTCTTTTGCGGTATTCGTTGGTAACATTAGGAGGCATTTCATTGTTGGTTATTTTAAGGTTTTTGGGCAATCACATTTTCACCGATAACTCAGTCATCGATAAATTTATCGAAACATATCGAAGTCCGAATGAAACTTGGGGCCATCCCCTCTCGTTTGATACCCATATTGTAGGGTAATATTAAGGTTTTTGGGCAATCGCATTTTGACCGATAACTCAGTTATCGATAAACTTATCGAAATATATTGAAATTCAAATGAAACCTGGCGCCATCCCCTCTCGTTTGATACCCATAATGTACGATCTTCCTATACCTATATGCGAAATATCATAAGTATAGTTCCAGTATACTCAGAGTTATATGGAATAAAAAAATATCAAAAAGTAACGGTCCCTAGCAGGGGACCAAAATAAAAAAATAAATATTGCCTATACTTCCTTCCAGACTATAACCTGTCTGCGTGCCAAATTTCAACAAAATCCGTCTTGCCATTCTCACGTTTTTGAGGAACAAAAGCAAACGTCTGGACATCCAAACATCCAAACATCGCTACATTCACATTTATAATCTTAGTAGTAAGATTATAATCTTAGTAAGATTTGACCCTACCTTTACGGAATCACTTCAAATCAAGGCGATAGATTGCGTCTATGATTGCCTTTATATATAATAATAGTGTAACGCGAGTTAGCATGGAAATATCCATATATGTGTGTACATTAGGGTGGTCCTTAAAAATCATATAAGCGACTTTTTTCGGTCTCACCCCTACATCGGTAACAGCAGAGTCAAAGATATCACATATAAATTTTGGTCCCGTTCGGAGATAGTTAGGGTGTGTCGTACCGGAGTCAATTTCAGAAACTCTAATCTTAATTTCCCTTCTCCACTTTATTCTTATTCTCGTTTTCATAAGGTCGCTATTATTTTTTGGTTTTGTTAGAAGACCTTTCCAGGCTCCAAGTGTGGCGGCTAAGTTTATATCTTTTAAATGTGTGAGTTCTTTAATTCTTTCTTCTTACAACAGTGATTGCTAAGAGAATATTAAAAAAGAACATATTGAATTATTTTCTGTTCGATTTTCTATCACAAAAAATTGTAAACTCACCATGAAAGTCAGCAGCACTGCATATTTTTATACTCAGCTGTACTAGTACACAGAGTGTTATAGTTTTAATCACATAACGGTGGATTGTAACAGAATGAAATAATCGAGATAGATATAGACTTATATATATCAAAATGATCAGGGTGAAAAGAGAAATCGATTGAGCCATGTCCGTCCGTCCGTCCGTCTGTCCGTCCGTCTGTAAACACTCTAACTCGTGCAAAAATTGAGATATTTCGATGAAATTTGAAATGCAAGTTGGCATCGAGACTGGGACGGTTGGTATAGAAAATGGGCGAAATCGGACCATGACCACGCCCACTTTTCCTATATAGAAAAAATCGGAAATTTGGTATCTCAGTCACTAATAGAGCTGAAGCTATGAAATTTTATCCACGTGTTGAGCTCAGGCCCATAGAAAGAAATCTGATGAAATTTTGGAAAATGGGCGGTGCCACGCCCACTTATTAAGGGTCAAACCTTGGAAGTTTTATATGTCATAACTCAGAAACCATTGGAGATATATAGATGAAATTTGGTACGCGTGATGTACTTACTTAGGCAAACGTTTGGACGGAAAATAGTTAAAATCGGTTGACGGCCACGCCCACTTTTATATATGTATATTATAAAGTGACCTAATAAAAACATTTTAAGCCATATCTCTGTCAAATATAAAGCATGAGTCCAACTATGGACATAAAACAAAAAAAAAAAAAAATTTTGGAAAATGGGCGGTGCCACGCCCACTTATTAAGGGGCAAACATTGAAAGTTTTATGAGTCATAACTCAGAAACCGTTAAAGATATATCGATGAAATTCCGTACGCTTGATATACTTACTTAGGCAAATATTTGGACGGAAAATTTCCGAAATCGGTTGACGGCCACGCCCACTTTTATATATGGGTCTTATAAAGTAACCTAATAAAAACATTTTAAGCGATATCTCTGTCAAATATAAAGATATATCATTGAAATTTTATAGCAGGAGTCCAGCTGCGGACATAAAACGAAAAACACAAAAATTTTGGAAAATGGGCATGGCACCGCCTCTTTTTAGAAACAGGAATATATGAGATTTCTGAGCCTATAACTCGACAAATAATTGAGATATTATAACGAAACTTGGTTTATACACTTTTATAACTTGTGTTAATAGACACGCAAAAATTTATTGAAATCGGTTTATGACCACGCCTACTTTTTAAAAAAGATATTTCTGAAATACCCTTTGGGAGTTTGTAACGTGACATCTTTGTAACTAGAAGCCATAAAGGAATGAAATTTTGCACAAATAATAATATTCATATGCTTAGTTGGATGACTGATAAAAAATGTTGAAAATGGGCGTGGCCACGCCCACTTTATGCGGCACTCGCTTTATATAAAATACACCGTGTTTTCATCAAACGCAAACAAACAATGAAAGCGTACAGCTGAGTATCTAATGTTCGATTCCACTCGAACTTAGGCTTCCTTACTTGTTTAAAATTGCATTTAAACAAAGTACACATGTATGTATTTATGTATGTTTATAATTATGCACTGTTTATATTTATGCACTTAAATTAATATGCAACCTTATTGCTTCTGCTGACGTTAAATTCAAATGCAATTAAAAGTATGCTTAAATGAGATTAATTTCCTAAATGTACCTACCACATGCATATTTAAGTGCAGTGCAGTGCAGTGCCATGGCACCATAACCTTAACTATGCAACTGCTAAGCTTTTCTCGTACTCCTGCCGCAACATGCTAAACTCAATTCTTGGTTTTCAAGGATACAATCACACATATATACATACACATGCATATATGTATGATAATTACATACATATATTGAGTATTTGTTGCCAACATTCGTGGCTTTGTAAATTTGTGGATATTAATATGCATTACATAAGTGAGTATAGTAAATATCAACATATTGATGTATGCACTCGTATGTGTGTATGTATGTACATATATTTTGATTATGTGTTTTCATATTGCTTTGTAGCTACACTCTTTCTCTCGCTTCTTGCGGCACAAAATTACATGCTGGTCTGAATTTCCTCCTCCTCCTGCTTCATGCCACAGTTGCTTTGCACCATCGTTGGTCTGATTGTGTGATTGCTGCCAACCAAACAACATGACCAATTACTTAATTATGTACCAAATATGTAGATATTTAATATGAAATTATTTACCTAAAATTATTTACCTAAAATTATTTACTTATACTTATGCACTAACTTCATGCATGGATTGCTTTTCAGTGAATTACTTTTAGGCAATATTATTGCCACTGCAAAGTAAATAATACCTAAATTTTGGGCGTTCAAACTTGGGTTGCGCTGAAATGTGGCTTGTTTGGACTAACAAATCATTACTTAGTACATATATTTCCATCGATGTCAGAGATGAAGAAAACTTAAAGTGATGAATGAGGTTAAAACTCCCAAAGAGACTCCAAATTAAGCCGATACAGATGAATAGATTATAATGAGGATTAACGGAATGGGTTTGACACACACACGGGTTTTGCTTTTAATTAGAACTATAGTATCACCGTGGTCGAAAATTCGTCCAATTAAATTGAGAGCGGAACGATTTGAGAGTGGAAAGACCATATTTCTTATATAATATTTCTATAATAAAGTATGTATAAAATAAAACATACTTATAGTTACTGGTACTGGTTGTCTGAGGAGATATAGTGAAATTTTATGTCGAATAATTTTCTAGAATATTCTAAACCTCTAGCGACCTCTAAAATTCCATTTTCCGGACTCTTCTTTCTCTTTCCAGTTTCCTTCCTTTTTCTCTTCTTCTGTCCTTTTTGTGTTTCCTTCCCCTTTATCCTTTTTACTTTCCGTACACTTTCCTCTTACCTTTCCTCCTTTCCTTCCCCCTTCCTTCGCCATTTCCGTTCCTTTCACTTTTCCCTTCTTTTATTTTCCTTTCCCTTCCTTTACTTCCCTTCACTTCACTTTCATTTCCTTTCCTTTCTTTTCTTTTCCTTTCCTTTCCTTCCATTCTCTCCTATAGTGAAAGAATGTCAACAAAGTTTTTCAAAAAGGTGTCAACCGGTTTTGTAAAAATTTAATTTTATTATCCATCTACGGGGCAAGCCCTTTTAGATGACGTTTCAAATTTAAAAATCAAACAAACTATACCGGAATATTAAATTGTTTGACAGGTGGCAACCCTTTTTCTAAAAATGATAATAAATTACCAATTTTCAGGTTAAGCCCTTTCATATAACACCTCAAACTTAAAAACGAATTTTTGAACAGGTGGCAACCCTTTTTGTAAAAATTATAATAAATTACTCATTTTAGAGTAAAGCTCTTTCATATTGGCAGACAAAGCCCTTTCATATGACACTTTAAATTTAAAAATCAAACAAACTGTAGAGTTTAATTGAATTTTGTAAAAGGTGGCAACCCTTTTTGCAAAATTATAATAAATTACTAATCTTCAGGCCAAGCCCTTTCATATGGCACCTCAAATTTAAAAATCAAACAAACTATAGTATAAAAACGAATTCTTGAACAGGTGGGAACCCTTTTTAAAAAAGTTAAACCTTCCTGCACATCTACAGGTCAATCCCTTTTATTTGACACCACATTTTCCAAAATCGGTATAGCGGTGACTGTAGGGACTGTAGCAATTGCATTAGAGACTGACACTAGTCTTTAAGTGCTTAAAATCAGCATTAAACTTAGCTGTTGGGATAACAAATTCCCCCCAAAAAATCCCGGAGAGGAGCGAGTGGAAGAACTTGGGGGACCGCGACCCTAACACAGTGCACCTTTACAGGGACGGCTCAAAACTGAACAATAAAGTTAGAAGTGGGTTTTTTCTGTGAAAAGTTTCATCTAAAAGTAAGTTTGCGCCTACCTGATCACTGCAGCGTCTATCAGGCTGAGCTCATAGCCATATGGGAAGCAGCACGTCGCCTGACAGATCTGCCAAACATAAATTCTATCAAGATCTTCTCTGACAGCCAAGCTACCATAAAATCCTTACAGAGTAGCAACGCTATATCTGTAGTTGCAATGAAATGTAGGGAGTCTTTGAACAAACTAGCCGAAAGGTGTAACCTGAACGTCATTTGGGTTCCAGGCCACAGTAACGTTCGGGGCTACTGCTTTGCGGATGAGTTAGCAAGGGAGGGGAGTCACAGCTGCGGCCGGGGCTTCCCCCACCCCCCTCAACTCAATCAAACATTGGTTAAGATCTCGCTGCATTGAACAGGCTAACGCTAGTTGGGCCAAGGAGTCAATATGAGTGATTTTCAGGCAAATCTGGCCTAAGCGGGATGAGGCGAGCTTTGTATCGGTGCTACATCTGAATCGGCTTTCTATAGGTCCGCTGGTGGGCCTATATAAAAACGATTTCTGCCACAGCTGCAGAGACAAACGCGCTGGTTTATCTTCATGGGCATCTAATCTTAACATATTTTAAATCTGATTTACAGAAAGGTTTTAAACAGGGATCAGGAAGCGAGGGCTCCCGTGTGGTATCACAATGGGCCAGCTCGGCCTATGTGTGCCCCCGCTTTCATGAATTGCGGAAGCAGCCACCTCAACCTAACCTAACCTAACCTAACCTAACCTAGCTTTATGAACTCGAATCTAAAAAATATTTTTTGAGCATATAGAGGAAGCTGCTTTATAGATACATATTTGGCTGAAACTACCAGGTACATTGACTTACACTGAACACATCAGCACATTTGGCGCCACGAAACATTTTTAAAAAAACTTAAAATTTATTTTGTGTCAAAAGCACTTAAAAATGCCTTGCCAATTGACGCGTACGAGCTTCTGTGTTTATCTTAGTCAAAAAATTTATGAAAACTTGTTGCAATCTTCAACATTTTATCTGATTCTTTACTATGAAAGTGGATTTTATGTTTAGAAGCGTAAAAAAATAAATACCAATACTTTTTTCAGCTTAATTCTAAACTCTGCATACTTTCGCCAACATTGACGGCATTTAGCACAAAACTAAGCTTAGTTTAGATTTAAAAAAGCAAGAGTTTTTCATTTGAAAGTTTTTTGTTAGCAGCCGAGTTGTAGCGAACATTTAATTTTCTTTAACTTGGAACATGGGCATTGGGATATGGACACTTACTTTTAGTTGTTGAAGATAAAAAAAACCAAAATGAAATTCTAAAAAAGTTTTTCCATTGACATTTAGACAATTTAGTTGGGTGTGAGTGCGAGAAGTTTGCTTTACTTTACTTTATTTTATTTTACTTTATTTTATTTTATTTTGCTTTACTTTCTTTTATTTCACTTTACTTTGCTTTTCGCTAGTATAACTAACACTTTAATGTTTGATTGTAAAAAGTTTACTTTCAAGTTCTGCATGATATGATTTTGTTCTACTATCTCCGCTTCCAAACTTACATACATACGAATATAAACAAAATGAATTTACTCTTAAAGAAAAACAGCAAAATTTGAAGAAAAGAAATTTAAACAAAGAATGGAAAAGTTTTTGCTTAATGGACGAGCGATAAACTGTGTCTTTTGTTTGTGTTGCAAATTTATACAAATTACAAATTGTAATTCAATTAGATTAAGCTTTCTTAGTGTTCTTAATTTAGAACTGTTTTGAAAGTTATTTGTTCCAAGAATTACACTTTACTTTGTATGTCAATGAGGGACAAGCCAAAAAGTATGCAACAGCAACTTTGACATTTCAGCGGTTAATTGCCAATAAATGATAAGAGAAAATATTTTTGTCTATAAATTGCAATCTAATTTAATAACGCTTAAGCTAACGGAATTTGGCTAATAATGCGTATTATTTAAAAAAAAACTGAACATTTTTGAAATCACTTATATAAGCTTTATTACCGAAGGTGATAAGGCTTACGAAATAATTATATTCGATAGGAAAGTATTGGAATTAATTTTGACATGAAAAGTCCAAAAAAGGGAAAAATAAAATAAAATAAAATAAATTAAAATTAAATTAAATTAAATTAAATTAAAAAAAATATAAAATAAAAAAATAAAAAATAAAATTAAATAACAAAATAAAATAGAATAAAATAAAATAAAATAAAATAAAATAAACTAAAATAAATTAACACTTAAGGAATTCAAATTATTTATTTTCGATAGGAAAGTATTGGAATTAATTTTGACATGAAATGTCCAAAAAAGGGAAAAATAAAATAAAATAAAATAAAATAAAATAAAATAAAATAAAAGAAAATAAAAGAAACCAAAATAAAATAAAATAAAATAAAATAAAATAAAATAAAATAAAATAAAACAAAATGAAATAAATAAAATAAAATAAAATAAAGAAAAATAAAAAAAATTAAATAAAATTTAAAAAAATTTAAAAAAAAACACAAAATAAAAAAAATTAAATAACATAAAATAAAATAAAATAAAATAAAATAAAACAAAATAAAATATAATAAAATAAAATAAAATAAAAAAATACAAACTAAAAAAATTTAATAACATAAAATAAAATAGAATAGAATAAAATAAAATAAAATAAAATGAAATAAAAGAAAATAAAATAAATTAAAATAAAATAAAATAAAATAAAATAAAATAAAAATAAAATAAAATATAAAATAAAATAAAAATAAATTAAATAAATTAAAATTAAATAAATTAATATAAAATAAAATGAAATAAAATAATATAAAACAATACAAATTAAAATAAATGAATATAAAATAAAAGAAAATAAATTAAAATAAAATTAAATTAAATTTAAAAAATTAATATAAAATAAAATAAAATAAAATATAACATAATAAAATAAAATAAAATAAAATAAAATAAAATAAAATAAAATAAAATAAAATAAAATAAAATTAAATAAAAGAAAATAAAAGAAAATAAAATAAAATAAAATAAAATAAAATAAAAATAAAATAAAATATAAAATAAAATAAAAATAAATTAAATAAATTAAAATTAAATAAATTAATATAAAATAAAATGAAATAAAATAATATAAATCAATACAAAATAAAATAAATGAAAATAAAATAAAATAAATTGAAATAAAATAAAATTAAATTAAATTAAATAAATTAATATAAAATAAAATAAATTAATATAAAATAAAATAAAATAAAATAAAACAATACAAAATAAAATAAAATAAATGAATATAAATTAAATTAAATAAATTAAAATAAAATAAATTAATATAAAACAAAATAAAATGAAATGAAAGGAAATAAAATAAAATAAAATAAAAAAAATCAAATAAACTAAAATAAAGTAAAATAAAATAAAACGAAATGAAATGAATAAAAAAAATAAAAAATACAAAAAATAAATTAAAACGAAATAAAGTAAGATGAGATAAAATAAAATGAACTATTTAAAAAAAAATTAAATAAAAAAATAAAATAAATTGCAGTACCTTAAGTCGCACATAACCTTTAAGCGTTTTGCTTTCTAAATCTAGCTATTGTTAAAAACACAATATGTACATGCACACATACAAACATAAATCCATACATTTTATGTCTCCAAATTTTCAGTTGCCGTGCCAAAGGTGCGACATGTGAAGCTTTACAGCTCAATATTTTTCTTTCAACATTTTCTCTTATACACAAACACACACTTTCAATGCATAGCACAGCAGGCACGCCAGCACATTGACTAACACATCCACACATGCAAAAGCCTTAGTTCGTGTCATTGGCAAAGCTGAATTACCAAAGTTGCAAACGTTGTCGTTACACGCTTTATATGTATGTATGTATGTATGTAGTTGTTGTATTATTGGGGCATCATGCATGCTGTATCTGTCTCAAACAGGTTCTCCAGTGCGTATGAGTTACAAATTGGCAAATGTATGTACGCTGATAACAGGTAGGAATGTGTGCGCATAACAACATGCATAGATGTTGGTGCATCGGCAGGGGGGCAAACATATAACAAAAAATCATATACTTTTCCTCCTCAGATTCATCTTTCCAGTTATTTTTCTCTCTATTTTAATGCACCGTTTCCATTGCAAATAAATACCTATGACATATACATACATAGAACAAACTAGCATACCCCCCTCTTTGCTGCTGGGTTACCAACGCGTTTGGTTAAGCTTTTCTGACGACTTTTATTTATTTTGTTTTTGTTTTTTTTTTTCACTTTTTTAACTTTTTTCATTTCATTTCTCGTTTCACCCCTTCCATGTTATGTGTTTACTACACGTCTGCATCTTCCGCTCCTTACCACCGTCAACACCTGCGCTACACATGATATTTCCTTCTGTCATTCACTGCTAAAAAGTTAACTGCTGCTTTTTTTTTGTCTTTGTTTTCAATTATGTTACCACTTTTTTTGCACACAACTTGAGCGGTTCAAATGCAGCAGGTTGCCGTGTGCGAGTTAATTAGTGTTGCCAGAAGTGAAACATTGTACTTTTTTCTGTTTTTTTGTGATGTAAATCTACACTTACACCCCTACATACCTTGCATCCCTAGAATTTTATTTACCACAAGCTAAACTAACAGTTTGTTTACAACAAAAATGTTTTTCATAGTGAGTTAGCAAGTTCTTCAAAAAAGAAAAACCAATCTAGTTTTCTGCTTTGGGGCTTTTTAATACGGCAACATTTCTGATTAAATTTGCAACATCGTAACACTAGCGCGGGGCATTTGCTTGGCTTGCAAAATCTGTTAGCAAAAGTGCGCATTAGTTTAAAAATTTACTTGTATGATAGACAAGAATTGGAGTAATTATCGAAAAAAAATCACTTTTAGACTATGGAGCATCATTCCAATATTGTCATCTAACGGTCGCTCTATCTCTATTTACATATATTTCTATCTCTATCTCTATCTCTATCTCTATCTCTATCTCTATCTCTATCTCTATCTCTAACTCTATCTCTATCTCTATCTCTATCTCTATTTCTATTTCTATTTCTATTTCTATCTCTATCTCTATCTCTACCTCTATTTCTATCTCTATCTCTATCTCTATCTCTATCTCTATCTCTATCTCTATCTCTATCTCTATCTCTGTCTCTATCTCTATCTCTATCTCTATCTCTATCTCTATCTCTATCTCTATCTCTATCTCTATCTCTATCTCTATCTCTAACTCTATCTCTATCTCTATCTCTATCTCTATCTCTATCTCTATCTCTATCTCTATCTCTATCTCTACCTCTATCTCTATCTCTATCTCTATCTCTAACTCTATCTCTATCTCTATCTCTATCTCTATCTCTATCTCTATCTCTATCTCTATCTCTATCTCTATCTCTATCTCTATCTCTATCTCTATCTCTATCTCTAACTCTATCTCTATCTCTATCTCTATCTCTAACTCTATCTCTATCTCTATCTCTATCTCTATCTCTATCTCTATCTCTATCTTTATCTCTATCTCTATCTCTATCTCTATCTCTAACTCTATCTCTATCTCTATCTCTATCTCTATCTCTATCTCTATCTCTATCTCTATCTCTATCTCTGTCTCTATCTCTATCTCTATCTCTATATCTATATCTATCTCTATATCTATCTCTATCTCTTCTTTCTCTCCCTCATTCTCTCCATCTATAGCCGATAGTCTATATAGAGCCCTGAAATGTATAATTTGAGCCACTTAAAGTAAATTTTTTAGTAAAAAAATTCAAGCGCTATCTGGTGCTTACAAATTTTGCAAGAATGTTGCATACAAATATTACTACTACTCTACATTTACATATTCAGTTATTATTTTTCCTCATTTCCTTTGATTAATTTTAAAACTTTCCACATTCAAATAATAACAAGTAAGTAATTACTCGATTAAAATTTCACCTCAAGTCAATAGCTTAAGTACATATTTAGTATGAAGCACCAACAATGTCCGTTGTACATCAGTTTATTACACACATTTGCGCCTCGAGCAGCACAACACATTAAGTACATATTTTTTTGCAATTTGCTGCATGCATACAGTTATATTTAATATTTACTAACTAGAAGGCAAACCACTTTGGTATGTAAACAACACAAATTTAATACCTTGAAAATGCTGCATAAGTACACTTAAGTGCGCATGCAATACATATTACAATGCATAAACAAAAGAAGCAGAAGAAGAGCATTAAAATTGCAAATTGCAGCTTCCTTTCTTTTAACTTTACTGTTTCGCCCACTCTTTTCTTTTTTAATTCGCACAACAATTTATTTACGTACAACACCCTGTATTCTACTTAACTACCTGTACTTCACGCACTTTAGTACCTATGTACTATAAATACCTTATGCATAAACTAATGTAAATTATATAACCCGTTGTAGGTTATAATAACAAAAAATGCTTTTCGAAATCTTTTTCTTTTTTCTTCAGTATTACATTTTCGTCAACTCATATACTGAGCGCCATAGTTCGTATTTGAATTTCGAGTGTAGTTTTCGAACATTGAGTTTCGTGTTTTCGTAATTAAGGTTTCGAACTTGGGACCGGAGATTTTAATTTCTAGTTTCGAATTTCAAACTTACATTTTTGAGTATCATATTTATATTTGAATTTTGAGTATAGGGGTTCGAATTAAAATTTCGAACATTGAGTTTCGCGTTTTCGAAACTAAGGTTTCGAACTTGGGACCGGAGATTTTAATTTCTAGTTTCGAATTTCAAACTTAAATGTTTGACAATCATAGTTTATATTTGAATTTCGTGTATAGGGATTTGAATTAAAAATTTCGAACACTGAGTTTCGTGTTTCGAAATTGGATTTAAATTTATTGTTTCGAATTTCGTACTTTATTTTCTGAGTATCATAATTTGTATTTGAATTTCGAGTGTAGGGTTTTAAATTTTATATTTCGAACATTGACTTTCGTGTTTTCGAAATTAAAGGTTATGAACTTGGAACCGGAGATTTAAATTTCTAGTTTCGAACTTAAATTCTTGAGTATCGAGTGTAGTGGTTTGAACTCAAAATTTGGAACATCGAGTTTCGTGTTTTCGAAATTTAGGTTTCGAACGGAGATTTAAATTACTAGTTTCGAACTTATGTACATTTTTGGGTATCATAATTTATATTTGAATTTCGGGTATATGGTTTCGAATTGAAAATTTCGAACATTGAGTTTCGCGTTTTCGAAACTAAAGTTTAGAACTTTAAATTTTGAATATAATAGTTTGTATTTGAATTTCGAGTGCAAGAGTTTGAGTTAAAAAAATCGAACATTGAGTTTCGTGTTTTCGAAATTAAGCTTTCGAACTTGGTATTTAAATTTATAGTTTCGAATTTCGTACTTTATTTTTTGAATATCATAGTTTGTATTTGAATTTCGAGTATAGGGATTTGAATTAAAATTTCGAACATTGAGTTTCCGCGTTTTCGATATTAAGGTTTAGAACTTTAAATTTTGAGTATAATAGTTTGTATTTGAATTTGAGTGTAAGAGTTTGAGTTAAAAATTTCGAACATTGAGTTTCGTGTTTTCGAAATTACGAAATTAAGCTTTCGAACTTGGGATTTAAATTTATAGTTTCGAACTTAAGGTTTTAAACATCATAGTTTGTATTTGAATTTCGAGTGTAGGGGTTTGAAGTAAAATTTACGAACAGTTAGTTTCGAGTGTTCGAAAATAAGTTATCGAACATGGAACCCGAGATTTAAATTTCCAGTTTC
Source organism: Urophora cardui (assembly GCA_960531455.1). NCBI lineage: Eukaryota > Metazoa > Arthropoda > Insecta > Diptera > Tephritidae > Urophora > Urophora cardui. The sequence continues at coordinate 122,764,438 of OY482672.1, forward strand.
GAACTTTAATTTTTTAGTTTTTTTCGAATATCGCGTTCTGAGCTTTTAATCTCGAGTCTCATATTTTCAGTGTCCAATTTCGTATATCGATTTTCGAATTACGGTTTCGAACTTTTATTTACGAATTTCAAGCGTCAAATTAAAGAAATATGTATGATATTAAACATTCAGTTTCGTGTTTTCGAAATTAAGATTTCGAACTTGACACGGACATTTGAATTTACAGTTTCGAATTTCGAACTTTAATTTTTAAGTTTTTTTCGAATATAAAATTTTGAGCTTTCAATATCGAGTTTCATATTTTCAGCTGCTAATTTCATGTATCGATTTTCGAATTTCGGTTTCGAACTTTTAGTTACGACTTTCAAGCGTCAAGTTAAGAAATATGTAAGATGTTAAAGTTTCGAAATGATAGTTTATATAGTTCCAATTTTGAGCTTCCCATTTCGAGTTTCATATTTCAAGTTTTGAATTTGGCGTTAGAATTTTGAATTTCGCGTGCGAATTTGGAATTTCGAACTTCCTTGAGGTGAGTTTTGAATATCGAATTTCCATTCTATAATTACGAATATTGAGTTTAGAGTTTGGAAGCTTCTATTTCGAATTTTTAACTTCAAATTTGTTAACGTTATTTAATCCAATTTCAAAGTCTCAACCAAATAATAAACCAGCTTGCAACTGGGTATACAAACAAACGAGTAAATAGCAAAAGGTAATTGACAACAATGAAGCAGTAATGTGCTACACAAACAAAGATACGCGAAGAAAGTAAAGCAACAATGAAAATTCGACGAAGAGCATTTTAAAAGCGCGTGTATTGAAAAATTGCAATTGTGAATGCAAAATGCGAATTACACACAAGCAGAAAAGTTGCCAAAGAGATGTGCACGGTTGCATGCAAGCGGCGCCAAAACTTCCGCTAAGGTAAAATTTGAACGGCAAATAAATTCCGCGCGCTGTGCGTGATTGGGCGAGAAGTTCTGAGAAGACACGGATGTGCGAAGAAGGAGGTTGAAAGGAAAGGAAAATTAAAAAAAAAAAAAGAAATTGCGCGAAAATACTTTTGCTTAAGTTCATGCTTGCACACATAAGTCTTCCGCTACTCTTTCTCCACCAATTTCGTGCGTATTTCTTGCTTCTGCTTCTTCTACTCTTTTTTATCGTTGAGCGCTGCTGAGCAGATCTTACTGAATTGAGCTGAGCGCAATGGCTATAAAAATGGATGAATTGCTTAAGTTATCGACCACAACGGTAAAGCTAAACTTTTACTAGCGTGCTGTATGCATTTATAAATTGTGTTGCATATTTAATGGCGACCAGAGAGCGCGAAACGTTTGCTTGCCACACGCAAAAAGTCAAATGGCAAGCGATAAAAATGAGGCAACAATGAAAGAAAGAAAGTAACAAATTTCTGTTGCTAGAGGGGATCTATTTTGTAGAAGTTATGCATATGTAGGAGTTTATATGCATAAGAAAGACTTGTTTGACAAGGCATTCTATTATTTTGTTACTTTTTTGTAGATGTTTCTACTTCCTAATTTTTCTCTTCTTTTTTATTATCAAATTAAAATCTGCCTCTTTGGAGAAACGATTAAAATATCGCTAAAAAAGCACGTCCATGTACGTTAACGAGTTGTATAAAATCATTTCACACCTGCATACTTATAGGCGCACTAGATGCACTACAATACAATACCGCCACGAGTGCAAGTGTACATATGTATATTGCCTTGCAATCGGCTTACCTCAATCGCTTTAGGGCATTCATCAGACAGGCCGGCTTGCAGTCTCTCTCAAAGCATATTAGCAAAATCACTTACGTGTAAACGTTTACGGGCTTTGTGTGGCTAAGTTTTCCAGTAGATTGTGCGTTAATGCGCCTAAAAGTAGACACTTAATTAATGGCCGCTACTTAGCACATGCATTTATAAAAGGCAATTCATGTTGCTAAGCGCCAGCCGATTTGGTTGTCTCCTTGGTCGGCTGAGAGTTTACTCTAGCGAATATTTTTATTTGGCGAGGTAGGAGAATTGATATTTGCGATAGATTACACAGGCCGACAAAATGAGACCGATTTTTTTGACCACAAACCAGACCATACTTTCCTAAAGGTTTTCGATGCGCTGAATTCAAATTTGCAGACTTATCGTAAGAGGTAAGTGTTCTACTGCATCATACCTACGTTAATTCATATAAACTTTAAATTGCTCTATTTTACCGAAAAAAAGAAGATATTTGAGCAAACTCAACGCCATTCGTAAGAGAAAAACTTCTTCTTTAAGATGCTATGTGTGCTTTTTTTTACAAAAATAATTTTTAGTTTATATATAACCTCAAAAATAGGCAAAAACGGTGTTTTTTGCACATTTAGGTTAGGATATCTCAAAATCCTGACGTGATAGAGCAATTCTGCGACCAGTCCTCCACGGACGATGTCGGTGCGCAGCCACCGAAATGTTCGCAGCGCCGCCAAAATCGTAGAGAGGATTAAAAATCTTCCCTACGACAAATTGACGGCGGAGCAGAAGAGTTCGTTGGTTTGGGCAAAGAAGATTCTCGCTGCCAAACAGGCTAAAGCGACTTCCGGTCCGACAATCACCCCCCAGTCTGGTCCCTCGACATCTAAACAGGCACTGACCTCAAAGAGACCCCGATCTCTAGAGAACGCTTCGAACGTTCCAAAGAGGCACAGGCCTTCGAACACTCCTCCTGCCCTGACCAAAACTTTCAGCGAGGCGGCGAAAGCCACCTTAACGCTGGCAGTTATGGACCGCGGCCACCCGGACGGGAACCTGTCCCCGAAAATTGGAAGATGATCCTCATAGGTCTTCTCAGGAACTATGAGGAGCTTCTGGACCGTTTTCCGGGGCCTCCTCCTGATATCCGGGATGGCGGATGGCATCAGGGCAGAATAAAGCTCGTAACATGCGCAGATGAGCGCTCGTACGAGCTTTATAAACTGGCTATGTCCGAGGTGGGTGAGCTGTGGCCCGGGTCTGACTTGGTTGCGGTCAGTAAGGAAGAAATTCCGAACAGACCGAGAGCCTGGGTCTGGGTCCCGGCTGAGCCATCTGATCCGGATAAAATTCTGAGGATCATCTCTCGCTCCAACGCGGAAATGCCCACAAGCGATTGGAGGGTAGTACGTGTTGGTGACGTGAGGGAGATGCAACGCCAGGTTGGGCTTGTCATAAGCGAGGCGTCTCTCCCGTGGATTGAGAAGCGAGGTGGTACAATCCGCTACGGCCTTTTTACCATCACGCCGAAAATCAGAAGGGATGATCCCCAGAAGGAGGATGAATTGGTAGCCGACGAGGACAACCCTGGTCTTCCGAGCCTTGGGGCTGAGGGCAGCGCCCTGAGCGCACCCGATCCGCAGGGCTCTGGGGATGGGGGTGTTCTACGAAAGCATCCAATTCCATTTCTGTGGAGGTAGGGGGCAACGCCATGAGCGAACCCACTACCCCCTTAACTATGGACGTCCGGGCTCCATGCAACACCTCGAGTGGACATGGGGCCGCTAATGAACGGGCAGACAGCACTCTGGACTCCGAGAGCGATACGTTCTCGGTGTCTGAGTTGGTAGGCCCGTTCTACAACATGCTCGACGAATGCACGCTGCTGGATTCGGATCCGGAGGAGGCCGACTTTGACTCCACAGTCATTGAGGTCTCCGAAGGAGCATCACTCCAAAGCAGCTTCGGCTGCACTACTCTTACGTCTCAGCAAGACTGCTGAGGCGATCGTTCTGGTCCAGGAGCCTTGGGTCGTTGGATCCAGGGTCTGTGGCCTCAAATCTGGGGACTACCATGTGGTGGCAGCACCTGCGACAGGTAGGACCAGATCATGTATTCTAATACACAAAACTCTTTCCTACTTTATGGTATCTCTTTTCAGCGACGAAGATATGGTCTGCATCAGCCTCGAGCTGAAAGGTAAACCGATATGGGTCGCCTCTGCTTATTTGGCGTATGACCGCCCCATTTCTGGGCAAGATCGGCTACTTGGTGCGGTTAAGGAAGCCGAACGTTTAGGGCTCCAACTGCTGATAGGGGCCGATGCCAATGCCCACCACACAACATGGGGCTCATCGGATGTAAACGCGAGGGGTGAGTCTCTTTTTGATTTTATTATATCTAATAATTTATCTATATGTAACTCTGGAGGCAAACCTACTTTTGTCACCGCAAACAGGAGTGAGGTACTTGATATCACTCTGGTCACAGGCCCGCTCTCTGACTATGTCAAGGAATGGCAGGTGTCCGGAGAAAACTCCTTCTCTGATCATATGTATATAACTTTTAATCTACTCTTGAGACCTCCGCTTAGAGCGGGATACAGGAACAGGAGGCGTACGGATTGGGCTCTGTTTAATCAGAAACTGTCTGCTACGCTCCTTGAGCACGCTTCTCTCGGTATGTTAAGCCTACCGTTAACAACTGATGAAGCGCCTATCTCCAATAACGGGTCTGTTTCTCTCGGTGTGCTGGACACATCGTCAAAAATCGATGAAGCAGTTGACTTTGTTACTAAATCCTGTAACGCTGCTTTCAAGAGTGCCTGCCCGGAGGTCATAGTTCGGGGTAAAAAGAAACCTTATTGGTGGAACCCGGAGATCTCCAAGCTTCGGCTTAACAGCAGAAAACTCTTCAACCAGGCGAAAACAACTGGCAACTGGCAAGCCTACAAGGATGCCTTAAAAATTTTCAAGAAGTCGATCCAAAGAGCTAAAAGAGACTCATGGAAAAACTTCGCTAGCGACATAGAAGAAATCTCTGAGGCCAATCGTCTACGAAAGGTCCTCTCTACTAACCCAGTTCCCCCAAGCTGTATCCGAATGCAAAATGGGGACTGGGCCACACCACACACTTCCCAGGGTGCACCTCGGAACCTTATAGAACCTACTCTAACCCCAGGACATCTAATGACCTGGAGCACATAATTACTAACAGAAGGGTAAAATGGGCAATTAAATCCTTCAAACCCTTCAAATCTCCGGGAATAGATGGGATCTTTCCTGCTGAATTACAGGCAGCAAGTGATACTCTAATCCCTCTACTTGTTCCTATCTATAAAGCCTGCCTCAACCTGTCATACATTCCTCTAGAATGGACTAAGGCGAAGGTGATCTTTATTCCTAAAGGGGGCAGAGCCTCCTACAGCAGCTCAAAGGATTTCAGGCCGATAAGCCTGACCTCTTTTCTACTCAAAGTTCTTGAGAGATTGCTGGATGTCTATATCAGGCTCCGTGCGAATACTCTATCTCCTTTTCAACACGCTTATTCCAAAGGCAAGTCCGTAGAGACTGCTCTACACGCTATCACTTCCAAGATAGAAAAGGGGCTAGCCTTTAAGGAATTCACACTGGGCATCTTTCTCGACATAGAAGGAGCTTTCAACAATGTTCTACCGGGAGCCGTTACCACCGCCCTACGGGACTTGGAGGTAGAGGAGGCTCTCGTGAGGTTTGTCGAACTTCTTCTTACTAGAAGAGCCATTATTTCTGAAATGGGTAATTCATCGATAACTAGGTATGCCAACAGGGGAACACCCCAGGGTGGAGTTTTGTCTCCTCTGCTTTGGAACCTAACGGTGAACACCCTGCTCTCTAAACTTCAGCACACGGGCTGCCAGGTCATTGCGTACGCCGATGACATCGCCCTGACAGCGATTGGCAAGCATATACCGGTGCTGAGCGACCTTTTGCAAAATGCACTCAACATTGTAAAAACCTGGTCTCTGAAATGCGGGCTCAGTGTCAGCTCTGAGAAAACGGAAATGGTTCTGTTTACCCGCAAACATAAGATACCTGAATTCAAACCTCCGTCCATAAATGGGAAGGAGATTAAACTCTCTACCGAGGTTAAATACCTTGGTGTTATTCTAGACAGAAAACTAAACTGGAAACGGAACGTAGAAGTACGATCCCAAAAAGCCATGTTAGCACTTTACGCATGTAAATCAGCGATAGGCAAGAGATGGGGACTTAACCCCCAAATCGTCCATTGGCTGTACACAGCGGTAGTGCGACCTATTCTCTTCTATGCAGTCACCATATGGTGGCCAGCACTGGAACTCGAAACCAATAAGAGCAAATTAACTAGAGTGCAGCGAATGGCTTCCATGCTTATTAGCGGAGCCCTTCCCTCCACCCCAACTAAAGCTCTCGAAACCATCCTGTTTCTTCTCCCCACGGATATACAGGGGAAACTCATTGCCAGCTGCAACGCGGCAAGGCTCAATGCAACCGAACCCTGGAGGGACACCAGATTCGGGCACGCTCAAATTCTTAGTAACGTCCCTGCCAATTTTCTAAAGCTGGACTATGCAATACCAGCCTTTTGTTGGGATAACAAATTCTCCACAAGAATCCCGGAGAGGAGCGAGTGGAAGAACTTAGGGGATCCCGACCCTAATACACTGCACCTTTACACGGACGGCTCTAAATTGAACAATAGAGTTGGAAGGTGGTTTTTCTGCGAAAAGCTTCATCTGAAAGTAAGTTTGCGCCTACCTGATCACTGCAGCGTCTATCAGGCTGAGCTCATAGCCATATGGGAAGCAGCTCGTCGCCTGACAGATCTGCCAGACATAAATTCTATCAAAATCTTCTCTGACAGCCAAGCTGCCATAAAATCCTTACAGAGTAACAATACTACATCTATAGTTGCAATGAAATGTAGGGAGTCTTTGAACAAACTAGCCGAAAGGTGCGACCTGAACGTCATTTGGGTTCCAGGCCATAGCACTGTTCGGGGCAACTGCATTGCAGATGAGTTAGCAAGGGAAGGCACAAGCTTGCAGGATATCACATCTGCGACATGGGTTGGCCCCCCGCTTAACTCATGCAAGCATTGGTTGAGATCTCGCTCCATTGAACAGGCTAACGCTAGATGGGCCAGGGAGTCAACTTGTGTGATTTCTAGGCAAATCTGGCCTAGACTGGATGAGGCTAGGTCTGTATCGGTGCTGCATCTGAATCGGCTCTCTATAGGTCCGCTGGTGGGACTTCTAACAGGCCATTGTCTTATGGGCACTCACGCCTCTCGCATGGGCCTATATAAAAACGACTTCTGCCGCAGCTGTAGGGACGTGGAGGAAATAGAGAGTGTTGAGCACTATCTATGCCACTGCCCCGCACTGTCGCTATCCAGGTACCGCTTCCTCCATAAACACTTTTTCGAGTGCCTGGCGGAGATGGAAAATGCAAGGACACTAGATTTTCTGCGCTTCATGAAACAAACGCGCTGGTTTAGCTTCACGGGCATCTAATCTTATCATACTTTTGAATCTAATTTTTCCGGAAAGGTTTGTAAATAGGGATAAGGAAGCTAGGGCTCCCGTGTGGTATCACAATGGGCCACCTCGGCCTAAGTGTGTCCCCGCTTTCATGAATTGCGGAGACAGCCACCTCAACCTAACCTAACCTTATATTGTGCATTTTTTAAATCGCAATTACTTAAAAACTACCGAACCGATTTCGAATATTTTTATACCATTCGATAGGTATTTTGATTCCCTTTAATTTGATATACATTTTATGTGGGTTCCATAATACCCCCCCTGCGGAGGTCAACCCCCCTTTTACCCCCCTTACTTTTCATATATAAAATGTATATTAAATTAAAGGGAATCAAAATACCTATCGAATGGTATAAAAATATTCGAAATCGGTTGAGTATTTTTTAAGAAATTGCAATTTAAAAAATGCATAATATAATCTTTGACCTTTAATAACTTGTGTTGTTGTTGTTTCCAAAAAAAAAAAATCACCTTAATACTCAGCTTAGCCATCTTTATCAATCCCCATACTTCGTTTTTTGATTTTATAATTTTCAAAATTTCATATTTGTACCAGATCGTGCTTATTGCTTTCAACTTTGCGGGGCTGGGGGCAGTTCAAAACGTCATCCTATCGCTATAAAATTTTGTGGGGTTCATTAACTCGTATAAAGGCAACTTTTCATTGCTGGTACGTTCAAAAAAACAACAACAAAAAATCTCCATATGATTTCACTCCACCTTAATGTACATAGTTATGTGCTGCGCCTAAATATTTCTTAGTAGCTAGAGCTCGGATAATAGGTGAAAATCAAACGCCTAAAATTATGCTACGTAATGTTTGTTAGCACATCCAGTGGCAAGTTTAAGGGTGGGGTACGTTCGGGTCTAAGCCCCCCGTGAATGCAATTGGATTTTTTGCTTACTAGGATTACAGAAAAATAAATTATTAACGTATTTTATGCAGGGACCGATTTTAATCGTTATTTTCATTTCTTCGGATGAAAAAATCATTATGAAAACTTCGTTAACAATAAAATGCAAGTATGCCGATATAATGATTTAGCACATTCTATCCAAATATGAGCTTATCTTTATTCTAAAGATTTTTATTTTTTGAATTTTTAAATAACCATTATTTACGATTTTTATTTTTTCGATCAAAAATAATTTTTATTATTGGATTTAAATTTTTCCGATGAAACTTGATCGATATTTTATGATTTTTATTTTTTCGATCAAAAATAATTGTTATAATTGGATTTAAATTTTTCCGATCAACTTTAATCAATATTTTTTTATTTTTTCTCCGATCATAGTAAACTTTTTCAAACGTTAGTGAATCCTATATTTGATGGCTTGAAGTTGACGATTGTGCCAACATTGGCGCAGTTCTATTTGAGAACAAAATTTGCAAAAAAAAACAAGTTTTTCGAGTTTATTATGATCGGAAAAATTTAAATCCAATAATAAAAATTATTTTTGATCGAAAAAATAAAAATCATAAAATATCGATCATGTTTCATCGAAAAAATAAAAATCAAATTATAATGATTAAAAATGATTTTTTTTATAAAAATTATAATCGTTACGGTGATTTTATGGGTTGCACGTGAAAAATTGCAAAGAAAGCTACAATCAATAAATATAATAATAAAGAATAATAATAAATAAAGTATAATAAGTAAATAATAAATAAATATATAATTATAAAGAATACAAAAAAAAAAAATTAAAAATTTGTAGTGACTCACTTAAACTTGAGACAAAATCTTCGCACGTGGAGGAAAAACAATTACAGTTTCAAACCAAATATATTTTGAATAAAAATGAGGCAAGTGCATATTAGCAAATGGAATATATAATACAGCTTTTTAATTTGTAGTGGTCTGACTTTAAATATTTGCATATTTTTTTTTGTAGCTCCTTGAATTTTGCTATAAAAAATACTAATACCTGTTATTTTAGAATTTTTTTCTAGCTGTCCTCTGCATTTTTTTTTTTCATACAAACTTACAAGTCGAAAAAACTGCGTACTAGAAAATAATATAAAATTTCTATTCAAAAAGTTACAAATTTTGCTGAAAAATTGGCAAATTTTCCAGAATTTTGCACAAACTTTTTAACTTTAATATATTTGGTTTCTGTTATAGATTTTTTGATATAACAAATTAAAATTATTAAAAACACATCAATAAATATATTTTACGAATAAAATCACTTTCTATTCTGGCTTCATTTCATCACACACCACTGTATGTTCATTTGAACTGCTAATTTGTGTAACATGATTAAGAACTTTTCTAATAAAATCTTCACCCCTTTTTTATTTAAATTGTAATCCCGCCACTGAAATTTACAAAATGTAGCATATTTTTAGGCGCTTGATTTCGCCTATTTTTCCGAGCTCTATTAATAGCGTTATCTTTTCTATACAAATGTGTTGACATTTTGAGGCGCACAATTTTTTAAAGGTTGCAATTCACACTGTGAAATGGCCGTCTTATTTAAGGTTCAGTGCCAAGCGGCATGATTTCAATAGAACTATAAACCGCCCGAAAGTAGGCTTTGTAATTTAAAAGAGACATTGTAATTTAAAAGGGTACACTGTGTGCTTTATGTATCTGAGCCGTAGCTATTTCTGTACAATGAAAAGACCGCCCGAGACTATAATTTGTTTGCTACTGCTACCGCAACTGATTATAAAAATGTGCATAAAGACATATCAAACGGCAACGAAGAAATCCAAAAATCTTTTTTAAAAATACATATGTATGTAGCTCGAAGCATACGGCCGCAGGTTATTACACTTTTTATAAACTCTTTCATTACATTTGAAAGAATTCTGTTTTCTTATTGCTGCATTACATACACATTCAAATCCACGAACATCAATTGCTCAACTTAAAAATGTGTAGGCACGTGTAACTGTAATAAAAGCTTTCTTTAATTTCCGCTTCCTCACAAATTGTACGAATGCCAAAGCTTATGTTGGCTTAAAAGGGAAAATTTTAAAACAAAAAAAGGATCAGGAAATTGCGTATCGAATGCAAATGAAATTTTGGGAGAAAAAAGGAAGAAAAAAACCGGAAAAAAGTCAGAAGAAACGGCAAAAAAGACTTGTTTTTTCCAAAAATTACAACAACAACAAATTATCTTTAACGAAGAAAAATTCAAAGGCTGCTTTAGTAATCACATTTTGTGGTTCAAAAGCTTACGCTTATGAAAAAAAGGAAGAGGCGCTCACCGAATTCGCCGGTAGTGTTAACAAGATGTTATTATAGTCATATTTACATACATATATGTATATGATGCTAAGAGCTATATAAGGACTTAGAAAATGTTATCTTTATTTACAAACAGTCAACAAACACTAAAGCGGGACAGACTTCTTCAATAAACTCGAGCCATATACACGTTTGTACATTAGGCCATCTCGCCATCAAAAAAAAGTACGATGTACGCCTTCTTATACCTAATATGTCGCTTTGGAAAACATTTCCGAAAAAATATTATTATTTTTTTGGACGCCGCTAGATGTCACCCAAATACATTCTTCTTCATATCTTCGGGGTTTATTAAATATATTTGAATACACCAATCTATTTGTCTTGAGAGCACGGTTACGGTTACTGTGTCATCATATTAACCCTATATGCGCCATTGTGGTACTTACCACCCAGTACTTAGTTTCTACGACCTTAATGCGCCTTTTTTATGCCAGTTTGTTAAACGTCGTCAAAAATTATGAATCTTTTGCCAAAGAAGTATTTCGATCGCTTGTTTTTTGCTCTCGTTGACCTCTTAAATACTATTTTTTCAGACTTTCTAAAAAAGGGTCCAAAATAACTTTTCAATGGGGGTGTTATATTGTAGTTATTTTTATTTTGTAACTCATACACTGAGGGAAAAGGAGACAGTGTTATACTTAAAAAACAACTTACTAAGATTATAGAAAAGAGTAAATGATTCGGCGCTAAAGACATATTTTCATTGTTTTGATTTACAATTTTCTTTAAATCAAGGAATAAAAACCACGTTTTAAAGAAAATTGTATTCAAAACAATGAAAATATGTCCTTAGCGCCGAATTATTTGCAGTTTTCCATAATCTGAGTAATTGTTTTTTTTTTTTTTTTTTTTTGAGTGTACTTTTTTCCTTGTTGACTAATTTCGTGTTGAATCACACTTTTTTAGAGTTAAAGTAAATTTTTTTCATTTGGTTTAATTGTAAAATGGTCAATTTAGCAATAGTTTGTTGTAAAAATGACTTAAAAATTTCATTTCAACATCAACGTTTCCAATTTGTTCAAAAATTTTAACTCGGTATGGCTACACTGCCAATTTAAGGCGGGCATTTTCATATTAAATATACATGCGGTTGTATACAACAGAGGCGCTCTCAATTCGTTTCCAATATGAAATATCAAACTTGTTACTTGTTGCTTTGCATACATCTGTGAATTGTAATTCATAGATGCTTCTTCGAGAAAATGTAAGCATGAAAGCATCAAAGAAGCAAGTAATATAATATTGGATGTCCCACTATGGACTAAGTCTCATGTTGATGTCATTGTTCGAATCCGGAGGAGCATGTAAAATACAGAACACAATTAATATAGCAAGCAGTGAAGGCGAAGAGAGGAGATGCTGCAATGGAAAACAAGCTATATAATAATAACAATAATACCCAACGGTTTACCCTCCATATCCCGCCCGACCAACGCGAGGGGCGTTTTTTTTTTTTTTTTTGTGCCGAGTCGTACAGGAAGGGGTTTGTTAGGTGTCGAGATCTAAAACTATTCAGCTACAGAACAAAATTAATCAGCTGATTGTATATCATTTATTAAGTGAGGCTAGAACTATTTTTTTTTATAGTAAAAAGCGAGTCTGAAGTGTCAAACGTGCTGGAGTGATTATTAAAGTCATGGCATAAGCGGTGGAATAGTTCATTTAATTCGAAATTTGTTTTGCAAGGTTTCACAAATAGTGGCTTGAAATGCCTCGATACTCTACATGGAACGTTAAAATATAACTGACTTAGAAGGCATGGGCTACTTATATGTCCATGGGGAAGGAAGCTACATATTTGTACTTGGAAACCGAAAGGAGGAAGAATGAAGAGAGAAATACAAACAAAATATTTAGTTTTGTTTTTTTTTATATTTTCTCTGAGTATGTAAAATCCGAAAATGGCAATTATTATAGTCGATTCAACAATTTTCAAGGTAGGCTATCATGACGGTTTTTTGTCGAGTTGACGTCGCTTAGGATCGTCGCTTAGGTCGCGTAGGATTTACGTGGTTTTTCCCTCGCTCTGACGCGCCGTTAATGTCTACACCACTAACGAGCAGAGCAGAGAAGGAGTTAGCTACACAAGCCAGTACAGAGGCGGCAAAAGCTGTGCCAAAGGGAGCGAACGTGGAGACTCCGGCCAGCAAAGCAAGCGACATCGCGCGCCAGCACCTAACGGTGGCGCTTCTGGACAGCAGCGATCCCTATGGGCAGATAACCACCGAGAGGTGGAAAGCTGTAGAGAGGGAACTGCTCAGTGCCATGATTCGGCAAATGAAGGAGGAGCCCGGGATGCCACTGCCGTCTTTCGATTCGGCAGGATGGTTTGACGGGGTTAAACTCATCAAATGTAACGACGAGGCGACGCTATTGTGGTTAAAGGGGGTGGTTCCGAAACTCCAACGACAGGGCGAGCATGCGGAGTTTAGGGTGGTGGATAGAGCGCTGATTCCCACGATCCCGAAGGCTAAGGTGTGGATCCCGTGTGTGGTGAAGCCGGAAGATGCTCTGCAGCTCCTGCAGGGCCAAAACCGGAATATACCAACTCAGGATTGGAAGGTACTTCGCGTATCTAAGCCGACGGAGGAGGGTCAGAACTACATCCTCCTAATCAATAAGGAGGCTGAGGACCTGTTATATCCTGTATTTGGGAAGATGTCCTGGGGCGTAGGCAATGTCTACCTGCGTCTCAGAAAAAGGCATCCAAAGGACGGGAACGACAACACACTCGAAGCAGGTGAGGTTGAAAAAGACCTCGAGAGCTTAACGCTTGCGGACGGTGTGGACGATGCCGAGAAGGCGGTAAAGGGAGGAGCTGAAGCGGGGAGTAAGCAGTCCAATGCTGAAGGTCCTGCAGGCGAATCTCCAGCACAGTAGGGTGGCGGCGAGCGAACTCCTCCGTACTCTAAAGGAGGGTTCGCTTGATGTGGCGCTGATCCAGGAACCATGGCTTTCGTCTGGAGGAAGGGTTTCTGGATTAAACGCGCAGGAGTACAGCGTTTACTATGCCCAGCTGGAGGGAAGGGTGAGAACCGCTGTTATGGTAAAGAAGCAACTATACTCATGCTTATTGTCTAATTTCAGTTCTGAGGACCTAACGGTCGTAGCCATTAGGCGGGAGAAAGGGGAGGACTTAATCCTAGCATCCTGCTACATGGCTCACGAATCGGAGGCACCACCGAATGAATTAAAGGAATGCGTACGGAGGGTACCGAAAAACCAGTCGCTAGTGATAGGGGCTGATGCGAACGCCCATCACACTATCTGGGGCAGCAGAGACATTAATGATCGGGGTGAGTCACTTTTCACTTACATTTTACAAAGCAAACTTCATATTTTAAATAGGGGGGATATTGCAACCTACAGGGGGCCAACCTCTAGCAACGTCCTTGATATTACGCTATGCACAGAACCAGGTGTAGATGTGTCCGAGTGGAGGGTACTTGACAGACCTTCCTTCTCCGACCACGCCTACATAGGGTTTAACATTTCCCTGAAGAGGGCAGAGAAGATCCAAAGCTTCCGGAACCCTAGGGCAACAAACTGGGATAGATTCAAGTCACTGGTGGGAAAAAAGCTTCGGCAACCCGAAGATATTATCAATATAGAGGACTTGGAGAAATCCAATAATGTCTTAACAAACACCTTAATTTATGCTTACAAAAAGGCCTGCCCACTTAGGAGATTCAGAGGTAAAACGAAACCACCATGGTGGAGTACAGAGCTCGGAGCCCTTAGAAGGCAGGCCAGAGAGCTTTTTAAGCTGGCAAAAGTCGCCGATTGCGATGAATGCTGGAAGGAATACAGGGATGTGTTGAGAATCTATAAGAGGGAAATCTGTAGAGCCAAAAGAGTTGGGTGGAAGAAGTTTTGTGAAGAAATCGAAAGCTCCACAGAGACTGCAAGGTTAAGGAAAGTTCTATCTAGGAACCCGACAGTCCAAGGGCTGATTATGAGGGAAGATGGAGGGTGGACACACAACTGTGAGGAATCCCTTAATGCCCTTTTCGATGTCCATTTTCCGGTGGGCGAAGTGGAATCAAGCTCGAATTACGTAGCAAACAATATACCCATTGAGGAGCGGTTCGTTCCGGGACTGATTACGAAATCCAAAATTATATGGGCGGTGAACTCCTTTTCCAAGTTTAAATCGCCCGGAACCGATGGTATAATCCCTGCGATGCTTCAACTAGCAGGGGACAAAGTGGTGGACTGGCTTGGCCCTATTTTTGAGGGATGCATTAGGCTGAACTATGTGCCTAGGTCATGGAGAACCGCTCGCGTGGTATTTATACCAAAAGCGGGCCAGGTTAGCCATATGTATGCGAAGGATTATAGACCGATAAGCCTAACATCGTTTCTGCTTAAAACATTTGAGAGGTTGATCGACACCTTTATCAGAGAAAATATGGACGGCAGTTGCATGTCCAAAAATCAACACGCATACACCAGAGGTAGATCGGTAGATACTGCTTTGCATAGGGTGGTAATAAATATCGAAAAGAGTCTCGAGTGCAGAGAATTTGCTTTAGGTGTCTTCTTAGACATTACGGGGGCATTCAACAACGTCTCAAAACATGCCATATTAGGCGGTCTTCAGCTTATTGGGACAAACCCTGTGCTTTTGTCCTGGATAAACTGCATGCTAAGCTATAGGGAAGTTAAGTCCCAATGGGGTCTACATGAGGCCACAATAACGGTAAACAGGGGCACGCCGCAGGGGGGTGTTTTATCGCCATTGCTGTGGACGCTAGTCATCAACAAACTGCTCAGGCAGCTTGAGGAGGGACCGGCAAAGCTGACGGCATATGCGGACGATGTCTCGGTAATAATAAGAGGCAGATGCCTGACAACAATTAGTAGTCTTATGAGCCAGACGCTCGCGAGAATAAATACCTGGGCCAATGAGGTCGGGCTGACTGTTAATGCGGGAAAAACGGACTTGGTTTTATTCACCAGGCGTTATAAGATACCAGATTGGGTTAAGCCCACGTTAGGCGGGGAGACACTGCAACCCAAAGGTAGCACAAAGTACCTAGGTGTCATACTGGACAGCAAACTGATGTGGAAGCTCAATGTGGAGGAGAGGGCCAGAAAAGCCTCTGCCGCCCTATATGCATGTAAAAGGATGCTGGGCTGCAAATGGGGTCTCTCCCCCTCCCTGACACATTGGATTTTCACGGCAGTTGTTAAGCCGATCTTATTCTACGGAATTCTTGTATGGTGGACAGCCACTCAGAAATCAACTTATGTAAAGGTGCTGGAGAGAGTGTGTAGGCTATCCATGATAGGCATAACGGGGGCCTTAAGAACCACTCCAACTGCTGCACTAGGTGCTATTTTAACCATGCCACCTGTACATCTAGCGGCAAGGAACATAGCGTTAACAACTGCAACGAGACTTATGGCCACGGGGCAGCTTGAGTGCAGGCATAGGGGACACAGTAGTATAGCGCCGTCGTCAGGCGAGCAGACTGACTACATTGTTCCGTGCCTGCGCTTCGATAAGTTTCTTGAGGCCACAATAGAGGCGGAAGGCTGGCGTAAGGGAGTAGACATGAAGGAAAGCGCTATACATGTGTATACAGATGGGTCTAAGACATCAGAAGGAGTAGGGGCTGCGGTCTACTGCAGTGAACTGAATATCAGTATCAGTATTAGGCTGCCAGATCACTGTAGTGTCTTTCAGGCGGAGGTATTAGCGGTAAAGAGGGCAGCAGAAATGTTAGTCTGTAATCCCTTTCGAAGGGGACGTATCAACTTATATATAGATAGTCAGGCGGCTATTAAGTCGATACTGTCGCATAGCACCTCATCTAGGTGTGTAGAGGACTGTAAAGAGGCCTTAAGGGTAATGTGTAGGGATAATAATGTCCATCTGTACTGGATCCCAGGCCACAAGGGGATATACGGCAATGAGAAGGCTGATGAGCTAGCAAAGAAGGGAGCGGGTCTCGGAGCGGAACACTCTTTGGACGTCCCGATTCCACTCAGTGAAATTAAACATAGGAACTATAGGTATATGATGGACCAGGCTGATAAGGCGTGGAAACAATCGCATGGCTGTAGAGTGTCCAAAATTATGTGTAAGTCGCTCGATCCGAAACTAACGAAACGGTTGCTTTCCCTGAAAAGGGAAGAATGCAGACTTATAATCGGGGTCCTCACAGGACACTGTCTTTTAGCATCACATGCGTTCAAAATGGGACTGGTTGATGAAAGTGAATGCAGAGGATGCGGACTGCAGGAGGAGACAGTGGAGCACGTTCTATGCTCCTGTCCTGCGTTTTCTAGGCTAAGACTTCGGCTACTAGGGAAGGCTTTCTTCAATGATATTAAACATGTATCCACAGTAGAGGTTAAGAAACTCTTGGCATTTGCCAAAGGGACGGGAATGTTCTTCAGTTTGAGTCCGGGCTTCGAAGTATAGGTGTTCATGTTCAATGAACTTTCTGGTAACACTACGGACTTATCTAGTCTATGTGGGGCTATTAGTGGCCAGCCAGTATAACCTAACCTAACCCTCAGTGAAGACAAAGCAATGTTTCTCAGGAAAAATTGGACAATGAAATATTTTCCAATAAAAAATAGACACGCAAATATTGCTTCGTAAGAATTAGACATAACATAGTTGCTAGCGAAGTGTGGAAAAAGCAATGTTGCTCTGTTAACCGTATATAGGCAAATCACACAGTAGTGCTCTTCAAATACCTACACGCTTTTACACAATTTCTCATGACCTTGTTTGCAACATAAGAAACTCAAATTCCCTATTCGTCTACAATCTTAACCCACCGTTACTCGCGCACTTATTTTAGGACGTCGTTACTCGCGGGGTGCCATATACACCCCAAGCTAAAATGTATTATTTCTTGGAATTGTGAAAACTTACGGATCGATAACTAATACATGTTGTATATAAGGTCACGAAAATACGAACAAGGTCACGAAAATATTGAACAATTTTATACATAAAACAAGGTACAAAAAATTAAGAAATAAGACTTCATTTTATAAAAACCCTCAACTGAGTGAAAAAATTAACTGATTTTCGCCTTCTTAGCAGGTAATAATAATGAACATAAGTTATTTATTAATAAAAAGAAGTAGAACGGTAACTCACTCCAAGGTAGTGCAATCCTTGCAGATAATGCATATATGAACTATTGAACACTTTTTTTACGCGTTTACTCGCGGGGTGCAACAGATACCCCAATTGAAATTTAGATACTCCGTTTAGCTAAACGGTAAAACTGAAACTAACCAGCCTTAACCTACTAATAAAGTGTGTAAATATACTAAGCTATTAGAAAATTTGCGGCCCTGGTACAACCAGAAAAAAATGTATGACGGTAATTAATAGAGTTGGGGTGCAATTTACACCCCGCGCGAGTAGCGGCGGGTTAAACAAATTTCACACATATCACATTCCAATTCTACTCAAACATCTTCCTTCAAAGCTAACTACTTACAAAATCATATTACGTTTTCAATTTCCATATCAATTTCCATATCAGCACTTAAAATAGCATTCCTTACAAATCATATTGACTCCTGTACATAATTTTGTCTTAAAACCGCAAATGCGTATCCCATTTGCGTTTAAGCCAACACCATCAGCGCGCCAAAATCATAAAATGGTTTATGGTTTTGTCGAGAACCTTTTATTTTTATGCGATTGCTTTATGAATACTATTAAATATTTACGAGTCTGTATGTAGTGTTGTCATCTATCCTTTTTATGTATATGTAGGAGCTGCATAAATTTGAAAAAATTGTATTGAAATTTTTCTCTTAAGCATAAATGGTATTAGCTGAAAAGATGATGAGCTTTGGTTTATGGTAGAATATCATTTTTAAAATCTTAAGTTCGTTGGAGCTCTTGGAATTTAGCTGGAATAAATATCGTGCCGATAATCTCATTTCGACGCCAAAGGATATTATTGAAGCTGACAAAATCACAAAGCTGATTAGTTTGGTTGGGAATGGCTATACATTTATAGCCACACATAGACTAAATGCCTTCCTACCCAGCAGTATTCGAGGTAGGGTGCATTTTCAGTAGAATATTTAATATGAAAAATAGACTGAAACTGAGCTCAAAAATCACGCCTGAAAAAAAAGTGAACACGCAGTGAAGGCCTCAGGTGTATTGAAATAAATGCTATGGAAGTTCTCCCTGCGTATTCAGGCCTTTTTCCATACAGAAACTCTCCGTTCTCGTTCGGCAGTTTTTAGGTAGTTGATTTTCAATGCCACCTCTATATAAAAACGAAAGAAAAAGTTCAGATTTTGGAACTACTTCTCTACTGAATATTCAGTAGGAGATACATACGCGTACACATGTGCTGTTTTCCAGCTGATCAATACTGCTGGGTAGTGCTGCCAGAATCAGAAACAAACCATGTGAGAAGACTGATTCATGAATCTCGAAGAGCATAATTGAAGAAACCTTATAACATGGACAGACGCAGCGATAATCCGGAATATCTAGCTAATTCGGACTTAACTTGAGAATTAATTGGAGGTAATCCGGAATATCTTTTGAGTTAGTCCTCAAAATTTTAGCGGATTAGAGCATTTTGTAATGACATCCCTGGTGAAAAATGTCTATTGTGAATGAAAGGGAAGAAAAAGAAGAACCCAAGGCAGATCTAGGAAGGTAGGCGCATAAGTGAATTCAGAAATTTCGAATGTAATTTGTTATTGTAATTGGTAGAGTGTAATGTCAAAATGATATTTCGCCTTGGTTGAAATCTGAATTCGTTTGGGACTCGCCCATTCCTATTGACCATGATGTGATTTCGTTTTGATTTTGACATTACCCTACCTTTGGAAAAAAAACAAGAAGTTTTTGAATTCGCCGTTGCGCCCACCTTCCTTCAGCTGTTTTGTTAATCCGCAATACTTGCCGTCTGTCAGGGTAAAATTTTAATCGAATTAAGTGTTGCGGTAATCGGGATTATAGCTGCTGTTTATCAATGCTCTTACAGAAAAACAAAGGGCTATCTTTTATCCATTTAAATAGTTAATGATACACGTATATTTTTCATCGTCATTGACTAAGCCGATCTTCCTATAAGAATACCATTTGTATATCTACAATCATATATGCCGTATCATGCCTTATCATCTACCACGTGCTACTCCTGGAGTGTTGTATCTCTCTTCGTTCCAAAGTAGGCCATTTCATTATCGTCAAAATAACGCTGCATCGGTTTTCTGTACAAAAGAACATTATTTGGTTCGAAAAGTTCGCATAGTCCCTTTACGTTCTATGGTATTTTAGGTTGAGCTGTCTTTAAGATCATATTACCTGGTGGTTAATGCCTTCAGCATCCATGTAAAACCTAACACGATCCGCCGCATAGAAGAACGCCCATTAAACATTCTCCGAATAAAAATGCATTTTAATCAAAATAAACCAAATTTCAAACGCAAAAAACACTAAATATTGCCTCATCCCTTTCCATCTCTCTCTTTCTATCTCACTGTCTTCCTTTTGGCATTTTAGCAATGCAATTTTCAAAGTTATTTTATTCCATTTGCTGTGCTGTTTGTCTGCTTTAACATTTCACCTTTTGCTTGAATGCGCATTTCGACTTTATTGACCCCGTGACATCGCTGTCAGGCAAACAGTTAGACAAGCGTTGGCATCTCTGCAACCAAAAGGGCCATGTGGATGAGTTACATATGTATGTACATACATACGCATTGAATGAGCTTTGCGTCCTCTTTGTTGTTTGTGATTTTTTGATTTCTTTTTTTTTTTTGCTTGCAAAACAAAAAATTCAATCTAATACCCTGTAGGAAAAGTTATTGTGAAATTTCATAATTTTTAAGGCAGATCAAAAATCGGTCCTGAACTAGTCCCCACATGTACATTCCTGAAGTAAGCGTGATATATGGCTGAATTGATTGGGAAATGGTGAAGAAATGATCCGAAACTAGCGACACACAGTGGTCGGAATGAAAATTCTAGGTGGACAAAATTATTTCTTACGTCCAAATGGTCACAAATGTTCTTTCCAACTAGTTTTCGGTTGCTGATATCGAATTGGTTGCTAGGTTCAAAAAATTTCAAGTTTTTGTGTCATGAAGTGCAGAAAATTATTTCAACTATTTTTATCTGAGTTAGAAATACATATGTATGTAAGTAGATTCAAGGAAGTCCTAAAACTATGAAATCAATTGACAGAATACTAAATTACTGAATAGTAAGTAACACATTTTATTATAATTTGCTGAGTTCATTGTTCTAAACCAAACCATATAAAAAAGGGGAAAAATAAAAAAAAAATACTTTTTGGTTGCTTTTTTTCCGACAGGGTAGGAATATGATGTATTGTGGAACGATCTTTCGTCATCCCTTGTCAAGTTTGCTTTGGAGACAAACCGGTTTCGGCTAATATGCGCCATCTTCAGTGTCTGCAGAACGAAAAAGACACTGAAGATGGCGCATATTAGCCGAAACCGGTTTGTCTCCAAACCACGGAAGATCGTTCCACAATACATCAAAAAAAAAAATACCATAGATCCATTATATAAACTAAAATATCTGGCAAAGTAAGAAAAAGTAATGCTTAAGATTTAGTACACGTTTAGTACATATATTTCTTGATTGGGAAAAATAATTTTATTTTTTGACGAGTGTGGCACTAAATTTTGGCACACTGTTAAATGCTAAAAATAAAATTTGTTTATACTTACTTAAATTGGTATTTTGACTGACCTAATTGAACAATTTATAAGCTTCTAATGACCTTAATACAAAATCTCAATTCTCACAATAGTTCGAAAAAGAAAAAAAAATAGTTACACTAAAACTCTGGCCTGCTACGCAAAGATTATTCAAACTCTTTGCTTTAAGAAAATATTATATATGTAAGGTAGGCAACTTTTGAAGACGCGTAAATACCAGGTAGAGTCATAGAATGAGTTACGGATTGGACAGTATTGTCACTGGACATTCTATAATAGTTGGGCGACAGAATTAGGCCAGTTTTCTAAGTTCGAGTTTGATACTTTTGTCCACTTAGAATTCTCATTCCGACCACTGTGCGACATACTAAAATGTACATAGTACCGAAATAGTCATCGAACAGTCTCTTCTCTCTTCCAAACTAGTCCTGAACATATTTTAAAAGCATTCCAAATTTATGACTGATAGTATCAAACATGTTTCCAATGTGGTCTCACATTGAAGCTAAAGTGAAGTAGTCCCAAAATCTTCAAGTCAATTCTTCCGTAATACTTCCTACATGATCCCATACTTGTTCTATAATGCTACCAGAGCCAGTTCCTTTATAATCCACTCGAAAGTTTGTGCATCATATATGTATGTATATTTAAGAACTTTGATCTTCCCCCTCCTCACTGGGGTTTGTCACAACAACAGAAAATGCACAAAATGATATCCATGAATGACTGTATGCGGTTACACACTAAACGCATTTACATACGGACATGTGATAAAGGAACAACACAGGAACACACGCCAAACATACCGCAAAATTCGCTCAAAGGCAACATACTGTGCGGTTTTGTTTGGCGAAGCGTGCAAGATAGAAATGACAAAAAGACAAAATGGAAAAAAAATAAAAATAAAAATAAAAAACAAATAGAAAAATAAAAATAAATAGAAAAATAAAAATAAAAATAAATAGCAAGAAATACATTTAAAAGCTGTAGAGCAAAAACAACAACAACAACAACAGCAATACAAATTCAAAGCAGAATTTAAAAGTAAATTGAGTGCAACACGTCAAGTGGCAGAAATGGCGACCCGTCGGCGCTTCTGCAATCACACAACACGCATGGCGCACTCACGCGTTCACTTGCTCGAGCCAAAGCACCAGTGTTGCCGTTCGCAACGTACTAAGTGCTGCCACAAAGCAAAACACACAGCGATTGCTGAATATTTAAATATTATTTAATAGCAATGCTTTTGAGTTGTTGTTGTGGTTGCAATTGTTATCGGTACATACATATGTATCATTGCAGCACTCGACCTGTCAACAGTCGCTGCTTTGCCACCAAAGCCACAGAGTTGCATTCGCTCCACTTGTCGGCGCCGCTTATTGCAGACTTAATTTTCATGTGCACCATCTCGCCTTCTCTTCTCTCCGCGCGTTTGCCTTTCATCTTAGGTTGGCTTCACTTAAGCACTTGGCACTTCTTTAGTTGCATTTTTCGTTACTTTTATTTTTATTTTTATTTTTATTTATTTTTTTTTATTCCTCTTCGAATGTTTTTTTTTATTATTATTAGTTTTTTTCTTATCTATTGCATTCAAAGCCAAATTCGAAAAACGTAGGAAAGTATAAATTAGAGTGAAACTGGAAATTCTATGCACAGTACTAAATATTTTTTCATTGAAGCTTTCGAAATCAGGCACGAAATGCAAAATCAGCATTTTAAAGTACGAAATTCATTTTAGAAATTTGAAGTTAGAAATTCGATATCGAATTAAAAATTTTAATTTCGAGACCGCAATCAAATGCGAAATTGAAGTTCGAGATCAAAATTCAAAAAGGAATTCCAAATCGAAATCAGAATTAAAATCCCAATTCGAAATGAACAATTGAAGTTGGAAATTCGAAATAAACGATTAATGTTCGATATTCACAATCGGATTCAAATTTTAAATTTCTAAATCGCAAACAAAATCGAAATAAAAATGCGATAATGACATACGAATGCGAAATTCATAATTCAAAATCGACATTTTGAAGTTCGTTAAAAACATTTGAAGCTTGATATTCGAAGTGGAATTCAAAACTTTAAGTTTGAAGTTGCAATCAAGACCGAAAGTAAAATTCGAGATCGAAATTCAAAAACGAAAACAAAATTAAAATGCAAATACGAAATGAACAGTTGAAGTTGGAAATTCGAAATAAACATCCAAGTTCGCTATTCAAAATCGAACTCAAAATTTAAATTTCGAAACCACAATCACAATCGAGATAAAAATGCGATATTGGAATCGATATCGAAATTGAAATCAAAATCAAAGTTGAAATCCAAATTCCGAATAAATATTTTAAGTTCGATACTCGAAATCGAATTCGAAATTTGAAAGTTCAGAACTGAAATCAAGATTCGATATTGGAATTTTATTAGAACCGAAATCGAATTTAAAATTTAAACTGGAAATAAATATTTGAAGTTCGATATTCGAAATTGAAAGTTCGGAAGTGAAATTAAAATGCAATCAAAATCAAAATCAGAACCGAAATAGAGGTCCGAAATCGAAAGGGAAATCGGAATTAAAATTCGAAATCGAAAGCTAAATCGAACTTGAAATTCAAAGTTCGAAATTCGAAGATAAAATTAAAATTCGAAACTGAAGTGTGCGCGGTACAGGGTATAAAAATTATCGTGTTCAAGTGCTATAATTAAAAAGAAAATGCAGAAAAAATGCAAGTAAAGTTCGAAGTCGAACATGAAACTCAAAGTTCGAAATTCGAAGTTAAAAAAATTAAAATTCGAAATCGAATTTAGCGCTACAGGCTATAAAAACAAGGTGCCATAATTGAAAGGAAATTGCAGAAAAAATGCAAGGAAAATGCGGCAAACAGCTTTTTATAAATTTTATAACTTTTCATATTTTTTTTTTTGCATTCATACACAATGATAAGTTCATTCAATTGTTCTGTTAAAGGGCTTTTTTCATGCGTTTTCCCGCGACAATAACAACAACAGCAAAAATATTGTTTACCGGCTGCCTTCGTAGGTGTCTGTAGCGGGCGCAGCGCAAACAGCTTGCGGCACAATTTTTCTTTCGTCGATGGGTTTGCGTGCGCATTTACAAATGCATATGTGTATGTATATATGTTAGTGCATCTTTGCATGTGGTTATGGAATGCACTTGAACAACAAAGCGCTTGGCAAAAGTAAATCAGGTCATATGGAAATTTATATTCCATTTTATTTCGCATTACACACTTTTCCACAGACCTTTAAACTTAACTTCTTAATTTTGCTTTACCTTCGCACATTTTCGATTTGATTTGCTGTTGTTTTTATTGCATTTTAAATTTTTATTGTTTTTATTTTTCTTATACATACATATGTATGTATGTGCACTTTAATCAAGTTAGTATTAATAAAGGCAGAAAAGTTGTAATTCTTTTTCCGTCTTTTGGCTTTTCCATTTGAAGACACAAGTACATTTTTCCGCGTTTGGTTTTAGAATAGAGATAAATTAATATTTATAAGCAACTTTTCAGGGCGTTTAGTTTGTGGGCTGTACCTTGGAGCTCTGTTTAAGACAATACTTGCCAATTGATTGTTCAGATATATAACTGTTTTCGGGTATAACTTCTTCATTTAAGAAGATAAGGATATGCAACTTTGAAGTATTTGTACCCATATGGACCTAATAAATGTCACCGAAATTTGTCAAGATCGGACCACTATGGAATATAGCTCCCATACAACCCATTGTTCAGATATAGCTGTTTTCGGATATAACTTCCATATTTAAGGATCAAATTTACAAAACTTTGCAGTAATTGGTACGAGTATACTACAATAAAATATGTTATTGGAAAAATTAAAAGATTAGGTCCGATTTAGGTAATCTGCATCAAAAACTAGAAATGGTCAATTTTCACATACGACACCCGTTTTCTCAGGTGACGAAATATTAAATTTATTCTTACCAGGTGCACTGCAGTGAAGCATTTTCATTGCAAATATTAGTCAGAAAAATTCTCGAAAAATTTAATTGATGTCAAACTTACCTAAAATGAAAGAAAATAAAATTACTTATTAGATTATATCGTTGTTATTTATTAATTGAATGTAACTGAATTATTTTTCAGTGGAAAATGTAAAATAATAATACAAATAATATTAATATTAGTTTTTTTTTTCTAAAGGAATATGTACTTATAATAAATATATTATAATAAAATACATATATATCGGTAAGGTAAAATACTTACAAAAATATACTTAGCAAATGTATACACACTGAATCTCAAAAATAACGGAATACAGTACACGCTCACAAATTAGAACCATTTTGTTTTTAGGGTGATTCTAATTTCTGAAAAATTCTAATTCCTGGACGTTTTTTTATTTCAATAAAACTTAAAATTAAAGTCAATTTACAATGAAATACTACAATGAAATTTTGTCTTATTCAATTTTATTCATAAAAACGAGAAAACATAAGGTAACAATCCAATATACATATATCTATTTATGCGCTAAGTCAAAAAAAGGTCCAAAAAACAAAAACTCCAATTATCGAATTCAAACATCAACTAACAAAAACTGTACAGATAGCGACGAAAATCCAACGACTACCGAGCGTAATATGAATAAATTGGGGATTCCTTTTTTTTTTTTGAGAACGAAACCAGATACTGAAGATGGCACATAGCCGAAACCGGTTTATAACCAAATCAAACTTGACAAGGGATGACGGAAATTCGTTCCACAATATATCAAATTGGGGATTCCCTTTCTTATATCTATTTTGCAACAAAAAAAATTTTTTTTGGAAATTCTAATTACTAAGAGTTCTAATTTGTGAGCGTCTACTGTACAGAAGCATTTATTTGATTTCTTCAATATTACCAGCAATTTGATTTAATTGGCAGCATAAAAGGCTTGCTGACTGTAAGTAATTATTACAAGGCCATGTGGTACGTGTATATCGGTCTCAATGTTTGTAGATATAAATACCAACATATGCATATGGATATGTATGTACGTATATATTACTTAAAATAAAATATGCATCCTTGGAATCATTCATAAAAGCACTTATGCATAAGCACATGCATTTTGTGCATTTTTCATTGGCAACTTGCCTTGGCAGCACCACAAATACAATGTATTTAGATACGAGTAATATTCGAAGAAGAAATATATTTTGCAGCAATTCATAAATATTTCCATTATTATATGTACATAACTATATGTAATAGAATGAAATGCAATAGAGGAAACAACAACAATAATAATAACAACAACAGCAAAAATAAAATAAAAATACCTAATAAAGTGCCGCCAAACTTTTTCAATGTAAAGAGAGAGAAGAAAAAAGGCACTAGGCGAGGAAAGCTCTCGAGAGGGGGAACAAGGGTGTGTATGTGTGCTACTGAAGTATTTATAATTTGCATATGGTTGCACATGCTGAAAAAAAAACCAAAAGAAATAAAAATAATGTGCAATATGTAATAAAAATAACAATAGCAATAACAATCAAAGGAAAAAATATATAGAGAAAGGTTATAAAGAGAAATGCATAACAACAGCAAATGCAAGAACAACAATTGGCAGTAGTGCATTAAAAGCGATGACAATAGTGGCAATCTTTTGTAAGCAACCTGCAAAAGAATGCACTACCTGCTTTTATTGAGGGATTACTGAGGTATGGTTGAGGAATTTTTTAAATTGTGATTCATTTACAACACTACTGTGAGCTTTCATAATTTGACTTTTTTCGTTGACACTATCCCTGCAAAAAATTCGACTAATTCGGGATGTATCAGGGATCACTCGCAATGAGACTAATACAACTTGTGGTCTCTTTATATGGAATGAAGTTTTCCCTTTTGTTTGAGCATGTCCTTTGTGGAGACTAATTGTACCCTTTTAGACCTGAACGAGTACGAAAGTAGAGTACTCTACTTTTATTCCAATCGGATATCGAATGGAAGTTGTACCCTTTTATACCTGAACAAAACCATATTTCGAAGTTCGTTTATAGCCTTTTGAGTACAATTGTCAACAATTTGTCTACATTTTCACCCTTCCAGGTAAAATTGAGGAGTAATTGTACCCGAAAGAGAGGAGTCCGGGACAAATCGCACAATTTTTACAAGGCTATTGAAGGAAACAAAAAAAGCGGTTTGTTTTTAAAATTTATTTAAATTTCTATGTACATATACATATATAACCAATGAATGTCGGTAGAATCGTTCCAAATAAAAATTAAATATGTGTATTAATGGAAAGAAAAAAGGCGTTACTTATTTATTTGCGAATTTCTCCAGTAGATCAAGCTTTCTTTTTTCTATTTCGAGGTATTTTCCAAATTTAGCCTTCAAAATTTCCTTCGTAATACCTTCCTCGAGCTGCAAGCCTTTTGCGTGTGGATAGATTTTGTGAGACGGATGAACGATGTGATGGTGATGATGACAGTGACGACGGAGATGATGGTTTTGGGTGGATGGTGGTGGTGGAGATAATTGTGATGAAGACGACGATGGTGATGAGGGCGGCGATGATTGTGGCGGGATTGATGAAGATTTTATACCAAATGGCCTGGAACCAGCATGAACCGTGTGGTTATTTCATATTATTGGGGTTTGTCCAAATATTTCTTCTCTTTTTTCCATAAATGGAGCGAAATATGTACTGGCTCCTGTTCGTATATTGTTATTGGACCCTTATTTACATGCTTGAAGCAAAGTGCGCATCTTCGATTCCAAAAAAAAAATGAAGTAGGAGATTTCAATATCAAATTTGATCAAAAAATTATTGAAAAATGTTATCATATTTAGGGTACATTTTTCTCCCGACGATTCACTCATATTCCAATAGAAAATGTTTTTAAATTTGATCGTTTTTAATCATCTGGGCGTATGATATTTGAATATTTTTTGATCAAAATTTTCAAAAAATGCTGGCTGGGAAATTTTTTCATTTCTGATTTTTTGACGTTTATTTTGAAATTTTCCAATTACTTTCCGTTGACCATTCACAATGACGCACGTTTTTAAACTTTTCAACACTGTTTTCAAGTTGGTTATGACTAGGGCTTACGATTCGATCTCGAGCAGTGTCGAGAAATTCGAGGATCGAGAAAACCGAGACTCGGGTTCTCGATTAAATCTCGTTTCTCGGATTTCTCGATAACATATTATGTGTATTGTGTCAAAAAAATATGAATATCAAAAATTTCTCGTATGTCATTGGAAAAAAAAAATTTAATATTATGGAATTTTAATTGTATTTCACTCGGAATTTTGTGAAATACTTAAACCTGGGAATGGCGTAAATGGCACATATGCATACACATGTAAGTACATACAAGCAGAACAAGCTACGAAACAGCATAGTATGCTTATACCGCTATTTCTGCGATGTAGTTGAATGCCGAGAAGCTCGCGAGCCTTTCGAGATTTTCGAGATTCGAGAATCTCGCGAGAGCTCGAGTCTCGCGAGAAATCTCGTCTCGCTCGAACTCGAGAAATCGTAAGCTCTAGTTATGCTGCTAGTATTGCTGCTTATTTTTTAACTGGTCGCTTATTTCTTTGTATGCAATTCCTCAATTTTTGTGGTGTTCTTTTGCATGTCGCTTGCAAAAGATTACAACTAATAAATGCACTTTTTAACTTAGATACACAAAAAAAAAATTTCTCTCGATCAAAGACATAATTTTCCTTATTTTGAACACGCGTCCCAATACAAAATTTTCTTTGTTTTGTGTAAATTTTCTCAAAAATGTGGAAAAAACATAAAAAAACATTCAAACAAATGCGTTGCCATGGGGATTTGTATGGGAATTTAATTTCTCAAAATTAGAGACATCAAGTCTTCAAAACAAGGAAAGTTGGGAATGGAATGGCGCTTAAAGAATTTTTCATTATTTTAGTGTATGAATTTTTTCAAAACAAGTATATGAAACCATGGTAACGCATGTAACAACAATAATTTATAAACCTTTTAACATGTTTTAAGGAAAATTTACTCAAAACAAAGAAAGTAGTGTTCAAAATAGGTAAACAATTTCTTTGACCCCTCCATATATTTTTTTTCTCTCAGTGTACATATGTATGTATGTATGAATGTATATATGTTGATACGTATGCAAAAAATTTTCACATTGTAAAACTCTTTGTTGCAATAGTGTAGCAGGGAAAGGAGTGCAAAGAGGAGGAAGAGCAGGAGAAAGCTATAAAATGTGAATGATTCAAAATAAGGTGGAAAATTATTTGCAATACAAAAATTGCTGACATAAAGGCATAAGATGCGCGCATGCATATGCTGACAATGCTAACAACTAACAATATACATATGAACAGACAAATAATATTTAAAAGGTGTGGCAATTGATCGCCCGACTTTTATATGCATGTATGTACAATAAGGTGGAGTGAAATTTTTTTTTGGAAATTCAATTTGTTCCAAAGCCAGAACGGCACCTTTCTAGCCCAGAAATAAGCCTGTAAAATTGTATTGACCTAGTCGTATGTTTAGAGGAGTTTATATTATGCATTTTTTAAATTGCAATTACTTACAAACTACTGAACCGATTTCGAATATTTTTATACCATTCGATAGGTATTTTGATTCCCTTTAATTTTATATGCATTTCCAGTGGGTTCCTTAACACCCCCCTGCGGGGGTCAAACCCCCTTTTACTCCCCTTACTTTTCTGATATGAAATGTATATCAAATTAAAGGGAATCAAAATACCTATCGAATGGTATAAAAAATTCGAAATCGGTTCAGTAGATTTTAAGTAATAGCAATTTAAAAAATTCATAATATAAACTTTGACCTTTAATAACTTTTGTTGTTGTTGTTGTTGTTTCCAAAAAAACACACTTCACTTGAATACTCAGCTTAGCCATGTTTATCAATTCTCATACTTCGTTTTTTGATTTTATAATTTTCAAAATTTCATATTTGTACCAGATCGTGCTTATTACTTTCAACTTTTCGGGGCTGGGGGCAGTTTAAAACGTCATCCTATCACCATAAAATTGTGTGGGGTTCATTAACTCGTATAAAGGCAACTTTTCATTGCTGGTACGTTCAAAAAAGACAAAAAAAACATCTCCATATATTTTCACTCCACCTTAATGTATTATGTATGTATGTACATAGAAGCATGAAAGCACTCGATTGAATGACCCTCCATATTTCGAGTATACATATGTATGTCCATTCACCCGTATATTCAACTGATAATCGTAGTGCGTCCAGAACCTCGTTCATAGGTTAGAGAATGTTTGAATTAGGGATGACAACCACGCCCACTTTTTATATATCGCCAATTTCCGACAAACGCTTAAAAGTTGGTAGCATTATCTGGTATTATTTTTCTGCGCAGTGTAAAAGCATCCTGGATTCTTCGCATCTTGACTCAAGTGTTATTTATTATACATACAACAAAGAGACGCATTGAGCACTTTTGTATAGACCAAAGATGGCCGGCCAATGGCTCACTATGGCCCACAACAACACCTGAAATGGGGAGCAACATTTTGGTGACAGGCAATAAGATCAAAGTAAATAAAGTCAATTGACACTATTTCCAAGGTGGGGTGCCATCAGCCATACGGCAATAAAGCAAACTTTACTTTATTTCACCAACAGTTCAATCACCAACACCCAGTTCGTTTTTATGCACTCACTTTTTTCTGTACGTAGTAGGTACATATTTCTGCAACCAAAAAATACCAATCATTGAATAGAATCATGCTCGCCTGCACTTAAGCACTTATGCACTTGCACATGGTTAGAGTGACTAATACACTTGTACACAGATGTAGTAAAGGCGAACAGACATATGACATACATACTAGACATATACGCCGACAGTATTCCGGCGGCGGCGGCGCTATTCCAAAAACATTTCGGCGACGCCGGCGTGTTTTTTCGCGCCGGCGCGCCTGCCCCAAATCTACAAATCACAATCCTTATTATACTCAGCTGTACTAGTACCCAGAGTATTATAGTTTTAATCACATAACGGTGGATTGTAACAGAATGAAATAATCGAGATAGATATAGACTTATATATATCTAAATGATCAGGGTGAAAAGAGAAATCGATTGAGCCATGTCCGTCCGTCTGTCCGTCTGTGCGCACGATAGCTCGCGCAAAAATTGAGATATTTTGATGAAATTTGAAATGTAAGTTAGTATCGACATTGGGACGGTTGGTATTGCAAATGGGCGAAATCGGACCATGACCACGCCCACTTTTCCTATATAGAAAAAATCGGAAATTTGGTATCTCAGTCACTATTATAGCTAGTGTGATGGAATTTTACCCACGTGTTGAGCTCAGGCCCCTACGAAGAAATTTGATGAAATTTTGGAAAGTGGGCGGTGCCACGCCCACTTATTAAGGGTCAAACCTTGGAAGTTTTATATGTCATAACTCAGAAAGCATTGAAGATATATCGATCAAATTTGGTACGCGTGATGTACTTACTTAGGCAAACGTTTGGACGGAAAATAGTTAAAATCGGTTGACGGCCACGCCCACTTTTATATATGGGTATTATAAAGTGGCCTAATAGAAACATTTTAAGCGATATCTTTGTCAAATATAAAGATAATTCATTGAAATTTTGTGGCATGAGTTCCACAATAGACCGGAAAAAAGAAATAGAAAAATTTTGCAAAATAGGCGTGGTACCGCCTCTTTTTAGACAAAGGAATATATGAGATTTCGGAGCCCATAACTCGACAAATAATTGAGATGTTACGACGAAAATCAGTTTGTACACTTTAATAACTTGTGGTAATACATGCTCAAAAATTTAGCGAAATCGGTTTATGACCACGCCTACTTTTCAACAAAGATATTTCTGGAAAACCCTTTAGGAATTTGTAACGTAATATCTTTGTAACTAGAAGTCATAAAGGAATGAAATTTTGCACAAAGAATAATATTCATATGCTTAGTTGGATGACTGATAAAAATTTTTAAAATGGGCGCGGCTACGCCCAATTTATGCAGCACTTGCTTTATATAAAGTACACCGTGTTTCCATCAAACGCAAACAAACAATGAAAGCGTACAGCTGAGTATCTAATGTTCGATTCCACTCGAACTTAGGCTTCCTTACTTGTTCAAATATTAATTTTATTTAGTTACCTTAATATCGCTGGCTGAATGGAATAAATAAACTAATTTCCACCTTAAATTGTTGAAACTTTTTTATTAACAGCAAAAAACAATTGTTACATAAACTAAAATATAAAATAAAGAAAATAAATATTAAAGAATATACACAAATCCATATGTAAGGGTAAATTTAAATTCATTTGCTTATTTTGTATGATAATAAACATGCATACATATATTTACATATGTACATATTTATATATACATAAAGCACTTTAAAATAAATATATGTATATACAGTATTGGGAAAAATAATAGGGACAAAATTTTGCAATTCTCCATTTATTTCATTTTAATACCAAATAATAATTACCATATATTGCTGCTTACACGGAGAGGACATGCTTCAATGACTCTGGGGTGGTTTTTGTATAATAATTTAATTTTTATGAATAAAAATAATGAAATGTATAATTTAAGTTGGAAATAATAATAGGGACAAACTTTAAATTCGATTGTTTTTTCAAATAAACTACAATATTACTGCTGCAGCTAGATTTAAACTAATGTTTAATTGAAGCTCCTTTATTTTTTATAACTTCCTTACTTCTTCGTGGCATAGGGTTGACCAAATCAGCGCAATTTGCAACTGGTATTAAGTACCAAGCTTCTTTAATTTTTTTTTCCATAACTCTTGCTTATTTTTCCATTTTTGATCCCCCATCGTCTTCTTTAATATTCCCTATAGGGCTGAGGTTCGACAACTGTGAGGGCTACTCAAAAACAGCAACTTTCTTAGGTTCAAACTGTGAGTTTTCGATTCTGGAGGCATGTTTGGGATCATTTTCGGCATCTAATGATATCAAGGAGGGTTGAAATGGTGCAGTTTTGAGTAGAACAATTAGCAACAGACCTCGATAAGTAGGACTAAATGGAAGAGATCCCAGAAAAGTTCCGTATCTGAGAAAAAATTATGTAAGCCAACGAACTGAAATTTTCCAGTAGCTTAAATTCTTTAAGACTGAGGCTAGTAAAGTAGGGAACAGCCAAAGTTTTTGTTAATAACTTTTAACCGGCAAAAAATAAAACATTTCCGCATTCAGCTTCGTGTTCCTGAGGTCAAAACACGTCGATTGGTTCCTTTTTTTTTAATTTTGAAGAACTTTAGCAGTTAGCAAAACTAGGAAAATATGTACACATCTCGCTCCATACGGGTATGGCGCTCTAGCGCACGCCGCCGCGCCGATACGTCGATTTCACAGATTATGGCGGCGGCGGCGGCCGATTATGAAGGTAATCGGCGCGGCGGCGGCGGCGTCAATCGGCGGCGTATATGTCTAATACATACATATAAGTACATACACACTATATGAACAATATTATAATGCACTATTCAAATGCATTTAGTAATATTTTTGCGCTTGTTTGCAAGCCACTCATCCTCGCCACGCACTCGCTCGTACCCAACGCCCACCATTGACACAACCTCCACGCCTCGCAAAGCCTCGCCTCGCCCCGCCACGCCTCTCCTCATCTTATCAACCATTTCAACCGTGTACGCGCCAAACTATTCCATGTTAATCCATTGTATTATTATTATTGTGCACATTGGATTATTTTGCAGCACATGCGTGCATACATACTTACATGCATTTACATGTTCGCTGATGTTAAGCATTTCGCTGAAAAGTATGTATGCATGCATGCATGTACGCGCTTGTGAAAAAATATCATATTGCATTTTTTCTCATAAGTACTTACTGCACTTTTGTGTTTGCCATCAGTGGCGCATAAAGTCGCACTACATACGTTTTCGAGATATTTTCCATTACTCATATTCTTTAGAAGTCATATCTATGTACATTTTCATATTTTTATATTTCTTGCTTTTTACAGATAATGCACATGATATGCATTTGCATTGTGTGCACATGTGCTTATACATCTATGTATGTATATATGCAGCTACACGTGTTTGCATTCTCACATTCATTCGACGTTTCGCGTTGTCATGACAAACGAAAAAGTGTTGCATATATTTTGGCGCTCAGCCACAGCCATTAGTGCTTGGCTTGCTGCAGATTTATATATACCTACAAGTAGCGGATTTAACGGGCGGCAAATGGGACATTGCCAACTGGGCCCTCCTCAAAAAATAGGCCAAAAAGGGCCCTCAACCCTTCCAGAACCAGAAATCTATGTGGATTTATCTGGCTCAAATCGTTGTTGTTGCGTTTACATGCAAAATTGCAAAGGTATGGCATTGCCTTCTAGTAAAAATGAAATCTGTCAATTTCTGCACACACGCATACACACATTCACATCCCTACAAGAAATAAGTAAACGCTTGAATCATTTTTTTCACACTGCTCTGAACGTGCTGATACAAATGTTGTCGGAAATAAGGTGCCACTGTTCCTGCGGGGAAGTAAATTGTCAAACAAAATGGCTAGAAATGGGCTGGGAAAATGCTGATTTTCCCATTATCAGAAAACGTAAAGTCAAGAAAATGTTCGATGAGAAGACGTCCGATTCAGCATTAGAATCTCATGCAAAACATCGAATGGAGTACTATGAAGTTTTGGACACAATGACTACCGAACTACAAGAAAGAGCGGAAAGAATCAAAGAAATAAACGAAGTTTTCGGCTTTCTGATTCGTAAAACTTACAAAAATCTCGATCAGGATGATTTGAAAAACTGTCAAAGATGTACTCAGAGTTTTTCACTATAGATTTGAAAAATGAGCTGGTTGCTTTTACTGATATGTATTTCACAGAAAATCGGTATTTGCAGTTTGTAGTTGCAAATAAAATGATGGACAGTTTTCCTCAATGTTGTAGTTTATTTCGACTGTTCTTAACGTTTCCTATCGGATTAGCTAGCGCCGAACGAGTCATGGTTCGTTGAAAATTGTTAAAGAATATCGCCGAGCTTCTTTAGTTGAGGATGCACTGAACAACTTTTGTATTCTGTACATCGAAGGATCAGTAGCGACGTTGATCAATTTGGCCTCTGCAATGGAATTATTTGCTAAACGTAAAGCTAGGCGTGTATTCAAAGTGATATAATTCAATTCAATGTTTACCATTCACGAAATCAGATACTGAAGATGGCACATAGCCGAAACCGGTATATAACCAAATCAAACTTGACAGGGGATGACAAAAATTCGTTCCACAATACATCGTTTACCATTCTATTAATATTAACTAGGAGTTCCTGCTACTGTCGAAAATCGACAGTTTTCTAGTAGTTTAGCTATTCCAAAATGCAAAAATATTTTTAACTTTATGAAATTTTTTTTTATTAAAATTAATCTTTATTTGATTCAAAACCCATTTGTAGTTCAAGCGCAACCCTTTTCCATTTTTAATTTATTCAAATTTTTCATACAAAATTATTATTTTTATTATTTTTTTTACCTTAGTTCGGATGGCACTGTTTTTTTTTTTGTTTTAGTTTGGACACAGCCAATTTATTACGCCTAAAAGCAGGCTACAAAAAATATAAAATTTATTATAGGTTAAGTTATGACAGTTATAACAATAACATAGGAATTTTCTGCAACAACAACAATTACACAGAAATTTTCCAACGGCGATTGTGCCCGCATTTTCCAACCGATTTTAATGAAAATCAAAATGGACCTATTCTCGGGAATATCCTATCTAATCATGGTCTAACTTTTAAAATCAGTTCAGTCGAATCGCCAAAAGGTCGCGCACAAAATTCATGTTAGTGTATTAATATATAGATTATCTAGGAAACCTAAAAAAATTTAAATCATACAAATTATGATTTTTTATGTTTTTATCTATACAGTAAAAATTTTAGTTTAATTTTAATACCATTTTGGTATTTATATATAACAATGCCAAAAAGCATAAAATTAAAACCGTTCTGGTTAAAAAAAAAGAAGAGAATATTGAGAGACAGAAATTATTCTTGGTGTCAAATTAATACTTTCTTGGAATTAAATCAAAACCAAATTTTCATTATTTTTAGAATATTTCTGTATTAAAAATAGTTAAAATGTTATAAGATCAATCCAAAATTGGAATAAATTCTATACTTTTATGGAATTAAATCAAAACCAAATTTTGATTATTTTTATAATATTTTTGGTAATAAAAATATTTTAAATGGTATTAAATCTATCCGAAATTTGGAATAAATTGTATACTTTTTTGGATTTAAAAGTATACCCCATTAAAATTTCCAGTTGATATGCCGCAAATAACCTACTATCCCAAATATTAATGAGAAATTGAATAACGTTAACATAGTTTATTTACATAAAAATCCAAAACAGTAGTAGCAAACACTTAAGGACCTTATACTCGTATATCGAGCCCTAATCCTCATAAAAGTGTATCCAACAAAAAGTAAATTTTACAGGACACAGTTTTTTAATTTGTTTTGCATACAGTTTGTATGCAGCCTTGAAACTTATTTAGTCTCTAACTTTGAAACTGCACATTTCACAGCCATGAAATTTTGGGAGTTGATGCATGTGATAGTAAATTGTTGATTTCCATAAAAAAGCTGAAATCGACAATTTTGTTGGATACACTTTTATGGCGGTTAGGGCTCGATATATATACATATTGTCACTTTTATACTAATATTTTGGAGATGTCCAGGGAAATTTCGGCACCGTCGCGGTTCTTGCAGTGATACTGCCTTTGACTGAAAAAATAAAGCAAAATTTACCCTCATGATATTTAGTTAATCTCCTGCATTACTTACTTAATACAATTATTAGATTTGGGCCATTTATTTGAGTATATTTGATTACTCCTCCGGATTGCAGGTTTGAAAACATTTTGTTGGATTTTATTTTTACTTTTTTCTGATAATTTTTTTTTTTTAATATTTTTTTGGTTTTGATTTCAAACCAATTGAGAAAGAGAAAGTTTTTTATACTTTTCAGGATTTGTTTTTAAACCATAAATGATTAAACTTCTTTAGAGAGGATTTTAATACTTTTCAAGACTTTATTTTGAAACTATTTTGGAATAAATAAAATTGTAAAACTTCTGATAGTTTAAAAATAAGACCTTTTGGCATTAAAATTCAAATTTAATTCCGAGAATGATTAAATTAAGTACCAAATGGTATTAGGAATAAACTATAATTTTTTACTGTGTATGATTAAAATTACTTTTGATTACTACAGTAAATTTTTTCACTACAAAAGTGGGCCGCCTAGGTACCATGCCAACCGGACTTTTCCCTTAAATCCGCCACTGGTCCTACATATATATATTGTATAAATAGCTGCACTTATACCCCGTCGTGCTGCTTAGCGATTTCAATTTCAATTTTAATTTATCGAAAAAGGGTTGTCGAATTCGGACACTGAGAAGCTTCGAAAATGAAATGATTTAAGTACGATATCCATATCTGACACATGCGATCATTTCGCACACTAAATCAAAAAGCGTCACAACTCAAAATTTTTCGAAATCGGGTTTCTGTCATAAATCGGTACACAGAAAATATCTCTAGCGACTGACAAAAAATCTTTTCCATCAGAGCCTTTTGTAACTGAAAAATAACTATTATACGTGGCCTTTTCCCATATCATTGCCTATAAAAAAGAAAATGTTTTTTGGCTCTACTGAAAATTTTTGAATTTTGAGTTGTAACGCTTTTTGATTTAGTGTGCGATTTGTACTCAATCTAATGCAAACACAAATGTGGTTGAGTTAGTGGAAAAATAAATATACTAAAAACGAAAATGAAATATGTATGTATGGATGCCGATTGTGGCCGCTGTGGTGCAGTGGGTAGAGTGCTCGCCTCCTATGCCAGAGGTCTCCGGTTCAAACCCCAGTCCGAGCAAACACAAACAAGATTTTTCTAATTAGTAAAAATCCAATTATTTGGTTTTTTAAGAGCAGTGGTCACCTCTCGGCTGTGGGCGGCATACCCTCCGAGTGTATTTCTGCCATGAAAAAGCTTCTCACAAAAAATGCATTCGCCGTTCGGAGCCGGCATAAAACTGTAGGTCCACCCAATTAGTAGGAAAAACAAAAAGGAGCACACCTCGAATTGGAAGAGAAGCTCGGCCATAAAACTCGTCAGAGTTATAATAGCGCCATTGTATTATTATTATTATGTATGGATGCACAATTTCCAAATGCGATGTTCTAGAAATATGTTTGTCAATTCATACTTTTATCGAAAAATCTTTAATTAAAATATTTTGCATACTCGCATTCGCCATTTCACATTATCAGCTTTTGTTTGAAATGATTTGTGATTAAAACTGGAGATGTGGTTTGAAACGAAGTGATTGGATATGCCTGCTTGCTTGATATATGTACATATTGAGGTTATGATACGAACTCATACACACACATATGTATTAGATACATTTATTAGATGCATGCGCTCTTGTTCCAAATACCGCACTTTCCACAGAAGTCACAAATCAGGCCTTAACTACATCAAACCACTCATTCGTCAATGCACTGATTTCCTCTGGAAAACCCATTTGCTGTTAGTTCGCCATTTAATGCACTCGCGCCCAATTCAATTCAGAATTTTAAAAATGTCATCAACAATTTCAATATTAATATGCAGTTCACTCTACAAAATTCACTCTGCCAAAATTGCTGGCGTTTCCCGCGAAAAGCGCATAATTAAGTCACCGACATTGTTCTTGCAGTTTTTTATACTCAGCTGTACTAGTACACAGAGTATTATAGTTTTAATCACATAACGGTGGATTGTAACAGAGTGAAATAATCTTTGTTATGGTTTGCTATCGATATCAATGCTGATATCGATCATAAACGGGTTAATTTCGGTTGCTCAATTCTGTCTGTGTGGCAGCACCACCATTTCAGTAGCTTCTTAGTAGTTTCCAACAACTTCCAATTAATAATGGCCGACGTGCTGACATGGTGAAGAAGAATGGATGACGCGTTGCTCAATTCTGTCTGTGTGGCAGCACCACCATTTCAGTAGCTTCTTAGTAGTTTCCAACAACTTCCAATTAATAATGGCCGACGTGCTGACATGGTGAAGAAGAATGGATGACGCGTGGCCCAAACAAGACAGGTCGTCGCATGTGAGGGAGAATATGCGATTGGCGTTAGACGGTTTGCTTCAAAATGTCAAAAGCGGGGTAAAAGCCAGTGAGCACACAACTTAGCATTCAACTTATTTCTAAGAACAACGCATGCAATTTTGTAAAATCAAAGCAACAGAAGATAAGTTGACATAAGCCAAGAACAGGAAGAAGAAGAGCGATTCCCTCTCACGTCGACCTTGTGTGCTTGAGCTGTGGGCTAGCGTAACAGGTGGCTGCACTGCAAAACGAGGTTGATTTATGAGGTTGTCTCCATGGAACAGCTGACAATCTTTTTTAGACAAAAGCAATTTCCCTGTTAGTTTAAATTTCATTTACCACTGTAGGTGTCCTGGCAATAATAAAGATTTTTATTTTCCTATTCAGTTACCAGATATTTCAATTGTAACATTTTGTTTTTTCTTCTTTTTTTTTAAATCCTGTAATTAATTCTTTTCTTCCTAAACTAAGAGTCTAAACAAATTTTAAATAAGTAATTGTATCCGAAATTTACATTGATTTCTTTTTATTCTTCTAGATGGTTATATGGTTTTGCTGTAATTTCCAGATCTCAATCTATATAGATTGCACGTAAATTTTTTTTTTATTTGCAAATAGGCAAGCTTTCGAGCCAACCTCTATAAGTAGGCCTTTCATGGGGAAAGCTTAACTCAAATTTCCCATCGCAACCTTGACAATAGTTCCAATGGCGGGATATGCCCATGTATTGGTGATGGAGAAACTGGTTCTCCAGGGTTGCCATGAACACTTCTTATTGTGAAAATACGTAACACATGGTTATTCGGTGACTTAGTACTTTCAAATGTGCATATTATAAAATGTTCTTATGCGCTCTATACAATTTCAAAATTTACATAGTTCACAGAAAATTAATTAATTATTTACCACGTATTTATGCTATTGTTCCATTAATCAGATTTTCCTGTCTCTTACCAATTTTATAATTTGAGCGTAAAACAACAATGTCTATTAATATTCCCAACGCACACTAATAGAATTTTACAGTAGCAAATTTACTAGGGCACGAATAAAATCGACTTTTTTGAGATAGTTTCATGGGAAGGATGCTTGAGGCATTTTAGTCCGAAAGTTTTGGTAATTTTTTTTGTGTAACATGGCAATCGCATTCCATCTCGCTTGCGTTATTGCTAGCGTCATACCATGATATAGACATTCGGGTAACCGTAAAGTCACGCCACTATTATGCACACGTCACTACACCACTGCAGGCTATACGAAAAGAAACGGGACTCTTCCAGATGAATTCGGATAAAAAGGTGGAAGGCACGCTTGAACAGAAAAATTTCAGTACAGCGGACGCCAGAGTTGGGAAAAGGCGGTGGAGAATGTTTCTCGTTGGAAAAGTCTGAGCTTTTATTTTAATTCTGATAAGAATTTTTTTATGCT
Source organism: Urophora cardui (assembly GCA_960531455.1). Classification (NCBI taxonomy): domain Eukaryota; kingdom Metazoa; phylum Arthropoda; class Insecta; order Diptera; family Tephritidae; genus Urophora; species Urophora cardui. The sequence goes on from OY482672.1 coordinate 122,805,356, forward strand.
TGTGGAAAGTGCTAAAATATGTTGTAGTGAAAATTCAACAGAAATACAATTAAAATTAAATTGTGCTTATCTGCAATTGATAGTATGAAAATGCAATTTTAAGCCTTAATATCGATTACATGTAAAGAAAGTAAAGTACTATGAATGTTATGCAAAAGCAAATAAATTAAAATTTTGAATTATGGCAATTCAAATCAAAAGACAACAACAAATGTAAAATCAATGAAATTGCTCTGCCGCTAAAATTAAAGATGTTCACCATGCAAAATTGGTTGGTGTGGTGTGAGGAAAATGAATAGTGAACATGCAACAGAAAAAGCAGCTCCTGGTGAGTCAGCAAAAGCCACAATTACTGTAGCAACAGCCAATGAATTGAATCGGCAATATCAGCAACATCAGCAGCAACAACAACAACAACATTTAATTGAACAACAGTACCTCAGCCAAATTTGTTATTTGCAACATTTTCGCCAACATTACGATTATTATTATTATCAGCAGCAGCAGCATCAGCGTTATCGGTTGCCGGTGTTGCCGCGTTTACAATTGCAAATACGGCAACAACAAGACCAACACCAATAACCACCGCAACAACAACAGCAAATTGGGTTTGGCACAACAACAACAAACAGCCGTAAAATTTTGCCACCGCAACAACAACAACAAATTGGGTATGGCACAACAACAACAAACAGCCGTAAAATTTTGCCACCGCAACAACAACAGCAAATTGGGTTCGGCACAACAACAACAAACAGCCGTAGAATTTTGCCACCGCAACAACAACAGCAAATTGGGTTCGGCACAACAACAACAAACAGCCGTAGAATTTTGCCACCGCAACAACAACAGCAAAGTGGGTTTGGCACAACAACAACAGCAAATCGGTGACACCACCACCAAAGGTGCACCGCGACGGGTGGTGAGTGAAGAAAAAGGGTGTACTTATGTAAGGGTTTTTTTTTTTGCTGAAATTTATTGATTTATTTTTCTTGTAGAAAAGAAGGGAGAAAAAAAAAATAATAGTAAAATTTTTTTTTAAAGTATATACAACTAGTTGCTGTTGTAAAGTGAAATAAGGTGAAGAGGTTGTGTAGGGAAACGTTACCAGCTCAGAGTGAATTAAAGAACCGGATAAAATAAACCACAAAGATAACATGTACATATAGGCCGCAAATAACATTACATAAAAACCATTAACAGAAAAGTTCTTGTATATCTTGTCCTGGAGAGAGGAAATAAATCCTTTCCAATACATTTCCCTCTTCTTGCATTTAGCATCCAGATTAATTTAATTAGTCTAATTTAAAATAAGATTTGTATCGATTTAATTTTGAAATAACGCCGCAACGAGTGAGCATAAATATAAGCTGAGTATAACAGACCTTTCTAAAATAATTTTAGTATATCTACATATATACATATGTGCAACCTAAGATAGTTTTGGTCCTATGTGGCCATTATGTACATGTATGTTTGGCATTCCATTTTCTTTGTAAATTAGCAGGCTCGCGTAGACTAAGAATTTACTTATGTATTTTTGATGAACTTTACAAATGAATTGTAAATAAAATTGTGAATTTAAAATGGGAGTGCTGGCCAACTTTATTTAAAAAAAGGCATTAGGGATTTCAGGTACGGGGTCATCAAAACATAGGTGCACTGATGACCATGGATGAGGGTGGGTCGATAAGCACCGACGCTGCAACAACACCAGCAGCGCATAATAATAACGGGGTCATCGAAATTAAGGTGCACCGATGGCCAAGGATGAGGGTGGGCCAGAAAAGCACCAGCGCTGCAACAACATCAGCGGCGCACCACAGGTAAGGGGTCACTGATACCCGGGTGCGACAGTGACTATGGATTAGGGTGGGACAAAACGCACCGGCGCTGCAACAACATCAGCAACGCCACCCCCTTGTGAGTTCGGCCTTTAACTTTTTTTTTGTTATTCATATATTTTAAATTTCAGCTTCTTTTATGTATTTTCAGATGCCTGTCAATAACCGGTCCTTCCGGTTGATTCAAATTTAAATTCAAAGTTAACGATTTTTTTTTCTCGCGATATATATGTATATTCAAATTCAAATTCACTTTGACAGTTTTTTTTCAGTGTTTATTCAAATTAAATACACATCGATTTCAACGTATATTCAAATTTAAATTTCTAAAACTTTTCTCTTCCGTCCGCGATTATTTAAATTTAACGTGCGCTCATCTATTTTTAAATTTTTCCGTCGATTGTCAGTATTTCCGTCCGATTTAAATTTCGGTTTAAATGTTTTGCTAACGTCCGTCTGACTTTAACGTACATATGTACGTTCAAACTCATATTCAAATTTTAACGACATTTTCCCTCGGTTTGCATTTATTTAAATTTAACTGATGCCTGGCCTCTTGAATTTGGATTTTTCGGGTTATTTTGAATTTTTCAACGGTCCGTCCGTGGCATCCGGCTAAACCGGATGTTGTTTTAGTGTGATTTTACTCGTTTTGGTTTAAAAAGGCATGATATGAATTTTTTTCTGTTTATGGCGCAGGACAGCAATGTAGGCAAGAACCCCGCCCAGCCGACAATGACTAGCCACAGTGCAACCCTAGATCATGCCGACCGCCATGCATTGCTGCTCCACTCGATCTTCGAATGCCAACCATAACAGCTTATATATATCAAAATGATCAGGGTGAAAAGAGAAATCGATTGAGCCATGTCCGTCCGTCCGTCCGTCTGTCCGTCCGTCTGTCCGTCCGTCTGTAAACACTCTAACTCGCGCAAAAATTGAGATATTTTGATGAAATTTGAAATGCAAGTTGCTCTCGAGACCGGGACGGTTGGTATTGAAAATGGGCGAAATCGGACCATGACCACGCCCACTTTTCCTATAAAGAAAAAATCGGAAATTTGGTAGCTCAGTCACTAATATAGCTGGAGCGATGAAATTTTACCCACGTGTTGAGCTCAGGCCCCTAGGAAGAAATTTGATGACATTTTGGTAAATGGGCGGTGCCACGCCCACTTATTAAGGGTCAAACCTTGCAAGTTTTATATGTCATAACTCAGAAACCATTGAAGATATATCGACAAAATTTGGTACGCGTGATTTACTTACTTAGGCAAACGTTTGGACGGAAAATAGTTAAAATCGGTTGACGACCACGCCCACTTTTATATATGGGTATTATAAAGTGACCTAATAAAAACATTTTAAGCCATATCTCTGTCAAATATAAAGATATATCGTTGAAATTTTATAGCAGGAGTCCAACTGCGGACATAAAACGAAAAACACAAAAAGTTTGGCAAATGGGCGTGGCACCGCCTCTTTTTATAAACAGGAATATACGAGATTTCTGAGCCCATAAATCGACAAATGATTTATATATAATGACTAAACTTGGTGTGTACACTTTTATTACATGTGGTAATACATGTTGAAAACTTTAGCGAAATCGGTTGACGACCACGCCCACTTTTATATATGGGTATTATAAAGTGACCTAATAAAAACATTTTAAGCCATATCTCTGTCAAATGTAAAGATAATTCATTTAAATTTTGTGGTATGATTTCTACAATAGACCGGAAACAACAAATAGAAAAATTTTGGAAAATGGGCGTGGCACCGCCTCTTTTTACGCAAAGGGATATACGAGATTTCTTAGCCTATAACTCGACAAATAATTGAGATATTATGACGAAACTTGGTTTATACACTTTTATAACATGTGTTAATAGCCACGCAAAAATTTATTGAAATCGGTTTATGACCACGCCTACTTTTTAAGAAAGATATTTCTGGAACACTCTTTGGGAATTTGTAACGTGACATCTTTATAACTAGAAGTCATAAAGGAATGAAATTTTGCACAAAGAATAATATTCATATGCTTAGTTGGATGACTGATAAAAATTTAGAAAATGGGCGTGGCTACGCCCACTTTATGCGGCACTCGCTTTATGTAAAATACGCCGTGTTTCCATCAAACGCAAACAAACAATGAAAGCATACAGCTGAGTATCTAATGTTCGTTTCCACTCGAACTTAGGCTTCCTTACTTGTTTTTTTTTATTTTTTTTCCAGTTAATTGCGCTGCGAATACATACAAATATGTAAATATGTACATATGTATGTATGTGTGTATATTTTCACTCTTCGCACAATTTTGTTATTGTTGTTTGTTTGTTGTTATTGTTGTGCGCATTACTGCCATTGCCATCGGGCAACTGCCCTTGCCACTCTTTTGGGCAGCTTAATTGGGCTGTTGGCTGCTTTTTGCGGCTTTAACCCATTTCACGCAAGCATTGGATTACTGGCCGCCGCCGATCGTTCGTACATAAATTCGCTTGTCGAAATGCCGTTATATGTACATATTTATGTATGTATGTGTGTATGTGCGTATGTATGCATGTGTAAAAGTTTTTGTGGCTTTTTCATGTTGCTGATCTTGTTTGCAGCTCATATTCAGTTAGTTGGTATTGTTAGTACTTTGTTGCTGAGAATGTGAGTACGCACATATCACTTTTGTTGCGGTTACAGTTTGCCATTAATCAGGAATCTGGTAAGGACATTAACAACATCATGGTCAGCAGGATATTTTTGGAATTTTAATTCCTTTCGTGTGGTAATTGGTTTCATATCATTTTTTGAAATGCTAATTTGATGACACTTGGTTGGTTTTTTTGTTTTCATGAAGAAAACATAGAACTTTTCATATCGCATTTCGAAATCCAAAACTCAGTAATAGCTAAAATTCGACGTTCAAAATCCGAATTCAGAACTAAAAATTCAAAAATTTAAACTCAAACTTAAAAATTTTAATTTAAGAATTCAAAACTCAAATTTCAAAGTTCAAAAATCAAAAATGAAATTCAAAATACCAAATTCAGAATTTAAGTTTAATAAATCACAATAGAAAATTCAGAATTCGAAATTAAAAATTCAAAATACCAAATTCAGAACTAAAAATTCAAATGCAAAATACAAAATCCAAATTCAAATTTCAAAATTAGAAACACAAAAATTCAAATTTCAAAATACCAACTACCAAATTCAGAATTTAAGATTAAAAATTCAAAATAGAAAATTCAGAATTCGAAATTCAAAATTCGAAATACCAAATTGAGAACTAAAAATTCAAATTCAAAATAAAAAATCCAAATTCAAAATTCAAAATCCAAAACACAAAATGTAAAATTCACAATTCAAAACCCAAAAATTCAAAATTTAAAGTCAAAACTCAAAGTTCAAAGTTCAAAAAAAAAAAAGCTCAAAAATCAAATTCAAAATACCAAATTCAGAATTTAAGTTTAATAATTCAAAATAGAAAATTCAGAATTCGAAATTCAAAATACCAAATTCAGAACTAAAAATGCACATTCAAAATACAAAATCCAAATTCAAAATTCAAAAATTCAAAGTTCAAAATTCAAATTTCAAAATTAAAGATTCCAACTATAAAGTACAAAATAAGTAATTCAAAATAGTAAATTTAAAATTCAAAACTCAAAATTCAAAATACCAAATTCAGAACTAAAAATTCAAATTCAAAATACAAGATCCAAATTCAAAATTCAAAATTCGAATATCAAAATTCAAAATTCAAAAATTCAAAGTTGAAAATTCAAAGCTCAAAATTCAAATTTCAAAACTAAAGACTCAAACTACAAAATACAAAATAAAAATTCAAAATTGTAAATTCAAAACTCAAAAATTCAAAATTAAAAATTCAAAATTCCAAATTCAAAAATTTAAGATACAAAATTCAATATACGCAATTCAAAACAAAAAGTTAAAAATTCAAATTTCCAAACTAAGATAAAAATTAAGAATTAAAAAAAAAAAAACAAAAAATTTAAAATTAAGAGATCAAAAATAAAATATTAAAAATTAAAAATAAAAAATTCAAATTTCAAAACTGAGATAAAAATTAAAAATTAAGAATTAAAAAAAATAAAAATTAAAAATTAAAAGATCAAAAATAAGATATTACAAATTAAAAGTTAAGAATTAAAAAATAAAAAATTAATACAAATTTAAAAATCAAATATAAAAAATCAAAAAATAAAACTAAAAAATTCAAATTTCAGAACTAAGAGATAAAAATTAAAAATTAAGAATTAAAAAAACTAAAAATTAAAAATTAAAAGATCAAAAATAAAATATTAAAAATTAAAAATTAAGAATTAAAAAATAAAAAATAAAAACTAAAACCTAAAAATTCAAAAATCAAAAATAAAATATTAAAAATTAAAAATAAAAATTTCAAATTTCAAAACTAAGAGATAAAAATTAAAAATTAAGAATTAAAAAAACTAAAAATTAAAAATTAAAAGATCAAAAGTAAAATATTAAAAATTAAATATTAAGAATTAAGAATTAAAAAATAACAAATAAAAACTAAAAACTAAAAATTCAAAAATCAAAAATAAAATGTTAAAAATTAAAAATAAAAAGTTCAATTTTCAAAACTAATATAAAAATTAAAAATTAAGAAGTAAAAAAACTAAAAATTATAAATTAAAAGATCAAATATAAAATATTAAAAATTAAAAATAAAAAAATTCAAATTTCAAAACTAATATAAAAATTAAAAATTAAGAAGTAAAAAAAACTAAAAATTATAAGTTAAAAGATCAAAAATAAAATATTAAAAATTAAGAACTAAAAATATAAAATAAAAACTAAAAATTTAAAAATCTAAAATTAAAAATTAAATATTAAAATTTCAAAATTCCAAATTAGAGAAAATTTTCTTAAAATTCAATCGTTTCTTGAAATATTTAAGTTTAATTAAATTTAAGCAAAATTGACTTTTCACTGAATTTAAGCTTTATTGCTTGTTTATTATTTTTCTTGACAGAGTTATTTACAAATTACTCACTTTATTGCCTTTTCGTGTATAAAAAAAAAATTAGACACTTAAATGCTGCTTGAGGCATATTCCAAAAGAAAGGTAAATAAACAAAGCAAAAGAAAAATTTAAATTGAAAACACAACAAAGTACATACGTAAACAAAGCTCAGCCACAAATGGAAAATAAATTAACATTTAGGAGCACTTTAGTGTGTTGCACTGAAAACGAAAAGTTGCTGAAATGAAATAACTTGAATTCAGCAAAATATTTTTTATGCATAAGCACGTGCATGCAAATGTGTGTATGTACTTATGTATGTATGTATATATGTATGAATGTTTGTTAAAAATATAAAACCACAAAAATGCGTAAAGCAAACAGTTGCCTATCTTTTATAAACACTGAGGGGGTAGTGTTGAAAGCTTTTTGCCACTAAAGCAGAGCGACACTTTGCCAAATTGAATGCTGAAGCAAAATGTCTATAGTGGAAAACTAAAATTTTATCGGCAGAACGATGCAAATTCAGAACAATAAACATTAGGATTGGTTAAAAATTCAAGAACTGATCTTTTTTTTTTCAAGTCTTACCTTTCCAATACCGAATCAGGAAATGATTTTTATATGATTCGCAAACTAAGAAATTAACCAACAACAAAACCGAATCTTCTTTATCCGATGTACTTTTCATTCGTTATGAGTTCGAAATCATGCCCATGTTCGAAGTGAAGTTTAAAGTACAGCACTTGTTCCCGAGTTACTAAGCAAGAAATGGTAGAAATTTTTTCGACGCCACTTCCAATGGATTTTCAATATAAAGTTGGAAAACTAAGGTGCGCGAGTATTTTTCTTTTGTCGATTATTCGATTTGACAGCGACTGCCGCATTTAACAATTCAAACACTTTCAGCAGAGCCAAAACACGTTTCTGTTTTATAGACAATGTTATGGGAAAAGGCTACGTATAATAGTTATTTCTCAGTTAAAAAAAATACTCTGATGGAAAAGATTTTTGGGCAGTCGCTAGAGATATATTCTGTGTACCGGTTTATGAAAGAAACACGATTTCGAATAAATTCTGAGTTGTGTCACTTTATGATTTAGGGTGCGATATGTAGGTGGTGCACACGATCCAATTAAAAGGTCAAGTCAGTTCACTGGCCGCCATATTTCTTTCGGTTTTAGAAAAAAGTATCAGGTCCTCATACGTCATTTCCTTTTGCAATTGGCACAGCTGTTTGTTTGGTTGTTCGCGGCTTTATTGGTCCTGTGACGTAAGCAGTATTTGACATTTCCGCCTACTAGCATTACCGTCTCAATATATATACCGTGGGTGGTGCATGTATTGGACAATTTAACGTAGCTGTCACTGTAAATGCAATTGTGCTACCGCTGTGTGCTATTTTGCTACCTTCAGCTCATATTCGCTTTCCAAATCAGAACTACCTATTTTATTATTTTACCCGCATTCGAGGCGAATGACATGAAGTAAAAATTGGTTTCTGTCAGTCAATAACCGCGATACTTTAATGAGACTATGAACAAGTGCATGGGAATGTGAGAGAGGGCAGCGATATTGAGCGGTATCATTTATGTATAGCTCCACAAGCAATTTGCAATGCATTATAGCGTAAATACTACATACCTACATACATATGTATATATGTATATATCTATATATGGTAAACAATTTAAATTGTCAATTGACAATGAAAATGACAGCGATTGACCATTTGCTTATGCTCGTGTCAACATTTTCCTAAACATTGGTTGCATTACTTGGCCCGTCATAAAGTGTGCTCTAATTATAATTATTTTTAAGGGTATATACATACATAAGCTCTAATACATATACATAATATTATATATATTATATATTATGTACATAATTATATAAATATCATAAAAAGTTATGAAAAGTATTGTGGAACGAATTTCCATCATCCCTTGTCAAGTTTGGTTTGGTTATAAACCGCTGTGTGCCATCGTTAGCTTCTTGTTTCTTCAGTTGCATTCTCCCCAGAGGAGCTACGATTTTTGATTGGGTGAAGAAAAAATTAAAATTTTCAAATCTACTTACATATTTAGCAAAAATTTAGCAAAATTCGCTCAAGCCTCATGTAGAGTTCGCGGATAAAATTAAAAAAAAAAAAAATGTAAATAGGAAAAGAAAAACAAAAAACATTTATCGGTGTATACCAGATGATTAACTTAACAGTTGATTAACTTAAACCGAACCACAGTATCATAACACTGGATCACAAAATGAATTTTGTTGTCTGTACTTTGAGCGGTACTATCATATCTATATGTAAAATGGCTCCAATGGCTCCAATGGCTCCACTTAAACCAGTATGTCTCTTTAACGCATTGAGACTAAACGAAAGAAAATTAAATTTCCTATACATGACTCCTATAACATTTTTCTCTAGGTCATATAGTTTCTGAAATATAGATGAGTCAATTTGAAAATTTTCCATTTTTTACGAAAATTTGAAGAAAAAATTGACTTTGTCAGGCAAGCTCTTTAAAACAAACGTTTTCACCTTTAGATTTACTGACTTACGTGAAGCTCCATTCAATTGGCAAAGAGATAAGCTATCAACGAAGAAAATCCATGGTAAAATGGAGAAGTTATAGGCGTTCATGTAAATACAGCCAAGTCACGCAATGCCACTGCACGGGTACAACGTATGTAGGTAGCTTAATGCATTAAAGAGACATACTGGATTAAGTGGAGCCGCACAGCGGTCGGAATGAGAATTCTAGGTGGACAAAATTATTTCTTACGTCCAAATGGTCACAAATAGTGGTGGGCGAGTCCGAGATGTTTAGACAATCGAGAGAATCGCCATCGTTGCAAAATCACAATCGAGTCAAAAGTTGACTCGCTCCTCGACTACACAATCGAGATGTTTTTGCGATTGTTCCGAGTCAGCGAGTCGGAGGTTGTTTCGATGACATCTCGACTACACAACCGAGATGTTTTTGCGATTGTTCCGAGTCGGCGAGTCGGAGGTTGTTTCGATGACATCTCGACTACACAAGCGAGATGTTTTTGCGACTGTTCCGAGTCAGCGGGCCGGCTGTTGTTTTGATGATTTGTTTTAGTTGATAAAATAAACTGAATGAGTTGTTGATGAAGAAAGTAGGACTTTTAATGGAGGTGAGGCAAATACATATGTAAATAAATGAACCAAATTGAAAAATATGCTATATATAGACGCTGCATTTTTGCAATCACAATTAAAGAGTGTCGTGCTTAATAAATACAATTAATTATTTAAACATTAATACATTAATAAATTTTCTGAGGTGAGACGCTTACGAAACAAATTAATTTTACGAGCAGTGACAACGGCAATAGATTTGTACCACTGTATACTTTTTTAAGCAATTTTGATATTCAAGCGGCAACAACAAATGTTATGTATTTTTTGCAGCGAGTCCGAAATGTAGGGTTGCTTTGAAAACGAGAGGAATCATTGGCGAGTCCGAGATGTTTTAGCGATTGTTTCGACTGACGGAAATTTACGACTTGACTCGAATACGAATGAAAAACATCGAGAGCATTCGAGATGTTTCAACAATCGAGAGAATCGAATAAAACATCTCGGACTCGCCCATCACTAGTCACAAATGTCCTTTCCAACTAGTTTTCGGTTGCTGATATCGAATTGGTTGCTACATAGGTTCACAAAATTTCAGGGTTTTGTGTCATGAAGTGCAGAAAATTTTTGAAGTTAACTTCATAGGCGGCGATACAGAGTTTTTATGGAGAGTGAAATTTGAAATTTGATGCAACGGAAGTTGCCCCCGGAAATAGCAGCCATTTTAGTTGATTTTTAATTTTTAAAAAAATCAACATTGATATCGCGTGGTGTTTCGAACTCAAAACCCCTCGCTTCCAGACCAGGCACAAAACCTCTGCGCCACCACACCACTTGCTTGAATATGTCAAATGCTGCACTTAAATTGAACTAACAAGTACAACTCACTCACGTATGTACATATACGTGTAAGTACATAACAGCGCTGTGGTGAAATAAGCGTGGTGAGAATGTTAATAACACAAGCAGATATTAAAGTACACCGTTTGACACAACTCGCGTAACTAACGCAGTAGCTCAGCTGTAAGATGCTTGGCTTCCAATTTAAGTGAAGGTGGTTCAAGTCCAGGTCGAGCCAATTTTTTTGTTCCTTTTTTTCTATTAAATAATTTTCTTTATAATTTTTTATTAAATAAAAGTGCCACCCGAATATCGGGAATTACAAACTAGTTAATTATTAAAATAAAAACTACCAAACAACCAATATAAAAACCAATCGGATGAGCTTGCCGATAAACAAAATTTAATAACAAGAACAAGCATTGCCTTTTCTATAAATAGAATTTGTACAAACAAAAACACACAACCACATGTATGTACATGCGATAGTTTTCATTGCAATATCCCTGAAAAAAATGTGCGATTATTCCCGATATACATAGATTTGTCCCGGTTTGATTTCTTTCGGGAACAATCGGTCCACAATTAGTCCCCGATTGTTCCCGAACGGGTATAAATGTAGACTAATTGTGGACCAATTGTTCCCGAACGGGTATAAATCTAGATTGATTATATGTAGATATTTTACAAAAATATTCCATGTAGGTATGTATTGAAAAAACAATAGGTAAAACTAATTGAACATCCCAGCAGTATTTGAGGTAAGGAGGTGCATATTCAGTAGAATATTCAGTATGAAAAATACCCTGAAACTGAGTTCAAAAATCATGCCTGAAAAAATAACTGAACACGCAGTGAAGACATCAGGTGTATTGAAATATATGCTATGGAAGTTCTCCCTGCGTATTCAGCCCTTTTTTCATATGGAAACTCTCCCTTCTCGTTCGGCAGTTTTTAGGTAGTTGATTTTCGACGCCACCTCTATATAAAAACGAAAGCGAAAGTTCAGATTTTGGAACTACATCTCTACCGAATATTCTGTAGGAAATATGTGCTGTTTTCCAGCTGATAAATACTGCTGGGATGCTTTCTTTTAATAATAATGATGAATAATAATTTTGACAAAATTTTACCAAAAATATCCATTGAAAAATCAATTACGATTATACACTGAAAATGACTATTTAAAAATTTTAATTTATTGAATAGATTCTTTTACAAAAGTAAAACTTATTGTATAATCTTTATTTAAATAGGCATGAACATTTATAATTTTTAAAGATTGTTATAAAAAATAGCCTTGGCTAGCAACTTTGAAAAAATCCTCACATATCTTTTACACTCGCATAATGCATTCTCAAAACAATAAATATTTGGAGAAAATACTTAATTTTTTTTAAAAGATTTCACTACAAGATTATTCGATTATAAACTCTTCTAATATATATAACAATTTATAATTTCTAGACATTTTCATAAAAAATAGCCTTGGCTTACAACTTTGGATGAAAGCGATTAATCTACATTTGTACCCGTTCGAGATAAAAGAGATTGATCTACATTTGTACCCGTTCGGGTATACAAGTTGAACAATTAGTCTCTTCATAGGACATGCTCGAACAAATGCGATCAATTCGCTCCATATAAAGGGATGTAAAATTGTATTAGTCGCATTCTCCCTTACGATTGATCCCGGATGTCTGCACTGAAATCCAACGAAGAATCACTCTTGCCAATAAATGCTACTTTGGACTAAGTAGGCAATTGAAAAGTAAAGTCCTCTCTCGACGAACCAAAATCACACTCTACAGGACACTCATCGTTCCAGTCCTCATGTACGGCGCAGAAGCATGGACTATATCAAAAGCAGATGAGATGGCGCTTGGAGTATTCGATAGGAAAGTTCTTCGGAGGATTTATGGACCTTTGCGCGTTGCCGAGGGCGAGTATCGACGGAGATTTAACAATGAGCTGTACGAGCTGTACGCAGACATCGATATTGTTCAGCGAATAAAGATTCAGCGGCTCCGCTGGGCAGGTCATGTCGTGAGAATGGACGAAGATGCTCCGGTCAAGAAAGTATTTCTGTCGAAACCCGCTGAACGCAGAAGAAAGGGGAGACCTCCACTGCGTTGGGAAGATCAGGTGGACAGTAATGCTAGCTCCATAGGTATTCCCAAATGGCGCCACGCGGCACGAAACAGAAATAGCTGGCGCGCTATGTTGGATTCGGCCAAAATCGTCTAGACGGTTACGTGCCAATTAAGTAAGTAAGTAAGCAAGATTGATCCGGACACGTCCCGGATTAATCGCATTTTTTCAGGGATGTATTTTCAAATTCGCTTCTCATATGATATGTATATGAAACTTGTTACTTGTTGCTTTCGAGCCAATATAAATTGAAAACACAATTATTTGAAATATTGAACAAGATGTAAGAAGTTAACTTCTATCACGTGTACTATGCTAAACGCGGGTTTTTTTCAAGTATTTTTATCTGAGTTAGAAATACATATGTATGTAAGTAGATTTAACGAAGTCCTAAAAATATGGAATCAATTGACTGAATACTAAATTACTGAATAGTAAGTAACACATTTCTAAAACAAACCATATAAAACAAGGGGAAAAATAAAAAATCATACCATAGATCCATTATATAAACTAAAATATCTGGCAAAGTAAGAAAAAATAATGCTTAAGATTTAGTACACGTTTAGTACTATATTTCTTGATTGGGAAAAATAATTTTATTTTTGCACGAGTGTAGCACTAAATTTTGGCACACTGTTAAATGCTAAAAATAAAATTTTTGTATACTTACTTAAATTGGTATTTTGACCTAATTGAACAATTTATAAGCTTGTAATGACCTTAATACAAAATCTCAATTCTCACAATAGTTCGAAAAAGAAAAAAAAATAGTTACACTAAAACTCTGGCCTGTTACGCAAAGATTATTCAATCAGTCAAAAAGATGAACTGTGTCTACAAGTTATAGCAACTTTTCCAAACCAACTACTTTTTCATCGCAAAACGTCACATTTAACCGACTCGTATCTTATTAACTTGATACATTCACTGAGTAACTTGCCGGAATATGAAAGCCGAAAATTGTCACAAGCTTAATGAGGCCCGAAAGACAAACCAGCAAAATCTAGTAAGACAAACATCACATAATGAAGCTAACAAACTCACAAACCAACAAACACGCCGCCATTTGAATCAAACTGAGTGGAACTAAAAAACAACAAACAAACAAACTAAAAATACAGCACAAAAAACAACTATGCAAAATTATGTAGCAAATTTCATATGCGGAAAAGGTCTTAAGCTTAAGAGCAAGTAAAAAACAAAAACAAAAATTAAAAAAAAAAAAACAAAAAAAAAAAAGAAAAAAGCAAAAATAATAAACAAAAACAAAACAAGAAAAAAAAACAAACAGAAAAATAAAAACAATTTTAGGACAACAAGCGTTGCTTCATTGTGCGTTCCATTTATTACTCGAACTAAAGCGCCATATCAGCAAATTTGCCCATGAACTCGAATTCGCTGACGCCGCAGCCAAGTCAAGTTAAGTCGACTCAACTTCCACGCGAGTCTACAATGAGTTAAGTTAAGCTCATGTGCCACTTCAGCGCACCTCCTTCATGCTCCTCCCACCCCGCCTCCTCCTCCTCTCCACCACTTATGTAGACACACTTTAGATCAGCGCTGCTTGCGACGCGTTGCGATGATAAAGGCGGCAACACAAAAGCGGCTGTGACAAGAATTTATGCCGATATTACATAATTTGGTGGCTCCAGTGTGGCTCTATTTATAAGCTAGTCGTCGCTTATCTAGTGTGGGCGGGGGTTTGTATGATTTCAAATATCCAATGCGCGTATGTCTGTCTGTTTTGAGCTTTCTGGCTTGAGCTTGGAATGACGCCATAAATCGCTGGAGAATGCCAAACAACAGCGAACGCAGCGTCGGAATGAGGGCAGACATACAGACATACATACATACATACATACACAACACAACACAATGTGTAAAATGAGGCAGTGATGGGCGGGAGTGGAGGCATAATGAGGAAACGAGTACGCAGCGCGTACAGACTCAGTTACATTTAAACGTCGGCCCTAGCGGCTGTGGCGTCTGCCACCAAAGATAACAACATAACAAAAACAACAATGAGCTCATAACTCAATTTTGTATATGGCAATGTTCCGCGTGCGCGCTCCCAGCACTAAGCAAAGTGGTTGGCGATGATGTATGAATGTAGAAATGTACACATGTATGTATGTATGTATGTATGTATGTATGTATGTTGTAATTGTGGCATCAGAATTTGTAAATTTTACATCGCAGTGCGTGTATGTTTGCCCGCTCGCATTTCTCTGCGGCTTTTCAATGAAATATTTTGTGTGCGTCTGCCGCCGCCCCCTAGAGCTGAATCAGAGCTTGTTGTACGAGTATGTATGTACATGGCGTATACGTAATATGTAGATAACGGAGTTTAAATTCTTACGGTGCTGGCTGGATAGTATACCCCATTGCAAGTATGGAGAAAAGAAGAATTTTAAATAAAATTTTAAAGAGAAAAAAAAGGAAAAAGAAAAAAAATTAAATTAAATTAAATTAAATTAAATAAAAAATAATAAAAAAAAATAAAAAAAAAATAGAAAGAAATAGAAATAGAAGAAAATAAAAATAAAAAAATAAAAATAAAAAAAATAAATTAGATTAGATAGTATTCCCAATTGCAAGTGTGGGTAAAATAATAATTTTAAATAAAATTAAAAAATAAATTATAAAAAAAGGAAAAATAAAAAATTAATTTATTATAAAAATATATTTGCAAATATTTGGCATATTGCTATATTTTTTTCTAATTTATCGTTTTTATTTTACACATATTTAGCAATTTTTTTTTTAATTGACGCACTTTATATGCAAATAATTTTCATATTTTGACGTTTTGTCATATTCTGCTATATTTTTGTTTTTCGTTCTACTTTTTGCATATTTTTGGCGTATATTTTGTCCATTTTTCTATGCATTTTACATTTTTTAAACATTTTGCATATTTCAATATTTTTCATATTGTAACTTATTTTCAGAATTTTGTCGTATTTTCATATTATGCATATTTGCATATTTTTATTATAAATTTGTATATGTGTACTTTTTATCAATATTGGTACATTTTTTGCATAGATATATTTTGTGTTGGCGAGCTTCATGGAAATATATTTTTTCAGACTTTTGTAAAAATCTTCTTTTATTTATGTGCATTAGGGAGGCCATTTTTATATCATATTTCTTCAACGTCACCCCTTAGGTCGAATATAGGTATCACATATACATTTTTGTTCTGATCGGAGATGGTTAAGATGTTCAGAAAACTCTATGGAGACTGAAAAATTTATATTTAATTTTTTGAATATCTAATGCCCAACATTGATAGTCCTGCACTCAAAGATACCGGAGACGGTTAAGGGGCATCGCAGAGGGGTCATAATTCACATTACCATATGTGACCCGTGTACGACACCCCTTAACTATCTCCGATCGGTACCAAAATTAATATCGCTAGCTTAGAGTGCAAACTGTGTAAGTCCATTTTTATGAAAAAGTGTATTTTTATGTAGAACGCTAGAAAAATCAAATACGCACCGCCCTAAACAAGTCTGTGACTCTTGTCATATTTCTACTCGTTGTTATTCAGTGATACGCAAATTGTGTAAGTCCAAAAATCAAACAAAATTGTGTAAGTCCAAAATATTTACATGAACGGAAATTTTTTTTTTCATTTCGAAATTTTTTAATTTTTTGTTTTTCGTCTCTCCTACAAAGTTTTAAAAAAGGACTTACACAATTTGCACTCTAAGCTAGCAATATGTGATATTTTATATGTTATATTTTGACCGTGTACATCGGTAACAGTAGGGGTGAGACCGAAGAAAATCGCTAATTAGATTTAAGTGCCACCCTAATGTACAATATGACCGCTGCCGAATGTCCATAAAATATTTTTAGCCAACTCCAAAACCAGGCAAGTGAGTGTATGAGCCAAGCTGTTTTTTTTTGTAATCATCTCTAGCGTTGACGTCTTCTTGCAAATCCGGGTATACTATGCGTAAGGAATATAAGTTTTTGATAGCAGTCAAGACGCTAAGAATGAGTGCCACAGAAATAGCGCAATGTAATTGGGCATGTATATCTGCCCCACGATACATATGTACATAGATATACATACATACATATCCATATGTATGTACATATGAGAACATTCTTAAATGCACATTTTGCATTGCTTGGGTGTTGTTTTTGTGTATCTCTGCGTGTGTGTGCATAATTATGCAATTACGAAGTTAAATGCGTAAGTGAATGGTTTTTTGTAGGTTTTTATTTTTTTATTTTTAGCCTCCGACTTTATAGCTGCTTAACGCGCATGTAATGTGCCAAAACGAGAAAATATGGACGCCAGAAGAGATGATGGGGAGTTGTAGTTTACTTGTGCGAGTCTAGCAGAGCTTCACTTGTGTTGTGCAGATAATAAGAATTTGCTTTTAATGCAATGCAATTATAGCGGCTGGCGCTAAGCGCACAATTCATGATGAAGGATGGCAGAAGAGATTGGATGGACCTACGGTGCAAGTGGCGCCAGCACAACCGTTTTAGCAAGTAAATGCTTAAGTGTTTTTAAAGTATAAACATGAAATATTATAAATAATAATAGAAATCTTAATTAAATTTGTTGTGACAAGTTGAAATTTAAAGTTGCATAATATTTATACAATTATTGCTATTACACAGTGGAAGCTTATAATTGTGGACGAAGTAATATTCCACTGTATCTAATATGAAAATCTAGACCCATCTAAGTCCATACCTTATAAAATCTCGAACATTTGTGCATTCTTGAGTCATTTGTTTTTCTCACAGCCAATTTAATTTTAATAATTTTTTTTTGTTTGTTTTTTTTTTTGTTTAATTTTTCAATTATTGTGTACGTACACAGAGGATTTTTATTTAATTGTTTGGCGAAAAACGAATAAGTTCAAGCTACGTATTAGCAGCGATGGTAGAAGTGATAGCTATTTCCAAGAAAACCAATAAGTAATTTAAGTATCCGCTTATCTAAAGAAACGAACTAGGAGACGCAGTATAGAACTGTTAACAAACCTATTTTCGAATTATATCGAATATTGTACACACAGTTGAGAACATAAATACATACATACATATACATGCATCAGAGGCGGTCGCTTCATACAAGCCGAGAAGCCCGGCTTGCGTACACATTTTCGTTCATTTCATACGAAATTCTTTAAAATCTGGTTATTTTACGTTTTAAATGTGTTTACTATTTAAGTTCTCAATAATAAAGCCCCCACTGTAACATGCCCCTAAAAGCCTGCTAAGAAAATAGCGCAAATACACCACCAATCCACCTCACAATGTGTATTTTGTTTGTACAGCCAATCACAGCACAGTGAGCATGCTTTAACGTTTCCACACATTAGCTTTTACGTGGCTTTCAAAAAAGAATAACATAGCTTGTTTTCTGGCTTTCGCTAAGGAGAAACCAATTGCTTATTTTCAGACTTAAATTGAAAAAAAATTAGCAAAGCACTTTTTTCATTTTTCACATCAAATTTGTATGCGAATATGAAGCTGGCTTCGGCATTCAACAGTTCAGTATTCACAGCCATATGCATATTTGATTTGATTTTCGTTTGCATGTAGGTACATACTTATGCACATAATTTCTTACATCTGCATGTGCATGCAAACATAAATATCAAATACCAGATTATAAAAGGGTTGATTGTGATTTTTGGCGACTATTGGCACAATATCAAGATAATTTTAAAAAGCGGTGGAAATCAAATTGGACCTCAGCTTTTCAAACATTAAAGCACCCATTTTTTAGGCAATAAGCAAATACACTTGCTACTTCTGAAATTTCCGTCGGTATAAGGAAACTAAAAATACCTCTGCGCATTCGTGTAAGATTTCCCTAGCGTACGTTTTTATATTTAAAAATTGTGTAAATACGAAATTTTTTATTTTAAAAATGTTCAGAGTAGAATTGCAAAATCAAGAAAAAACAATTTTAATTTAAAAATGTTTATTTTTATTTTAAGCACTATGAGACTTTGAAGGAAAAACTTTCGTTTTTATTCCATTAATTTTAATTTTTAATTTAAACATGTCTCTTTTTAAATCCTAAATACATTTTAATTTAAAAAATTTAATTTTTAATTTAAAAATTTTCATTTATAAAATAAAAATAAGCAAACAAACGAGCGTTCGAGCATTGAAAAGCATTTATTCGGGCCCCTCGAAAATGTTAAAAAGAAATCGAGAACTCTAAATCAAAGTCAATGACGGAACGCAATCAGACTTTTAAATAATACAGCAAAGGAAATTACATAAATGGCTAATGGTTATGCTTCACACAGAGGCTTGCCCAGGCAATTTATGCTAGGTCCGCCACTGACATGCATGTATATAATCGCGATAACAAATGTACTTATCATTTCAGAAAAAGTCCCTCATAAATATTTATTTTTATATACATACCTACATACATACATACATATGTACTTTGTAAAACAATAAAATTAATTGAAATGTCTGGTAAATTAAAAATCTCTACAAAAAAAAACAAGAAAAGTAATTATATAAAAATTTAGCCGCTGTGGTGCAGTAGGTAGAGTGCTCGCCAGCTATGCCAGAAGTCTCGGGTTCAAACCCCAGTCCGAGCAAACACAAAACAGATTTTTCTAATTAGTAAAAATCCAATTATTTGGTTTTTTAAGAGCAGCGGTCACCTCTCGGCAGTGGGCGGCATACCCTCCGAGTGTATTTCTGCCATGAAAAAGCTTCTCACAAAAAATGCATTCGCCGTTCGGAGCCGGCATAAAACTGTAGGTCCACCCAATTAGTAGGAAAAACAAAAAGGAGCACACCTCGAATTGAGAGAGAAGCTCGGCCATAAAACTCGTCAGAGTTATAATAGCGCCATTGCATTGTATTATATGATATAAAAATGTACTTAATAACCAAACGAAAAAAAATTTAATAGACAACACAAATGCAATAACTAATGTGAATTATTAGCAATTATTACTCATTTCTTATCACCTTAGCTAATAATAATAAAACGAGTATTTATTTGCCATTAATTAACGACTATTAAAAAAATGTTTATCTTATTTTTATTATATTTTAGTATTGTGTTGAGGGGGTTTTTCAGATGTGAATAAATACTTTTGAGAGAAAAACTGCAATTACTCATAATTCTAGAAGCTATGGCGACTCTATACCGAACTGGTAGTCTCTTAGTGACACTGAAATAGTCCTGAAATATTGCTAAAAATTGCCTTCGAAACTTTTTCTCTCAAACAAAGCGTAAAAATAATGTTAAAATATAATAAATTGCAGTTTTTGTCTAAAGAGGAACCTGTACAAATTTTAAAGGCAGCCTAAGAAATTTGAAAATGTGCCGTGTTTCATTGTGGAAGTTTAAGAAACGAATATTACTCTAACTGCACCTACTCT
The DNA here is from genome assembly GCA_960531455.1 of Urophora cardui. NCBI lineage: Eukaryota > Metazoa > Arthropoda > Insecta > Diptera > Tephritidae > Urophora > Urophora cardui. The sequence continues at coordinate 122,825,718 of OY482672.1, forward strand.
GAAATCGAACACAAAAGAAGAAGAGCTCAGTTAACTGGAAACTGCATTGAAATATAGCTAGAAACCAGGTCCGGACCAGTTCGATGAGAGGCTGGCATTATTTCGTTAGTTAGGCGTTAATATGCGACTATAGCTGGGGAATAATGATTAGTAATCCTAATGATTACTAATCGGATTAGAAACTTTTTTTTAATCCTAATTGATTAATTAGGATTAGATGGCTATTCTAATCGACTACATTTTGATTAGATTAGAACTAATCAAAAATCTAATCACGATTAGCGACGATTGGCATATCTAATCAAAACTAATCAAAACTAATCAAAAATAAAATCGATTAGATTTCTCGACTAGTTTTGATTAGATTTGATTAGATCAACTATTTTGAAATATTTGCAATCGTGAAGTTACTACAGTACAAAGAGAAATTGAATAAGCTTTCCGATGAGCTGAATCTGTCTCCTTTTACATCAAGTGATTTTCAATATTTTGAGTCGTACAAGCTGCTAATGGAGTCTATTGCCCAAACTTTGGACTTTCTCCAAGGTGAAGGCAATATGAAATATGGTTGTATTAATCCTGCGTTATTTTCTTTGAGTAATAAACCGCTAAAATTATCCAGAAAACCCGAAGTTTTGAGCAATGTTAGCTCAACAGCAGTACAATTAGAACATCAATTGAGAGAACGGTTTAAATCATATTTTACATTGGCTCCTGAGGGCTTTTTAATAGCAGCGGTCACCTCTCGGCAGTGGGCGGCATACCCTCCGAGTGTATTTCTGCCATGAAAAAGCTTCTCACAAAAAATTCATTCGCCGTTTGGAGCCGGCATAAAACTGTAGGTCCACCCAATTAGTAAGAAAAACAAAAAGTACTTAGCACACCTCGAATTGGGGGAGAAGCTCGGCCATAAAACTCGTCAGAGTTATAATAGCGCCATTGTATTATACATATATTATACTTTATGAATTAAATGACAAAAAAAAAATATTTCAAAACAGTTGATCTAATCAAATTTAATCAAAACTAATCGAGAAATCCAATTGATTTTTATTTTTATTAGTTTTGATTAGTTTTGATTAGATTTGCTAATCGTCGCTAATCGCCATTAGATTTTTGATTAGCTCTAATCTAATCAATTAGTAATCAAAATATAAAGAATCAAAAAAAATCTAATGATTAGATTACTTAATTTTTCTAATCGTAATGATTTCTAATTCTAATCGAAGTTCCCCAGCTATGTATGCGACTACTTTAAGATAAGCGCTTGATAAATGCATGGCAACAAATTGCTCTATTTTTGTTCAGGGAAGAATATTTAGACATTCAAAACTTATTGCAATTAAACAATTTTTTAATTAAAAATAAAATTTATATACAAGGTAAATGTACACAAAAAAAAAACAATAATTATAATTAGTGTCACAACCAAGTTAACTTATTTAATTTATTATGAAACTTTCCAGTAGAGAAAAACTAGGACACAGTTAGCAAAGAAAAGGCAGCGAAAAAAAGGGAAATAAGCGAAAAACAACGAAATTTTTGTAAAAAAGTTATATTGCAATTCAGTGTAGTGGAAAAATGCCAAAAAAACGAATGAAAACATGAATATAACAAAAAAAAAATAATAAAAAACATTAATTATTATACATATGTAAATTTCTTTAATATTTCATAAGGTAATAAAAAAGTTATTTTTTTATATTTTATAATCAACTAGCTGACCCGGCAGACGTTGTTCTGCGAAAATTTATTCCTATGAAGCCTAAAGAAAAGTCTTTGATTACCGTATTGCTAACCATTATCTTAGAGTCCATCTTAATGACGGCGAATAATGAAAAATTGTATATTCTCTGAATTAAAGTTATAGTTATATTCGCCGCGACAAACCCTATCTCTATTTCAGTCTCAATCTCAATCTTTATCCCCATCCCTATCCCTATCCCTATCCCTATCCCTATCCCTATCCCTATCCCTATCCCTATCCCTATCCCTATCCCTATCCCTATCCCTATCCCTATCCCTATCCCTATCCCTATCCCTATCCCTATCCCTATCCCTATCCCTCTCCCTATCCCTATCCCTATCCCTATCCCTATCCCTATCCCTATCCCTATCACTATCCCTATCCCTATCCCTATCCCTATCCCTATCCTTATCCTTATCACTATGCCTATCCCTATCACTATCACCATCACTATCACTATCACTATCACTATCACTATCACTATCACTATCACTATCACTATCACTATGACTATCACTATCACTATCACTATCACTATCACTATCACTATCACTATCACTATCCCTATCCCTATCCCTATCCCTATCCCTATCCTTATCCTTATCACTATCCCTATCACTATCACTATCACTATCACTATCACTATCACTATCACTATCACTATCACTATCACTATCACTATCACTATCCCTATCCCTATCCCTATCCCTATCCCTATCCGTATCCCTATCCCTATCCCTATCCCTATCGCTATCCCTATCCCTATCTCTTTCTCTATCCCTATCCCTATGCCTATCCCTATCCCTATCCCTATCTCTATCTCTTTCTCTATCCCTTTCCCTATGCCTATCCCTATCCCTATCCCTATCCCTACCCCTATCCCTATATCTACCTACCTTTACCTTAGCGGGATCGTCCATCACCATCCGGGTCCACTACTTTAGCCATCTCTGGGAAACAGCCTTATAAATCACAATGAAAATAGCTGTATGTGGAAGCCTGCTCAACGCTTTTCATTTGCTACAAATATCGCTCGAAAACATTCAGGGGTTATCCGGGTCCACGCTTTGACCCAAATCTTGGAACCCGGCCTAGGCATCACTATTTAAAAAGCTCTTTGCTGAAGTCCTCCTCAACAGCTTTCATTTGATACCAATATCGCTCAGAAACTTTCCAGGGTCACTCGGTCCCACGTTTTAACCCATATCTGGGAACCCGGCCTAGCTATCGCAATGAAAATAACTTTATGTTGAAGGCCTGTTCAACGCCTTTCATTTGATACCAATATTGCTCGAAGACTTGCTGGATCGATCTGGGTCCTCATTTAGGCCTGACATCCGGGAAGCTTCCACTTTTTAGAAATTCTATATACCCTACTATGTGCACTGAACCCACATGAATCTACTGTGAAAATTTCATAAAGAACGGTTGGTTACTTTGGGAGTTTATAAAGGAAACACATCCATAGATGCACACATCCACACATACACACAGATTTTTCCAATTTTCGGACTTTTCCGGAGGGATTTTCCAAAATTTTCTTCCGTACGAACCATCTCCTCGAGAATACGAACAACTGACAAACAATTTTACAGAAATCGGCCCAGCCGTTCTCATCTGATGAGGTTAGTAACATTTTTTACACCATTTTTATATATATAGATAACTGATACCAAGGAAATTCATATCTTAAAAAAACAAAACAAAAAAAAAGCAATAATCATCAGCAGAATTTCATATTAAATTTAATTGAATATAACATTAAGTGCATTAATAATTTATCATTATTGCCGCAACTTCCGACTCCGTTCAACTGCGTCATTCTGCAGCACACGCAACAAACATACGTAGGTACATAAATAATAACCTCGGAAAACAAGCATTAACAAATAATTCATTTTTAAAGATGTCTTCTTTATATAGAAATCATTTTCGGAAGTAGGTATGAGAAAAAGATAAAAAACAAACATGAGCAACATGTACAGCAAACAAAGCGTGACACTGAAATTCAATCAATCAAACAAGTTGCCTTCTTGCTTGTCAAAATTTGAGTTGCGTTTGGTGTGGTTGGAATTTGTAATGGCCATTGCATTGCAAATATAGGTGTGTAAGTATACTATTTCGATTATGTAAGTATTTGCTTTTATTTCAATGACATTATTTATTTTGATGAAACTGCTGCCTCATAAAACACTCGTACGATATAAAAAATTTTGCGGAATGATTCTAATAACGTTAGAGTCCATATAATTTCTAAAAAAAATTTTCTAATTTGCTTTCTGCAGATTCTCCAGTATTTTTTTTTTTTTTTGTGTTGAATTTCACAGTGATCTAAAGATTTCCTATTAATTTTTTGCTTTTACATAATTTTTACTAATATCCTTCTGACGACTGTGTGGCGTTGTTTGAATGGAGAAACAAGCAAACACAAAATAATTATGGAAACAGAGAAATGAAGAAGGAAGAAACGGAGAAAAAGAGGGTAGGAAAAAGATACAATACGTGAAAGGATGAAGGGCATGTTGGGGGGAGAACAATATGGAAGAAAAGTAGAAAAAGAGGATAGGAAAGAAGATACAATAGGGAAAAGGATGAAGAAGATTTGGAAGCAGAAATTTTTTTTAAATTTAAACCAAAACAAGGTCCCAATTTTAAACTTTTGAAAATCTTAAAATAAATCTTAATTTGGAATAAAATCTAAATCTTAGAAGTTTAAAAATCTTTTAAACTTTTCAAAGTTTAAATTTAAATAACTCGGTCATGTCCTATATATTCACCAAAAAAGTTTAAGATTTATAGCAAAATTTATTTCAGTGCAAGCATACACACAAGTGTTAATGTCAAGCACGAATATCGCGAAATATCAATTTCTTGTTGCATCACAAATTTAAATGTCAATCAACTTGATTATTTTTAGAACGGATAACGGCAAGTGACACCAGCCGATTGTAAATAACGTAAACAAGCGCCTTGGCGCCTCTCATTAGCGCGCGAAGTCCAACGCTTGACGAACACAGCAATCGCTCAAACTGTCTGTCAGTCACATGCTCTTGTGTGTCGCGATAATTAGAGTTACAAGCACAAAAAAAAGTAATAACGCATTCTGACCGCGGCATCAAAAACAGCCTGAAAGCAGCTTTTGTGGTTTTCGACCGAAAACTCGTGCTTTTGACTATATAAAATCTATTTTTGAGTACTAAGTTTCCGCTGCTTGAAAACTCAAGCTTCTTTCGTTCAAATCAGTGTTTAAGTTGAACGAAGAAATGAGTCATGGAGAAGAGCTAGCAGGAGCAGAGAAGAAGAGCTAATTTCAGCGAATTGTTAGCAGAATACTTATAATGCTTAGATATTTTCTATAATCTGACTTGGAAAATATAAAAAAATCAATTTTTAGAAAACTTCTTAATAAGTATTTTAGCTACACAAGCCTCTCAGTTGCAAAGCATAATCTTTTAAATTAACTCTCAATCCTTTTAATTCATACTAAATAAATAGAACCAAAGAAAGTAGATAGAGAAGCAGAAAAAAGGTTAAAATTAAAAGCTTACGCGATCAGCTTAGTAGCGCTTTATCATCCTTAATCATCATTATCATCCATTTTAAAATACAATTTAAGCCTCTAATCGTTATCAATGCTATTTTTATTGCAAACAGAAGGCAAAAACAACAAAAAACAGAAAAAGAGTGCAAAGGCAAGAAAGCAAACTGTTGCTGCGATGATTTTTAATAATATACAAGTAAGCATTACTTCGGAAACTTTTTCGGGTGCGTTCAGCTGGACCCCCCACTCAATGGATTTGAAAATTGATAGGCTAGGATTTATGTGCTTTTTATGTGCTAATTTCGTCCCCCAACAAAAAATTTTGTGCTCGAATTTTAAGGGTATTTTTTAAAAAATCAAAAGTGGGGGGTCCAGGTGAACGTTCACCTAGACCCCCCCCTCAATGGATCAAGATGGTAATAACATAAAATGAATTAGATATTTATGTGCTAATTTCGTCCCCCAACAAAAAATTTTGTGCTCGAATTTTAAGGGTATTTTTTAAAAAATCGAAAGTGGGGGGTCCAGGTGAACGTTCACCTAGACCCCCCCCTCAATGGATCAAGATGGTAATAACATAAAATGAATTAGATATTTATGTGCTAATTTCGTCCCACAAAATTTTTTTTTTTTTTTGCTTAAATTAAAAAAAAAATTTCACTTGGGAAGTGGGAGATAGGTGAACAGTGTACAAAACCAACTATATAATCTATAGTTAATATAATATTGATGTACTAATTACCTACACCAACAAAAAAAAGTTTTTTTTTTTTAAATAAAAGACTATTTAGTATTTTTCTTATCTTAACTGCATGTTTGCTTGCATGTATGCACATATGTACATACATGTGTATATATGTACATCCATATGTAGCCGGCTCCTTTTTGCATTGCATACTTTGCGGAGAAACGTGTGTACATACATGTGTATGTGTGTATGAGAGCTTTCATATGACATTAAAAGTGGGAGCTGAGATTATCAAAATTGTAATATTATATTATGGACACAATATTTATGTGCTAATTTCGTCCCCGAGGAAATTTTATTTTTCCAACGTTTTATATGAGTTTTCATATGACTCCAAAAGTGGGGGGTCTGGATGCAACTTCTACCCTATGTTATGTATCAAGATATTGATAGTATAATATGAATACAATATTTATGTGCTAATTTCGTCCCCGAGGAAATTTTATTTTTCCAACGTTTTATATGAGTTTTCACATGACTCCAAAAGTGGGGGGTCTGGATGCAACTTCTACCCTATGTTATGTATCAAGATATTGATAGTATAATATGAATACAATATTTATGTGCTAATTTCGTCCCCGAGGAAATTTTATTTTTCCAACGTTTTATATGAGTTTTCATATGACTCCAAAAGTGGGGGGTCTGGATGCAACTTCTACCTTATGTTATGTATCAAGATATTGATAGTATAATATGAATACAATATTTATGTGCTAATTTCGTCCCCGAGGAAATTTTATTTTTCCAACGTTTTATATGAGTTTTCACATGACTTCAAAAGTGGGGGGTCTGGATGCAACTTCTACCCTATGTTATGTATCAAGATATTGATAGTATAATATGAATACAATATTTATGTGCTAATTTCGTCCCCGAGGAAATTTTATTTTTCCAACGTTTTATATGAGTTTTCATATGACTCCAAAAGTGGGGGGTCTGGATGCAACTTCTACCTTATGTTATGTATCAAGATATTGATAGTATAATATGAATACAATATTTATGTGCTAATTTCGTCCCCGAGGAAATTTTATTTTTCCAACGTTTTATATGAGTTTTCACATGACTCCAAAAGTGGGGGGTCTGGATGCAACTTCTACCCTATGTTATGTATCAAGATATTGATAGTATAATATGAATACAATATTTATGTGCTAATTTCGTCCCCGAGGAAATTTTATTTTTCCAACGTTTTATATGAGTTTTCATATGACTCCAAAAGTGGGGGGTCTGGACGCAACTTCTACCCTATGTTATGTATCAAGATATTGATAGTATAATATGAATACAATATTTATGTGCTAATTTCGTCCCCGAGGAAATTTTATTTTTCCAACGTTTTATATGAGTTTTCATATGACTCCAAAAGTGGGGGGTCTGGATGCAACTTCTACCTTATGTTATGTATCAAGATATTGATAGTATAATATGAATACAATATTTATGTGCTAATTTCGTCCCCGAGGAAATTTTATTTTTCCAACGTTTTATATGAGTTTTCATATGACTCCAAAAGTGGGGGGTCTGGACGCAACTTCTACCCTATGTTATGTATCAAGATATTGATAGTATAATATGAATACAATATTTATGTGCTAATTTCGTCCCCGAGGAAATTTTATTTTTCCAACGTTTTATATGAGTTTTCATATGACTCCAAAAGTGGGGGGTCTGGATGCAACTTCTACCTTATGTTATGTATCAAGATATTGATAGTATAATATGAATACAATATTTATGTGCTAATTTCGTCCCCGAGGAAATTTTATTTTTCCAACGTTTTATATGAGTTTTCATATGACTCCAAAAGTGGGGGGTCTGGACGCAACTTCTACCCTATGTTATGTATCAAGATATTGATAGTATAATATGAATACAATATTTATGTGCTAATTTCGTCCCCGAGGAAATTTTATTTTTCCAACGTTTTATATGAGTTTTCATATGACTCCAAAAGTGGGGGGTCTGGACGCAACTTCTACCCTATGTTATGTATCAAGATATTGATAGTATAATATGAATACAATATTTATGTGCTAATTTCGTCCCCGAGGAAATTTTATTTTTCCAACGTTTTATATGAGTTTTCATATGACTCCAAAAGTGGGGGGTCTGGACGCAACTTCTACCCTATGTTATGTATCAAGATATTGATAGTATAATATGAATACAATATTTATGTGCTAATTTCGTCCCCGAGGAAATTTTATTTTTCCAACGTTTTATATGAGTTTTCATATGACTCCAAAAGTGGGGGGTCTGGACGCAACTTCTACCCTATGTTATGTATCAAGATATTGATAGTATAATATGAATACAATATTTATGTGCTAATTTCGTCCCCGAGGAAATTTTATTTTTCCAACGTTTTATATGAGTTTTCATATGACTCCAAAAGTGGGGGGTCTGGACGCAACTTCTACCCTATGTTATGTATCAAGATATTGATAGTATAATATGAATACAATATTTATGTGCTAATTTCGTCCCCGAGGAAATTTTATTTTTCCAACGTTTTATATGAGTTTTCATATGACTCCAAAAGTGGGGGGTCTGGACGCAACTTCTACCCTATGTTATGTATCAAGATATTGATAGTATAATATGAATACAATATTTATGTGCTAATTTCGTCCCCGAGGAAATTTTATTTTTCCAACGTTTTATATGAGTTTTCATATGACTCCAAAAGTGGGGGGTCTGGACGCAACTTCTACCCTATGTTATGTATCAAGATATTGATAGTATAATATGAATACAATATTTATGTGCTAATTTCGTCCCCGAGGAAATTTTATTTTTCCAACGTTTTATATGAGTTTTCATATGACTCCAAAAGTGGGGGGTCTGGACGCAACTTCTACCCTATGTTATGTATCAAGATATTGATAGTATAATATGAATACAATATTTATGTGCTAATTTCGTCCCCGAGGAAATTTTATTTTTCCAACGTTTTATATGAGTTTTCATATGACTCCAAAAGTGGGGGGTCTGGATGCAACTTCTACCTTATGTTATGTATCAAGATATTGATAGTATAATATGAATACAATATTTATGTGCTAATTTCGTCCCCGAGGAAATTTTATTTTTCCAACGTTTTATATGAGTTTTCATATGACTCCAAAAGTGGGGGGTCTGGACGCAACTTCTACCCTATGTTATGTATCAAGATATTGATAGTATAATATGAATACAATATTTATGTGCTAATTTCGTCCCCGAGGAAATTTTATTTTTCCAACGTTTTATATGAGTTTTCATATGACTCCAAAAGTGGGGGGTCTGGATGCAACTTCTACCTTATGTTATGTATCAAGATATTGATAGTATAATATGAATACAATATTTATGTGCTAATTTCGTCCCCGAGGAAATTTTATTTTTCCAACGTTTTATATGAGTTTTCACATGACTCCAAAAGTGGGGGGTCTGGATGCAACTTCTACCCTATGTTATGTATCAAGATATTGATAGTATAATATGAATACAATATTTATGTGCTAATTTCGTCCCCGAGGAAATTTTATTTTTCCAACGTTTTATATGAGTTTTCATATGACTCCAAAAGTGGGGGGTCTGGACGCAACTTCTACCCTATGTTATGTATCAAGATATTGATAGTATAATATGAATACAATATTTATGTGCTAATTTCGTCCCCGAGGAAATTTTATTTTTCCAACGTTTTATATGAGTTTTCATATGACTCCAAAAGTGGGGGGTCTGGATGCAACTTCTACCTTATGTTATGTATCAAGATATTGATAGTATAATATGAATACAATATTTATGTGCTAATTTCGTCCCCGAGGAAATTTTATTTTTCCAACGTTTTATATGAGTTTTCATATGACTCCAAAAGTGGGGGGTCTGGACGCAACTTCTACCCTATGTTATGTATCAAGATATTGATAGTATAATATGAATACAATATTTATGTGCTAATTTCGTCCCCGAGGAAATTTTATTTTTCCAACGTTTTATATGAGTTTTCATATGACTCCAAAAGTGGGGGGTCTGGATGCAACTTCTACCTTATGTTATGTATCAAGATATTGATAGTATAATATGAATACAATATTTATGTGCTAATTTCGTCCCCGAGGAAATTTTATTTTTCCAACGTTTTATATGAGTTTTCACATGACTCCAAAAGTGGGGGGTCTGGATGCAACTTCTACCCTATGTTATGTATCAAGATATTGATAGTATAATATGAATACAATATTTATGTGCTAATTTCGTCCCCGAGGAAATTTTATTTTTCCAACGTTTTATATGAGTTTTCATATGACTCCAAAAGTGGGGGGTCTGGACGCAACTTCTACCCTATGTTATGTATCAAGATATTGATAGTATAATATGAATACAATATTTATGTGCTAATTTCGTCCCCGAGGAAATTTTATTTTTCCAACGTTTTATATGAGTTTTCATATGACTCCAAAAGTGGGGGGTCTGGATGCAACTTCTACCCTATGTTATGTATCAAGATATTGATAGTATAATATGAATACAATATTTATGTGCTAATTTCGTCCCCGAGGAAATTTTATTTTTCCAACGTTTTATATGAGTTTTCATATGACTTCAAAAGTGGGGGGTCTGGATGCAACTTCTACCCTATGTTATGTATCAAGATATTGATAGTATAATATGAATACAATATTTATGTGCTAATTTCGTCCCCGAGGAAATTTTATTTTTCCAACGTTTTATATGAGTTTTCATATGACTCCAAAAGTGGGGGGTCTGGATGCAACTTCTACCCTATGTTATGTATCAAGATATTGATAGTATAATATGAATACAATATTTATGTGCTAATTTCGTCCCCCAACAAAAAATTTTGTGCTCGAATTTTAAGGGTGTTTTTTAAAAAATCAGAAGTGGGGGGTCCAGGTGAACGTTCACCTAGACCCCCCCCTCAATGGATCAAGATGGTAATAACATAAAATGAATTAGATATTTATGTGCTAATTTCGTCCCACAAAATTTTTTTTTTTTTGCTTAAATTAAAAAAAAAATTTCACTTGGGAAGTGGGAGATAGGTGAACAGTGTACAAAACCAACTATATAATCTATAGTTAATATAATATTGATGTACTAATTACCTACACCAACAAAAAAAAACTTTTTTTTAAATAAAAGAGTATTTTGTATTTTTCTTATCTTAACTGCATGTTTGCTTGCATGTATGCACATACATACATGTGTATATATGTACATCCATATGTAGCCGGCTCCTTTTTGCATTGCATACATTGCGGAGTCACGTGTGTACATACATGTGTATGTGTGTATGAGAGCTTTCATATGACATTAAAAGTGGGAGCTGAGATTATCAAAATTGTAATATTATATTATGGACACAATATTTATGTGCTAATTTCGTCCCCGAGGAAATTTTATTTTTCCAACGTTTTATATGAGTTTTCATATGACTCCAAAAGTGGGGGGTCTGGATGCAACTTCTACCCTATGTTATGTATCAAGATATTGATAGTATAATATGAATACAATATTTATGTGCTAATTTCGTCCCCGAGGAAATTTTATTTTTCCAACGTTTTATATGAGTTTTCATATGACTCCAAAAGTGGGGGGTCTGGATGCAACTTCTACCTTATGTTATGTATCAAGATATTGATAGTATAATATGAATACAATATTTATGTGCTAATTTCGTCCCCGAGGAAATTTTATTTTTCCAACGTTTTATATGAGTTTTCACATGACCCCAAAAGTGGGGGGTCTGGATGCAACTTCTACCCTATGTTATGTATCAAGATATTGATAGTATAATATGAATACAATATTTATGTGCTAATTTCGTCCCCGAGGAAATTTTATTTTTCCAACGTTTTATATGAGTTTTCATATGACTCCAAAAGTGGGGGGTCTGGATGCAACTTCTACCCTATGTTATGTATCAAGATATTGATAGTATAATATGAATACAATATTTATGTGCTAATTTCGTCCCCGAGGAAATTTTATTTTTCCAACGTTTTATATGAGTTTTCATATGACTTCAAAAGTGGGGGGTCTGGATGCAACTTCTACCCTATGTTATGTATCAAGATATTGATACTATAATATGAATACAATATTTATGTGCTAATTTCGTCCCCGAGGAAATTTTATTTTTCCAACGTTTTATATGAGTTTTCATATGACTCCAAAAGTGGGGGGTCTGGACGCAACTTCTACCTTATGTTATGTATCAAGATATTGATAGTATAATATGAATACAATATTTCTGTGCTAATTTCGTCCCCGAGGAAATTTTATTTTTCCAACGTTTTATATGAGTTTTCACATGACTCCAAAAGTGGGGGGTCTGGATGCAACTTCTACCCTATGTTATGTATCAAGATATTGATAGTATAATATGAATACAATATTTATGTGCTAATTTCGTCCCCCAACAAAAAATTTTGTGCTCGAATTTTAAGGGTGTTTTTTAAAAAATCAAAAGTGGGGGGTCCAGGTGAACGTTCACCTAGACCCCCCCCTCAATGGATCAAGATGGTAATAACATAAAATGAATTAGATATTTATGTGCTAATTTCGTCCCACAAAATTTTTTTTTTTTGCTTAAATTAAAAAAAAAAATTCACTTGGGAAGTGGGAGATAGGTGAACAGTGTACAAAACCAACTATATAATCTATAGTTAATATAATATTGATGTACTAATTACCTACACCAACAAAAAAAAAGTTTTTTTTAAATAAAAGAGTATTTTGTATTTTTCTTATCTTAACTGCATGTTTGCTTGCTTGTATGCACATACATACATGTGTATATATGTACATCCATATGTAGCCGGCTCCTTTTTGCATTGCATACATTGCGGAGAAACGTGTGTACATACATGTGTATGTGTGTATGAGAGCTTTCATATGACATTAAAAGTGGGAGCTGAGATTATCAAAATTGTAATATTATATTATGGACACAATATTTATGTGCTAATTTCGTCCCCGAGGAAATTTTATTTTTCCAACGTTTTATATGAGTTTTCATATGACTCCAAAAGTGGGGGGTCTGGATGCAACTTCTACCCTATGTTATGTATCAAGATATTGATAGTAGAATATGAATACAATATTTATGTGCTAATTTCGTCCCCGAGGAAATTTTATTTTTCCAACGTTTTATATGAGTTTTCACATGACTCCAAAAGTGGGGGGTCTGGATGCAACTTCTACCCTATGTTATGTATCAAGATATTGATAGTATAATATGAATACAATATTTATGTGCTAATTTCGTCCCCGAGGAAATTTTATTTTTCCAACGTTTTATATGAGTTTTCATATGACTTCAAAAGTGGGGGGTCTGGATGCAACTTCTACCCTATGTTATGTATCAAGATATTGATAGTATAATATGAATACAATATTTATGTGCTAATTTCGTCCCCGAGGAAATTTTATTTTTCCAACGTTTTATATGAGTTTTCATATGACTCCAAAAGTGGGGGGTCTGGATGCAACTTCTACCCTATGTTATGTATCAAGATATTGATAGTATAATATGAATACAATATTTATGTGCTAATTTCGTCCCCGAGGAAATTTTATTTTTCCAACGTTTTATATGAGTTTTCATATGACTTCAAAAGTGGGGGGTCTGGATGCAACTTCTACCCTATGTTATGTATCAAGATATTGATAGTATAATATGAATACAATATTTATGTGCTAATTTCGTCCCCGAGGAAATTTTATTTTTCCAACGTTTTATATGAGTTTTCATATGACTCCAAAAGTGGGGGGTCTGGATGCAACTTCTACCCTATGTTATGTATCAAGATATTGATAGTATAATATGAATACAATATTTATGTGCTAATTTCGTCCCCCAACAAAAAATTTTGTGCTCGAATTTTAAGGGTGTTTTTTAAAAAATCAGAAGTGGGGGGTCCAGGTGAACGTTCACCTAGACCCCCCCCTCAATGGATCAAGATGGTAATAACATAAAATGAATTAGATATTTATGTGCTAATTTCGTCCCACAAAATTTTTTTTTTTTTGCTTAAATTAAAAAAAAAATTTCACCTGGGAAGTGGGAGATAGGTGAACAGTGTACAAAACCAACTATATAATCTATAGTTAATATAATATTGATGTACTAATTACCTACACCAACAAAAAAAAACTTTTTTTTAAATAAAAGAGTATTTTGTATTTTTCTTATCTTAACTGCATGTTTGCTTGCATGTATGCACATACATACATGTGTATATATGTACATCCATATGTAGCCGGCTCCTTTTTGCATTGCATACATTGCGGAGTCACGTGTGTACATACATGTGTATGTGTGTATGAGAGCTTTCATATGACATTAAAAGTGGGAGCTGAGATTATCAAAATTGTAATATTATATTATGGACACAATATTTATGTGCTAATTTCGTCCCCGAGGAAATTTTATTTTTCCAACGTTTTATATGAGTTTTCATATGACTCCAAAAGTGGGGGGTCTGGATGCAACTTCTACCCTATGTTATGTATCAAGATATTGATAGTATAATATGAATACAATATTTATGTGCTAATTTCGTCCCCGAGGAAATTTTATTTTTCCAACGTTTTATATGAGTTTTCATATGACTCCAAAAGTGGGGGGTCTGGATGCAACTTCTACCTTATGTTATGTATCAAGATATTGATAGTATAATATGAATACAATATTTATGTGCTAATTTCGTCCCCGAGGAAATTTTATTTTTCCAACGTTTTATATGAGTTTTCACATGACTCCAAAAGTGGGGGGTCTGGATGCAACTTCTACCCTATGTTATGTATCAAGATATTGATAGTATAATATGAATACAATATTTATGTGCTAATTTCGTCCCCGAGGAAATTTTATTTTTCCAACGTTTTATATGAGTTTTCATATGACTCCAAAAGTGGGGGGTCTGGATGCAACTTCTACCCTATGTTATGTATCAAGATATTGATAGTATAATATGAATACAATATTTATGTGCTAATTTCGTCCCCGAGGAAATTTTATTTTTCCAACGTTTTATATGAGTTTTCATATGACTTCAAAAGTGGGGGGTCTGGATGCAACTTCTACCCTATGTTATGTATCAAGATATTGATACTATAATATGAATACAATATTTATGTGCTAATTTCGTCCCCGAGGAAATTTTATTTTTCCAACGTTTTATATGAGTTTTCATATGACTCCAAAAGTGGGGGGTCTGGACGCAACTTCTACCTTATGTTATGTATCAAGATATTGATAGTATAATATGAATACAATATTTCTGTGCTAATTTCGTCCCCGAGGAAATTTTATTTTTCCAACGTTTTATATGAGTTTTCACATGACTCCAAAAGTGGGGGGTCTGGATGCAACTTCTACCCTATGTTATGTATCAAGATATTGATAGTATAATATGAATACAATATTTATGTGCTAATTTCGTCCCCCAACAAAAAATTTTGTGCTCGAATTTTAAGGGTGTTTTTTAAAAAATCAAAAGTGGGGGGTCCAGGTGAACGTTCACCTAGACCCCCCCCTCAATGGATCAAGATGGTAATAACATAAAATGAATTAGATATTTATGTGCTAATTTCGTCCCACAAAATTTTTTTTTTTTGCTTAAATTAAAAAAAAAAATTCACTTGGGAAGTGGGAGATAGGTGAACAGTGTACAAAACCAACTATATAATCTATAGTTAATATAATATTGATGTACTAATTACCTACACCAACAAAAAAAAAGTTTTTTTTAAATAAAAGAGTATTTTGTATTTTTCTTATCTTAACTGCATGTTTGCTTGCTTGTATGCACATACATACATGTGTATATATGTACATCCATATGTAGCCGGCTCCTTTTTGCATTGCATACATTGCGGAGAAACGTGTGTACATACATGTGTATGTGTGTATGAGAGCTTTCATATGACATTAAAAGTGGGAGCTGAGATTATCAAAATTGTAATATTATATTATGGACACAATATTTATGTGCTAATTTCGTCCCCGAGGAAATTTTATTTTTCCAACGTTTTATATGAGTTTTCATATGACTCCAAAAGTGGGGGGTCTGGATGCAACTTCTACCCTATGTTATGTATCAAGATATTGATAGTAGAATATGAATACAATATTTATGTGCTAATTTCGTCCCCGAGGAAATTTTATTTTTCCAACGTTTTATATGAGTTTTCACATGACTCCAAAAGTGGGGGGTCTGGATGCAACTTCTACCCTATGTTATGTATCAAGATATTGATAGTATAATATGAATACAATATTTATGTGCTAATTTCGTCCCCGAGGAAATTTTATTTTTCCAACGTTTTATATGAGTTTTCATATGACTTCAAAAGTGGGGGGTCTGGATGCAACTTCTACCCTATGTTATGTATCAAGATATTGATAGTATAATATGAATACAATATTTATGTGCTAATTTCGTCCCCGAGGAAATTTTATTTTTCCAACGTTTTATATGAGTTTTCACATGACTCCAAAAGTGGGGGGTCTGGATGCAACTTCTACCCTATGTTATGTATCAAGATATTGATAGTATAATATGAATACAATATTTATGTGCTAATTTCGTCCCCGAGGAAATTTTATTTTTCCAACGTTTTATATGAGTTTTCATATGACTCCAAAAGTGGGGGGTCCAGGTGAACGTTCACCTAGACCCCCCCCTCAATGGATCAAGATGGTAATAACATAAAATGAATTAGATATTTATGTGCTAATTTCGTCCCCCAACAAAAAATTTTGTGCTCGAATTTTAAGGGTATTTTTTTAAAAAATCGAAAGTGGGGGGTCCAGGTGAACGTTCACCTAGACCCCCCCCTCAATGGATCAAGATGGTAATAACAAAAAATGAATTAGATATTTATGTGCTAATTTCGTCCCACAAATTTTTTTTTTTTTGCTTAAATTAAAAAAAAAATTTCACTTGGGAAGTGGGAGATAGGTGAACAGTGTACAAAACCAACTATATAATCTATAGTTAATATAATATTGATGTACTAATTACCTACACCAACAAAAAAAAGTTTTTTTTAAATAAAAGAGTATTTAGTATTTTTCTTATCTTAACTGCATGTTTGCTTGCATGTATGCACATACTTACATGTGTATATATGTACATCCATATGTAGCCGGCTCCTTTTTGCATTGCATACATTGCGAAGAAACGTGTGTATATACATGTGTATGTGTGTATGAGAGCTTTCATATGACATTAAAAGTGGGAGCTGGGATTATCAAAATTGTAATACATATTATATTATGGACACAATATTTATGTGCTAATTTCGTCCCCGAGGAAATTTTATTTTTCCAACATTTTACATGAGTTTTCATATGACTTCAAAAGTGGGGGGTCTGGATGCAACTTCTACCCTATGTTATGTATCAAGATATTGATAGTATAATATGAATACAATATTTATGTGCTAATTTCGTCCCCGAGGAAATTTTATTTTTCCAACATTTTACATGAGTTTTCATATGACTTCAAAAGTGGGGGGTCTGGATTCCACTTTTACCCTATGTTATGTATCAAGATATTGATAGTACAATATGAATACAATATTTATGTGCTAATTTCATCCCCGAGGAAATTTTATTTTTCCAACATTTTATATGAGTTTTCGGATGACATCAATGGTGATAGCTGGATCATTTTAAATCTGTATATTTTTGTTGCTCCTTCAAATATTCTAGAATTTTGAAGCGAAAAAAAGTTTTAGCTCCTTCACGTAAATACAAATATTTCTTTTATGCCGACTTGATATCTTACCCTATCCTCTACAATATACCATTAAATGTGGGACTACTTTGGTCTTTGCCGATATGTTATGTTGGGAAACGACGAGATCGTCGATTTCGGTCCAGCGTGAGTTCCCTTGCGACAAAATGGCAGTATAGTGCCCTAGTACTTTTGGTAAAATTCCCATATGCACATTGTTTTCATTCCTTTCCCTTAAATGGGTTCTGGTGTGTGGGGTAGGCGCTTTATAAGAAACTATACCTTGTAGTTTATAATTTTTGTTTTCTATTTCAAGCTCCTTTGCCAAATCGTCAATTTTAATCTGCTCAACCTTAGCGCAAGAGTAAATATCGAAAGCCAAAATTGTGCCTAAAACAATTAAATTTTATTTTCATTTAATCAACGCATATTTTGACGATTAACAAATAGCGCTGATAGCTTACCATAAATATCCAATGTAGTGGTTGTATAGCCAGAACATGCTTTCTTGCAGGGATTTGTTTTGGGCGCACACATTTCATTTAATATTTCCTGCAATCTTTTTGCATCCGAGAGCTCGATAGCTATTATTTGCATGTCTATTTTGTTTTCAGATAGGCATTTCGGGCATTTCGTCATCTCTGAAGCGAACGAGTTCTTTTCTGCTAGGAGGCTCCATAGCTCTGCAGCATTCGACTCACAGCGTACAATGGTTGTTCCCATCCTTTCTACGAAGTTTTCGGTTGGGAGCAAATTGATTAGAATTGCAGCTCGTGCTGCATATGTATTACTCACGATTCCTAAAATATAACAATATAAGTATTGCTATCAGCGTGTGGTTTAATCGTTATAAATAAATATATAATTGAAAACCTACCCATATCACTCAATTTGGTGACGAACGTGGAAAATCGTGAGTTCCATGAATTTAATTCATCCCGTGCTTCATGGTTTCGCACGGTTTTTAACAAAAGTTGTGCAATAGCGTCAAATGCGCAGGTATTAATGATTGAATAGCTTACGCCATCAATTTTGTGAGCTTTCGCTTCCAAACTGCTTGCGTTTTTCAGTATAGTTCTTTCGGATAATAATGTTGATTGCAAGAAATCGTTTTCTGTAAACGTATTTCTCATATAATAGGAATTGGGGGAATTTTCCTTATCGTGTCCTTTATTTTTCCAATTCTCAATGGTGCGACAGGAAAATATTTCTTCCAGATCACCTTCTTTCCTCGTCGCGCAATTTTTACAAAGCCGCTTCTCCCCATATCCCTCGTCTTCGCCTGGGTAACTAGAAGAACATTCTTCGAATAAGTGCACAGCCACAGAGCACACGGCGCACTTGTGGGCACCAGATGGTCGATCCCCGTTAAGGCACGCCTGGCAATCGGATTGTCGAATTACGTCTGAAATCGTTAAATTATTTTGGACAAAGTCCAGTTCATCAACAAGGTCCTTTTGTATTTCCTCGTCAAGAAAATCGCTTTGGGCCAAGGAATCTTCCAACGGAAGAGTTGTAGCTTCTTTTTTCTTGTTTTCTTCGCTTTGAATTATGTTTGATTTCCCATTAACGTAGTCAAGGTGGAGTTGCACGAACTCGTCCGCTCTTAACCCTACTTTCTTTTTAAGCAAACGAGTTTTCAAATTATTAAAATTGGATTCTACGCATGCGCTAGTAGCTGGCACTCTACCGTAGCCAAACACATCTCGCATGATGCATGACCAGAAAGGAATTTCCCTACAGTCCTTTACCAATTTTTTCGCCAAGGATGGAAAGTGATAAGCGTTCGGTTCATCGCCGTTCTGTTTCTGTATTGTAGTGATGACGTCGTCGTTAATTTTTGATGCCCACATATGGTATGCATTTGCTGAATATTCTTCAGTTTCTACTTCCTCTTCTGAAAATTCGACATACATATGTACATATGTATAAAATTAACCATAGACAATAAAAAAATTTGTTCTTATGGATATTTTACAGATTTCTATCAAGTAATTTTACTTTTTCCCATCCGACTTCTTACAGATATCTGAACGATCTCGTGCAGACATTTTTTTTTTAACATTTTAATGGTTATGCACTGTTTTGAAGTATTGTAACCGTGCAAAAAATTACGAGTAAAAATACTAAACTTTATATATTCCTATAAAATATAGCTATTTTTCATAATGAAATCATATACTCACTTCCAAGAGAATCATCTTGATCGTACTCAGTAAACTCCATCTCGTTTGGGTGTTCTGTGATATACATATGTACACAATTTTTTTTTTATTAAATATGGAAAACGAAAATGAATGTACAAAATTCGGATCACTTTGGTAATACTGTGAAACAGCAATTTTGGGGGCATAATAATTCCCACGCAGAGATATAGTATTTTACTGCCTGATTATTGCCATTTTGAATTTGCGAAATTTCGTCTGAGTGATTTTCAAATAAATGAGAAAAGGTTTAAATACATATCGTATAGAACTATGTTGTTAGAAAACGTATATTAAAATTGCACGAGATTTAATTTCGTGGAATACATTAACCTTCTAACACCTCCACGAAGAGGTCATTTTGACCCATTTTTTATAAAGTCCGAAAAAATAATATTTTGAAGGTCCTTAGAGGGTTAAAATGTTCTGGAAAATTATTCGCCATGAAATTTCATAAGTGGTCTCCTCAGACAAAATCTTTGCACAAATAACGAAAAATTCTACAGGATATATTAATCACAAATGACGCTATGAAATATGTAACAACTTTATATATACCCTGCAAGAAGAAAAAATCAATTGCTAAAAGTAGTTGACTTTTATCTGGCTATTTTGAGACAACTGAAAAAATAATCCATTTGTATCAAACAGCAAAAAAACTCATTTTTCGTTTTTTGTTGTTTGATTTTCCGACAGGGTAGGATTGCGATATGTAATACTTTTATACATGTAGCAAAAAATCATCGTAGGCTGCTGAACCAGATACCCAGTTTTTGTAAGTAGCTTTTAAATCTGCACTGGACTATGAAAAATCAAGCTATTGTTCTCAGTTTTTTTCTAATTTACCGTTTTGTTAAAAGCATATCTTTATTATGCAAGAAAAATACATCAACGAACTTCAATCTATAGAAAGAAATTGCAAAAGGAATGAATTGTGATGGATTTCATTCCATGGAATTAGAAAAAAGAATTGGGAATGCAACAATCCCCCCTTCGGAATTATAAATCAAATTTTCAATTCCCCATTCCGGAATTGCAAAAAGGAATTGTATTCCTCTGTGCTCAATTCCGAGGAATTATAATTCCGGAGGGAATGTATTACTTAAAAATTCTGAATACATCCACGGAAAGCATTAATTTTTTTGTATATTTCAAGGAATATTTCGTTTTTGCTTTCTGTGGTCTTTCAGGTTCCTTGTACGAAAATTTTGTCTGAGAATACCCTTAGTGGAATTTTATGGCGAATATTTTTCCAGAACACTTTGGCGCTCTAACCACCTTCAAAAATTTAGCCGACTTTAGAAAAAAGGAGTCAAAACGACCTCTTCGCGGATGTGTTAGGGGGTTAAAATATTCTACGCAATTAAAGCTCGCGCAATTTTAGTATATGTATGTTTTCTAACAACATATTTCTATGTATTTTAACTCTTTTTTCGTCTATTTGAAAATCACTGAGACGAAATTTCGCAGATTGAAAATGGCAAAAAAAAAAAATTGACCTCAGGCACGGCAAACGGTTTGAGTTTTTTACTATATATGTATATAGTGGTCTTTCATTATGAGTGGGAATTATTTCGCCCCCAGAGAGCAAGCCTCGATTTATGTCACAGTGTAATTAGAATATACAAACAGGGATGTCACTAAAAAAATTTGTTTCCTGCCAAAAACCTACCAAAATCTCTTCGAGCCTACCAATTTTTAATTTTTTTTTAATGTGATATTTAACCATATTCAACAAATTCATTTAGGGTAACTGTGCCAATAACCGACCACCCTGCAGAAACAGGAAACTTTTTTTTACCGCTTAAAATGAAAAAAAAAAAAACTATTTATTTCGTTTTTATTTTGAAAACTTTAGTATTAAATTTAATATTATTTGTACAAATTTCAATTAATTTTAAAATGAGTGATAAAAATGTGAAGGAAAAGAGGAGGAAGCAGCATTTTCCAGATAAACAAAAACTTGAAGCTCAAAGAAAACGTTTCTATGTTAGTTGAATGAAGGCAAAACCTACCAAAATTCAAATCGTCCTACCAACCTACCATATGGAATAAATCCTACCAGTTTTGGTAGGAAAAGCCCAAAAGTGGCATCCCTGTATACAAATACCTACGTTTCCTTAATCTATAGAAGTATTGCGTTAAATTTCGGAATTAAATTTTCTTGTTAAAGTGATCTCAAAATTGTGTTAGGGACATAAAATATATGATTTGTACCTTCGGTCAGATCTTGAATAATTTTTTCTTGCTCATTTTGTTGGCTTTGAATAACTCTTTGTTTTATTCTTTCTATCTCCTTCGATCCTTGCGTCAACTCACCATTCTCCAAATGTCCAATACTTGTGCATTGGCATACAGTAAGAATACTATATAATAAGGAAGCTGCGTCTGCTTTTTTTCTCGCCAGAACTAGCTGAGCGATGGCTACCATTAACCACTTTTTTACAAGCGGCTGCAAGGGCTTTAAGAAATTGGCGTACTTATTTAGAAAATGTGCCACATCTATTCTTATATAGCATTCGATTTTGGTATCCAAGAAGCATGCGTTGGAGTACTCGTTTATGGTTGTATATTTTGTGTAGACTTGAATCCCTGCAATCAACAGGGCTTTCGCGTCGTCACAAACTAGCTCATTTGGAGATGGAGCGCCAAGGCGCTTCCAAAAACGCAGCCAGTTCGCTATAGTTAATGCATCGTGCTTTTCGGACAGCATTTGATAAACCCCAATTTGATGAGACTCTGAATGGATTGTAATCTGGTATAGGAAAATATGTCCCGATATGGATTTGTCTGGACGGCTCATTTTTTTTACTATTTGGCCCGTCGCGTCCAGTGCAACTTTTATGTGTCCATTTTCCCGGCAGTACGATAAGTATATGTGTAGCTGTTGTATGGATGAATAATATATTTGGATGGGATGTGCCCCTATAAAATGTATTGCATTTTTCAATGAAGTTGATTTCAATATGCACAAAGCAGTCAGTGGTATTTTATGGACATGTGTTCCTCTGACAAAGTCGTGTTTCGCACGTCTTAAAACCTTAAATAAAATTTTAAATTAGCCTAAATCCTTAAAATGGGGGTTTTTACTGAGTGCATTGAGTCACAGACGAAATTTCCTCTTCCGCCTACTTAATTGGGGTTGGTGAACTCAATGAGTTAAATTACTGACGGACACTGCGATTTAAAAAATATTGGAAAATCTTGAGTTCAACCCACAACATGACTGCACACATTAGCAAGGCCTACGTCAATATGAGTAGTCCACTCCCAAAAGTGGCTATGTGAATTTTTCATGTTAACCTCAAATTAGAAAAAACCACTACTGCTAGGAGCTCTATTTGATTTGAATATTTTTTGTTAAGTATTACCTGAAAGCTTAACCCATGAGGAATTTAAGGACATAAAAAAATTAATCAAATTCAATGTTAAATATGCTAAGAATGTCAGTGATGAATACCTAAGTAATTTAAGGAATAGTGATGCAGTGAAAGTAGTGTGCCCTCCGAGGGGTGGCCTCTATTTTTCGAAAAAAGAAAAAAAAAATTTAATTAACTGCAGATAATAACACAAATTAGGTAATTACTGATCAGTAGGGCAAGGAAGAATATGGAAATGCATATTTTTCTATATCTTTAAATTTTTTATGCCGGGAATAGGCTTCGTCTGTCGACTCATTGCTCTACATAGTCTATATTCAAATAATTAGAAGTAATTAACCTTTTGCGAATACAAATGAGGCGGAACATTTTCGCCAAATTTCATAATTTCGTTTGCAAATTCTGCGTGTAAAATGGATGCGTATTGTCCTGTTTTGGCCATTTCCTTGCCAATCTTCTGCCTTTCTGGGTATCTACACAAACGTTTGCTGCAGAGTTCACCCGTTAAACTTTTCTGCAGTGTGCAGACAAACTCAATAATTTCTCGTTTAAGGTCAGAGGAAACGCAAATTATTTCGGCCCCGCATTTACACTTGCCTGTTAAATTAATTAGTAATAATATATCTATTACAAAAAGTCTCTATTTTCTTTAAGTATATGAAACTGATTTGTGAAATTAACCGTTATTTTTTTTGCTTACGATCATACCTTGGATCGAAGCTGCATTTTCATAAACTCGGCCTCTTCTGAATAAAAAACCACAATTTATTCTGTACTCTTCCCACAACTTTTTAGTAAATTGTAGTTGCCACTCTCCTGGTACAAATACCCTATAAATACGGGTTTTAGAACTTTTCTTCCTTTCTGATTGTGAGTAAGACTTTTCAACAACCAAAGAGTCAAATTCACTTTTACTGAAATGTATCTTGATTATGTCGCTATTTTCTGAAATAGTTGACTCGTTTTTAGCATTCGAAACTGCCGACTCGTTCGGAGTATTTTCCTGAAATCGGAAATTATTTATTGATATTTTATTTTATTTATGTTTTATTAAAAAAAAACATAATAAAAAATAAAAAATTACTTGTTGATCGTTATTTTCTTCATAAAAAATTTTTCGGCAAGTGACATGCGCATATAATGCTGCCGGCGTTTTTTCTATCCCTGTGACATCGAAAATTTCCTGTGAAATTGACTTCCATATGGAAGAATGTTTTGACAGAATAGTTCCTGACGCCTCATTATAAATTTCATCCTTATGCTTTATAAGGATCGATATTAAAAGCTCCTCATCAATTTTCATTGGACGTCCTCGCTTCATTCTCCTATTTGGAAAGAAGACGAATCTCTTCACTAACAT